>CM059217.1:13623556-14249045 GCA_030347435.1 Clarias fuscus
ACTCTTAATAAAATCCAGAGCTGAATTACCTAACGTGACTTTATCTAAAAAGTGAACTTGAACTTTTCCATGTAACTTAAACGTTTTCATTCGGCTTGTTGACAAATGTTTTAGTGTTTAAGAGAGGCAGAATGAATAACTGTGCTTTAGGAGCGTCTCGAACACGTACTGTAGCAGAACTAGGCAAACCCAAAAACTACATCACATTACTAACAAAGAAAAACTGAAATCGCAAGTAAGAGTTAGAAATTACTGTACATCCATCCCATCCATCTAGGAACATCTGCTGTCCAACAAGGGACTGTGGGGACCAGGGGAGACCATTGGATTTATTGCCATCTTGTACGACCGTGGTAGGACTTCCGGTCAACATTCACACAAAGTAAATGTGAAAGTGTTTGAATTTCAAACAAAACTTGGACCGATACTCTAAGGAAAGTTCCTTAAAGAGACTCATTTTACTAATGACGAGAGACAGACTCATCACTACGAGTGTGAGAGTAAACTGAGGAGTATGGAACGGAAACATCCTCAACAAAATGTTTAAAAGTCAACCATCAGCTGGGAAATTTATTAATGCTTAAAGTTTTTATGGGATTCTCAAGGGCCAGAAGTATTGGAACACCATCAGGAAAAAGGTTCAATGATCGACGGTGCTCGTTACACTGAGACGCTTATTGAAGAGCTGAAGCCTGAACTTCAGATTAAAAGCAGAGAACTGATATCCAAGGGTGTCATGATCTTGCATGAAGATGTACATCTGCACACTTCTGCCCACAATGTCGGGTGTTAAAGCATCTTCCATATAGTCCTGATCTCGCTCCATCAGACTTTCACCTGTTTGGTGTCATAAAAGCAGCTCCACAAGGAAAGAGTCACTTCTGATGAGGAAGTAAGGACAGCAGTGCATTCATGCCTATTTTAGGCAGCTCAGCCGAAAAAAAAAATTTATCGAGGGAACACGAAAGCTTGTTGACAGATGAGTGAAGTGTATTAAGGGAATAACATAAGATTATTTCTAAAAAAATGTTTTTTTGTTCAACGTTATTTATTCACACTCTGGCTGTAGAATTTATTTTAATGAACTTTTATTAGAAGCAAATGGAAATAGAAATAGAGAGTGGTGGAGAAGAAGAGCGGGAAGAGCAGGAGAAACGAGAAACGGAGGAAAAAATGCAGACAAGAATAGAGGAGATTTCTCACGGTGGTGTTTTTAGTAACATTTGGTCAATTCATCCCTGGGGATCCATGTCTCAGCAGGACTCATGGCCACAGTCAGCTGACAGGGCAGCAGACGCTGACGCATTGACTGTAAGTCTGTAAGTGTGTGCGTGTGTGTGTGTGTGTGTGTGTGTGTGTGTGTGTGTGTGTGTGTGTGGGAGAGAGAGGGAGAAGGCAGACAAACTTAAAGCAATTACGCTTTTATGGGTGTGAGATTTTGGAGCACCACAAGAGGGGAGTATTTCAGTCAGTGTGATTAACCATGAGTGTGTCTGTGTGTGTGTGTGTATGTATTCCTGGGAAATGCGTCACAATTTTCACAAGAGTCAATAAAGTGTGTAATGTAACATCAGCATGATGGTGCACTACATTATGGAGATTGTGCATGATGTGGGTTTGTCTGTTTTTTTAAGAAGGAAGAGAAAATCATCATTGCAGCTACCTTTCTTATCTACTGTGGGATTGTTGACCATTCCAGACTTACTTTATGAATATTTAAAAAAAGCATTAAAAATAATAAGCGACTTTATTGGTCATTTATTGCTCATTGTCTATCCTACAGTATAGTATGAAGTGTTTTAGTCAAACCGTGACTTTTGATTGTGCAGAATAGCAGAACACGATTATGAGATTAAAAACTCCATGTATTTCTCTATATAATCCTCTGCTACATTAATGCATTTATCCCAGTGTTTCCCTAGTGCTTGGACACTATCAAGGTAGAACGTTTTCTCAGTACACCAGATATGCCTGCTTCACGTCTGAAACACTGGCCTCCCAGGAAGTCCTTTAATATGGAAATGATACAGAGCGAGGTCATAGGGAAGTGGCAATAAAGTTCTTGTCACGAGCAAGTGGTGTTGGTGGTTCTGTGTACAATTCCAACGTCTCTTCCACATCTTTTTCAAGGACCAGGCATCCACTCTACCGTTCCACGCTAAATGTTCACCTCATCTGGGATCGTACAGCCTTTTAAAAAAAGTTTTACCGTCAAGGCGGCGAGTGTCATCAGCATACCGTGCTTGAAGTCATCTAAAAAGGTCAATCAGCGTCATCGTGAAATTCCCGATCAGTTAACGATCAGTTATATGAATGTACTCACTTTTATGAAATTAACGATCAGTTATATCAATGTACTCACTTTCTCACTCATCATCTATACCACTTTATCCTGTACCTTGTATCCTGTAGGGCGCCAATCCTTCAGAGGGCACACACATATTTGGAAATGTGGGAACGGCAATTATTCTAATCTGCATGTCTTTGGACTGTGGGAAGAAACCGGAGTACCCGAAGGAAACCCCCAAGCACGGGGAGAACATGCAAACCCCATGCACACAGACCCCAAGGTGGGAATTGAACCCAGACCCTGGAGCTGCTAAGCGACAGATGGCTAAACCATTAAGTCTATATAACTATATTGAGCTACACAAGGCCAGAATTTTTTTTTTCAAGTATGTAATTTGTGCATCTCAAAAAAAAATTAGCTAATTAGCTAAACATTAGCTAATGTTTGGATTTGATCCAGAAATAAGATTTTTTTTAATGCAGTTGCTATATATGCACATTTAAATCATCCCTTCAACCTTGATTTCTTTTTTTTCCCCCTCTCTCAAGTAAATGACCATAATTAGTGAATTGTTACTTACAAAGTTGGGTGAAAATTACAGGTGTGCTGCTATATTCTGCCATGACAATGTACCATAATATCAAATTAGGTAGGTTGACATGTAATTCAGGATCGTGCAATCATGCATTACTATATATATAGGATTTAAATAAGGACAGTCCTGATTATAAAGTCTAATTTCATATAATTATACGTGCGCTCTATTCTATTTTTACCCTCAAGAAGGCTTTAACTAGAAACTGAACCAGCTGGCTGTGAAACGATATTGCGTGCTATCGTTAAATATGACCTACATACTGTACGATATCAGAAACAAGATTAAAGTTCAGCATCACTCTCCACCCAAACAAACAAAAAATAAATAAATAATTCCCGTTTTTAATTGTGTCTTTTACAAGGGTGTGTGTCGTATGTCTGTGTATGCAGACGCTCAGAAGAAAAGCATTCGCACACCCCTGATCGCTGGCACAGCTCCAACGTCAACGTCTTAACCATCCTCATGTCACACGCGCACGCACTCTCACCAATAAGCATGGAAAGTCATGACCAGGTCAGCGCCAGGTCATGTATCATACTCTAATGAATATTCCGGTAATGCAGAAGAAGTCTGAGAGAGAGAGAGAGAGAGAGAGAGAGAGAGAGAGAGAGAGAGGGGGGGAGGGAGGGAGGGGAGAGAAAGCATGTCTACAGACGCTCCCTTTATTTCATATAACATTTGACAAACTGGTTCAAGGAAACTGATTATGCAGTTTTACAAACGTTAAATTAAAGTTTCTCACATGAAACCAGCACCACATGCTTTGGCCGAGTACTATGGGGGACTCGAACCCGGATCCTCAGATCTGAAAATGTTATATATTCTTTCAAAAAAAATTCTCCTTGAAGGTAGCTCTTCCAACTATAAGCTTTTTTAATAATAAAATATGCTGTTCAGCACACCCGAGTCATCTTATTATCTGTCAATATCACATACAGCCGGGTAACCGCGTTGAGATTATGGAAAGCGATTAGGGTCAAATTTGGTCAAATGCGATGCAATGCGGTAAAATTTCTAGATATAATGTTGACAGCCCTACATTAAACACAGGCCTTATGTTGAGAAATTTTATTACACAATTACAGTAGGTGTGTGTAAGGGGAGATTCACGTCCATACAATACCCTCTAACTTCTGCTTACAACAGTCACTCGAACACTTATATATTATCATCACCGCTGTTTGACATAAAAGGATGTCACGGCCTTTGATTGACAGACTGATGAAGAGAAAGTGTAAAAGGAAAAAAAAAAAGACGAAGGAATTTAAAGCTGCTGCTGCTGCTGAAGGCACGGTGTAATCATGTCTAGTCGGAACAAGAGCAGTGCCAGAATAAACATGCACATATGCACACATCGACACCAGCCCACACCCACAGATTACATGAAATATGCAAAGCAGAAACGCATTCAGACGAGGACAGAAGGACATCACGCTCTCATTCTTCCTCTTTCTGGCATGGCGTTCCCATGCTCTGTGGGAGACTCAACAAGTTTTCGCGCCTGTGTGCCCTCTTTAACCTGGGCATCGCTCGTTAGTCGTTCGGGGTCATGCAAGCCTTTCTGAGAATAGTTGAGAAATCTTCGGGATTTGTAATGATGAGAATGAGAGGAGAGAGAGCGAGAGAGACAGTGAGAGAGAGAGACAGAGAGATTTGCAGACGCTTTCTTCAACCATGACATCATACTCAAAAGAAAAAGCCTCGTCATGTCTCTGGCCGCGAGATAACCATTTCACCATCTGCCCTCTGTTTGGTGTTACTTAGCAGACTTCATAATGAGTGCAGAAATGGTTGCGGCATTGTGCTCATACAGACAGAAAGTAATACAGACAGACGCAACTTTAGGATTACTGGCCCCCTTTGGGAGAATGGGGAGAAACCATTACGTACAATAAATATCACATGCATTCAAAAAGAGACAAATGGCTGGTGACTTGAACACGTCTGGTAATACATGAAAAAACACCTAAATCAGACAATACCACTTGGCGTAACTGGATTTTTTTAAAGGGTAAAAAGGACCCTAAAGATAATGGGTTCCGCTTTCCACTGTTTAAAGGAAGAGGTAGTGAATTTTATCAAGTGACAACAGTCATTCAGTTTGAATCATTTCACACAGCCTGTTCAAGCCGGTGTGGCACACCTTTATTACGTCTCACTGTTTCCATGTAAAAGGTACGAAGGCAAAATAGGGGGTCCTAAGTCCTAAGCTGTCATAGAAGAGGGATCAGAAAATTTTGGGTTGCAGAAATGTTGTGGTGATGTTAGTTTGAAAACCCTGAACTCTGGGACAGAGTTGGTATTAGGTTGTATTTGAACACCAGACTCGCTTTGATGACATGATGTCGCAACAACATTGACTACATACCGTAACAATATGGGATAATGTTAAACAAATGCCCCTGACATAATGTGGCAAAAACCAAACCGATGGCCTCGAAGTCCCGTTGCTTATGTAAGAGCGCTGCATGCTTACCGATGGACCAACAGGGAACATACTGATGATGATAGTAAAGGAATGTACAAAACAACAAGCACCACAAAAAAACTAAAATGCTAATTTGGAAAGCAGGTAAAAAAAACAAGGCTGCTTAACGTCAGAGATCTGTTATGTGATGCAGTTTGGACGCTGTAAAAACAACTGAAAGACAATGAAACAGAGATATCATTACAACACAAAGATGTCATGAGATGTGTGTGTGGGAAGCTGTTGGGTCTGGCCCAATCCGTCCATGAGGATAAAATAAAAGAAAAGAAAAAAAAAAAGTACCAAAAGTACCGTGTCCATGCAAGTGAGAGGCGGACCCACATTCTAACCTGACGTGTCTACTGCACACGCTCTGGCTCCAAGATCAGATTCTGGCTTCGGTGATGACGATAATGAATGCAAACGTCTGACCTAAACATGCGCCCAAATCAACAAAGACATGGGTGCAAGTATATGAGACTAACTCCAAAAATGCATCACATAACCCGTTAAAATAAATATATGTTTGTTTGTTTATTTGTTTGTTGCAGCCCATAGCATAGCAAATGGTTGAGATGGCAATTCATGGTAAAAGTATTAATATAAAAAAATCACATAAAATGCTGTCTTTTTTGAGTATTGAAAGCATTAACTCAACTTCATGTCTCAAGGTATACTTCAAAGTGACTGGAAACGAATACGATTTAAAGACACGGCTACATCTAGTGGATTTTTTGTAGTGTATATATCAACCGAGTGGTAGAAATGTCTCAATCAGGTGAAGTTCTCACATATTTTCCAAAAACATATAGTTAATACCCAGCGATAAATTTCTCACCTTTGACACGGTTAAAAAAATGTTGTTTATTTCAGATAAATCGTAAATCCAAATTCTCATATAGATAAATAGCTCAATCCAAGTACAGTACAATTTATATATTCTGAAGTACTACTGTAGATAGATAGATAGATAGATAGATAATGAATGCACTTTTCTTTATTTTCACCTTTATTTAAATGCTCTACTGCATATTACCTATAACTGACCACATCTTTAATTTTTACATCTTAAATTTGTTTATCTGATTCACATAACCCATATTATCTAAAAGAGTTTTCTTATAACATTTGATCATCAGTCAACATTTTTTTTGCCCTGACCATCACCCTGATTCTTGCTAAATGTTTTGAACACTGACACATGAATTCACACACAGTACAAAGTATTCTTTATTTATATGTAGAGGATGTACATAGTGTCCTAGGGATTGTGGAAAAAGAACAGATAGCGCAGCAAGACGGAAGGAAGGAAGGAAGGGTTAAGATGGTTGGCAGGGATGTGGAGGCAGGCACAAGAACAGGCACGACACATAGGCGTGTGAAAGGAAAACGGCTCACGCTCTAAGGATACTAAGGAAAGATATGTAGGAGGCAGAAAGCCAAGAGGAGATGGACATGTGTTTGCACAGGATCTTGGCCCTTCACTCGCACATGCTGCAATGTTCTTGTGTGCTTTAGTTACGCAACATGAGTACACATAATCTCGAGTGGCTTGGCGTGCTCTTTATCGTGCTTTAGAGAGATAGCAGTTTTGTATCAACATACGAGGATGGAGAGGGAAGCACACATGCTCACAAATGATGGATGGACCGATTGTTTAAAGAACATGCAAACAGACAGACACACACAACTTGTTTTACTAGCTTTCCAGGGACCTTGTATCGATATTACAAATATTTATGCGAATCAATAGAAAACACCTTTTAAATCTAAGTAATTAAAAGGAAAACATTAATTTTACATAAAAGATTGCGGTTTGTTTAAAAAAAAAAAAAAAAAAGGAAAAACTAATAATCAAGGGCAATTTGTCTTTGTGGGGACCTTACAAATGTCCCAACAACAATTTTAAACCTGCATTCTAGACTTTTGTCCCATACGAAGATATAAAAAAAATACCAAACGTGCATATTAACACATAGCCACACCCACACACACACACACACACACGCACTATCAGGAAGAACCCTCACAGCTTGTTATCAGCTCCAGAAACGAAAGAAAATTTATTCTCTTGGCAAGGAGTTATGTTATGCTATAAACAATGTGTGAAAGATCTTTGATGTAGTTTTTTTTTTTTACACACACACATACTCATACATACAGTACAAAACTCGTACTCCTGCTCTAATTACCACAGGTATATGTGTGTATGTGTGTGTGACAAAAAGGTAAGACATATTCAGAAGAGTTAGAAATGTTTTTAAATAAATAAAATAAAGGATGTCAAAATTTATGCAGATTGTGTGTGTGTGTGTGCGCGTGCGTGCGTGTGCGCGCGTGTGTGTGAGAGAGAGAGTCTTACGTGCACATCTGAAGGCTTTGGCGTCAAACCAGCACTGAGTATCGGAGACCCTGCAGGGCTGCATAGTTCAGGAAAAGGGTTTGGGATTGCTGGCAGAGATGCAGGGCGAACCTGGGGCTCCTCTTGCTGTAGCCTCCTGAATGGGGGAAAACATACACACATTAGAATTAATTACTTTATGCTTCATTTCACTTTGTTATTTCATTCCAATCTATTTCTCATTTCATGTGAGTCATCTAAGAGCTGTTTTATTTTTCCCTATTTGTTTGCCTTCGCTAAATAATTAACAGCTTTTTAGATTAGAGACGCAAAATGCACGAGAGTAAGTTCATGCACTCGCAAACATAGATCTGCATTTATTGATCTATCCATTGATCAAAGCCTGGGAATAAACACAAGCCCTGCTCTGGCAGTGTTAAAACCTGAGAAAGAAATAAAGAAACGAAGCTTGGAGTTCATTGAGAATTCAGAGAGAGAAGTGTGAGCAAGTGTGTGTGTGTGTGTGTGTGTGTGTGTGTGTGTGTGTGTGTGTGTGTGTGTGGAGTCAGAAACCTCTGAATGAACCCATCATGATGTGTGGGGGTGTAACACCCCGCTGCCAGAGTGAGTGAAAAAGACACCAAGGAGAGAAAAAAAAAGAAATGTGATTTGCAGAACAAGGAGAGGGAAAGATGAAGGAAGCAAGACGGATGCATACATTTATAAATGACTCCAAAGAGAAGGAAAAGAAACTCAACATTCAATAAGGAGTTTGAGTTATATATTTTTTTCAACATTATTAAATAAAGAAGAGGATTGAGTCCCATAAAATATTTGAATTAAGACTTTTTTCCCTCAGAATTCTGACATTTTCCCTCAGAATTTATGACTTTTGTTTTCTCATAATTCAGATTTTTTTTCTCAGAGCTCTAACAATACTCTCATAATTCTAAATTTTTTCTCAGAATTCTGATTTTTTCTCCCTCTGGAAATCGGTCTTTACCTCAGAATTCTAACATTTGTTTTACCCAGAACTCTGACATTTTCCCCCTCTGAATTCCGACTTTAATCTCAGAATTCCGACTTTAATCTCAGAATTCCGATTTTTTTTTTTTCCTTGATTGGGATTAAAGTCATAATTCTGAATAAATAAATGTTTGAATGCTGAGTTAAAAGACTGAATTCCGTAGGGAAGAAAAAGTCAGAATTCTAAGTCTTCAATCTCAGTATTCTTATATTATTTCTTTTCTTCAGATTTGGCCTTTAACTTCGAATTTTGACTTGTGTTTTTCTCAGAATTCTGAATTTTTTCTCAGAATTTTGGCTTCAATCTTTGAATTCAGACTTTAACCTTAAAATTCTGACTTTAACCTTAAAATCATGACTTAGTCTCAGAATTATGACTTTAATCTCAGAAATCTGAACTGAATCTCAAAAAGTAAAAAGTAAGACCTCAAATGTTTATGGTGACCCTAATCCTGTTTCATAATTAGACATATTAAATTACTCTACTCTACTTTTGTTGTCATTTCCTAGTAGGATATTAATTTCTTAACGGGATCATGCTTTCCCAGTTCAGGTTCCTATTCATTTAATATACTTAGTATAAATGTTATGTTTCTGCAAGAACTACATCTGCAAACATCTGCATTTAAGTTTAATGAGATGTGAATACCAAGATGTGGATGTGTAGAAAGAATCACTGCATGTTACCTCACAGCCAGTATGTGGACAGGTTGGGAGCGACAGGTCTTCTGCGTAGGTGAGTGACTAGTCGTTGCTTTGCTATTAGACGGATGTGATGGCACAGCAGTCCTGTTACTGTGGACTCCAGTGCCTTGGCCATTGCGCAGAAGAGGAATGGTGTCAGAAAGCTGGGTCTTAAAAGAGTAAATGCCCTCATAGGGCGATAGGGAGGTCATGTCATTCACCAAAGCCTCTAGATCAACGTCGTCATCTGGAAGAAAATAGGGAAAGCGAGAAACGTCAAGTAATGCATAAATCATAAATCAATTTGAAATTGGGATATCTCATAATCCAAGCGTCGATGTCAAAACCTGTCCAGGAGGCATTCCTGTCAAAGTTTTAAATCAGAAGCTCTAAAGATTAAAAATGCAAAAAGGGATGCTCGAATTGGAAGCAAAGTTTCTCATAAATTTGGGTGAAAATCATATAGTATTAAGTGTTCAAATTGGCATCACATCAATAAAAGTGAAAAACATGATCAAGACACCATCACCAAAAGACCTTTAATGTATCTAATGAAGTAGTGAACATTTAAGACCAACAGTAAAAACACTGTTTCCCAAACCTAGGTTAAAGTTTGAGGCCAAAGATATTTCATTCAATTTTTATCTGAAAAAAGTACTACTGATAACTTTGTAGTTGTGTTTTTATTAGTGGTTTTTACTTCATTAACGTCATGATTTCTAACCGTAATACGCTTAGAGTATAGCTTTGCTCTTCATTTGTTTATTCATTCATTCATTCATTCATTCATTCATTATCACACACACACACATACTGGATGTGAAATTTAAACTCTTTACCCTGGAGGTGTTAGAACTAGAGCATAGGAAGAAATGAATCATGGGTAGATTGTCATTAGAAGAAGCATTAAAACCTATTAAAAGTATATAAGACATTAACATGCTTTGTAACTTGTGTTCTTGATTGTTCTCCAGTCCAGTAGGTGGCAGTACTGCACAAACCAATCTATGAACTCAAAAAAGATGATGATGTTGACCCAAAGTGTTTAAAAACAAGAATATTTCGCAAGTCCTTTGCTTTGATGTAATTTTACCCATTTAAAAGTTGTAAGTTTACTTATATAATAAAAAAAATTAGAATCAAGTCTGAGTCAAAAACTGGGATATCTATTCAATGAATAGAATCAACCAACAAAGGATTGACTACATTGCATAATCGATTTAATCGCACAGCTCTAGCTGCTAACACTAAACCATCTTATTAAAATACAACTTTATATATATATATATATATATATATATATATATATATATATATATATATATATATATATAAAAATACCAGTTTAAGTGCCTGGCAAAGCTATGCACTTTGCACATCAGTACAGAAATAAAAACCTATCCTCAAACATGGATATGGGCAGACTTCCACACACACACACACACACACACACACACACACACACAGAGATAAATCATGAGAAACCCATCTTAACACAATGCAAGTCCGTTTGGCTTTGCCTGATGATTTCATCATATAAAATGTACTGACCTCTGCTGGTAATCAGAGATATAAGACAGAATAAAACATTTAACCTTTTTCAGCTTAGAGATGACAGCACTCACCTGGGTGATTAGGAGAGCTCGTATTCGACGGCTGCTGGAAGTGACTAATTCTGGCTGATCCGGATGAGGAAGCGTCCTAAAAAAAAATAATAATAAAAATGAAGCAAGTTCAGTTGAGCAGATTGTGCGGCATGCATACGCGCTCAGGCGCACACACATGCACACGTACAGCACACAGATGTCCTAGAACTGAATGTGCCCTTCTGTTAATCCACTTAAAATTTATGACAGCACAGCATATGGACAAACCCAAAGTGTCCGGCTCCTCTGACAATCCAGGATTGTCGGTTGCCGTCGATGTCTTTTAAACCAGAAAGATTAGAAAACTTACACAACGACCAAGAGATACAGTATTTTCATGCAAAACACTTTATACTTTATTCACTTCTATAATAATTCAAAGCAGCCATGTGCATCCACAAAAAGAAAAAAAAAGCTGGAGCACATTCAGGAGAAGAAACCAGAAGAAATAAAATACATCACACCCCATTTTCAATTTCCAGGTTTCTAGGAAACTCTAGAACATGGAGTTTCTTTCCAGGAACCGGTCCATGTCAGAGCGCTCTTGCTGTTCCTCTCATCCGCTCTGGCTGGCAGAAACAAAAGGATGATCTATAAAATAGTGGATATTTACAGCTCTGAGAGAGAAAGTGTGTCTCGATTCTGTAATGCATCTGGAATGTTAAAACAGCCTGTGGAACATGAAGACAACTCAATGCAAGCCTTAAGAAAACACGCATTACGGCTTTTTTGAAGCTCGTGGCTGTTTAATTTTTTGTTGCTGTTTGACATAAAATCTAGAAAGTCACCTGACAAAAAAAAAAAAAAAAAAACTGTTGCATATGTCTAACAGGTTTGGGGAGGAATGAGCAGAGGCGCGGGGTCGTCTACAGTATGTGTACGGTTCTGTGTGTTGAATTTGGCTGAGGTCCATCCCTCAGGGCCATTATGTAAGCTTTAAGCCCCGAGCTGATTGTGGAGTGGCGAGGATGGTGCTGTTCCTAGAAAGACACTCAGGCTGAGGTGCAGCTTCTTACAAAGAGCAAATAGAAAGCCGAATCCGTAGGTGCTTAACCTCTGAACTTCTCAGCGAAAAAGCGAGGAGAGTGCTGAGAAAGCGATACACATGCGCAGTGTATACATAAATACAGTACGTGTAAACACAGACTATTTAACGCTGTGCCAGTTGACTCAGTCATTCGACTTCTCATCAGTATGGTGGCGTCAGAAATGTGTGAATCTACCGAGTCAACAATTTCGCTTTTCTTTTCTCTGTCAGAGTGACTTTAGGAAGAAATACAATGTTCTTGATGCATCCTCAATGACTGTTATTGGATGGTACGGAAACTGGAAACGACTGGATCATTGATCCCTTCTCATTGTGAGGTTGCAATGCAACTTTGTCGCAAAAAGTTGTAATGCAAATCGATTACACATATATCACGGTACGTAGCGTATTTTTTGGTTCAGATTGCTTCATCATAGCATGAGTTATTAGGATATAGAATATTAATAAATTAATACATTTGAATATTAGGGGCCTTTTCCGATGCAGCACCCTGTACGTTCACAACCACATTTACATGTGGCTATATAATAAATTAATATGTGATACCTGTAAATACATGAGATATTTCTATTGATATGGTTAGTTGAAAAGGTGTGTGTGTGTGTGTGTGTGTGGGGGGGGGTCGTTCAAGTCAAACTGGGACTCTGACACTGATTGATATTTACAGAAGACTTCCCATGAACATTCAGCGAGTTGAACACCTGATCCTTGATAACTTGCGGAAGAGCTGTACATACAGTACAATCGTTCACCAACACCACTTGTTACAGGAACTCCCATGACCTCGCTCCACATGTTTGGAGCATTAAAGGAGTTCCTGGGGGGGCCAGCGTTTCAGACATGAAGCAAGCAGTCCAGTCATGGCTCCGGCACACTGAGAAAACTTTATACGTTGGTGGTATCCAAGTACAAGCGAAACGCTGGGATAAGCGTAGCAAGGAGATTATAATGGAAATAAATTGGGTTTTTACTTTTATAACTGGGTTCTGTCATTCTGCACAGTCAGAGGTCCCGGTTTGACTTGACCTCCCCTGGTACATTCTAATGAGTGTAAGATGAAAGCTTGTGACCTTTCCCCCTTCACCTTATTAATCCACAATGAAAATCCTTCCCTGGAGAAACCCAATATGACTTGGAATATTAAAGATATACAATATATTATAAATAACACCACCATAAAGACTACACAATCTCTACAAATAACACAACGGCATACAGACAAAAACGTGATTGGAAAAAGGCCTGTGCATACACACATGGATAAGAAGCGACTGAGAAAAAGAAAAAAGAAAAAAAAAAACACCAATGTGTTTAAATACTTGCAGGAAATGTTCGGGCTGCATTCCCAGCTCAGGGTGATTCTGGCTCTCAGAAACTGCCTCCCTCGGTCCACAGAGTTATATAAGAGCACAGAAAGAGGGCAGCCCAAGCCCCTGCCGAGCACACACAAGGCCCTGCCATGTTCATAAGCATGTTATAAGGGTGACCGGAGTGAAAGTGAAAGCGGGGCGTGATCAGAAAAGTTGTCGAAGAATCCCCCTCCAAAAAAAGGACATTATTGGAAGTCGTGGAAGAATCTGAAGACAACGGACAGGATGGAACATGTGGAGATGATGTCCATGTGGGGATGCAGAAGGTGCACTGTCTAAAACGCTACATTTAACAACAAGCATTTGTGAGAAAAGCTGTGAGGAAGGAAAGGGAACGTCGAGCCAGAGTTTGAGGGATTAAACCAAGTAAGCTGGAAGAGGTGGAGAAGGAGAAAGAGATGAAGAGAGAGTGCGCAACCCCAGTATAAATAGTGGCAGGCGTTACTTTACATGTCAGCGTGTCAGCTGTGCAGCGCCATGGCAACACCACGGTGACGACAGGCATGCAAACCAGAATCTCTTCCCGTGTGTGTGTGTGTGTGTGTGTACACCATCGCAACCACAGGCCAAAGACATGCAGTAAATACAGTGTTTCAGTTAACTAGCCTATACTGAGGAAATATGTGGATCTAGTAATTTGTACAACAGTGCCAAAGCAAACCTAGTTTTGCACTACAAGGTATTTGGGATGGAGAACCTCCAACAGCATAAAATGTCATGAGTTTCCCAATACAATGCTTACTTGTCTGTGGCCAAAGAGCTCAACAAACTCTACCTGGTATTTCGGATGGAGCGCAAAGTAGTCTGGGCATTCGGCGACCGCCATGCTCGCTCTTCCGAGGCTCCACAGCCGATCGGCGTCACACATTCACCTGAGCATCAGAAGGAAAAGGAAGTTCATTTCATAAAGAAAATATATCTCCTTGAAATTCATATCCAGACCTGAAAGACAATTCAATTGTTTTTTAATGGCTTTGAGATACGAGTCTGCAAAGCATTACCCAACATAACCACAAGGGGGCTCATTCCAATCGCGGACACCTTTGGTTGAGGCGGAAGTATTCTCATGGGGAAAGAGAGGACGTAACAAGCAAACGTTAAAAAGGTACAGAGCAATGTGCAAACAGTGTCATTTAGGAATGGGAGTCTCCGGTCACCTCCTGATACAATATTCTCACAATATCTTTCCTCTATATACTATTCTATCAAAATTGCCATTCTCAATCAATTGCGATTTTATAAAAAATCTCATTCAAATGTTACATTTTCTCTCGCGCTCGATAAAGAATAATTTATATCAAAGGCTGATCAGCTGATCACTGGCAATCAAACTGAAAACCAGCCGATTCTGGTCACTGGCCAATCGCCGGGTGATTTATATTCTAAATGTCAGTGTGGCGGTACCTGAATCACCACACAAAAGAATCGTGATTCAAAACTAAATAGATTTTTCCCCGTCTCCATTATCGTTTATATCAGTTCATTATCAATACTGAGGGCCTGGAGTCCAATCATGCCTTCGGTGCTCTGAGAAAATGATTCACCTTAATGGTGTCCCAGCACTAGTGAAATGCTAGGATAAGTGCATTAGCGTGGCAATGGATAAAATAGAGAAATAAAGGGAGCTTTCATTTTCATAACTAGGGCCGGGTTAATTTGGAATCCAAAATTACCTCTACAAAACCTCTAATCTGCATAATCTTCCCCACTGTTTGTGTTCATATACTGTCCCCTTTAAAACATAAAACATACTACCGCATTTGTAGTCACATGACTACATTTTTTTTTATTTAAGAAAAGCCATGAATTCACTAAACATTATTATGTACAGTATGGCAATTAATCATCCGTCAGAGTTTTTTTTTTTCTTTCAGTTTTTGTGTTTTTTTTCCCCCCTCATTATTACCAGCTTAACACAAAAACCTGACACACTAAACTGGTAAAGTACAATTATGAGGACTATGTTCGGTTTCTCATGAGTTTTGTCGTTACAATCGTTAGCCATGGTGATTTCTTTAGGTCAGATTGCATCAGCTGAAACTGGCTGCTAAAACTCGGCCTTGTTTTTAATCTCCAACAGGAAACACAAATGTTTGCGATGCCTGTAGTACTAACGCTGGATAATGCTTCTCGCGTTTGGCAAATGTAGCATTCTCTAACTTCAGTTCAACACTTTCAACTTGGCCATCAGTATCAATCACAAGCGGACATGTGCTCTGATACTTCTAGGAATCGGGTGGAGAAACTGTTAGTTCTAATTAAGTTAATAGACTACCGTACTATCATATTGGTTTTTGGGGAAAAAAACAGCATGCTTAGGAGAAACGTGTTTTTAACTCTTGACACGGATTAAAGAGGACGCCTCTCTTTCAGTGGAGTGAGTGTGGGCCCCTAATTAATAAACATCATACGATACTCATCCACATTGGATAATAACTATCAGTAAATATGAAACCAAAATTTCATGATGAAACTTTTTTTTGGGGGGGGTGAACTAATCCTAGTCTAGTTTTTAAATTCAGCACAAATGTGGTAAATTACGTTTAAACAGTTTTCCAAAAGCATATTACATTCACTTCACAGAGATAAGAGAAATATCACTAATATTTCATAATAAATGTCAAACAAAACTAATTATAATAAATGGACAATTATAATTACTTGGAAAAAAATATGTGTTGCGCCAGTAACTCATTTTATTGTACATTTAGTTGCATCATGCATTCAGGCACCTACTCCTTGTGTTAGCATGATATTTATCAGGGTTTCTCTCCATTAGCCAAACACTAAATTTCCCAGAGTAAGCTGCCACAGCAAACAAAGATATTAAATTGTATTCATGATACTGGTAACCCAAAACACAAAATTAGTTCACTCACTGTGTGACATATCAAATGTTTCAATAATCTGATAATTTTTTAAAAGCCTCAGACACAAGAAGGGAAGATGATCAGACTTGATGTTCTGAGTTACTTTTAATCTCTGGTGATGAAACGAAAGCCAAGTGTAAATTATGTTGAAGTGAGACCTTGTGTGATTGTAAACGAACAATTCTTTCAAAATCAGCAATAATATTGTTTCGTCTCATAAAGGTACAAACTCAGTGGGTCAGACGGTGATGTCTGAGGCTGGGCTCTTAACTCTCATCTGCTCTGTTACATAAAATGAGATACATGTGAGGCTGAATAATGTCATCTGTGAAACGCAGTAAATGTTTATGTATTGGAAACTTTTTGTAATAAAGAAATAAAGCTGTAACATTTTTACCCTTTAGTTCTATGAAACTCATATTCTGTTATTATATATATATATATATATATATATTTTTTTTTTTTTTCCCAACCTAGAATATTGGCCTTATTGAACTTATTTTCTGTTAAGAGCATGAAAAATTATTGAGCAAATCCTGCACATTTATAATATATCAGTTGTGTTCAGGTCTCCTAAGCAAATATAGTGGACCGCTAAACTATTGTGGACCGCTAAACATGGCAATACATGCATAAAAAAATTTACACAGATAATAAGATGTCTCCTTGACATAAGGCCTATTTCATATATAGGCTACTTCCAAGTAGTCTATGAATAAAGCAGCCTATATATGAAGTAGGTGTGTGTATGTATATATATATAGTACATACATACATACAGTATATATACACTGTATATGCATACATACACACTACCGGTCAAAAGTTTGGACACACCTTCTAATGGTCTTTGCTAAATTCTTTGATTTGCTCTTTCTACACAGTAAAACAATGCTGAAGGTGTCCAAAACATGGTAATAATCTCCTTTGAACAGTTGATATTGAGATGCATCTGCTACTTATACTCTGTAAAGTTTTCATAACGCCTCTAATCTGAGGTGTTGTTTGTTAATTGGTGATTTCTGAGGTAACTGGTAACTCTAAATGAACTTCTCATCTGCAGCAGAGGTACGTTTTGGTCTTGCCTTCCTGGGAAGGTCTTCATGAGAGACAGTTTCATCATGGTGCTTGATGGGTTTTGCCAGAACATCTGACGTTCGTGTTTTCAAAAATAACTGACTGTTGTTTTTGTTGTTACTAAATGACCTAATGCCATATGTGTTATTTCTTTATTTCTTATTAGCTTTGAAATCTCCAGTATTGCTGAATATAGATCATTAAACAAAATAAATAAATAATTAGAAGGTGTTTTTGACTGGTGTCCAAGCTTAAAAAACACCAAAGCATTCTTCTACCTAAACTGAAAACTGAGGAGGATACATACATGCTGTAGCTGAATTGACCTCCATATACAGCAGCATGCGCTGTGGGCTCAGCTATGAAAATGGATACATTTTTTGTTTAAATAAAAACGCATATAGAGCCTATAGGCTTATCTACGTCCTGAACTTTTGAAGAAAAAAAATAAGAAGATATAGAAAAAAGTCTTTAAGGAACGATCAAGTCAAATACGGCAACCATAACCCAACACCACCTCCACCAAACAACCCCATCCCTAGGCAAGTGTCTCTCTCATGCACATTAAGACACAAACTCTCCACGTTCAGAAAGACAACACAATCAGATGTCTCAGGTGCAGCAAATACATTTGCAACACACACCTACATATACACACATTCATAATCAAGTGGTGCATAGTGGGTCATAGTATTGTCTACAGGGTATAGTCATACTGTAGGTTTAAATATGCAGTGTGCACATGCCAGTATGTCTTTCCACTTGTTGTCTTTAACACAATATGGACATCACACAAGTTAACTTTACTTCTAAAAGAGAAACAGATGTTAATTCAGTAGTAGTGTAGTATTTAATAGTGCAGGGTTTTCCTAGACCACTGCATGCATGGCAGGGAGTCTAAAAAAGAAGAACCATAAACATAAGGATAAACATAACCATAGCAAAGTCAGAGTGGTGTTAAAAAAATAAAAATAAAAACTGGACTGATGAGTGCCACTGCTACATTACTACATGCACTTAGTCAATTTGTTAACAGATACAATTCTACAATTTTTTTTCATAATATATTTGTTTTCCTTGTAATTGTTGTTTACCCTGGAAGACGCTCGTGCACTAGTCCTTTAAACATCCGCACTCGCACAGTAATAGTATATACAGTGCATAGAATCATTTTCCTGCTGTAGCGCGTGAGTGCGTGTCTTCAGTGGAGTTTTCCTGCAAATGCACTCACCTTTAAACGCAGTACAGCGCGGGAATCCCAGAGATATCCGCGTGCCCCTGTCACCGCGTGCGCGGAGAGAGAGAGAGACCCAGCAGCGCGCGCGAGCTCTGCTCAGCTGATTCCTCGGCAGCCACGAGGGCGCGAGGAGCTGCCCCCTTCGTCCCGCCCACATCGCCACGCCCCTTCTCCCAGACTCCTTTAACCCTTATCCTACTTTACTTTAACTCAATTTAATTAACAAGAATATCTGCATTGAACGATTTTAAATATTTTTTTGAATAAATAAATATATGGGCAAAAGTATATGGACACCTGACTCATCAACTTCTCCAATCTGTTACCACAAAATGAAATAAACCATCTAGCAATTTTACTCACCAAGTTGCAATTGCTTTTTTTCCCCACAATATTTATTAGCTGTAATAAATAGCTGCACAACTGTTTTCTATCTTTGCTGCTACTTTAACAAGTAATGTTTGCTTAAAATTTTGCTTTAAATTTGTTAATTTATTTATCTACCTCTACTCATTATTTATTTTGTTTTGTTAATTTATGGTGTTAACTTGTATTCGCTAGTCAGCTAATTAGGTGTCTTAGTTTGCTACAGTAGTTAGTTTTGTTAATTTATGTTGTATGTAGCACAACTGGTTCTGGTTGAAATGACAATAAAAGCCTACTTGACACTATGGCCTTGTGCCGCCAGAGTCCGGGTTCGATTTCTCCACGTGCGTAATGGATTTATTTCCATGTTCCAAAGGCATTATTGTTCCCAAATTGCCCGTAGTGTGTGAATGTTGACCAGAGGGTCTACCACGGTTGTAAAAATGGGAATAAATACAGTGGTTCCTTGGCATACAAATGCCCCGCCTCATGGATTTTTGCCTGAGGAACTCAAATGTTGCAAGAAATTTGCCACGGCATACGTTTATAAGTATTTTCAGGCTACGAATGATGGAACCTAACCAAACACTGGCGAAGTTGTGCAGACGTTCAAAACCTGTTTATGTCAGTGGAAAGTCTGGTGAAGTGAGTTTACATATTTTTTGTGGGGTTTTTGGCATTGTGTGCAAGATTTACTGAAGATATACAGTAGCACCATGGGTTCCAAGAATGTTAGCAAGGACGGTAGCAAGAAGAGAGCCATTTTAATTTTTAAAGCATCCGGTGCCAATTAGGATTATAAATTAACGTTAAGCGAGTTTTTTTTTAAATACAGAAATATAATTATAGTGTTGGAAATAAGTAATATTGGTAACAGATTATGTGCATTTACATTATTACATTCAGTTACGGCATACATTACAAATACAACTAATAAAACCAACAGAATATCAACCTTTACTTATGACGTTTAGGCTGCTTGAGCTTATAACAGAGTTTATGGACACAAGAGCTTCTTGCATACAGCAGATGTACCTCATGTCACAAGTCGCTTGTACGTTGTAACGTTATCACCCTGTTTCATTTTCTCCCTAGCACCAGTAAGCGTCAAAACTGGTAACGATTTGGAACGGGGGTTTATTTAGTGTAATCACACTTCTACCCATGAATCTACTATTTTACCACCTCAGTGGCAGCTTGTGCTCTGTTAGTTTGCTAAATGTCAAATCCGGAATGGCATTTGAAGATGCTTGGATAAAGTGACGGATGACATTTGAGCCCTGATGTTCATGATCCTCTCCTCAGCTAGGCCAGATGTGCAAGGCCACATAAAATTCTCCTGGCTCTTAACTGCTGGTAGATTATGTTCACGAACTTCCAAAACTAGTCAGTTTTTCCATTAGGTCACATTGGCATGACATCCCACAGCCTTTGAGTGAACAGGATATAGAACTACATACTGTTTTTTCTATCTGTTCTTCAAAACTACTGCATGTAAATGTGGTGGCCGTGCATGGAGGTTTATTGTACATGTGATCGATCATTTATTTTCGTCTTTGTTTTTTTTGTTGTTGTTGCTGTTGTTAGTGGGCTCACAGGTTTGAAGGGAGCTCTGATTCCAGGGTCCTCAGCAGCTCTATTTTCTGACAGTAAGATCTAAATGCCTTTTTATACAATATATGTGTGTGTATTGTTGGATTATGTTGTTAAGGTTTACATCCACTTGCATATATATTGAACTTAACATTTAGTCCTTGTGATAATCTTGGGCTCACTTCCTCTTATGCATGTAGCATAAATAGAGAATCCTGACCCAAAAGCTAGACATTAAAATGATCTAAATATCTGTCTCAAAAAAAGTGCTTCCGAACAGAAAATGAATCTTAAGTCTTGCAGGTTGGATTGCACATCTCACACTCGAAGAATGCCTTGGCAGTTTCTGGGTTTGCAGTTCCAAAAGGCATGGATACTTGACACGATCCAAACCCGAAGAATCACGCAACCATCCAAGACACATGGACTGAAATCGACCAAAGATTTTATACCATTCACAGATCATCACAGACATAAACCAGAGACTACGACTATTCTAGTGTTTTTACAGTCGGTGCAGGTCTTAAGGAGAGTTGATTCAAAGTGTTGACAGCACACATGCTTCTGGCCGATGTGGACTCATTATATAAAGTTACACGGGCAAGATGCACCACGGAGAGTATTTGCTAATTGGGAATATGTCACCGGGACGACTTTGTTTAATCTAAAATGCCCACCAGACAATGTCTGGATGATGACTCAAAGCTGTAGCAGCCAGCTGCTCTGCAGATAGGATTTGTTAACTACGACCTTTATTTATTTGGGTCAGACCTTTCAGACTGCAAACATTTTACTATGCAATGTGATAAGCAATACTGACATCCAAAAATAGCTTCCGTGTGTGTACAATGAGTAAACCCAATTTAAAGTAAGAAACTTTAATGTCTGACTCAATGCCATTAAAAAGAGCTCCAGGTAACAGATTTTTTTTTCTGGCTCTTCTCCTTTGTCATCACATGAGATTGATCGATCCACATTTGTACTGGTATTGGCAAAGATTATTTTCCTGTCGCAATCTATCCAATACGCTGGTCTTCGGACCGGCACCAAAGATCCCCTGCACCTCCAATGGCTAGATATTGCCCAACTGTGGCACCCCTTGCGGTGGTGGAGCCCGAACCCTTGACTTCCATTCAGAAACGCAGCGCCTCAACTGCCTGAGCCCCCCATTTCCCACAGCTGCTTAAAAGATGCTTTGATTGAAAGACCTCAACCATCAGAAAATTCCTACTGTGCACTAAAACAACCTCATGTACTTTTACTTCACCTGTGAATAACGTTTTCTCTCATGTGTTGCAAGCAACCAACTGCGTCCACTGCCAAAACCGATATGCACGGTGTAGCTTCCAGTAGTGAGCCGACCCAAAGTCGACCTAGCTGAGATGTTTGATGAGCTGGGAAAATACAGCACTAAACATTAGGACACATCCACCAATGCTTGGAAGAAGAAGAGGGCATGCTGTTCTGATGCCGACGTCAGCGCAGGGAAAGTGCTCAAGATTCTCATAATTGAAATTTCCCACTTTCCTTTCAAATCTCCTATAAACGCTGGTAAGCCACCTCAGTACACACACTCATTTCCTACATTGTTATGTATAAATCCCACTGCTTCCGCCAGAGGAAATGTTTGAAGAGCCCAGATGTTTTGTGGCGTTGGCTCGTCTTTTTTTTTTTTTTTCCTTCCCCTATGAACAGATGAGAACATTTTATTCAGTCTTAAGATTTGACCACAGGACACAACCACCATCTTTACTTCCCTTGTTAAAACATATTAATGTTCAGGAGGCGCACAACAGAAATCTGTGTACTGCACTTCTGAATGTCATAACCTGGTCCACCTTAATGTTACTAGAGTTTGAAAAGTGGGGCGTGTCTGGCTATTTTTTAATTGTATTTTTTTGCTTTCTTTCCCATAAAACATAATATTGTTCTTTCTAATCATTCCGAATTCCTGTCATTCCTGCAGGGTTCTGGTGGAAGGAATCTCGCGAGCCTTCAAACCAGCATTGTTTCCGTTGAGGGAAAAGCACGAGGCCTGTGGAAACAGAAAACTACGGGCCATGCTATTTGATTTGGCCCGTGATGGGGAGTTGCCACACCATCACGCCAGCCATCTGGCTAGGCATGAACTTTAAGGATAATTCGAATACTGAGAAAACACTACACTGTTTTCTCTCTTGCACCTGCGATTTATTTCGCTGCACCACCAAAAAAAGAAACCTTCATTAGAGATGTTTGTACAATGACCAGGAATTTCATTTTAACACAAAAAGGAATTCTTCCAGGGTTCTCAGGCCTCCGTCACTAATTTCCTTAAGAATGCTAGAATTGTTTTCTTTGTCATGATTCCACAATGTTGCTTCCACAAATGTATGAACTTTAACCTTTTTTGATTTTCTGGATATAACTGTAGAAATTAAATAATAATCACCATTAGTCATGAATGACTTTTTCTCTCCTTCACGCACTTAGTTTCTGTAACGTGTCCAGGCCAGGCTTGCAGTGGATCCAGAGTAAATCCTAGGAACAATGGGTGGGAATCAGGAATACATCCCAGTTGAAGGTCTTTGGCTTTAAAAGATCTTCATCCATCTATTCATTTAGTCATTTTGATTCAGATGATGATTTGATTTTTTTCAAGATGGAGTCTCTCCTGGGTGATACTGGGAACCAGACAGGAATACACAAATACTGTATAATGATCCTACACAAACTGAGGCTCTGCTAATGCATCTGATGTATGTAAAAGATGTATGTGTTTGGATGCAGATCACCATCTCAGTAGCAGAGCCTCAGTTTGATATTGTGTATTAAGTTAGGCTGTCGGTGTCAGGGACAGCCCTAGTACTAAGTTATGTTTACAAGTATGTAAACATCGGTGGCATGGTGGCATGATGACCCCTCCAGGGTCCAGGTTCGATTCCCGTCTCAAGTCTGTGAACGGAGTTTGCATGTTCTCCCCAGACTTGGTGGGTTTCCTCCAGGTGCTCTGGTTTCCTCTCACAGTACAAAAAAATGCAAGTTAGATTATTGCCATTTGTAAATTGCCCATAGTGTGTGAATGAGTGTGTGCCATGCAATGGATTAGCGAGGTGTACCCCACCTTGTGTCCTAAGTCTCCTGGGATAGGCTCCAGACTCCCTTCGATCCTGTATACAGGATATAACGGTATAGACAATGAGTGAGTAAGTGATATACATACAAGGTTAACTTTCTAAGCTCAGTAAAGCCTTCAAACCGGCTCTAACCTGGGGTGCTGTTTGTTTATTGGTGATTTCTGAAGTAAGAAAGTGAACATTACAAAATAAAAAAAATCTCTGTTTGTAGTTCCATCTATGGATGTATGGATGATGCACTGAAATACAGCATGTTATGCAAATCCGCCAAGCAATGTTAACAGACTCTACTGACGCTCCCCCCTCTCTATAGACATTTCCCAGACACTGACTCTTGACCCATTCTGCCCAAATAAACCAGATTAGTATGCAAGTAAGCAAATCAACCAGTGTTATTCTAGGATACCTGGAATTGTTGTCACCTTGAGTGTTCTCATTACGCCAACTCCCTCGATGGCCTCGTTGCCAGATGCACAACTCTCAGGACAGCACTAGAGCAAAGTGTCAACAATGTTTGACCTTGAGCATGTTGTACAAATGCAGAGAGCGAGAGCAAAACAAATCATTAAAATACATTGGTATAAAGCCAGAACTCCAGTGCCTGAATGAAAAGATCTGATCCTGGGAGTCAGAGCTTTTCATACAATGGCCGTTTTTTTTTTTTTTTTTTTTTACAACAAAACATTCTCCCAAGATAATAAAATCCTTCAGAAAGTTACCCTGGAATTTAGTTGATAAAATGTATATAGTTTAGGATGGCTGACATTCTTTAGGAAAATGCTCCTCATAAAAGCATTTAAAAAAACTAATGCAAAAGTATCAGTGATCCATACCATGCATACCAGGATATGGATTCAGTTACCTGATTTGTGCTGGTCATCAGACAACAGTCTCTAGTGTGTTGGAAAATATTCCAAAAAAAAAAAAGCCCCTTTAGGAAGTTAAAGACCTGTAAATAAAACTAGAACCACTTTAGGAATTTAAACCTTTAACTAGAACAAGAGCCCCATAAGACATTAAATGACATTAAGGGGCTCTAGTTGTAGTTAATGGCTAAAGGTTCTAAAGGGTTCCTAGTTTTATTTTAAATGTATTTGAATTTTTTTATGTATGTGAACAGGGACAAAGATCTCTTGATCATCACTTTCTAAAGAAGTTCTAGTTCTAGTTAAAGGTCTTTAGCTTTCTAAAGCTAAAGATAATTATCTAGAACTACAATATCTACTGTATGATCAAGACATCTTGCTGAAGATCTTTGTTCCTGTTCACACCAATGTTCCTGTTTCCCCCAAGAACTGAAATTAATCATAAAAGGTGAAAATTAATATTATGTACCTTCTACACCACCACATTTAAAGCTTGGACACACCTTCTAAGTCCATGTTCTTTCTTTATTTTTATTTCTTTCTACATTGTATAACAATGATAAAGGCATCCAGAATATCCAATAATCTCCTTTGAACAGTTGATATTGATGTGTCCATAAGACGTGTCTGCTACTCACACTTTGTAAATCCTTCATAATGGCTCTAATCCGAGGTGCTGATTGTTCATTTCTATGGTTGGTAACTCTAAATGAGCTTCTCTTCTACAGCAGAGGTAACACACACTTGCTTTCCTGGGATGGTCTTCATAAGAGCCACTGCCTCAATGTTACCTACAAATCATGCATTGTATTGTATTGGAGTCCTTGCCTTAATGTCTTACCTTTTAATCACTGAAGTTCAGTCATCCATCTAATAATCTAATTGGAGTTTTCAGGCTAAAACTGAACTCCCATGTTAAAATTCTAAAACCTTGTAGATAAAAATGTATCTCCTGAGTTATTTTTAATAATAAATCTCTCAGAGCCTCTTAAGACCTGAGCTTTAATTTTGCATGCATTTTAATTTTTTCCTATATATCTGAGATTAGTAGGACCTAATAATAAGTATAATAAGTAAGTATAAATATAATAATATAAAATATAATATATTATAAAATCTAAGCATATGCATTGTCTTTGAACAAAGAACCTGTGTTTGACACCCTCTTGTGTCTACCAATTAGTGTATTGTGCTTTCATTACCATTATATACTATATATATATATTAAAGTGTCTACTAATGAGGACAACAGGTCCAAGTTAGACAGAGTGAATTACCGTACAGTATAAGGTTCACTCACTCACTCATCATCTATACCGCTTAATCCTGTATTCAGGGTCATGGGGGGCCTGGAGCCTATCCCAGGAGACTTAGGGCACAAGGCAGGGTACACCCTGGACAGGGTGCCAATCCATCGCAGGGCACATACACACACTCATTCGCACGCTACGGCCAATTTGGGAATGCCAATTAACCTAACCTACATGTCTTTGGAGTTTGGGAGGAAACCGAAGTAACCAGAGGAAACCCACCAATCACGGAGAGAACATGCAAATTCCATGCACACAGAGATGGGAATCGAACCCAGACCCTGGAGGTGCAGCAAGTTGTCTCCATCGGAGGACGCAGGGACCCAGGATGATAGGGTTAAATTCTCAGACATTAAACAATTCCAGTGAAACTGACTGGAAAAAAACGCCATACTGATTACTACAAATGTCTTACTTTTATTTTACAAAATACAACACGTTCAAAAATGTACGTGTGAGAAAATTTGTGGCACTGAGATTGAAAAAATAAATTATTACATATTTCAGCTAAACTAAAGCAGTGTCAATGTAAATTAAAATGTTTCAAGTAAAATAAACTTCTCTGTAATACAGGATTGTGTTAACATCAGGCAGACTGCTGGGTTAAAAACATATACAGTTCATAATATCAGGGAGCAATTTCAATTACACTGCATTAAGACCACATTATCACAGTAAATGATACATCTTTCTGACACTACATCAAATTAAAAATCACATACATATGACACCTGGCCATCAATACATTTGAAATGTCTTATCTTTGTAGAAACGTCTAAAATCTTTCTAGGGATGTGTACTTTTTTGCAACTGGTCATGGCAACGTTGACCAACTAACACCAGGAGGAGTTGAATCAGGCTTCTCAGCACCCAGTGAATAAACACCAACATTTCATACTATGTTAAGAGTACGCTAAAGTTTTTGAAGTCCAGAAATTTGCTGTGTACTATGAATATATGGTGATAAGTAACAGACTTGTCAACATCTTCCAAGCCTTTTTGTACCAGGCACTCCATGGACCCTTGGAGTACATAGGAATCATACTGTATAAGTCAAGGAATCAATAATTCCTTAAGAAAAACTGGAAATGTGCTTAATGTGTTAAAATTGTCAATCCCAAGCAGTTACCAGTGGGCCAAACCCCAAACTGCAAGGATTCTTGGGATTTGATCCATTCGAGGTTTCAGCTCCACGGCCTATACAAGGGAAAGCTACAAAAAACTAATGCTAAGGTGAGCTGACTCAGCATCAGAAGCCTTTTAAGCACTAAGGGATCGCTTAACGATTACCTCAAACTCTATCACCTTGACCGATCTCAGTCCCATTCACTGATGCAATAATGACATAAAATTGGGAGCCGTTATCCATGACTAGTCCTTGAAGAGTGGAGGCACTAACTGTGTATGGGTTGCAGAAAGCTTGAATATGTCAAATTAGCAGAGAGACTAAAGGGGCCAAGAACAAGAAGGCGGGATGCATGAACTCGGAAATGAGGGCGATTTCTTAGAAAAAAAAATGGAAATGCTCACTCATTCATTCCTGGAAGTCTTGCCAATCAAAGCAGAGTTCTCAGGCTAGGCTTATTTTTAATTTCATTTTCCATGACTGCACTTTTTGCTCTAGTTCATAACTACATTTCCAAATTACCTTCCCACTGAACCACTTCATGTCTGTCGTAAGTAATGCATATTACATTGTGTTACGTTTCTGGTTCAAGTGTCTGTTTTCGGCAATAAAATCCCCTGCCCATGGAGCCTCAGTTTCTTCCTGTGTCTGTTATGCCAAGAGAGTGTGCGTCTAAGTATGTGTGGTATTTAGCACTGTGTTGATGTTGGAGTATGTCATGCGACCTTTAAGACTCATTGCATGACACTGAATAATCCATGTGTTCTGTGAGAAGTTGAAGCGAACAGCGCCGTAGCAAAAGTGTTTTCGTGGGAAGTGGAGCGGGTCAAAGGCCGAGCAGGATATCCCTCTTATTTCCCTCTTAGCAACGGTATCTGTGCTCCCACACAAATATAGGCAGCGCAAACAATCCCTCTGTCCGTTCTTAACTAGCAGGAAATGTATGAGAGCCTATCTGTCTCTGCTTGGTCTGTGACCGAAATAAACCTAAGGATGCCATTATGTGCAATCAACGTTGTTTCCCATACGAGTCCTACAGCGTGTGATTTGAACCATGCAATTTTACCGTATTTGTCTATTTGTTCACTAAAGATAAAGAAAGCGCCAACAAATTTGACAACGTAATGAATAGTCAGTCAAAGCTGCAAATAGGAAAACAGTATATACAGTACATCTGGATTTGATCATTGAAATTAGAATGAAATATTTCTACAATAGGTGAGATTCCTGAGGTTTAGCCCAGGACATGTCAAAGCTCTTCTGCTTTTAATTGCAATGTTTGAAATTGTAGTGGAACAATTAGATTGAAAAGGCCTGAACAAAAATTTTTTGAAGCGTAAAAGCACAGCATATTCCATAGCATCATCTCATTTGCAACAGAAGCACTGAAATCCTCATAGTAGCAAACGGCAACAAATCCAGGAAGAATCACATATTATAACACACATTATGAGACCAAATCAAACTTCTGCAAATGAATACCCTTATTATACAAAACAATATGTTGTTTAATGGTGCTTATGTCTGTCCACTGACATCACTGCAGTCACGTATCTGAAAAAGTTCTATGAAAGGCACTTAGACAACATAGTTTCCCTCACAAGCCATGCATTTGCGCCAATGATGAACCCAACTCTTGAATCCTCGTTGTTGCAGTTAATGGTCTTCCACTGTGCTAGAGAACGTTTATGGAGACAAACTCTCAGTATGTCAAGAGCAATGTGCACAGAGGAAAGAAGAAGTTCAAAGAAACGAAGCATTGAAGACAAACCTTGCAATCAGAATGCAAACTTATTATTATTATTACTTTTTTATGTTGCCAAACACTGCGCTGTAACCATGGCAATGATCGTTGCTAGTAAAAAGGTAGGATGGTGGGTAGGATGTTTATGCGTTGGTACCCAATGAAAAGTACTTCCTCCTTTTGTTTTGGTGCATGCACCAGCATCTGGCATAGTAACAAAGAATAATGTGGCCATGGATTTTTCAGTAAACACAACTGTCTACTATTATAGATAGTGGAGGCAATAATAACCGCAAAATGCCAGTGAGCTTTCTTTGTTGGTGGAATCTATACAATTTAAATACTGTAGATAAGATAGAAATCTAGACTGAGGGACCAACAGACAGATAGGAATGTCCAAGTTCTTGTTGCTTGTGTCTTTTGTATGTTTAGGATGCATGTGGTCCCTACAAACATGCATATAATTTACCTTTTCATTGCATCACTGAATACTATAGGCAGCACGGTGGCTTAGTGGCTTAACTCTGTTTCTAGCACGTCCAGGTTCGAATCCCGCGAATGTGTGCATGGAGTTTACATATTCTTCCCGTGCCTGGTGAGTTTCCTCGCACAGTCCTAAGACATGCAGATTAGGCTAATTGGCATTGCCAAATTGCCTGTGGTGGGTGAACGCATGTGTTAAAGTTGATCCAGAGGTCCTACCATGGTTGACAAAATAAGGCATAAATACAATTGTCACCATTGGCCTCCACAATCCATAGTGGGACTACAGAGCTTCCTAGATGGATGGATGGAAGGAACTGAATACTGTATACACTAGATCCATATTTTCAGGTGAAAGATAAATATTAAAGGGACCATAATAATAATAATAATAAAGCAGACTTGAGTTTAGTAACAGTGTTGTTGAGTGCACAGGTTAGAGTGCCAAAAATAGATTCTAGTGAGTCAAGTACATACAGTATATGAACTGTCCACAGTTCTGCTTTCTACATTATATTTTATAACTAGAGGGTACCCGCATGCAGATCCTGATGCCTGCGTTTTACCATTACACAAAATTTGAAGATGATGCTACCTAATGTTGCAGTTAGCAAGGACGCCACCGGCTGTTACAGTCGATGAAGAACGCCTGTGACATGCTAACAGATGATTACGCTGCGTACAGTTTCTTCAAGTGGGGAGACATACCTGTGACTGAACCGCCTGTCCATACAAACACAATGAATTTCTTATTCCTTATAATTTTTTATTTACAGTATATAGATTTAGCTAGCTAGCTAGAGTTAGTGGGACAAACCTGTTCCCTTCATCATGTAGCGTAAAATTTAGCTAGCTAACTAAAATTGCTAGCTAAATCTAGCACTTTTAAAAACTGGGACAAACCTTTTCCCTTCATCCAGAGCGTAAAATTTTAGCTAGCTAACTAACTAGCTAGCTAATTAAAAAAAAACTAGATAGTTTTCAAAATGGTTAGTCTGAAGATCATTTGCTGATTACAGTATTTTGCCTGGGACATGCTGATTTTTCCCCCTATTCATCTTCTTCTTTGTCTTTCAGCTGTTCCCTTTCAGGGGTCGCCACAGCGAATCATTTGCCTCCATCTAAGCCTATCCTTTGTATCCTCTTCTCTCACGCCAACTAACTTTATGTCCTCTCTCACTACATCAATGGTAAAAGCGCTCGCCCTATCATCCGGAGATCGCTAGTTCGAATCCCGGGTGGTGCTGTAACCTCTCGAAGCCGGAGGTCTAGAGAGAGCTGATTGGCTGAGCTCTCTCAGAGGGGAGGGATGAGAGGTACATAGTGCTCCCACATTAATCACGGCTCTACAGCCAGTCAGGGGCGTCTGTGAGCTCGCACAACGGGGGGAACGGATAGCGCTGTCCTCCGAGTGTGTTACGCCGCCCCCAACGGTGCGTGAGCGAGCAGTTCGTAAAGATGCGGTCGCTGGCATCACGTGGTTCGGAGGAAACACGTGATAGTCTTCGGCCCTCCCGGCTGAGTGGTAGTAGTAGCCTTAATGTGGGAGCCCCCTAGGGGAGGAATTGGACACGACTAAATTAGGGAGAAAATCTGGGAAAAATCCAAAAAAAAAAAAATAAATCTCCTCTTTGGTCTTCCTCTAGACCTCCTGCCTGGCAGTTCTAACCTCAGCATCCTTCTATCGATATATACAATCTCTCCTCTGAACATGTCCAAACCACCTCAATCTGGCCTCTCTGACTTTATCTCCAAAACATCTAACATGGGTTGTCCCTCTGATGAACTTATTCTCAATCCTATCCATCCTTGTCACGGCCAAAGAGTCTGCCTCCTGTCTTTTCTACAGTGCCACTGTCTCTAAGCCGTAGAGCATCGCTGGTCTCAACACTGTCTTGTACACCTTTCTTTTCATTCTCGCTGATACTCTTTTATCGCACAGCACACGTGACACTTTTCTCCACCTGTTCCAACCTGCCTGTACCCTCCTCTTCACCTCCTTTCCACAATCACCATTACTCTGGACCGTTGACCCTAGGTAGTTAAAGTCCTGAACCTTCTTTACCTCTGCTCCCTGTAGCCTCACCGTTCCCTCTCATTCACACACATGTATTCCGTCTTCCTGCGGCTAACCTTCAGTCCTCTGCTTTCCAGAACATACCTCCACCTCTCCAAATTTTCCTCCACCTGTTCCCTGCTCTCGCTACAAAGCACAATGTCATCTGCAAACATCATAGTCCATGGAGACTCCTGTCTAACCTCATCTGTCATCCTGTCCATCACCAGAGCAAACAAAAAGCGACTTAGAGCCGATCCTTGATGCAGACCCACCTCCAACTTGAACTCTTCTGTCACACCTACAGCACATCTAACCACCGTCTTACAGCTCTCATACATGTCCTGCACCACTCTAACATACTTCTCTGCCACTCCAGACTTCCTCATACAATACCACAGCTCCTCTCTCTGCACCCTGTCGTATGCTTTCTCTAAATCCACAAAGATACAATGCAACTCTCTATTACCTTTTCTGTACTTCTCCATCAGCATCCTCAAAGCAAATACTGCATCTGTTGTACTCTTTCTAGATATGAAACTGTATTGCTGCTCACAAATGCTCACCTCTGCCCTTAACCTAGCTTCCACTACTTTTTCCCAAAGCTTTATTGTATGGCTCATCAGCTTTATGCCTCTGTAATTGCCACAGCTCTGCACATCTCCCTTGTTCTTAAAAATCGGCACCAATACACTTCTCCTCCATTCCTCTGGAATCCTCTCACTCTCCAAGATCTTGTTAAACAAACTAGTTAGAAACTCTACAGCAACCTCTCCTAAGCACTTCCATACCTCCACAGGTATGTCATCAGGACCAACAGCCTTTCCACTCTTCATCCTCTGTAATGCCCTCCTCACCTCACTCTTACTAATATTTGCTACTTCCTGCTCTACAACACTCACCTCTTCTACTCTTTGTTCTCTTTCATTTTCCTCATTCATCAACTCTTTAAAGTACTCGTTCCATCTTCCCATCACCCTCCTGGCATCTGTCAGTACATTTCTCTCTCTATCTTTAATCACTCTAACATGCTGCACATTCTTCCCATCTCTATCTCTCTGTTTCGCCAACCTGTACAGATCCACCTCTCCCTCCTTACTATCCAATCTAGCATACAAGTCCTCATATGCTATTTGTTTGGCCTTTGCCACCTCTACCTTCACCTTACGCTGCACCTCCCTGTACTCCTGTCTACAACCTTCAGTCCTCTCATTGCCCCACTTCTTCTTAGCTAACCTTTTCCTCTGTATACACTCCTGTACTTCCTTGTTCCACCACCAAGTCTCCTTGTCCATTTTTCCCTTTCCTAATGATACACCAAGTACCCTCCTACCTGTCTCCCTGATCACCTTAGCTGTAAATGTCCAGTCAACTGAAAGCATCTCCTGACCACCCATAGCCTGTCTCAACTCCTCCCTAAAGACTACACAACATTCTTCCTTTTTCAACTTCCACCACTTTGTCCTCCTCTCTGCCTTTGTCCTCTTCACCAGGGTTATTTTACACACCACCATTCTGTGTTGTCTGGCTACACTCTCCCCTACCAATACTTTGCAGTCATTGATCTCCTTCAGATTACACCGTCGACACAAGATGTAGTACACCTGAGTGCTTCTGCCTCCACTCTTATGTGTCACCCTATGTTCCTGTCTCTTTTGGAAGAAAGTATTCACTACTGCCATTTCCATCCTCTTTGCAAAGTCCACCACCATCTGTCCTTCTACATTTCTGTCCTGAAGACCAAACCTGCCCATCACATTTTCATCACTGTTCCCTTCCCCAACATGTCCATTGAAGTCTTCACCAATCACCACTCTCTCTCCTCTGGGGATGCTCTTCATCACTTCATCTAACTCACTCCAAAATTTCTCGTTCACTTCCAAATCACGTCCTACATGTGGGGCACAACCACTAACAACATTGAACATCACACCTTCAATTTCCAGCTTCAGACTCATCACCTTATCTGATACTCTTTTCACCTCTAGAACATTCCTAACAAACTCCTCTTTCAGGATAACTCCTACTCAATTTCTTTTGCTATCTACGCCATGGTAAAACAATTTGAACCCTGACCCTAAGCCTCTAGCCTCGGTACCTTTCCACCTTGTCTCCTGGACACACAGTATGTCCACCTTCCTTCTCTGCATCATGTCAGCCAACTTTCTTGCCTTCCCTGACATAGTCCCAACATTCAAAGTCCCTACTATCACTCCTAAACTCATGCACTGGTGGCGGTCGTTGTTAACCCGGGCCGCGACCGATCCGGTATGGAAATTATATTTGTGATTCGCTTCATTGATTTGGCAAATGTTTGACCTCGGATGCCCCCCCCCCATTAAACACTATTATAACTGTCCTTGTGCTAGCATAATGTGCTAACATTATCCCTTAGCACACAACTGCTGAAGTTTCATGTGAAAAATAAAAATATAGCATTGACTGATTTAAGATAGAACCAACTGGAAGGCTAGAGTTTGGTAAATAGACTCATGGCGCCACCTGCTTTTGAAGTATTGCAGAGTCTAACTATAGAGTGTATGAGCTCCACTTTGCTAAATTATAGAACAATAAAAATATATATAAAGTGGCTGATGAACTCAGAGAACAGTGATCCTGAAGAGTATTTCAGCCAAGTTGCTGACTGTGTAAATGCTTTGCCAATTCATGGCATGTTATTCACATCTACACAGAAATAGCATAAATGAACTGTATCAGTCAGGATTTAGGTCTCATCACAGCACAGAGACAGCTTGTTAAAGTAGTAAATGACCTCCTATTGGCCTCAGATCAGGGTTGCGTCACTATACTTGCGTTACTGGACCTCAGTGCAGCTTTTGACACCATTGATCATAGTATTCTCCTTCACAGATTAGACAATGTTGTAGGAATTAAGGGAACTGCCCTCTTGGGGCTCAGATCCTATTTGACTGATCGTTATCAGTTTGTAGATTTAGATGGTGACCATTCCTCATGTTCTCAAGTGGATTTTGGTGTTCCACAGGGTTCAGTTATAGGCCCAGTGCTTTTATCCCTTTACATGCTTCCTCTGGGCAACATAATTCGTAAACATGGCATTAGTTTTCACTGTTATGCTGATGACACACAATTATACGTCTCAGCAAAACCAGATGAGAAAAACCAGTTTGCTAAAATTGAGCAGTGTGTGCAGGACATTAGAGATTGGATGTTAATTAATTTTCTTCTGCTTAATCCTGATAAGACATAGGACCACAAGTAGCTAGAAGTAAGCTTTCTGATCACACTGTAACTTTAGATGGCCTTTCTGTTCCATCAAGTGCAACAGTAAAAGACCTTGGTGTGATTATAAATTCCAGCCTTTCGTTTGAAGCACATGTAGATAATATTACCAGGATAGCTTTCTTTCACCTTAGAAATATTGCCAAGATAAGAAACATATTGTCACTAAATGATGCAGAAAAACTAGTTCATGCTTTAGGTTGGACTATTGTAACGCCTTACTGTCTGGTTGTTCAACTAGGTGTATAAACAAGCTTCAGTTAGTACAGAATGCAGCAGCAAGAGTCCTCACTAAAACCAGAAGATACGAGCACATCACCCCTATCTTATCTACACTGCATTGGCTCCCTGTGAAATTTCGCATAAATTTTAATATACTACTTTTTAAATATAAAGCACTAAATGGTCTCGCACCGCATATCTGAGTGAACTGCTAGTGTCTTACGATCCGCCACGCCTACTTCGATCAAAGAATGCTGTGACGATACCTAACTGCCATCTCTCCTTATTTTCTGCTCTCTCTCCTTTTCCCTCTCCCTGTCTCTCTGTCAAGCTATACATGTCGCTCCTGAGTTGCCAGTGATCCAGACCCCTCTGCCCTCTGGACCCGTCTAACCCGTCCTGGAGTCCTGCTTCTGGTTAGAGATCTTGTTGCATGGATGCCCCGTGTGGTCTGCCTGGATGCGCGTGGTGGCTGGGGATAGTTTCCACGAAGACTGTCCTGTCCTCAACTGATGCAGACAGCTGTTCTCTGGGGACCTGTGACTTCAGTCATTCGATAGTTCTGGACTGGAATTTCCTACAGTCTGCCTGAGCCTCCAGGCACAAACTGGACTCCTTTTAATTTTAATTTTAACACATCTCCTGTTATACTGAACTTCCAGTCTTACAATTATTATGCTGATCAATCCCTGCTATCCGTAATCACCCAGATGAGAATGGGTTCCCTGTTCCTCTCAAGGTTTCTTTCTGTTACCATCCCAGGGAGTTTTTCCTTGCCACCGTCGTCCTTGGCTTGCTGGTTTGGTGGTGTAGTGGTTAGCACCGTCACCTTGCACGGCCAGGGTCCGGGTTCGATCTCCGGCCAGGCTCGGTTCCTGATTCCAGTTTTTTTTTAAGAAAATAATTTCTTTCTAAAAGCTTAAAGGTTTTATTTTGCCTTTTTGGGGTACACTATTTTAAAGGTTCTATGTACAATCTTGTAACACTACTTATGTACAAAGATTAATTATGTTACTGATTTTATGTACAGTGGGACTGGGTAGGACATCAGAATTTTGAACTGCCACACCTAAATAAAATTCTGTGGTACAAGATAAACCATTCCCCAGCAAGCCAGAACATATTTATAGAGCACACAGTTTATAGGGACACCCATTAAAATAAAAAATAAGAAAAATATTATTTAAAAAGAAAAGAGGGTGGCTCTGTGTTTTGGTGGCACAGTGGCACACCACTTCCTCTTATTTTTCTTCCGGCTGCCCTCATTAGGGGTTGCCACAGCGGACTATTTGTCTCCATCTAACTCTGTCTACCACATCTGTCTGTCACTCCAATCTCCTACAGTACATGTCCTCCCTCACCACATCCATAAACCTCCTCTTGGGCCTTCATCATTTCCTCTTGCTTATCAGCTCCATCTCTAACATTTTCCTCCCAATATACCCATCCCTTCTCTGCACATGTCCAAACCATCTTAATCTGTCCTCTGTAACAAAATTGTCCTATACTTGCACTGTCCCTTTAATATACTTACTCCTAATCCTTTCTATTCTTCCATCTTCAGCTCTGCCACCCCCAGCTCTGATGCTCATGAAATTATGATTATGTTTTAAGCATGATGTCTGAGCTGTCTTTTAACTTTTTTCCCTCCTGAGGTCCAAAGTTTCACCATATCTCAGGAACCAGAAATGAGTAATAAACATGGTGCCAAAATGAAGCTTAATTAACCATGAGCAAAAAATATGCATAACTCAAATCACCCAAAATGCAACGCAATACCTGATCTGATGCGACGGGTCACAATTACCATAAAGAAAAGCTGTTATGCAATACTATAACAAAGAAAAACATCCAAACTGAGGTGTATTTATTTAGTAAAAATCCACTTTTATTTATTATTTCCACTGTAAATCTCAGAACAGTAATAACCCAATTTGTTTTTAAATGCTTGATTAAAAACAAACAAACTAAAAAAAAAAAATTAAAAAAAAGGTTGCCTCATAGCCTTCGATGGCAATCGAGAAGTTATAAAGAAGGAAAGGCAACCTCAGTCATTCTTCCGGATGGGAGAAAAAGGAAAGAAATAACTGGCCATCCAGTGAGAACTCTGAACTTGAATCCATGGTCATGTTACCCCCAATATGGGTAATAAAATGATTGAAAAATCTCTGGGAAAAAAATATATCAACTCACATTCCTACCCCTTCCTTGACCCCTTTTGTAATGCTTTAACCCTACACACGTTAGTTCTTCTTGGTCTTGGGGGAGTCGTATTTCCTCTTGCTGGAGTACCAGAGGAGCAGCGGGATGCCAATGGAGGGCAGCGTCATCACACCGAAAGCAGCCCAGTCCAGCTACAGGGAGGTACAAACAAAAGGTTAGGGTTAGGGTGAATTGTGCTTAAACTAATCAATTTAATGGCTTCAAGGTGTGACTGAATGTTTGATGGAATTTGTCTCAACCATGAGGAGCATCCAAGATGGTGAGGAAACCTCTTCTGAGGACTGATATACAAACACTTACATAATGTGGAGAAAAGCGTCTGTCAAACTCCCTCTGGGCCAGAATGCCTCCCTGACCAGGAGCGCTGGTGTAGCCAACCTTACGAAAGACAACATAATTCTGATTATTGTACAAAATACTGCATTAATATTGCTCCATTTGTACACACCTCTCAAACAAAACCCATAAAAACAAGGAGTACATTTACATGCTGTTATAACCCGTTTAAAATCGTAAGCGATAACGGAACGCTAGTAGTTTTACACACATTACACGGGTCCTTGATGTTGTTGTGCTAAAATATTTGGGTTATATGATATCCTGTTTTCAAGAACCATGAGCACATTTTCCATCGAAAGAAGAAAAAAAAAAAAAAAAATATATATATATATATATATATATATATATATATATATATATATATATATATATATATATATATATATATATATATATATATTTTGCTGGAAGGAAACACTTACCACAACCTGACCTCCCTCTTGAGCCAAGTAACTGACAGTGGCTGAGGTGAAGTTGAAGTAGCCGGCCTTCAGTGGACGCAGAACGACTGTATGAGACACATTACTGGCTCTGTGAGGGAGAGCAAGTCAGGGAACATGACCAATCATCAGTGGACTTAAAACAGACTATAGTGCTAAAGTGATTAAACAAACAAACAAACATAGCATTACCAATTACTCAAAGTGACAGACATGTTACCTTTGTGATATGTTATCTTGACATTATCACTTACTCATAATAAGCACTCATAACTTTATGTGGGGGGGGAAAAAAAAACTAACCCAAAAAGAAAATATGCACATCTTTTATGTGGACAAAAATAAATTAATAAAATTAAAAATATGCAAGTAGTGTTACGTAATATTACAATATTATATAATAAAATATTATACGTAATTCTTGCAAATAATTTTACAATCAGATTTTCAGCTGTCTTGACTGTGATCTGAAACCTAGGTTTACCATCAATGCATCTGTTAAATATCATCTATAATTCTGATTAAAACCAATTAACAATTTAGTAACTGTTTGTTTTCCATCTGTATCTTGTAACCTGTTCACCACAAGAGGGCGCACTTGCAGTCCAGCCATTGCACAATATTTGCTAGCCTGTTTATTTTATTATTATTTTTAAATCCTCCTTTTTAACCACTTTGCTTCATTAATTTGTCTCACATAACTCATTTATTGGGATTGTGACATTAGAACTGCTTGAAAATTTTTTATTTATTTAAATAATTTAAGGCACAACCTTCCATCAAACCATCTTTCTGTACTAGCATCATGGCCATGAAACACTGAAATAGTTAAAACAGCACTAATCTACTTGTCTTACGATATACTGAAGTGATATTTCAGTGGTTTGATCTGTCATTATGAAACAAACGCAAATCTAATTATTTGTGTCGGGAATTTATGTCATGCGGCCATTTAAAAAAAAAAAAAAAAAGGATACGGGGCGATGCGGTCCCACTTCACATTAAGCATCCCGGAGACGATGCCAAAATCCTCAGGAGGGAACGAGTCATCCGAGAGCTCCACTTCCAGTGCAGCGCTAGAAAGACACATCATAGAATTACATGCAATATATATATCAATTTCTTTTCGGGGGGGAGGGGGGGGCTGGGTTAAGGATAAAAAAAATAATTCAGATAATGCTGAATTGTCAACTTTTGTTGGAAAAAAATAAATAAATCATGAATAGCGAAACACTTGGTGAAATAAAAACCATAGCTACATACACACGTGGACAAAATTGTTGGTACCCTTCGGTCAATGAAAGAAAAACTCACAATGGTCACAGAAATAACTTTAATCTGACAAAAGTAATAATTAAAAAAAATTCTATGAATGTTAACCAATGAAAGTCAGACATTGCTTTTCAACCATGCTTCAACGGAATTATTTAAAAAAAGAAACTCATGGAACAGGCCTGGACAAAAATGATGGTACCCCTAGAAAATACTGAAAATAATGTGACCAAAGGGACATGTTAATTCAAGGTGTGTCCACTAATTAGCATCACAGGTGTCTACAATCTTGTAATCAGTTAGTGGGCCTATATATAGGGCTCCAGGTAGTCACTGTGTTGTTTGGTGACATGGTATGTACCACATTCAACATGGACCAGAGGAAGCGAAGGAAAGAGTTGTCTCAGGAGATTCGAAAGAAAATTATAGACAAGCATGTTAAAGGTAAAGGCTATAAGACCATTTCCAAGCAGCTAGATGTTCCTGTGACTACAGTTGCACATATTATTCAGAAATTTAAGATCCATGGGACTGTAGCCAACCTCCCTGGACGTGGCCGCAGGAGGAAAATTGATGAGACGGATAATCCGAATGATAACAAAAGAGCCCAGAAAGTCTTCTGAAAAGATCCAAGGTGAACTTCATGCTCAAGGAACATCAGTGTCAGATCGCACCATCCGTCGTTGTTTGAGCCAAAGTAGACTGCATGGGAGACGACCAAGGAGGACACCATTGTTGAAAACAAATCATAGAAAAGCCAGACTGGAATATGCCAAACTACATGTTGACAAGCCACAAAGCTTCTGGGAGAATGTCCTATGGACAGATGAGACAAAAATGGAACTTTTTGCCAAGGCACATCAGCTCTATGTTCACAGATGGAAAAATGAAGCATATCAAGAAAAGAACACTGTCCCTACTGTGAAGCATGGAGGAGGCTCTGTTATGTTCTTGGGCTGCTTTGCTGCATCTGGCACAGGGTGTCTTGAATCTGTGCAGGGTACAATGAAATCTCAAGACTATCAAGGGATTCTAGAGAGAAATGTGCTGGCCAGTGTCAGAAAGCTGGGACTCAGTCGCAGGTCATGGGTCTTGCAACAGGACAATGACCCAAAACACACAGCTAAAAACACCCAAGAATGGCTAAGAGGAAAACATTGGACTATTCTAAAGTGGCCTTCTATAAGCCCTGACCTCAATCCTATTGAGCATCTTTGGAAGGAGCTGAAACATGCTGTCTGGAAAAGGCACCCTTCAAACCAGAAACAACTGGAGCAGCTTGCTCATGAGGAGTGGGCCAAAATACCTGCAGAGAGGTGTAGAAGTCTCATTGACAGTTACAGGAATCGTTTGATTGCAGTGATTGCCTCAAAAGGTTGTGCAACAAACTATTAAGTTAGGGGTACCATCATTTTTGTCCAGGCCTGTTCCATGAGTTCTTTTTTTTTATAATCCCGTTAAAGCATGGTTGAAAAGTAATGTCTGACTTTCATTGGTTAACATTCATAGAATTCTTAAATATTATTACTTTTGTCAGATTAAAGTTATTTCTGTGACCATTGTGAGTTTTTCTTTCATTGACCGAAGGGTACCAACAATTTTGTCCACGTGTCTATGTGCAGTTGTGAAAGTTAGAGTATTTCCATAAACACAGTGTCATGAGAACTCACAAGATTGGGACTAAACAGCTGTGTGGCCATAATAAAACCACTTATTAAGTGAGACTAATCAGAAAAAATGGCTTTAAATTTCTAGGCAGCACAAAGACTGGACTTTGGAGCGATGGAAAAACTTTTTACAGAACATCAAACTGCGTGTTGTAATCAAAGCTAAAGGCGACTGAATTGAATCTTAGGGTCTGAAACATTTTTTTTTGGCCAGGCAGGGTATAAAATAAAAGCTATACTCTTAAATGCATTTTTCAGACTTATCTATAATTATCTGAGCTTAGAATTAGCTCATTCAATATTTAAATAACAACAATAATAATAATATAATATTTACATGGTATGTCTCATATGAATGTCTGTTGAAAATACAATTGTTAAAAAATATTGTAATCAAAAATAAATAATCTAAAAATGAGTAACAGTGTATCTGTGTATACATGTGTGTCCTCTTTTTCACACAATGTGTAATGAATGAATAAGTCAGTTTACCCAATGTTTAAAGGTTATAAATATCACTAGCACTACCGTACATTTAAAAAACAAATAGACAAGGCAGCGAGATACTTTCAAGATTTACAGTTAAAGAAGAAAATTAATTTCCAGATAGACTGTAATCTATGGAAAGCTTATGGATATTAGTGACCTCGGTCGTACCTGGTGCCCACATTGTAGATGTTGTACTGCAGGGTCAGGTCTCGGCCCTCCACGGCGTATCGGTTCAGTAGGGACTTGGAGGCGAGCAGTCGGGCTCCTTCCTCCCCCATGACCGCCAGGGCCAGCAAGGCGAACACAGCAAACACACACAGCGCCCTCATCTGTGGGGTAGAGAGAGAGAGAGAGAGAGAGAGAGAGAGAGAGAGAAATATATATAATTTATTAAAAAGAGTTCCCAGACAGCCCTGATAGATTTTTCCCATATTTTGGAAAATGTCATAATAAAAGTTACTATATTTATGAATCTTTTTTTATACTTGGTAAGCGGCCCACATCCTCACCTGAAATTAATCCAAAAATCAACTAATTCAAGAAACAAACATGCTTATAAATATTTTTAAATTATTTTCAAATAAGATTCAAATTCATGTCCTTTGTAAGAGGAGATTAAGAAAAAACAGCCCTCATGACTTATGGTTTCAATAATTAATTAAACAAAAGAAAATCACTGTACAGATTTTTAAATAATGAGATTTATATCTGAACAACTCCATCCTATGCAAAAAAAATTACTTATTAAGGTGGTCATTATTATTATTTATAGTTAAATGGATATAAAAAAATCTAATGCTCATAATCATGTGGAGGGGAAACAAGCTTAACACTTTAAACATGGGCAAAATCTGTCCATTCGCTGAATGAAACAATGAATTTATTATTATTATTAATACAACTCAACAGTTTTGCTTGCACACACACAAGCCAACATAACTAGCATACAGTTAGAAAACCATACACAACACAAACTACATTTCTGTTATTAACCTCTTGAGCCAAAGTCTTCTATACAGATGACTGTGTTGTTTCTGTGCAATTTTTTTCTTCAAACAGAAAAAAATTTGGCAAAAAAAACATTGTACCTTATAGTCCTCATATGAGGATCATACAAGGATGTGTAGACAGAGTAAGTGGGAGAAAATTTCATGTCCTCAAACGAGTACATTCAAAAAGGTTAATTGAGATTAATTGATAAAATCTCTAATACAATGGTAATCGCATTTGTATAATGCAATTACCCCCCCCCCCCCCACACACACACCTAATTACACAAACAAACAATCGATCAAATCAACATTCACACTAGAGCGCTGTTGTATTCACAACTCTAATTGGTCAGGAGGTGTTGATAATTTTTAAAAGAGTGCAGTTTGGAATCTAATAAAATAACCAGCTTCTATTTTCTGATACTTTATGGACATGTCCATCAGAGACGGAGGGAAAAACAAAATAGATTTATAACGAAGATGAACCGGACGATCGGACAGTGTGCAGAATCGCTGGTTGCCGTGACCAGTGTTCGCACAATCACTAGTATACTTATAGATAGAGTGAAACATTTCACATAGATGGAAGGAGTCTCTAGTGTCTAAAGTGAAGTTTCCAGGTTTCTCAGTAACATGTAAAGTCAGGTTGGTCTGTCGGACTAACATCACTGATTCGTTTCCTAAAACATCATGACACTTAAGATTTTATTCCTCGTTAGATTGGATACTTGACAGCCTTTTCTTTTTTAAAGTAAAACAGCAAGTTAGAAAGCTGTAGAGTTAAGCTGCATTAACTCTATACATCTTATACAATACTGTATCACAAATACAATACAAATACAGTACATGGACTTTTTTTCTATACAGATGACTGTGTTGTTTCTGTGCATCATGTCATCACATATAGAGACACTGCACAATAAAAAAGCATGAAATATGAAACAATGAATCATTTCTAAACATGTAAAGACAAGGAAACTTAACTATATTTTTATAATACACTGTTAATATTCAACACTGATAAAAATAGAAAAGCTTAAAGAGCTGAACAGCTCAATGCTAACAGTGTGCGCTTACGTGTACTTTAGCTCTTTGCTAATCTCTTCAGGACACCATTCATTCAGCACCAGGTTTCCCCTCATATACAAGACTTAAAAACCTACACAAACCCGTGTTTATAAACATATATTCGTCGAAACGTCGCATTAGAGTTGGTTGAAATATGAATAATTACAGATTAAATCACTAAGTTACTGTACCTTCTCCTGCTGTTATGTTCCTCGTCGGTGAGGTTGTGAAGGCTTAGCCGCGCATGCGCAGTCGTATTCATCCGCTCTCAGACATGACGCGTCTTTTGGAGTTTTTTTGTTGTTGTTATTGTGGCGCAGAAAATAGCGCACTGCCATCTAGTGGTTCGGAGGATAAAGCGAGTCCGAACGCCGCCAAGACCATTACTAGTAGTAAAACATGTAATCCACAGGGGGTCGCCAAAGTCTCATCTATAGCATAGCATCGATAGCTAGACAGACAGACAGATAGACAAGATAGACACTTTATTGATGTGTTATTCTTTCTGGTTTCATTCTTATTAAAGAAATAATGGCATGGTGAAAACTTTACATGTTGTTCGTCTGAGGATGATTTTTTATCATGATGATTTTTCACTTGCAACACCCAGGCCTAATTACTCCCAGACCTTTTGAACAAAGAAATTACTTATATACAACCTGTCTGACAAAGTGAAGCATTCTAAAAAGATTTAAAAAGCGATACAATCTTAATACATTCAAAAACTGATGAAAGAACTCATAATTGACATCTATAATTCTGGAAAGGATTACCAAGACATTTCTAAGGCTTTGGGACTCAGGGGAACCACAGTGAGAGCCATTATCCACAAATGAAGAAAACGGAACAGAGCACACTTGGAGATACACCAAGAGCGAAAGGACGACTCATCCATGAGCTCATTAAAGAACTCTGAGCAACATCTGAAGAACTGTAGACCCTCACTTGCCTCAGTTAAGGTCAGTCTTCATGATTCAACAATAAGAAAGAGACTGGGCAAAAATGGCATCCATGGGAGAGTTCTAAGTCAAAAGCCACTGCTCATCAAAAGCTCACAAAGGATCGTCGCACATTTGCCTATCCCACAGACTTTTGGGAAAATATTGCGTAGATCGATGAGACAAAAGTTGAACTCGAAGGTCTGTTTCTCGGTACATGAGGCTTAAAACTTTTCATACATGTATAAAGAACATCATACCGAGTCAAACAAGGTGGTGATAGTGTGATGGTCTTTTGAAGCTTTAGGATCTTGAAGACTTGCCATAATTGAATGCAACAATGAATTTTGTGCTCTACCAGAAAATCCTGAAGGAGAATGTCCATCATCAGGTTTTGACCTCAAGCTAAAGCACATTTAGGTTATGCAGCAGGACAAGCACACCGCCATGTCCACCTCTGAATGGCTCAAATGGTAATGGTAATTTTTGGAGTGGCCTAGTCAAAGTCCCGAATCTGATTGAGAACCTTAAACAGTCCGTTCATGCTCAAAAACCTTCCAGTGTATCTGAATTAAGAGTTTCCTCCACAGTGATGTGAAAGACTTATTGCCAGTTTTGTGTGATTGCAGGTGTTGCTGCCAAGGGTAAACAACCAGTTATTAGGTTTAGGGGCAATAACTTTATTCACATAAGGCCCAGCAGATTTGGAGAGCTTTTTTCCCTTAATAAAAGAAATCATCATTTGAAAACAGTGTTTTTTAATTTATTTTAGTTATCTTTGTGTAATATTACAATTTGTTTAATGATTTTAATTATTTAAGTATGACAAATATGGAATATAAATCAGGAATATGTTTTTACGCCAAGTTAGATGCTGTTAAGCCCACATCATTAAATTAATATCCATCAAATTTCTGCTTATGGTATTGTATTATATTTGTCTTTAACCATGGTAATGCTTTTGTCTTGTCTGAATGTTTGTGTATGTTGAATATACCATGTTGTCACAAAGGACAACAGCAAAAAATAATCCTATTACAGGTAAATGTACATAAATTAATAATGCTTACATATTAGCACTAACATCTGAAGATAAAATGGGATAAAATATGCACAGCAAAATGTTATAATATTACATACTTGGGTAATAATTTGAAAACAATATCTTTTCACTTGACCAAGGAACAATCGGTATTTGACTGTTTCTTTTTTGTTGTTTTGTTTTTTTAAGAGTATTTGGCTGTACAGGAGTGAGAGCTGCTGGTTGCATTTCGTGTCATCAGGAAGAATACAGGTGCATCTCAATATTAGAATATCATCAAATTGTTTATTCATTGCAGTAATTCAATTAAAAAATTAAACTCATTATATAGTTTAATTAAACACAGAATGGTATATTTTAAGTGTTTATTTCTTTTAATTTGGATGATTGTGGCTTACAGCTAATGAAACCACAAAATTCAATATCATGGAAAATTAGACCTTTTTCCTACCACATTTATTCCTTCCATTCAACTTTCCATTAATGTGCTTCGATATAGCACTCTGTGAACAGCCAGCTGACTGAAACAGACTGAGAGACCATTTAAAGGCTTTCACATCTTTGCAGGTGTTTTGAGTTAATTAACTGATTAGAGTGTGACACCACGAGTCTCCAATATTGACATTTTTCACAATATTCAAATTTTCAAATGTTTTATGTATGTGTGAATTATTATTCACTACTGTACTTGTTGGATATGAGACCAAATAAAACTCACCTAAATGTATAACCAAGTCTTTGACATGTTGACATGGTTCAGAAACATGTATATTAAGTTCAATGACATAAACTGTGGACAGTTTGAACTCTTTGAGAAGCTGTAGAAATTAGATTTGTTGCTATACAACAACAAAATAGAACTGATACACGTGTACTCATATAGTGATTCTGTGGTAGTGGTTATCAAGTGTTGTTCATTTTTATACTGTTGCTAGGAGACAAAATGCAATATAGAGGATGACAAACCATTTAGGAAGAGAAAAAAATCAACCATGTCTAATGAAGTGGGATGAAAAAGTACACGGTGGTGTGAAAAAGTGTTTGCCTCCTTACTGATTTATTTTTTGTTGCATGTTTGTCACCAGTGGAGGTTCTACACTAATTTACTCCCTGGCCGAGACCACCTCACACACAATTAAAAAAATTACACGAAATCAAAATTTTGCAGAATACAATGTTATTTTATTACACAAATCACTCAAAACTTTCAATATCACAAAAAAATCTTGGAACTTAAATAAATATACTGTCTTTTACATATTAATTTTATTAAGAATAAAATACAGTGGAACCTTGGATTACGAGCATAATTCGTTCCGGAAGTGGGCTCATATTCCAAAACACTCGTAAACCAAATCATCATTTCCCATAAAAAAAATAATGAAAACTCAAATTATTCGTTCCACAGCCCATTATTTTTTATACATAAAAATAATTAATACAATCTATAAAATGAAAATAAAACAAATTAATCTGCACTTTACCTTTAAAAAAAAGTACAAATAAATCCTGACAGATAAGTGTTTCCGTTGGTGCGCGCAGGCGCCGTGTGTGTGTGTTTGTAGAATTAGCCCCTTCCCTCGCCTCCAGACACAGACACAGCTTCCTGTTTTTCGTATTGTTCCCGCGAAAGTTCCTCGTCTGTTTGTAACAGCGTTTTAGATTATATTTTGTTTAGTTTTTTATAATTATACATTTTTCCCGTTTTTACTAAATAACAAACTAGTTTTTACGCTTTAATACTACTGGACTTTATCCGTTTTTTGCGCTTTTTGAGAGAACGCATGTATCATCTGACCAACAACAAGCAAATCCATCAGCAAATAATCACAACTCCGGCACAAATGTACGTTATTATGTCTACCATTCAGCTTGCTCAGTGTGTGGAGTGCAGGATGTTTAGGCATTCTTCCTCCGTCATTAGTGATAATTTTATTTGTGATAGGTGTGTGTTAGTTAGCACCCTGATGGAGAAGATAGTAGAGCCCTCACAGCGGGGCGAGTGGGTGACGACTCGGCGGCATACTCGTTCAGCCAAAGCTAACGCTAAGGCTAGCTCACCGGGGCACACCTCTTCTGCGCTTCACGTGTCCAACAGGTTCGCTCTCCTCAGTGATACACCCGCTGAGAAACCTGAAAGAGCTCTGGTTATAGGTCACTCAGGGTTCATCATATTGAGGCTGTGTCTGTTCCCCGAGCTAAACATAAACATACATTTAGAAAGACTCAGAAAGTCTGTTTTAGTAATTTAATTAACATGGATACCACAAACTCAGATCACACTGAATGCGCAGCCGGCACCTCTGATCTGAAGCTAGGACTGTTAAATATTAGGTCTCTCGCATCTAAAGCAGTTATTGTTAATGAAACTATCACAGATCAGGAGTTTGATATATTATGTTTAACAGAAACCTGGATTAAACAGGACGAGTATGTAGCTCTAAATGAAGCTCGTCCTCCTGGATACAGCTACATACACCAGCCTCGGCTAACTGGTAGAGGAGGAGGAGTCGCAGTTATTTATAACGATAATCTGTCTCTCAAACCTTTCAAACCTTCTTGTTTCTGTAGACAAAGCGTTAATTGCTGGAGACTTTAATATTCATTTTGAGAATCCAGAAGACCCTCTGAGAACAGCATTCTTGTCCATACTGGACTCAGTAGGAGTAAATCAGTGTGTAGTAGGACCCACTCATAAAGCAGGTCACACTTTAGATTTAATATTATCCTTCGGACTAAGTATAGGAAATATAACCACAATTCCACAGTCTGAATCATCTCAGATCACTACCTTGTCTCGATTAAAGCGTGTCATAGTAATAATGTATGCACAGCACCGCGCTTCCACCTTAAACGTACATATACATCAAATACCGCACAGAGCTTTATCAATAATCTTCCAGAATTATCAACTTTGATTGGATCTCCATCTGACTTCACAGAACTCGAACAGGCGAATGAATATCTAGAGTCAGCACTTCGTAATAGCTTAGATAATGTAGCTCCAGTTAAAAGGAAAATGATTAGAGATAAGAAACTTGCTCCTTGGTATAATGACCACACACGTGCTTTAAAACAAACCGCTCGAAAATTCGAACGTAAATGGCGCCAAACTAAATTGATAGTATTCAAAATAGCTTGGAAGGAGAGCATCCTGAACTATAAACAAGCCCTCAGTGATGCTAGATCAACGTATCTCTCCACTCTTATAGAAAATAACAAAAACAACCCGAGATTTTTATTTAATACCGTAGCTAAATTAACTAAAAACAAGACCACTGCAGAAATCTCCACAACAACATCATGCAGTGGTGAGGATTTCATGAACTTTTTCAATAACAAAATCATAAAAATTAGGCAAAAAAATCAGGCTTTGAAACCAGACAATTTAAATAATTCAGATGAACTAACCACATCACATCAGAACTTAGATTACTTTACTCCCCTTGAAGCGAGGGAACTAATTTCACTCATCTCTTCTTCAAAATCGTCAACCTGTATATTACATCCTATACCGACACATTTTCTCAAACAGATAGTACCAGCAATAATAGAACCCCTGTTGAAAATAATTAACTGTTCACTCAGTAGTGGGTATGTTCCCAAATCCTTTAAATTAGCCGTTATTAAACCGCTAATCAAGAAACCTGACCTTGACCCCTGTCTACTTTCTAATTACAGGCCGATATCAAACCTTCCCTTTATCTCCAAGATTTTGGAAAAGGTAGTATCACAGCAGCTATGTTCACATCTACACAGAAATAGCATAAATGAACTGTATCAGTCAGGATTTAGGCCTCATCACAGCACAGAGACAGCACTTGTTAAAGTAGTAAACGACCTCCTATGGGCCTCTGATCAGGGTTGCGTCACTATACTTGTGTTACTGGACCTCAGTGCAGCTTTTGACACCATTGATCATAGTATTCTCCTACACAGATTAGAAAAGGTAGTAGGAATTAAGGGAACTGCCCTCTTGTGGCTCAGATCCTTTTTGACTGATCGTTATCAGTTTGTAGATTTAGATGGTGACCATTCCTCATGTTCTCAAGTGGAGTTTGGTGTTCCACAGGGCTCAGTTTTAGGCCCATTGCTTTTTTCCCTTTACATGCTTCCTCTGGGCAACATAATTCGTAAACATGGTATTAGTTTTCATTGTTATGCTGATGACACACAATTATATGTCTCAGCAAAACCAGATGAGAAAAACCAGTTTGCTAAAATTGAGCAGTGTGTGCAGGACATAAGAGATTGGATGTTAATTAATTTTCTTCTGCTTAATCCTGATAAGACAGAAGTTCTGGTCATAGGACCACAAGTAGCTAGAAGTAAGCTTTCTGATCACACTGTAACTTTAGATGGCCTTTCTGTTCCATCAAGTGCAACAGTAAAAGACCTTGGTGTGATTATAAATTCCAGCCTTTCGTTTGAAGCACATGTAGATAATATTACCAGGATAGCTTTCTTTCACCTTAGAAATATTGCCAAGATAAGAAACATTGTCACTAAATGATGCAGAAAAACTAGTTCATGCCTTTATCACCTCTAGGTTGGACTATTGTAACACCTTACTGTCTGGTTGTTCAACTAGGTGTATAAACAAGCTTCAGTTAGTACAGAATGCAGCAGCGAGAGTCCTCACTAGAACCAGAAGATACGAACACATCACCCCTATCTTATCCACACTGCATTGGCTCCCTGTGAAATTTCACATAAATTTTAAGATACTACTTTTGACATTTAAAGCACTAAATGGTCTCGCGCCACAGTATTTGAGTGAACTGTTAGTGTCTTACGATCCGCCACGCCTACTTCGATCAAAGAATGCAGGCTGCCTCTCAGTACCACGTATTATTTAAACCTCCGGAAGGGGAAGAGCTTTTTCTTACAAAGCCCCAAAGTTATGGAATAGTCTTCCTATTAATGTTCGGGACTCAGACACAGTCTGTGTTTAAGTCTAGGCTAAAAACCTATTTATTTAGCCAAGCATTTTTGTAAATAGATTAACCTTAGGTAAAGGAGCAGATCTGGGGGACTCATGGACGTAGAGTATTCTGGTCCTCACACATTTAAGAGGAAATGTAAACATTAAATACAAGGTCTGTATACACACTTTCACTCACATATGACTGAAGTTGTTCACTGTATGTAACATTTATTACTGTTACCGTGTTAACATTACACTCAAACTTTCAGTCTGGTCTGTGCTATAGCATGCTAATGTATCTGACAATGGCTGCTAGCTAGCCAAACCAAAGAACCCCACCTGTGTATGAAAGAAACTGCAAAAATGTCCGAGCTTTTTAGCTTTCTTTGTAGAATGCTTGCAGGGTGTATGAAGATGGTGAAGTGATGAATGAAAGCTAAACTATTAACTGTAGTGCCAGCATGATGCTAACATTTAGTTAGGTTACTAGCATTAGCAACCACAAATAAAAAGCTGAGGTGTTACAAAACACTAATCTTCTTACAAATATGCATACTAGCCAACCCTTTCGATTTTTCCATAAACTTTTGCTTTCTTTAATTTCTTTCTTTCTAAGGTTGGAACCGACACCGTGGAATATCTCCAGCAGGCTGAAGTGTCAAGGCCGAACCCCTACATCCTGATGTGGGGAGATAATGACCAGCACTGCTCTCAGGCATTAGTGCTTCTGAGTAATAGTATCGTAATGATGTTGCTGTTTAACTTTTGTATTATCTGATCTTGTGCTTTTGAAAAATAAATATAAATATTTTTTCTATGGTTTGTACAATTAATTGGGTGTTGTTTATTGCACATATGTATGGTTTGCAAAACTTAGAGTTTTTTTTTTTTAATAGACCGGTATATCAAAGTAATTTAACTGTTTAAACTGTTTTAGTCGTAGACATGTAAAACATAAAAAAATAATAACCTATTTGTGAGGTAGAATTAAAACAGTTAAATATGACCTAGCATTTGGATTGAATATTTTATATATCTTGCTGGGTTAAATAAATAACCCATTTTGCTGTGTTAAATTAATCCAGCATGTACAGTAATTGGTCCATTATTTATCCAGCAGCATTTTTTAGGGTGTACCTTTATCTTTTGCTCGTTTCTCTTCTACTTCCTTTCTCTTTTTTCTAAATTGGGCACTTGACAGCTTTGGCCTTTTTCTCTCCATCGCTGTCTATTTTGAAATCGACAATCAACTGATTCCCCCCCCCCCCCCCCTACTGTCACTCACAAAACCAATTCACCTCCACATAATCATTTATTCATTTTTATTGCCATTTTTATTAGCCATTTCACATAATTTTGAAAAAACAAAATTAAATAAATTATAGCTCTGTGTTTATAATATTGTAAATGAAATGTGCGCCGCTATTTATAAGAAAGTCAAGGTGTTTAGCACACCACTGGATGGATTTCCCCTCCTTTTGGGAAAGGTGAACTTTCCTCGGCGCCCCCACCCTTCAAAGTTTTTAAATGAAGGTTCTTATTATTAAAACCTTTAGAAGTTTTCAGAACGATATTCACGGAGACTGAAATGGCTGAAAGCGCACCCTGTTTATTTTCCTTATTTTACAAAGGTACAAAGTTTTGTTCATATAGTGAGTATACATAGATAAAAGTAGACCCTTTACAGATTAAAATGATATACTAAACTTATATATATGTAGGGCTGCAACAACTAATCGATAAAATCGATAATTATCGATAATGAAATTCGTTGTCAACGAATGCCGTTATCGATTAGTTGGACTGCTCACGTTACTGAGGAGCGCGACCACAAGATGCACAAATACACAAAGATGCACACAGATACACAGCCGCTCGCGCATTGGAGGTTACAGAAGCGTCTGCAGGAAAAAGCGTGCCCCTATGGCGTTATATTCCTGCCACAATTCTGAGCGCGCGGTGTGACATTTTGAGAGCAGACAAAGCACTCTATGCGCGTGCAGTGTCTCCACTGCGCGCTCACCATGTTCTCCGCGCACGCGCGACTTCTCGATTCTGTGCGCACTCGACTCTACCTTCACGCGCAAGCAACATTTATTTTCTGTGTGCGCTCCACTCTGCCTGTATGCTCGCTCAACTTTGTCCAGTGTTACAAAACTGCCACAAAACCAGCCAATCATAGACTTCCATACACTACTTCTGATTGGCTGTTCCTTCTCTATCAGCTGGCAATATCTGTAATTATTGTTAAAATGCTGTATTTTGCATACTCAAATGCTGTTATTTATTTAGTTATTTATTTTTATTTAGAAAGAGACAAGTCAGCATAAGTGAGTTCATTCAAAAAAAGAAATCCCCCATGCACTCCTCAACAACCAGCCACTATAACAGATGCCATCCAATATAATAAGAGTACAACAATTGTTTTGCTTATTTGCTTATTTATTTATATTTTGGATATTTAGAGAAGTTTTACTGTTCAAAAACAAACTTTGTCTTTAATTTAAGGTTTAAAATTTCAAAATTAAAGAACTATATATGTGGCTTTTGCATTTTTTAAAGTTTAGTTTCATACATAACTAATACCCTGATTTATGGTTTTATATAGTTATAAGCAAAACATCAAATTAAAGAAGCGTTTAGTTTTTATCCGATTAATCGAAAAAATAATCGCCCAACTAATCAATTATCAAAATAATCGTTAGTTGCAACCCTATATATATGATCAAAAATGACGAAGCATTTTAAGTTCTTTTTATGGTTACCAGAAAAAGAACTTAAAATGCTTTGAAAATATCATTTTTGATCATATATATAAGTTTAGTACATCATTTTAATCTGGGGAAGTGAGGAACATGCAGGCAGAAGGCAGGTATAGGGAACAAAGCAATCAGTAAAATAATGATACTAACAAAAAATTATAGCTAGCAGAGCAATATACTAATAATATTTACTCCTTTTATTATATTTTATAGTTAGATACTTATAACTAACAATAATCGAGGAAAAAGTATGCGAGCTGTGATCTAAGAATGACCAGTACACACAGAGTGCAAGAAATTGAGAAGCTTTAATGAAGGGGAAAAACACAGAAAATTCAGGCAGAGATCCAAAAAATATATATATATATATTTTGGTTCTGCGTTGACTGGGAGATTAGGCAAAGAGCTAGACTTCCGCTTTTAGGAGCAAATAAAGTAATAAAAACAAAATATAGTATAATTTTATTTAAAAAATTATTAGATATAGCATGCAACGAGGCTATTCTGAAGTGTTTATATTGAATGTGTTTTTTATTGTCTTTTCACTAGTGGATGAGTGTAAAAAGAGGTGGAAGTCTCTTAGGGACACCTACAGAAAGGAAAGGAGGAAGGAGGCAGAGAGGAAAAGGAGTGGAGCAGGGGCAAGCCAAAGTAGGCCATGGCGTTATAGTGGGGTCATGAGCTTCCTTAACCCCTTTCTTGAGGAGAGAGTTACTGCCAGTAAAATGGTAGGGGGGTTGGGGAAGCCCTGACCCCACTGGAAAGAGAGGACTGGGCCAGGCAAAGCCAGCGAAGATCATCACCACATACACTCACACACACACATACACAGAGTCTACTAAGTGCTGACCAGAATAGTGAGAGCCAGCAAGACGAAACCCAACTGGACAGAATTCATACAGGACATTCAAGCCCTTCATGCTCAGCAATCATGGAGAACGCTGTTGAGGGTCAAACAGGAGGAATTGAAGGCAATAAACAAAAGAGGAGGAGAGCACAGGAAAGTGAAGAAAAGAAAGAGTTTGAAGAAAGGATGCTGACCGCCTTGGAGGCTGTCAGCAGGAGATCAGTCACTCCTCCGGAGGACAGTGACAGTTTATTTTTTAAAAGCATCCTGGAGGATTTTCGCACACTGCCTGTGCAAACAAGGCAGGACTTAAAGTTTCAGATACATAAAATGGTATATGAAGCAAAATGTCAGTAATGTCAATAAAGAATGTGCTGATTATCATAAGTGATCACAAGATTTTAATGCAAATCATTCTTATTAAATCATGGTCTTCTACCTTAAACCTGCTACAATTGATAGCTAGAGAATCACTGTAAGCATGCAGTTAAGACAGTTTGATGTATTACAGTTAATAATACACAATTGCACAATATACAATAAGATTCATTAACATGTACCGGGGGAGCTTCCTGTTCTTCTAAAAGGAGTCTGTGTACAAACCTGTGGGAACGGATTGCGAAAGCGTACGCACGGAATTATGAATTTGTGGGTACGGATTACAAAATCTGAGTGCACAGATTGTTAAACTGAGGGAACTGTTTAAGAATTCGTGGGAACGGATTATTAAACTGAGGGCACGAATTGCAAAACCGTTGCCACAGATTGTTTTATTTCCTCCTCTAGGTGACTTCCAGGGCTCCGTAGGACCACAACCTATTGATTGGAGTAATTCAAACCCCTAAAGGATACCCTAGGGTACAGCTGCTCTTTCTTTACAAGCTTTTGCTGTTTCCCCCCCCCTATAAAAAGCCCTTTATGTGGCTGCGCTACAACTCTACTTGAAGTTGCACACAAAGAAATGGTGTAAGACCCAGCCTATGTAGCAGAGTGTTGGAGCAATATTCTGCAGGGACTCCATCTTCCTCCAGGAGGACTAGATGAAGTGATGGCTAGCCTCACTCCCACAACCAGGAAGGTTGTAGCAATGTTGCAACATGAAACTCTCAACAAAGGAGAGTGTCAGATTCTGGAGTTCCTTAAAGAAATTATCAGGACCTGTAGTGATGTACGCCTGAGGAAATTTCTCCGGTTTTGCACAGGTAATGGTTTTGTTTGTATTTTTACACAATTGATCTTTGTGTTACTAATAATTAAAAATATTACCATACAAAATGTTCTGGAGAATTGTAACATAATGCACATTTAAAAATCTCTCTATCACCTCCAGATTTACCTCACTTTTTTAACCTCACTTTAAATTTATGCCAACCATTTCTTCATGTACAGTATTTTTGGGGAAACCTTCTATACACTGATCAGTCTCCAGGTCCTCTCAACTTCTCTAAATGTATTCTGTCTAATCATACTGTATACTTGGAGGTAGTGCTCACCTTTTTCCAACGAGTCAAAAAGGATGGATGTTTTTGCCATGATTTTGTAGAAACTCCCGGGCCCGTATTTACTAAGCCTCTCAGAGTAGGAAATCTCTCCTAAGTGGCCAAAAGAATCTCATAATTTTGGTCCTGCTTTCAGGTGCAGGAGTAAAAGCAACATTATTAAAACACAAAATCACTTCTATCTCCTGGTTATTATAACTGGTTATTGGTTGTGAGGAAATTGTGTTCCTACATATATACTGTTATTTTATTTTATTTTTATATATTTCTATTCAATTCAATTGTATTCAATTGAGCCTCACTTCATCACTTCATTACCACGGCGTTCCCCCATTTTTCACACTCCTTTGGGGCATGTGTCCGGCAAACTGACACATGGTATTGATGCTTTCACAAATTGCCTCCACTTACTTTTTATTCTTAGCGGTAACAGTAGAGTGGAATTTTACTTGAATTATTTCTTTCCATTTTACTCCCTCCCCTGCAAGCAAAACACTTTCATTGTCTCTCCAGTTTCGCTTTCTTTTCGAGGTCATTTTGATCAGATTCTGACAGTTTTGCATAGCTGTATTATAGGGGTTCTAAACAGCTGTGATTGGAGCAGTCTGATTAGAATAACATTCTGCAGCTGAGTCGCACATCTATATGTTTTGTCTGTGTGCATTAAGCCTTCACACAACTGCTGCTGATTTCAGCATTTCACTTTTTTTTTTACTATTTTAAAACAAAAACTGCTCATCAGACATATAGTTTAGTTTGCAGAAAAGGGAGTAAAATGTAAAAAAATAAAGTAAAATTCTGCCATACTTTTACCTCTAAAGATAAAAAGTGAGTAGAGTCAATCTGTGAAAGCTGAGGAGTGTGAAACATGGCAATACGCTATGATAAAGTCCTGTTTATAACAAAGAATGTCATGAAACAGTTGTGTACACTCAAGTAATTAAATATGTATATGATGTAATTATAATGTATATATTATATATGTATATATAAATATAATTATATATTTATAATGATGCCCTGAACTCAATAAATGCAGCTTGTTTTTCTTTGATTTAATATTATATAGTGGGAATGTATGAATCGGCGCATGATCTGCGGTGCTGTAAGAGCAGAGTTTAATTCATTATTTCCAACACTGCCGTCTGTGTCACTGTTTCAAAGCTGCATCAGAATAGTTTTATTGCCAAATACGCTTGCACGTACAAGGAATTTGTTTTAGGGACAGAGCTCCAGGACATAACAAATAACAAGACAAAACAGCACGACACAAAACAGGAAAAAAAATTTAAAAATAAAAAATAAAATAGAAAATTACAACAAATTGAGTAGGATGGATTTTTTTGGGTTAACATCAAATGGAGTAGGGTGTGAGATACTTACAAATAAGTTAAATAAATATCTGTGGTATTGCACAGTATATTGCATCATTACTGTCAGTAAAAAACAGGGTAGAGACAGTATACAACATTAATGGATTTACATACAGCACATTATTGGTTAAAATCTATTTTTGTCCAAACATACACACGTGGACAAAATTGTTGATACCCTTCGGTCAATGAAAGAAAAACTCACAATGGTCACAGAAATAACTTTAATCTGACAAAAGTAATAATAAATAAGAATTCTATGAAAGTTAACCAATGAAAGTCAGACATTGCTTTTCAACCATGCTTCAACCTAATTATTAAAAAAAAATAAACTCATGGAACAGGCCTGGACAAAAATGATGGTACCCCTAACTTAATAGTTTGTTGCACAACCTTTTGAGGCAATCACTGCAATCAAACGATTCCTGTAACTGTCAATGAGACTTCTGCACCTCTCTGCAGGTATTTTGGCCCACTCCTCATGAGCAAGCTGCTCCAGTTGTTTCCGGTTTGAAGGGTGCCTTTTCCAGACAGCATGTTTCAGCAACTTCCAAAGATGCTCAATAGGATTGAGGTCAGAGCTCATAGAAGGCCACTTTAGAATAGTCCAATGTTTTCCTCTTAGCCATTCTTGGGTGTTTTTAGCTGTGTGTTTTGGGTCATTGTCCTGTTGCAAGACCCATGACCTGCGACTGAGACCCAGCTTTCTGACACTGGCCAGCACATTTCTCTCTAGAATCCGTTGATAGTCTTGAGATTTCATTGTACCCTGCACAGACACCCTGTGCCAGATGCAGCAAAGCAGCCCCAGAACATAACAGAGCCTCCTCCATGTTTCACAGTAGGGACAGTGTTCTTTTCTTGATATGCTTCATTTTTCCGTCTGTGAACATAGAGCTGATGTGCCTTGGCAAAAAGTTCCATATTTTGTCTCATTTGTCCATAGGACATTCTCCCAGAAGTCAACATGTAGTTTGGCATATTCCAGTCTGGGTTTTTTATGATTTGTTTTCAACAATGGTGTCCTCCTTGGTCGTCTCCCATGCAGTCCACTTTGGCTCAAACAACGACGGATGGTGCGATCTGACACTGTTCCTTGAGCATGAAGTTCACCTTGGATCTCTTTAGAAGTCTTTCTGGGCTCTTTTGTTACCGTTCGGATTATCTGTCTCTTTGATTTGTCATCAATTTTCCTCCTGCGGCCACGTCCAGGGAGGTTGGCTACAGTCCCATGGATCTTAAATTTCTGAATAATATGTGCAACTGTAGTCACAGGAACATCTAGCTTCTTGGAAATGGTCTTATAGGCTTTACCTTTAACATGCTTGTCTATAATTTTCTTTCGAATCTCCTGAGACAACTCTTTCCTTCGCTTCCTCTGGTCCATGTTGAATGTGGTACATACCATGTCACCAAACAACACAGTGACTACCTGGAGCCCTACAGTATATATAGGCCCACTGCCTGATTACAAGATTGTAGACACCTGTGATGCTAATTAGTGGACACACCTTGAATTAACATGTCCCTTTGGTCACATTATTTTCAGTATTTTCTAGGGGTACCATGATTTTTGTCCAGGCCTGTTCCATGAGTTAATTTTTTAAAATAATTCTGTTGAAGCATGGTTGAAAAGCAATGTCTGACTTTCATTGGTTAACATTCATAGAATTTTTTTTTTAATTATTACTTTTGTCAGATTAAAGTTATTTCTGTGACCATTGTGAGTTTTTCTTTCATTGACCGAAGGGTACCAACAATTTTGTCCACGTGTTTATCTTTAATGAGATCCATGTCATCTAGGGTTACTACAACGTCCCTCCTCCGCTCGTGTCTCTGCCTGATCCATTTCCTCACTACTCATACTTCCAGAACTCATATACATTTTGGTGTAGCTAGGAGTGATTTTTATATGTTAAGAATGTTAATGTTTATGTTTGGTCTCTGAATAAACAATCATTTTTAAACACCTTTACAGGTGCTGATCTCCTTGTATCACAGTTCATCCATGTTCGCTTCACTGAGCCAAAGAGCACCTTTACGAGAAGCCCCCAGTCACACACATGTGGTTGTGTATTAGAATTTCCAAACAACTATGGATCATACCCTGAGGTGGTGAAGATTTTACAAGTGTACTTGATTCCAACATGTGGGTAATGGTCATTATTTAGAGGTAAGTTTTAGGTGGACAGGACATTTACATTCATTCATTATTTATCCATTTATTAATCTATTTTTCTTTGGCAAATTTTACAATTTTAAGTGTGTTTATGTTCATACGCATTTGCTTTTCTCTTCCCTAGGTATTAGGACTCCCAACATTATGTTGACAGATCCCAATTATTAGGTTAATAAATACTATTGGACTAGTTTAAACATTAGTATGTTAGTGGTGTTTGACAGTATTTGATTTCTTTTCTAAGTGAAATAAGGTTTACAAATTGCAGACCAAACTGGATTAGGATTATTTTACATTCTCAAATAAGATCTCAATTTGACTAAGATCTGTTAGTTAACTCTTATGTTCATAAATAGAAAATATTATGGTTTTCAACTTATGTTACATTTCAGCTCAAACCATTTGTACAGTAATAGCACTTTACTTGAAGGACAGTTCAAGTATACATTATAAAATAAAAAGTATAACATATTACTGGAACAAGCATTCCAGTATTTGGGTTTCAGTTATGGACGTGTTAGTATGAAGATTTAATTTTTCTGGAATAGGGTATTTTCACAACATACTGTATCTACAGTAAGTATTCCAGAACAAGTAGGAAGAAACATGTTCTTATTCATGTTTTTTTTTTTTTTTGGCTCTTTACTGTTCAGTTAAAGTTGTTGTGATAAATACAATGCGCTTGTTTTTATGTTGTTTGTTATTCTGAAGTGTTTTACTGAGTTTACTATTTTTGTAGTGAATTCTAAGTAGAAGTTAGTAATTATTTGAGTAACACTAACACTTCAATGTAGTTATTGATGTTCCGGTATCTTTGGTGTTTAAAACAAACTTTTACAGAGAACATTTGTTATGGGTTATGTTTTATATTACATTTCTTAAATAAAGTGTTTTGTACTGCAAATGACTGTTTGTCTTTTAATTTTTGTTAGTTTTGAACATTAATAAAATGCTGTTAAATCTTAAAGGTAAATATGATAATTTGAGCACCTCAATATAAAAATTAATTCAAATCATTTTAATGTTGCTTATCAAAGCATAGCACATGGGAAACATTGTAAAACAAAATAATTTTTAGAAACCAAAACCACATTTTTTGTTGCCAGGATGTATTGCACTGTATAAGAGATAAAAAGGGGAATTCATCTGAAGAGATCGATTCTAATGTTTATTCCTGTACAAATACATTCAAAAATATTGATGTCAGCAACTTGACTTGAAGTTGTAAAAGGTTTTCATCTTTTATCTGAACGGCTTCCTCAGTTCTGAGTAGTGTGGAGTTCCAGATGTGGATTCAGTCTGTCAAAGTCACATAAGTTAAGGTACAGTAAGTATGTGTGTGAAACTGCCTCAGAGGGATGTCAGTACTGATTTTTAAGAGGCTGATTGGTAGTTTTGCAGACTATATGGCCAAAATATTTCTATTTTCATATCTCTAAAAGATCAGTGACATTTACTTTTAATTTTACATTCACCCAGTAAAGGGAAAAGATGATTTACTTGAGACAGTACATTGGCATGCATGAACACAGCCATATTCACACAATTTTTATCTTTCAATGTCTAGATAATTTGTTAGTTCTTGTCGTGGGGAAAGGTAGAGGTCCAATACCATGTAAGTGTCCCCAGGAACATGAAGATTATTTTCAGCCATGATGGAGGTGCACAGTGTAAAGACGTCGCTTTCAGTCATTTTCATAATGGTTGACTTCATCCTCTGCAATCTGGCACAAGTAGTCCTGTGTGTTGTATAGTTCCGGTAATAAATACATGACCTCATGGGGAACTCTCTGGTTTCGTGACGGACGAATAAGGTGACTCTTTGACAGCATCCAATTCAGTCTGAAGACAGAAAGAGGAGAGTGCAAGTAAATTAAAACAAAAGTCTAAGCAGATCTAGAAGAATAATATTTTCAGACATACCTTATCAAAATATATAAGCCATTAATTTTTTTAATTATTTTTTTTTATTCATTAATTTTTATTCAATTATTTTATAATGGAGATTATTTTTTTGTGTGAGAATGACTTACTTGTATTATAGCAAGAAAGCAGAAGATGATAAGATCCTTATCTAGGAATTCCCCATTGAAAACACCTTCATTTTTGAGGCTATGCAGTTGCTCCAGCCAAAACTCCACACACTCTTTGCGAAGAATTCCACACCAGCTTTCAATTCTTTGGTTACTTGTGCTTCGCCCATAGATGAAGCTCCTTTCACCACTTTGTAAGTCAACATCATTTTGACACAATGACCGCTGAATATCCCGGATAGAGCTGTTCTCGGCTCCCATGTCTGCTCTTAAAGTGCGAGGATAACCACCGGTTTCTCTTACTGACTCAAGAAAATATCCACCAATAACTTTGGGATCACTGTTTGTGTTGTATGCATTGAGCCACAAAATCATCCTTGAGAATCCATCTATGGAACCGTTTATACATATACCAAAAGGCTTTAACTTGTCCTATGAATCAACATGCCATATAAAATGTGGACCCTTGGCGAAATAAGCTCTTCTCTTGAGTCTCCTCTGGCTTCTCAAGTCTCTGCCTACTGGATCCAGGCTTGAAATAATTAAACGAACATCTTCTTTTCGAACATGTAATCCCTGCTCTTTACATTTACTGTACATTCAACGGCAGCCATACAGGGCCTCTGAGCCCTCCAGTTCCTCTTTTATGAACTGAATAACATTTTCAAGGTTGTCAAAGTGTTTATGACGAAAGTGAAACACTTCTTACACTTAGAATGTGAAGAATGTCTGTATATTTAAGGCCCAAAAGAAAATAAAGTTCAATTAGCTGTGATCTATCCATGCCAGGAAATTTGGAGGTTGTGAGTAATATCCAGGCAGGCAGTAACTGTTCACAAGTCAGTGAAGTACCAAAAGGAAAGAATGATTTATGGTGCAAAACAAATAATTGCAGTTCAAATTGCAATTGCTGTTCACATGATATAAAGAAAGAAGAGGTGATTTTGTCAAATCCTTAACTATAGATATAATTCAAGGAATATTATGCAAGTCTACTCTGACCAAAGCATCATAACTGTCCATTCATTCAAGTATTTGGAAGAGTGTTAACCTCCTACATGTTAAATATTAACCATACACCCAAAACATGTAGTGCACTTTCATACAGATGACCAGAATAAAGAGTTTACGATGTGCTGTCCTACTCCAAATTCCTTCTTCCTACTTTTATGCTATTATAACTACTATGTTATTCTACTTTTATACAGTATAATGTGGGAACATACACGAGTCTGAAAACAAAAAAAAATTAGTTTGTGAAACTTTTTAAACGCGATGCACTCACCTTTTCATTCACAAACATGGAGATGATGCCCTGATCCAACTCGCGCTGTTGCTGCAGAAAATCTAGGAATCCCTGATCCATTCTGTCCAGAAGAAAGGCAAATACACGCATGAAAAGCACGAACTTTTCAGACCAATCTATCTGTGCCCCCTTTATACACTTATCTTACCTAGGCGGTATGACTCGTAGTGAGATGCGGCGTTAGGCACCGTGAGCCGCCTCGAGTGACCGCCCGACGTTCCGCGAAGTTCTGCAAGGCCCGCATCTTAAACGTTTAATTTTTCGCATGGAAAGATGGAAACGTAATCACGGCGCCAAAACTTGCGCTTAATCATGATGAACCGATGAAACCGCGTACACTCTAAAAATGCTGGGTTGTTTTTGTAAACACATTGTTGGGTTGTTCATGCTGGGTCAAAATTCTGGGTTATTTCGGGTACTTTAAACATATTGTTGGGTTGGGTAATGCTGGGTCAAATGAGATGTAGTGGGTCATTTACAAATGAACACCCGGTTGGGTTATTTTGACCGAACAACTGGTTTATTCTTCATTTCTCCAAACGGCAGCCTGCAAAGTGTTTTAAATACTACTGTTATTGTGTCACAAAAAGTAGTTTTAAGAGCTGTTTATGTAATGTATGTGTGTACGGCTCAAAACATCAATCGGTTATTAAAGATAGCGACTATTTAAAAAATTGTACCAACGATTTCGGAGATTTGAGCTCCAGGCAATACGGGTGCTCCGTGCTCATGTACTGTAGACGCTCAACATAGCCTCACTTCGGCAACTTCTGAAAGCTACCGCTGGTTGTGGTGTCTCTGCAGTGGTTAAAACAGCGGATTTATTTCATTTTGTGTATTTCTAACAAGCAATCTTTGGTATAATACGGTTATGGTGTATAATACATTTGCGGCTGTGAGAAGCATCCTGTGTTCCATTTGCACTATACCCGGTGTCCTCAAACCCTCGAGTGTGCACTTCCAAGTCAAGTCCGCTCTTTGCGTTCTTGGAATTGAGACACAGCATGAGGAACTTTCTGGATTCATCACTTCTGAAGCGGGGGGCACGAGGCCACTTAATGCTGGCAGGATTTTATGGTAAGTTCATATTAATTTTCACCTACATTTTAAATGTTGTAGTTGTGGTAGGAGCAAGCTCATTTTCATTTTTATTCGCTTTTCCACCTTTTTAGTCGCACTTTGATATGGGCGTGAGGGGAGGTCATGTTTTTATAGTCTGTGCCAATAGTGGGCTATACTGTATTTTATGAGGAAAGTGCGTTTGTAGCACACACACAAAAAAACCCTAAATTTACTAAATGTAATATTAAATGTAATTTTAGGCAACTTACTAATAATCTTCACTAATGTTGTGTGTGGAAAGTCTCTTGGCATATTTTATAATATTTAATAGGTGTCAGAAAAAGCTATTGGGATATGTTTAATGACAGTCTAAATATGTCTTCCGTTTCTGTCTGTTAAAAAAAAAAAAGGGTTGTGTTTTTTGACCCAGCAGTTGGTTTGTTCTTTGTGGGAACTTTCTGGATTCTTCTGACTGGATCATACTCAGAGCACTCACTATTTTATGGTAAGTTAATGTACATTTTTCCTTTTTTTTTTTTGTAAGTTGTGGTAGGAGCAAGCATATTTTATTGTTTAAAATAAATGCTTTGATATGGTGGTGTGGGGTTAATATATTTTTTTCTTTCTGTTTTTACTATTCAATAAATTAGAATGTGTCACCGTTTAAAATGTGCTTTTTCTTCATCCTTATGAAATATTTATTGCAAGTTGTAAATTCATCACTTAAATATCGCATTCATCTAGGGTTTGTTGAGAATTTGAAAAGGGGTGAATGTTTCATATTAAATCCAGATGGAGCACCGTATCCTGTTAACGCTCACAAGTTAAATAGTGAGGTAAATTAGTCAGAAATGTACATTAAATTCATGTTCACATTATGTATTTTTGAGTATTGACAAGAGAAAAAACGTTTTGCATTAAATACATACATAGCTGTATGTCCTTAACAAAAATGCTTGACATAAATGTTAGTTATATTGCAACACTAAGTGATGGTGTGTAATCCACAGGTGAACCAGCAAGATGGGAATGATATCTGCAAAATATGGAGATGACTGGAGCATTGTTCCACGTTTTGTGCCTTGGGAATGAGACAAGAGGGACCTGAAAGACCTTTTCCATTGTTGGAGGCAATGCTATTGATACAGGCAGGCTCTTTGGTGAAGACCGTTGATGTTTGTTTTAATTTTTTTAAATCTTTGATGTTAAATACACAAAGCAGTGTCTTCTCACCTGCAAGTTTCTCCAGCACACTGTAGATCAGATTGATGGACATGATTACTGTTAGGTTTTTGAGGACAACAGTTTTTTCACCCCACATTTAATTAATAATATTTTTTAAAGTTTTATTGTTTTTGTTTTTAATGTAATTTTAAGGAAATTAAATAGTAATAGTTAAATAACTAATAGTTAAGTATTAAAGTATACATTTAAGTATAAATATTAAGATGGGGGAATGTTTGATGTCATGTGGGCATTACAGTATAAGATTGGTATTGAAAATACCAAAAAAATGCACATTTACAGTGGTCTTTTGTTTTTATTGTTTGTACAGTATGTTACATTCATTTAATATTTAACAAATGATCACCTTGGGATTATATGAATTTGTGTAACACCTGTACCTCCGCGGCTCAGGGGAATAAGATCTAGTTCCCCGGATTACTGAGTTGATGCTTTGTCCACACCTAGTGTGTCTATGTGTGTACTGCTTGCACTTAAGCACTAAATAATGAGCACCTGTGATTCCCCTGTGTGTCTGACTATATATTCCAGTCGAACCCGCAGAGCTTCGCCTGTTCACTGTTGTGCATGTTGTGCGCTGTCTCTGTGTCTGCATGTTTTTTAACAGACTGTATCTCCTCTCTTGTTCCCCCAGGACTGATCAGTGTCTGCAGGTGTGGTGTGTTTAAGGTGGTCAGGTCATCGCCAGCCACACGGACTTTAGGGTTTAAGACCCCTTTTTTGTTATTTTTTTCAGTTCCTTTTGTTTGCCCACCTGCAGACCCAGTCTGGGGAGGTGTTTAAGAAACTGGGAAAACCAGTGGAACAGTGAACTTGAGTTAATAAGAAAGAATAAACATTTCTCATAATGGAATCTGCTTCTGCGTCCGATTCTTCTAGGAGAGACATGACATTTTGTCTGACATTTTTGTCAAAATTGAGTTATTCACATTTTCTTATTCTGTGACAATCTATTTACATTATGTGAAGTTGTGTACATTTTGCATCTTTTTTGAAAAAATCAAAAATCAAATGGAATATGTCAACCCAGCAAGAGTGTCAATTTAACCCACTGGTTGGGTCAGATAAACAACCCAGAATTCTGGGTTAAATGGTACAACCCAGCATTTGGGTAAAAACAACCCAACGCGTGTTCTGTCCAATAGTGACCCAGCAGCTGTGTTATGGTTGGGTTGTTTTTTAACCCAGCAGTTTTTAGAGTGTAGGTGAGATAGGGGTATTACACAGACTGTAAAAACAGTCAGCATACATAATTGTAAAGCATCACCAAAACCGGACTAGAGCGCGGTGACATTGTTATGAAGTTGGACGTTGGATATTCGCGCTCCGGCCTCTAGATTTCGATGTGTGCCGGACATTCGCTATCAGAGTCCTGCGACCGCACCTTGCCTACTGCGCGAGTTAGTGACCGTCTGTAAATTACTGTCTGACTGAAATACGGATAATATTCATATTACAAATATTAATATTGTAATATTTATTCTCCGCCACAAATCGGGATCTAGAAGCCGGCGCGCGAATATCCAAAGTCCAACTTTAAACCAACTTCAGCGCGGTCCGGAACCGGTAGAAGTAAACAACAGCCTTATGGAAAATGAGATCGCAGAATATCATAGTGTGTGTGTGTGTGTGTGTTCGGGGGATAATATATTTTTTTCTTTCTGTTTTTACTATTCAATAAATTAGAATGTGTCACCGTTTAAAATGTGCTTTTTCTTCATCCTTATGAAATATTTATTGCAAGTTGTAAATTCATCACTTAAATATCGCATTCATCTAGGGTTTGTTGAGAATTTGAAAAGGGGTGAATGTTTCATATTAAATCCAGATGGAGCACCGTATCCTGTTAACGCTCACAAGTTAAATAGTGAGGTAAATTAGTCAGAAATGTACATTAAATTCATGTTCAAATTATGTATTTTTGAGTATTGACAAGAGAAAAAACGTTTTGCATTAAATACATACATAGCTGTATGTCCTTAACAAAAATGCTTGACATAAATGTTAGTTATATTGCAACACTAAGTGATGGTGTGTAATCCACAGGTGAACCAGCAAGATGGGAATGATATCTGCAAAATATGGAGATGACTGGAGCATTGTTCCACGTTTTGTGCCTTGGGAATGAGACAAGAGGGACCTGAAAGACCTTTTCCATTGTTGGAGGCAATGCTATTGATACAGGCAGGCTCTTTGGTGAAGACCGTTGATGTTTGTTTTAATTTTTTAAAATCTTTGATGTTAAATACACAAAGCAGTGTCTTCTCACCTGCAAGTTTCTCCAGCACACTGTAGATCAGATTGATGGACATGATTACTGTTAGGTTTTTGAGGACAACAGTTTTTTCACCCCACATTTAATTAATGATATTTTTTAAAGTTTTATTGTTTTTGTTTTTAATGTAATTTTAAGGAAATTAAATAGTAATAGTTAAATAACTAATAGTTAAGTATTAAAGTATACATTTAAGTATAAATATTAAGATGGGGGAATGTTTGATGTCATGTGGGCATTACAGTATAAGATTGGTATTGAAAATACCAAAAAAATGCACATTTACAGTGGTCTTTTGTTTTTATTGTTTGTACAGTATGTTACATTCATTTAATATTTAACAAATGATCACCTTGGGATTATATGAATTTGTGTAACACCTGTACCTCCGCGGCTCAGGGGAATAAGATCTAGTTCCCCGGATTACTGAGTTGATGCTTTGTCCACACCTAGTGTGTCTATGTGTGTACTGCTTGCACTTAAGCACTAAATAATGAGCACCTGTGATTCCCCTGTGTGTCTGACTATATATTCCAGTCGAACCCGCAGAGCTTCGCCTGTTCACTGTTGTGCATGTTGTGCGCTGTCTCTGTGTCTGCATGTTTTTTAACAGACTGTATCTCCTCTCTTGTTCCCCCAGGACTGATCAGTGTCTGCAGGTGTGGTGTGTTTAAGGTGGTCAGGTCATCGCCAGCCACACGGACTTTAGGGTTTAAGACCCCTTTTTTGTTATTTTTTTCAGTTCCTTTTGTTTGCCCACCTGCAGACCCAGTCTGGGGAGGTGTTTAAGAAACTGGGAAAACCAGTGGAACAGTGAACTTGAGTTAATAAGAAAGAATAAACATTTCTCATAATGGAATCTGCTTCTGCGTCCGATTCTTCTAGGAGAGACATGACATTTTGTCTGACATAGTGTGTGTGTGTGTGTGTGTGTGTGTGTTCGGGGGAAGCATGGTGTTATTACACTATCTTTAAATTTCAATGATAACCTGCATTCTGCGTTAGGCTATGTCTTGGCCTGGAGCAAAAGAGGACAACCTCATAAAAACGTGCCATGAATTTGTGGAACACGCAAACATGTCCACAAACCTTTAAAATCAAGTTAAATGTCTAAATATTAACTGAAAAGTTGGTTACTTACCTTGAAGCACTTGTGCTGGCTGTATGAGCTCCTTCCTCGGCGTTCATGTCCGATAGGTCATAACTTCGAATCCAGACGTGTAAACCAATCAGTGCACTCGGTTTATTATTCTGTGAGCAAAGTTTATTAATCCTCGCGCAAAGTTTATTAATCCACGCGCATGGTTTATTATTCTGCATGATTTATTAATCTGCGTGCTCTGTTTGTTTTATTTTTCCCACATGACCCCTGGGGGTCTCCGTAGCTATGTATAATGTTATTTAGCACAAACACTTTAGCACCCGGTGGTTAAATACTGCCTCATGTATCTTATTCATATTCAGGTATACACACATGGACAAAATTGTTGGTACCCTTCGGTCAATGAAAGAAAAACTCACAATGGTCACAGAAATAACTTCAATCTGACAAAAGTAATAATAAATAAGAATTCTATGAATGTTAACCAATGAAAGTCAGACATTGCTTTTCATCCATGCTTCAACGGAATGAAAAAAAAAATTAACTCATGGAACAGGCCTGGACAAAAATGATGGTACCCCTAACTTAATAGTTTGTTGCACAACCTTTTGAGGCAATCCCTGCAATCAAACGATTCCTGTAACTGTCAATGAGACTTCTGTACCTCTCTGCAGGTATTTTGGCCCACTCCTCATGAGCACGCTGCTCCAGTTGTTTCCGGTTTGAAGGGTGCCTTTTCCAGACAGCATGTTTCAGCTCCTTCCAAAGATGCTCAATAGGATTGAGGTCAGGGCTCATAGAAGGCCACTTTAGAATAGTCCAATGTTTTCCTCTTAGCCATTCTTGGGTGTTTTTAGCTGTGTGTTTTGGGTCATTGTCCTGTTGCAAGACCCATGACCTGCGACTGAGACCCAGCTTTCTGACACTGGCCAGCACATTTCTCTCTAGAATCCCTTGATAGTCTTGAGATTTCATTGTACCCTGCACAGATTCAAGACACCCTGTGCCAGATGCAGCAAAGCAGCCCCAGAATATAACAGAGCCTCCTCCATGATTCACAGTAGGGACAGTGTTCTTTTCTTGATATGCTTAATTTTTCCGTCTGTGAACATAGAGCTGATGTGCCTTGGCAAAAAGTTCCATTTTTGTCTCATCTGTCCATAGGACATTCTCCCAGAAGCTTTGTGGCTTGTCAACATGTAGTTTGGCATATTCCAGTCTGGCTTTTTTATGATTTGTTTTCAACAATGGTGTCCTCCTTGGTCGTCTCCCATGTAGTCCACTTTGGCTCAAACAACGACGGATGGTGCGATCTGACACTGATGTTCCTTGAGCATGAAGTTCACCTTGGATCTCTTTAGAAGTCTTTCTAGGCTCTTTTGTTACCGTTCGGATTATCTGTCTCTTTGATTTGTCATCAATTTTCCTCCTGCGGCCACGTCCAGGGAGGTTGGCTACAGTCCCATGGATCTTAAATTTCTGAATAATATGTGCAACTGTAGTCACAGGAACATCTAGCTTCTTGGAAATGGTCTTATAGGCTTTACCTTTAACATGCTTGTCTATAATTTTCTTTCGAATCTCCTGAGACAACTCTTTCCTTCGCTAACCTCTGGTCCATGTTGAGTGTGGTACATACCATGTCACCAAACAACACAGTGACTACCTGGAGCCCTATATATAGGCCCACTGCCTGATTACAAGATTGTAGACACCTGTGATGCTAATTAGTGGACACACCTTGAATTAACATGTCCCTTTGGTCACATTATTTTCAGTATTTTCTAGGGGTACCATCATTTTTGTCCAGGCCTGTTCCACGAGTTTATTTTTTCAAATAATTCTGTTGAAGCATGGTTGAAAAGCAATGTCTGACTTTCATTGGTTAACATTCATAGCATTTTTAAAAATTATTACTTTTGTCAGATTAAAGTTATCTATGTGACCATTTTTCTTTTTTTCTTTCATTGTGAGTGAGTTTTTCTTTCATTGACCGAAGGGTACCAACAATTTTGTCCACGTGTGTGAGATTAAAAAGCCCCCGCTTTTTTATTTGTTGTATGACATTACAAAAGCTTGTGCTGTCTTTATGCATGTTAAACAGTTGTGACAGTGAAAATGATCAGCCACCTGTTTGATAGAAAGCAAGGGGTCTGGATTCTGGATGGATCTCTTGTAGTTTTAAACTGGATGGACACACAATAAGTATCTGTCTATACCTGTGACTGTATACAACCAGCATATGGACTGACCTCGGGTTACAGAAGTGTTGCTCCTGCTAGTAAGAGTGTCTATGTGCAGTGTAAAGCAGTGTAGAAGAAACTAGAGAGGTACATTTCCTGAAGAAAATGTGAGTGGTGCTTGCCGTGGCAAAACTCTGGCCTAAGTATTACAACGCTTCCTTCATTTCTCTGTGAAAAACAACATGGAGTGCTGGTATAGCAGAGATGTTACAGTAAGACAATATTGCTTCTATTCATATTTCCTGATTTCTCTCTTGATAATGGCTCATCATTCTTTTGTTTTTATGTCACCATTATTAAACCTTTATATAACTTGCCTAGCCACATTCCTTTGATCCAAATATACTTTTTTTTATCCACACCTATTATCAAGTCATTAGAAGACAAGATATTTTCTTAACTTTACCTGAAATCTTTTGACAAAATATACAAAGGAGTCTATGCAACAGTTAAACTATTTATTAGTAATTCTTTAAATCACAAGTCATCTTACAGTAAATAACAAAACCAACATTACATTGTGAACTTAAGTCACTACAAACAATGGTTATTATAATATGATGCAAAATTCGTATTTACAATATTTATAAGCATTTTAATTATTGCATATATAAAATATAAACATACTTTGAAATTCAAACAAATCATTTCATGAACTAAACCAATTTTTTATTCAATTCAAATGCAGTACTAATTCATTTATATAGTGCTTTTTACAAAGCAGCTTTACATTGAATAAATACAAATAATATACAGAAAACTAGCACAATAACATAAGCATAATAATGAAAGCAGTATTAATGTAATACACAGAAAAACTCAAAGTTAAGCTAAAAGCTAATCACAGAAGTCTCCCAGAAAGCAAGCCAACAGCGGATGAAAAAAAACAAACAGTGAAACTGATTGCATTTATAACTCACTACTATAAACAGGACGTAGAATATATACAAATTTATGATTTCATACTGCTTTATATTTTAACCGAAATAGAACCATCATATAGTACATCATATAAAGTAGAACTATAGAACTAAGCGTATACAATGCTGAAGAGATGAGTCTTTAGTCTAGATTTAAACTGACAGTGTGTCTCTAGCTCCCGGACAACACTGGGGAGACTATTCCAAAGTTTTGTATTAAGATCAGTGATCATATTAAACATATCTAAATCTTTTATAACCAAAAAAAAACAAGCAGGCAGGGCTCACACGCAACAGGCAGTGTCACACGAGGCAGGCAGGGCTCACTCGAAGCAGGCAGGGCTCACTCGAAGCATACCCCTTCGCTCTGCTGCTGGATCTGGCATGGAACTGCATATCCTGAGGTGGAGGAGATAAAAAAGATGTTTTAAATGTTTTGTGATGTTTTGTATTAAGATCAGTGGTCATATTAAACATATCTAAATCTTCTATAATAAAAAAAACAAGCAGGCAGGGCTCACATGCAACAGGCAGGGTCACTCGAAGCAGGCAGACAGGCTCACACGCAACAGGCAGGGTCACTCGAAGCAGGCAGACAGGCTCAGTCGAAGCAGGCAGACAGGCTCAGTCGAAGCAGGGTCACTCGAAGCAGGCAGGGTCGCTCGAAGCAGACAGGGTCGCTCGAAGCAGACAGGGTCACTCGAAGCAGACAGGGTCACTCGAAGCAGACAGGGTCGCTCGAAGCATCCCCCTTCGCTCATCTGCTGGATCTGGCATGACAGTAGGCTGGATATCCTGAGGTGGAGGAGACAAAAAAAAGATGTCTTAAAATGTTTTGTGAAGTGAATTGCTGTAGAAATGGTCTGGAAATGGTCTGGAAAGAGACATTTGTGATCAACCATTTTGGACAATCACTGTGAAACACAATTTGCGTTATAAATGTTTTACTGTCACTTTTATATTTTACCTCATTGGTATCGCAGTACACTTGATCCCTGAGTCACTGCCATCTGCTCCTCTTGGCAACAGGTCTTCTCAGGCGTTCTCACTTCAGTTCAACTGTTGCTGAAACATTAAAATCAACAATTAGATTAAATTTTTCTGAACATGTGGTGAAGCTATAAGGTAGTACATTGACTGAAATGAAATAGTTAAACTTAGCTTAAGCTTGTATCTTGAGGAATCTTGTCCCGTTCTTGCTATTGTATCCAAATTCTTCCTGCAACTTTAAAAGGGCAAACATTAATGGCAGAAGATGGAATGCATTTACTACAGTCAGTAAAGACTGCAGCACACAAATTTAAGGGTAAACTTGTACTTCTTACATTTCAAAACCTATATTGGAGTGAAATATTTGTAAAAAATCTTACTAAGTATACTACAACATTGTCTTAATGCTTCTCCCTTCACCTTGCTGTCTTCACATTAGTGTGTTTCTCACTAACTGTTCCTGCTGCTCTCACTTCCTGCTTCCTCACTGAAGATGCCACACTATTCTTGTGCATCCTTTGTGGTCCTGCTGCTCTCGCTCTCCCAAGTCTTCTCTGACATTAATGACAGAAGATGGAATGCATTTACTACAATCAGTAAAGATTGCGGAACAAAAAATTTAAAGGTAAATTTCCTGTAAAAAAAAACCTGTATTGAAATATAAAAAAGAAATCTTACTTAATATACTACAACAGTGTTTTAATGCTTTTCCCTTTACCTTGCTTTCTTCGTGTTAGTGTGTTTCTCACTCCTCCTGCTGCTCTCACTGCCTGCTTCCTCGCTGAAGATACACACTATTCTTGTGCATCCTTTGTGGACCTGCTGCTCTCGCTCTCTCACGTCTTCTCTGAACCTGCCACTGATCCTCACTGCTGCTGTGCTTAACATCTCAACATCATTCAACTTTTTACAAATTGCCTTGGAGCTGGCTAAACTACCCTCACTGTCATTAAACCTCAGTGTCCCTGGTTCCATAGAGCAAAACAGAACCCTCAACCACAAAAACAGGAACTCATTTTCGCAAAATGCAGTATAAAGGATGGTGATAACTGTGGTAAGTCTGTAATACACCTGACTGGATGCAGATATCAGGATGAGAGATGTAAATCTGATCCAACAATGTGTCATTTTCAGTCGTCGCTGTTGTGATCAGTTGTGTGTAGCCCTTTGTTTGAAACACCTCTTTTATAGTTTTTTTTTCCAGGAGAAAGGAGGTCTTCGTTAAAGTCTCCACAGATGATGACAGGATTATTCTTCATCATGTCCATATAATCGAGAAGGCTCCTTAAGTTTGGCAGGAATTTCTCCAGACTGTAGTGTGGTGGCCTTTGTGGTGGAATTGTTGAATTCATTGGAGTGTCGATTTTGATGAGGACAAACTCCAGGTCCGTGACATTTTGTATGTAATGGCGGGGCTGCGCTTGAATGTCTTCTTTGCAAAAGATTGCAACTCCACCGCCATCTTTCTTTGCAATTTCCGCATGTGTTGAGTAGGAGACGTGTCGATTCCGTGCAAACATTTTGTATCCTTCCAACTATAGATGTGGTGAAATACTTGAGCCGGACAGGTGGGTTTCCGTTAAACAAAGAATATCAGAGAGTTGCAGCTCATGATGGCATCTGATATCCTCGATGTGGGATGCTAGTCCTTCTGTGTTGTGATGAAGGATTTTAAAGGTATGGTCCTTTACATGTTGCAGAAGTGGCATGACTGCTTCAAGCTTTGCCCTTCTCATGTTTTGCAAAGAGATTGTAATTTCAGGATCAACATATATCTTCTTTTCTTCAAAGTCTGTAATATGTAATCCGCTCAATGAAGTCGTTCTGCTGAGGTCAACATAGGCCATTCCCGGCTCGAAAATCTTCTTTAGCGACACAACAGCAGACTGCATGGTCATTCCTTGAACCTTGTGAGCTGTGCAGGCATAGGCTAGCTTGATGGGGAACTGTCGACGAACCACTCCAGTTTGTCCCTTTTTGCGATGTTTTTGACCTGCATTTGGATTGTCCAGCTGGAGCCTTTGCACCGTGGCAATTCCATCTTTTGTTCTGGTGACAATGCTTGCAATTTTGCCAAAACATCCATTAACAATGCCATCTTCCACATCCAGATTTCTAGTCACCATTACGCAAACTCCCACTGCCACTTGAATGGTGTCGAGCAGGTCGTCCCTTTTGCAGATGACAGGTTTGTGGAGTTTCTTCATCAGTCCTGTTTTTGGGTCCTTCCTGTAGTCTTCGGCATCAACCGTAATGATGTCAGTGTGAAGTGCCTGTACAGTTTCGATATTGTGCTTGTGAACCTCTTTGTTGGTGGCAAATACGTGTAGTGCATCATGCGGGCAGTCTTCCGGGTTCATCACAGCCTGGATTAACAAAGCTCTATCCTCTTCTTAGAGAGCTTGAGTCTTCTGCTTCACTCGAAGTCTGTTCAAAAGTTCTGCGAAAGCAAGGTCTTCTTTTTGACGCATTACCTCGGTGAGATCTGTATACATACGATTTTGAGTTGTTTATTTCCTTTCTGAACTTAAGTCGAGGAACGAAAATAAAGCATTATAAACGAATGGAACCTGCTTCTGTGTCCGCTTCCTCTAGTGTAGACTTGACAAAAACAGCCAAAAAAAACATCTCATTGGCACAACCTTGAGGTGGTTTAATTGGAGCAGCATGAATACCACGTCAGGTTTCACTCCTGTCAGCTAAAAACATAATTACTTTGGTCTGTAAAAAAGAAAGTTCTCATCATTTATTTGAATGCCAACCTTGGCGAGCTCCATATTCAAACGTTCTTTCGTTTTTCTTCTTAGTGCCTCTAAATTTTCCTCTGTGTGATTTTCCATCCGTGTGTTTATTCGTGTTTGTTCGTTATTAAAAAGGAGTTTGCTTAAGCACTCTGTCTCAGCACAATTCCCATAGGGATGATTGACTTTTTCTCTGTCTGCATCTTTTAAATTAAACAGCTCTTTACATTTTAAGCATGGCTGTATTTCTTTATAAACATTATTTTCCCAGTCTCTTTTGTATGCCTGACATCTCAATGACTCTGGGAACATTATGCCATCACCAGAACCTTCTGGAGTAAATGACATGATTGCATGAGATACAAACTCGTGCCATAATTCAATACAAGACAGGTCAATCATAATTCTCTTTGCGTTGCCTTTTCTGCAGGAAAGAGACGCCCCAAAATATGTCTTTGGCTCTGGTTCTGAATTTGCACCTGAATCTGAACACACACAGATTACAGTCGCCTCCAGTGTGTAAGACTGCTCACGTTTGCTGCCTGGCTTGTGGATCGGATTTGGGAATTTTAGCTTTTTCAGCAGAATCAGCAGCTCTTCTTTGATTTTCTCTTCAGTACGATAAAGTATCTCCATCTAAATGTAAAAGGAAACAACAATGAAGTAAACAATTAGAACTGAATTAAAAACTAAAACATTCACTATAACAATTAGCTGTATAAATAAAAGGGGATGTTTTAGTGCAATAATGTTTAGAATTCAAATCGATCCCCTTTACTGTGAATAATCCTATAGTAATAATCACAATAACAAATGACAGAGTTCATAACTTCTTTACAGTGAAAGTCTGATTTCTTTTATATAATGATGTTTATGTATAGTGAATGAATAGAAGAAAAACTGTGTGGGTGCACAAGTATAAAAACTACTTAACTAATACTTTACTAACGTATATAATGGTTTGCTTTTAATACAGCACTCAGCCTTTTTGGTTAAGGAAAAGTGGCATAAAATGCGCAGTCAGTCTTTTTGAGTAAGACTTTATTAACTTAGTACATCGTATTTTTGCAGTTTTATGCCAATTTTTCCTTAAACAAAAGCTGAGTGGTTACTGATCAGATTGGGGGTTCAAGTCACAGACCCTGCAAGTTGACACTGTTGGGCCCCTGAGCAAGGCTCTTAAACCTTTCAGCTCCACGGGTGCCATATCATGGCTGACCTGCGGTCTAACCCTAGTTTCCAAACAAGATGGGATATGAACAGAATTTCACTGTGCTGTAATGTACACTATTGTGCAAAAGTCTTGAGCCAACTCTAATTTCTTCATAGTAAATACATTTTATTTCAAAGATGTAAAATAAATTAGAGAAATGAGACCAAATGTTTCACTGAGACAGGCTGCAAAGTGCCTAAACATACAATTTAAAAATCCTGAAACTGAGCCAAATATTTGCCAAGAGTGAGCTAAAAAAACAAAGCCCTTCAGGAAGCTTGGAGAACTATTCCTCAAGACTACATTTAAAATACAAGAAATTCTGGCTCTTTAAAAGCAAACCATTAATGAATTAACTATGGTTCAAGACTTTTGTTTATTACTGTATACATAACAAACTAAGATATCATCTTCAGAACTATCCAGTTGCTATGGAACTGCCTGTGCCTGGATTTCAAGTAATTACAAAAAAAGAACTTTCCTTTCTTAACAATTGTTTTTAACAATTGTCATCATCGCAAAGCAGCTTTACACAATCAGGAGTTACATACATTTTTGTCCTTACATACATCTGTCCTTGTGTCTCTGGACAACTTCAGAGCAACAGATTAGAACGTGTTCCCAAAGCCACAGCATGATAAACTCAGTCTCAGTCTGCGCGAGTTAGGGACCGTCTGTAAATTACTGTCTGACTTTAATCGGATTGGATTCCCGGCCAAGTTCGATTCCCGTCTCTGTGTGCATGGAGTTTGCATGTTCTCCCCGTGCTTAGAGGGTTTCCTCTGGGTACTCTGGTTTCCTCCCACAGTCCAAAGACATGTAGGTTAGGCTAATTGGCGTTCCCAAATTGCCCGTAGTATGTGAATGAGTGAGTGTATGTGTGTCTGTGCCCTGCGATGGATTGGCACCCTGTCCTAAGTCTCCTGGGATAGGCTCCAGGCCCGTGACCCTGAATACAGGATTAAGCGGTATAGATGATGAGTGAGTGAGTGAGATGATGAGTGAGTGAGTGTATGAAATGTGTATGAATCAAAATGATAAGATTGTCCCTGATGAGCAAGCCGAGGGCAACGGTGACAAGGAAAAACTTCCTGAGATGGCAATAGGAAGAAACCTTGAGAGGAACCGGACTCAACAGGGAACCTATCCTCATTTGGGTGAAACAGAAATCAGGAATTGATCTGCATTCATACTGTACGTGGCAGGCATTTCAGTATAACTTACCATGTTTAGCAGAATGGAAAAGGGTGTGCGAGTTGGCAAATGAGTCTTGTACTTTTTAAAAGGCTCAGGAAACTTCTCCAGCACTTGTGGTTCAGTACTTTTGATGATCTTATCAGGAGTGGATGGGTCGTAAATGTAAGCAAGGAAAAAAATGCTATGAAGCATCTAAGACAAACAAACACATTCATTATTATTAGATTGAAAGATTCTGTATTCCAAGGGCATCTATTATGTAAACTTTACTTTTTAGTCATCACAGACAAAAAAGCAATAAAAAACTTTCCTTTTTTATTTTTGTATCTGCTGTACTGTAGTTTAAACAAGTCAAATTCTGAAACTTTTTGGAGGTGTGTGGCTCATTTACATACAGTAGACACAGAAATGGCGCATGTGGAGGAGAAGTGGAATGAAGGAATGAAGAGAGTTTGAAAAAAATGCATCTGAGGGATTTGGTGGACTTCTGAGTAGTGAGTAGTGTTTTTGTCAGCTATTTTCAATTTTAGTCTTAGTCCTGGGATAAATATCCCTGTTAGTTAAAAACAAATCTTATCCTCTTTTTGTTTAGTCAAGTTTTAGCTGACTAAAAGTCTGGACATTTTAGTCTAGTTTTAGTCAGAGGACCAGTAACATTGTACAGTAGCAATATGATTATTATTAATTAACCCTACAGTCAATCTAGTCTAGGCAAAACCATGTTTTTTTGTGTGTTTTTTTTTTAAGGTTTTTCACAATTCACACACTTGGACTTTTGTAGGGATAACTCTTATGGATCACAATCATTTGCTAACCTAATAGATTAATGTGTTTGTCAATGGTTTAACTACAAAATAAAATGCATCACAAAATAATTATTTTAACATGTGGTAACATATAAAACTGGGTGATTATAATGGGATACCTTGACGTCTCTCAGCTCCCCCCCCCACCCCCCATTTCAATATAAAGAAAATGTATGAGGTGCCGTATACGGTTTAAATCTTCAAAAACTTTAAATCTTTAAATCTTCACTCATGCACACACATGAAACACTGGTATACACATATATGAAACAGTCACACATACAGTACATACTGTAGACACTACTAAGTGCTGAAACAACTACTGTACATGTGAAATGCGCGCGCGCACACACAAACAGTACGGCACGGAGAGTTTGTGTGTTTGTGTTTGAGCAGTGATAGTATATACAGTATACATCTGTGTCAGAAGAAACAGCCAAGAAGTAGTATGTGGAAGTCTGTGACTGGCTATTTTTGTGGCAGTTTTGTAACGCTGGACAAACACTTGAGTCGTGCAGGCAGAGTCGAACAGAAAGAAATTGGTATAAAACACATTAAGCGCGCAGGGGAGACACTGCACGCGCATAAAGTGTTTTGTCTCAGGATTGTGGCATGAATATTACTCCATACTCTTGCCATAATGAATGAAAACCGTATCGCAACGGATTGTGATTTTTTTTAATGTTGTAAAACATTTTTATTAATTTTTAAACCACATTTTAGTCTTTTTTTCATCAATGATATTGCATGCTAATTTCGTCACTGTCAGTGTTCATTGATATCCGTGATATCCGTCTTAGTCACAGTTAAAAATGTCGTCACGAATATTTTGGGTCACTATTTTCGTTGACGAAATTAACACTACCTCTGAGACATAAATTAACTTATTTTAAAAATAAAATATGCGACCTTTAAATGTAAAAATTATAATTTTATGTAATTTGACTTATGCATAATGGATCATGTTCAGAATTGCTACAGTGCCTGGAATAAATGTTAACACCATTTCAACGTTTTCTATTTCATATCTGTGACCTTGTCATGGGGCGACCACAGTGGCACGCAGGCTTGGGGGACCCAAAAGCATACAACAGATTGGACTGAGTTTTAATTATTTTAATGAGGAGTGTGCACCTAGAGAAAAGGGGAAACTTAAGCAGAGATTCACTGGTCGGGGCGCAGTCAGAGGTGTGCAGCAGTGCGGATTGGAAGCAGTTGTAGACAGAGGCTAGGAGATGAGAAGGGCAGAGTGTGTAAAGCTGCACCGCGCAGGTTGAGAGCAGCAACAAGCAGAGGGATCGGAGATCAAAGGCGCCGAGCACTGTACATGCAGTGTCCGACACACAGAGCGAGGGCGGCCGTGTACGGAGATCGGTGTTGTGAGTTGAAGTCTTGGTGATTACATTTGGATACGGAGGCACGCACCTGGGGGGTATTCCAGAAAGCAGGTTATGTGACATATCCGGGTAAGTTTAAGAGTAAGTTAGTGGATATCCTCAACTTTCGGTTCCAAAAACGGAGGTAAATATCTGGGTATGTTTGTAACCCTATCAACTTGCTCTCTGAAGATAACCTGCTCGGTAGCAGGTTATGTTCTAGGGTAAGTTTGTTTCAGAGGTTTATTGAGCATGACGTGGAGGCACAAATTATACGAGTTTTTTTCTCGCCGACAGAGAGTTATAAGACCGCGTATTGATGTCTTTTAATTTCCTAATGATTATTTGAAAGAGTTATCGGTTTTCAAGGAAATCGTTAATTTACTTAACACAACTCTTGAAACCGCATATTGCTAATGCTCAAATTAATTAAACACATTGAGTACTGTTAACTTAAATAATTGCAATTAGGTCAAATTAATGGACCTTTTTGAGTATTCAGAAATGTTTGATATTTTAAGTAATCGTGAGTATGTAAGTAACAGTAACCATCACCTTAAAATTCCACCAAATAAAACTCTATAGATCGCTGGTGGCTCAGTGGTAAGTGTTTTGCGTGCCATGTGAACGGTCCGGGTTCGATCCCCAGGCTGGCTTGTCTGCACCAACAATTTATTTGATTTGCAACAACTTCAACAAACTCAAAAAATTACAGTTCTGTTTACTTAAAATTGGAAACATCATAAATTCTTCATATGCTGCATTTAAACCTCCAACTCCGCCTCTGTGATGTATGCCGCTCTCTTTTTTTCACTTTGATTTTCCATTTTGACTCGTGAAATCGGCGATCCATTGAAAATGTCTTTATGTATGCACCGTGCACGCGCATTAACTCTGGGTAACCAGTAGGAGGTTGATTAAACTTACTCTTCTCAGGGGTTTTGGAACCGACATACTCATGGTATGCGGGTTTAGAGTAAATCAACCCTGAGGTTAAGTTTTACCAAATGGTAAATTAACCCAGCTTTCTGGAATACCCCCCTGCTCTCCTAATCTTTGACTACCATTTCGAAAATGGCATTTACTACTTCGGCGTGCAGCACCTGTGCGGGGACGATACATTCACGTTACTGACTTCAAGGGGACGTTCAGTCCTCGGTAGGTATTTTTGACATTTGTGTTTAGTATTTACCAAAATACGTGTCAAATTAGGCAAGGCGAATTTTGCTTGGTTATAACTTGATTAAGGCTGGATTTTTTAAATTTTGCTAACAAAGTTACGTTAGCCTCTGCTTCGTGATTAAGTAACTCGGGTAGGCCAGAGAACTGCTTGTTGCATGAGTGGGAGTGGGAGTGAACTGTGAACTGCGTGAACTGCGAAGTCCATGTCGGTTTGAAGTTGGACGTTGGATATTCGCGCTCCGGGCTCCAGATTCCGTCTTGTGGTTGTGGCGGATATTCCAGCGATAGAACCTCAATTACTGTCCGACAAAAACAGCGATAATAGTGATAGTAATATTATAAGTAAGTAAGTAAATAAATAAATGTTACTGTTAGTGTCAATGTGAGGCTTAGTGGTGTATAATGACTGTGCATATAATTCTATATTTTATTTCAATAATTTGCAGGTCATGTGACCTATTGGCTCAAAATCTTCTAAAATGTGTGTCCACCTGTTCTGCACAGGGCACAACCCTTTTTTTAGTCAATATTATCACTGCATACTTATTCGTATTTTCTAAAAATTATTATTAGGGCGCAAGCACTGTGATCAGCCTTATGGCATCATAGTGTGTGAAGGCCCTCTTCTAAGGATAATGTGTATATACAGTGTGTGTGTGTACTAATATATATATATATATATGTGTGTATGTGTGTGTGTGTGTGTGTGTGTGTGTGTGTAATATAAAGTTATACGTAATGTATAGTCTCACAAAAGTGAGTACAACATAAAGAGGGGGGTTCAGCTATTAATAGCTGTATGTTTAGTTATTTTGAGGGGACAATAAATTTACACTGCTATACAAACTTTACACTGATTACTTTTCATTGTGTCAAAGAGTCATTTATGTAGTGTTGTCCTATGAAAAGATATAACTAAATATTTGCAGAGATGTGAGGGGTGTACTCACTTTTGTGACATACTCTGTGTTTATGTCTATGTATGTATGTGTGTATATATATATATATATATATATATATATATATATATATATATATATAAAATTATAATTTTTTAAATCAGGGCCCGGCACTACAGTGTAAACATCAGCCCTATTAGGTCATAGTGTATGGAGGACCCTCTTGTTTTCTAAGGATTCTTTTTCCCCAGCACCCGGGGCTTTCTTACCATGCTCTAAAAGTCATGAAAATCAGCAGACAGGTTGGAAACTGCTGCCATTAGGATGCCATGCCCGGGGCATGGCAAATCTCACTCGAGATTTTGCTGCGTAGGTTATGCACACTTGCATATATACATGCAAAATCTGGTACACATTTCTAGATCTCATTGAGATAATTTCAAGATTGTGCAATAATTGTGTCAATAATTTCTCATTGACATAAACAACTTTCACATTGCGTGTCATAGGCTCTATTCTACAGGAACTTTATTTCGCAATTTGAAATACTCCTCCTAGAGGATTTATACGATCGCCACCAAACGGGCCTATGTGTTCTCAAGACAGAATATGCAAAATTGCAGAGAGATTTTTGATGATGATTTAATAATTCAAAAACCAATTACTCGTAGATATACCAAGTTATAAAGTTTAATAAAAAAAGGTTGTGCCCTCACAGAACAGGTGGCCACACATTTTAGAGTATATTTTGAGGCAATAGGTCACATGACCTGGAAGTTATTGAAGAAAAAAAAAATCTTTTGCTTATTAATTATTAATATATATGCAAATTGATAATATAAATTAAAAAGTTTGTGCCCTATGCATGATAGTTGACCACACCTTTTAAGGCAATAGGTCACATGATCTGGAAGTCATTTAAATAAAACCAATAAAATTTCTATTAATAAATTATTAACAGTTATTATACACAGCCATGTATGACACTGACACTAACAGTAACATTTATTCATTTCTTTATTTATAATATGAATATTATCCATATTTCACTCTCTCTCTCACTCATATTCTATTCCTCTTTATCCTGTATTCAGGGTCACGGAGGGCCTGGAGCCTGTCCCAGGAGACTTGGGCCACAAGGCAGGATACACCCTGGACAGGGTGCCAATTAGGGCTGTAGCTATCGTATATTTTAGTAATCGAGTATTCTACCAAAAATGTAATCGATTAATCGAGTAATCGGATAAAATGCACTTTTGCTTAATTAAACGGCAATGTAAAATATATAATATATATTTAGAAAAATCTACTTTTATTTTTTAAATGCATACAGCATTTTATCAAAAACATTGTCATTATTCACAATACAAGGAATACCGTATACCCTAATCTCACCTATGCGGTTTGACTCGCAGTGAGATGCGGTGTTAGACACCGTGAGCCGCCGCAACTGCCCGCCGACGTTCCGCAAAGTTCTGCAAGGTCCGCCAAAAAAATGAAAGATGTTTATACACATCTTTAAGGCGGCTTAAACATATTAAATTTTTCACGCAGAAAGATGGAAATGTAATTGCAGCGCCAAAATGCCATTAAAGTTGACTGAGATTAATTAAGTGCATTACAGCACCATACATTCTTATTTTAAAGCCTTTTCTCGGATGCAAAAAAAAAGTTTTTCAAATGATTAAGAATAAAAAAAAACTAAGGCACACATTAAAATAAATAATTATACAAAAACACTAAGTTGTGCAACTAAAAGTTTAAAAATCTACATCTCAGGCATAACATAAGCCTTTACTGACATTTTCTGTCGTTTTCTCTTGCTGCCGCCTTCTTCTCTTGGCCTCGCTGATAATTTTATCGCTCCCTTCCATTTTGCAGCCCGCAACAGAACGCTCCCTCAAGTCAATACAGCGCTAACTGTTTGCGTCTCCTTTCGCTTTGTGGGTGATGTAAGCGCTGCTTCTTCGTTGGTGTTTACCCGGAAGCGCGTTGTATCAAAAGCGTGCTGTCAACAAATAATTGCGCAAAAACAACGCAAGCTTTTCGAGGCAGAAGATTTTGCCTCAATCATTTTTTGTAATCGAATTACTCGATTTACTCGAGGAATTGTTTCAGCCCTAGTGCCAATCCATCGCAGGACACACACACTCACACACTCATTCACACACTCATTCACACACTATGGGCAATTTGGGAACGCCGATTAACCTAACCTACATGTCTTTAGACTGTGGGAGGAAACCGGAGTACCTGGAGGAAACCCACCAAGCACGGGGAGAACATGCAAACTCCATGCACACAGAGACGGGAATCGAACTTGGCTGGGAATCGAACCCGATTACAGTCAGACAGTAATTTACAGACAGTCCCTAACTCGCGCAGATTGAGTTTATCATGCTGTGGCTTTGGGGACACATTCTAATTGGTTGCTCTGAAGTTATTCAGAGACACAAGGACAGATACTGCTCATTTGTTCAAGATTAAGCAATCATGTATGTAGTTCATTTTATTATATGGACTTTCAGTGCTGCTGTAAAATCACTGTTAAAATCTTAGTATTCTATTCTTATTATTCTAATAAAATCTTAGTTGATCGATTACATTGCTGAGTGGTCAAATGCAAAGTTTTCATCGTCACCTTTTCAGAATTCTAGCAATTAAACTTGCACCTTTAATGTACTTATTTCATCTTTTCCAGTTTGATCAGCATTACAAAGCTTCTTGGGGCAACCTCCTACCAATACTGAGCAATTGGCACAATCTGATTTGTATTATGGTCATTTGTTCGGTGTGATACATGCTTTATTGTCCTTGTTCTCTGTTAGGTTTAAAAGAATAAGAGTTTCCGAGATAACAAGAGACAAGAGCCGTCTGGATGTATATTCATCTGGATACCGGATATAAAAGTTGTTACCACATAAGGAGTCTGGAAACAAAGTGAGGGGCAGTTCTTGGGGTAAAGGAATCTTCTTATTAGATTGTAAAGTCTTACAATATTATAATGCCTTACATTCTCATTTTCAGGATAATACACGTGGCAATGCAAAGAATGCAGTTTTTAACTAGCTAGCAGGTTGTTATTGTTGCAGCATTTTAGGCAGACTCACTGACATTTTAGGGGTAGTTATACATGGCCGTACACAGACTGCCTGTGTACGTTTAACACATGGCGTACGCTACTAAACCACACCTATAAAAGTTTGCAGCAAATTTCAAAGGTGGTGGAAGTATCTACATTTCAGTGACATGTGTGCTCATGCAGAGAACTAGCAACAGAAAGATTTTTTTAACACATGAACGGACATCTCAGGCATTATGAAACAGTTCAGTGTGCTTGTAGGATGCACATTTAACTAATATTTACAGTACGTTCAACACACACAAAAACAGGAAACACAACCAACATTCATTAAAAGACTTTAAAGCTAATAGCATCAGGACAAGCAATCAGTTACATCAGTCAGACATTGAAGATGAATCAACAGAGTCTCTGGATGCAGATTATGAAAACAAAACACTAGGTAGTGGTGGTGATGCAGAATTACACATGCCAAATTTAATTGAGGAGAAAACTGGAAAGCATTGAACATCCTGAAATCCGTGTTAACTCTTTGAACCACAAACGAGAAGGCCAAGGAAAGGCTGCAGCTGACATAAAGAAACCAAGAAAAGCGGAAGTTTACATTCCTCTGTTCCAAAAAGGTGAATCCACAGAAAACTTGGAGAATGAGAGAATTGCTTTACTGTCAGAATTGAAAAGGTGTCGCAATGCAGTGGTGATAAAAGCATAAATGGAAAAAACCTTCTCCCACTGACGCTGGGAGATTACAGAGCAGAGGCCTATGGTAGCAGAGTTTAAAAACTCTCCCGTCCTGTTCCTCGAATAATAATGTTTATTATTGTTCATGGTGTTTAATGGCTGCCCAAATTGCAATTAGATTATTTTTTTTTTACAATATATTGTATATTGTTTAATATCTTCAGATGGCTTGGTGCGGATCACCACCAAGCCACTGCGATCGAAGTTCCTGTCACAACTGGACCATTTCTCAGACAAACTAATGCAGATCTTCAACAAGAAATGAGGAGTGAAGGGGCAAACTATCAAGGATGTCCTCGCTGTCAAAGATTCTGTAAGTAAAAACCCATGGGAAATGCCTTCACTGTATTGAGGTGATTTATTGCAAGGTTTTTTGTCTTTAGCTGCTCATTTAAACACATTTGAGAAATGGTAAATGACCTGTTTATATGGTGTTTTTATCCAAAGCAATTCATTGCATTTGCATTTACTGTAATTCACCCAACTCGCACGCCAACCAATGGCTTCACAAATGTATTTTATGGTTTAAATACAAATTATTCTCTCCACAAAATAGTTTTTACTGTACACAATATTAGATATAGTATTTATTTAAAAGTATTAGCAATTTTCATCAAACACATACAATGTACTCTTTATATAGATGCTGGACCAGCATTTACCAACTGCTTGTTAAACTTCACTAAATGTGTGGGAATTTTAAGACTTCCCTGCTCCTATTAGGTCCAAGACAGACCAAGCTGGCTGTCGGGTTTGTACATATGCAGTCCCAGGTCTTACACTTTTTTCCCTCCCTCCCAAACAAGTACTGAACGTCTAGACCTAAAAGAGGTTTAGGACACCTCCGGTAGGGAACCTGTGCCTTAAATCATCCACTTAAGTTGAATTGAACAGTGGCACACCTGATTTGAACACCCACACTCAAACGTAGTGAAGTTGACAATAACAAGCACTTTGCAAATAAAAGTTCAACAGTTCATATATAAACATAGCTTCTAAATGTTTTTGATAAATCACAAATACTTGTTAGAAGGTGTTAAAGGTGTTAAAGTCTTGAGCAATGTAGGCAGTGTCGTCATGGGGTTCATCATGCTGTTTGGGCGTATTTATGGCCTTGATTTTAGCTTTCCAGGAAACCTCAAGTACGCATTGGAGTTTTTCCAGGAGGTTATAATGAATTTGCATGGGCACAAGCTGAATACAAAGCTGAATACAAAGCAGCTAAAAATCAATTTATTTGCATAACACGTGTACACTGACAAAGTACACTTTTGTTTGTTTTGCTTTTTCATTTTAATCTTTGGCTCAGGCAACAACCAATGACCATCAGAGGATTCATTGATGTTTTTCTTGTCCTGATATTTTCACAAGACTTCACAAAGCTCACAAAGGCATATGGGTTTTATTCACTGAACTTTTACATATGACTACAAGCTGTTTAACAGTAATGATGAAGAATATACAACCATGGGAAGTAGAGTAACTTTGTACTTCCCAGACAAGAGTTGATGGGGTTTAAGTTTTGAATTTCATGGTTCCACTTCAAGTTTGCTTGTGTGAATCAATGACAATACCATGAACTACTCAATAACACACTTATAACTGACAGCCGTCAGGCTTCCACGCAATTACATATCCTCCATCCATAAGCGCCAGAACATTTTTTACACACCCCCTATGCACAATAAGAGCCCTCATTTACCCCCTCCGTTGAATATACATATGTTTTTTATAAGCAGTTATGTATATGGAACTTACCAAATCTCCATCCTTTTTTTTTTTTTTTTTTTAACCCAGAACATACTCCCTGTGACAACTACTCTTTTAAACAAGAAACCATTAACAATATCTCTCTCTCTCTCTCATTTTTTATTATTTTTTTTTACATTAGATTCTTGTGAAAGTGCTGAAATGTGTGCATGTTTTATTCAAGTGTCCATTGTCCCATACTAAGTGCTTTAAGTTACTGGAGAGTTGAAGCACACTTTTTCGTAAGGCAGTCTGCAAGTTGTTCTTTTGTGTTGTACCACAACACCCGCTCGATCTTTTGTGCTTGGATAAGTTCTTTGATGCTGCTTATTTCCAGATGTAGTAGTTTTTCAGCAACGGATTTTGTGGACTTTAGTGCATCAACAAGTGAATGATTGTGACACAGATTATTGGTGGTGTATAGGTAGCATCACCAGTAGTCAGTTCAGAAAACAGTGTAGCCAGAAATATGGCATTATCATTACCCTCAGACATTGCCACTGTTTCTCCAGCAAGTGTACTCCGTACAATCCTCTGGACTCTTTTTGACTGCGAAGAAAGGGAACCTCCATTTTCACCCATTGGAAAAATTAAATGTCCTCCCGCGTTCCCCCATCTGAAAGATTTCCTGGCATCACTGTATACAATAATCTTAAGGGTATTGTCACTCCCCATGTGTTAATTGTTCAGAATGACATTTTTAGACACAAGTTTGCACACAATTGTTTGCACAGTAGTATTTTTAATGCTTAAGGGCAAGCTGCCTGCATCAAACATGACATCTGGTCTGCTCTGTCTTGCAACCCAAAGAATTTGACCCACCTTGGATCTGAATGTGTCTCTTTCTTCCTCAGTAAGGGGTGAGTCTTGTTCATCAGATCGAGATGGATCCAAATGTATGGTCTGCATATGCTGAATGTAGCATTCCTGATGTATTTGCACTCTTTCATCCACAGTTTCAAAGTCTATTCCCACATAACAAAAGTGCTCCTGCTCCTCACATCCTACTTGAAACATTGACCGAAGGAGAGGTATTACAGTTGTAGTGAAGCTTTGTGTGCCACCCCAAATAAAGTCATCTTCATGACAATCAAGTATGCCTGTCACAGTGGAGTTCTTATCTAACCAATAGAAAACAGCAGGATCTGCTCTGAATACCTTTTCCTTCCGCCTTTTATTACAATTTCCTTTACTCTGTTGTACCATTATAGTGAAGCATCAGCTAAACCATATGCACATTTCTTGAGCTTCCATAGTACTCCCTCACAGTTGGTCTCAGGAGGAGGCTTAAAATAGATGTCACGTGACCCTTCCATATCCTGAAGAAATGCATATTTTATGTCTATGGAATTAAGAGTCCATTGTCTTTGACCGATCACTGCCACAAGTAGCCGTAGCGCTTCTGAAGCACATGTGGGTGAGTCCTTTTGCGAATCTAACATCTCCAACTCCTCGAAACCCTAGCCACCAGTCATGCTTTTGGTACTAGTCCAGTAGGTGTCTCTTTGAGGGTACCAACCCATCTAGTAGAAATATAGTCCTGTCCCTGATTCTTCACTTCCTCCACTACCTTGTTTTCATTCCAGCTCTTTCTAGTTTTGTTTTGCCAAGTCAAATGTCGTATCCTTTGTTACAAATATGTCCTCACAGACATCTAATGTACTCACATTTGTTACAGTAGGTTCTACCTGTAAGTCTTCTACATTTGACATGTCAACTGACTCCATAGTGCCTGCAACATCAGTGGGCCCAATGAGCATCAAATTATACCAGCTTTTATATTTACCGGCACCCTAGAGGTTACTCCAATTGTTTCACCTCCTGCTACATCTCGATTAGTGCTTCTCCTTCCCTTGTTTATCATAATCAAACTCCAGTCCTTGTTCACAGTCCATGTCATTTTCTTCACCTGCATGTGTTTCAATTTGATATTCGCCTTCTGTATTTACTTTTCTCAATCTGAGATGATGTACGTTAATGCATGTTCCTCCATGTCTGACAAACACCACCGCACCATCCTAACCAATAACAATTCCTGGTCCTTTGCACTCTGGACAATCCACTCGCTTGTAGTGCACTTTGTCACTCATACTTTTCATCTGTGACATAATTGCTTTCCTAGTGCTCTTTTGTATTCTTTCTGAACATTCAGCTTCTGTAAAATCCTTTCTCGATGCATGTAGCGCAGAAATGTGTCTTGCTACCCACTCACTTTTTGTAGTTCCCTCCAAGGCCCGAGGTTGATCAGTTAGAATTCTGCCCAAACACTAACTGATGAGGACTGTAACCATAGACATTTTGCGTGGTGTTTTTTGCCCTAATATCCCAGTCCATCGCAGTGTTCCAGTCACAACCAGTACTTGTCTTTCACTAAGTGTTTAGTTGTGTCGCTTCAGGAGACCATTGCTACATGGGCTGTATGCTGCTGTAGTCTTTATTTCTATGTTAAAGTTCTCTGCCATATCGGTCACCTCATCATTATTGAATTCTCCACTGTTGTTGCTGAACAGTTTCTGAGGTGGGCCATGTACACTTATCCAGTCATGGACCAAATTCTTCACTATTTCACAGGACCTTTTGGTGGTCCGAATACTTCCTGCACTAAACCTTGTGAACTGATCGATAATATGGAAATACCACACACCTTGTTCGAGTTCATGCAGGTCTACAGCCACAGTTTCATTGTATTGAGATGTTAGTGGTAGACCAATAACCGTTACTTTTTTCTGTATCTTTGACATATTTCACGTTCGCTCAATTTTTTGTAAGATGATGTTGCATTGTGGGTCTTTGTTGCCTGAGCTAATAAGAAGCCTTTATAGTCTCTCAGCAGAAGTATGCCTGAATTATTTATGAAGCTTCATCAGGATTTAGTTTTTTTTCTGCTGAGTTCATAGTTTCTGTAATCCTCGTCCTCCACTTCCTTGGGAGTATCTCCGGTAATTGCTAAGATCTGCTCATTACACTGAATATCTTTAATGTGGCTTCCAATATTCACACAGTAATCGCCAGAACTTGTGAACTCAAGTTTAACATGTTGGCGGAACATTAGTCCTTTTGTCATTTTCAATGTCAAGCAATGTTCTTGCTTTCTTCAGAGAGGCTTTGCTCAAAAGCAATGGAATGTCTGCTGGAATATTCCTTTACTAATGAAAATTGATGGTTTGTTTCCGAAGTCACCATACCGCTGTCCTTATTCAAATCGTCTACTGGTATTACCATCGCAGTTTCCCTCACTCTTCCCGACAGCACCAAAGCTACAGAAAGAGCCTGTTTACTTTTTTTTTCAAGCTCAGTAACCCTAATCCAAACTCCACCTTCATTCTTCCAGCTCTCATAAGGTTTTCCTTCGTCAAAGGTTGGTGGTATTCTGTAATTGCTAACCATCCTATGCTACCAATGTTAATCGACAAATGACAATGCCATGAACTACCCATGGTATTAATACGTTTATTACGGACAGCCATCAGGCTTCCACACGCACATCCTCTAATCGTAACCGCCATAAAAAATTTTACGCGCTCTCTATTTACACTAAGAGCCCTTATTTACCCCCGTAGAATATAGCATACATATCTTTTATACAAGCTGTTGTTATATGGAACTTAACAGCCTGCCTCACCTCCCAATGAGGGTAGTGACACTTTTCGAGTTGCCATAAATATGATGGCATTGTCAGCAAGTGCATCCATTTTTCCCCCACTACCCTTTACCTGATCACATGACGCTCAACTCAAGTTGAAATGGATCTAAAAAGATTTTAACAAAACAACTGTAATTCCCTTAGATTGTGAATGGCCAGAAAATTTTTTGTGTAACAAGTCAAATGTTAGTTTGTTACATTTTAAATGACTATGGATATCCATATTAGCTATTAGATGGGTTAGTTAGGGCCCAAGCACTGTAGTGCGCAGGGCCCTCTTGTTCTAAGGATTATTAGGGCCCAAGCACTGAGTGCGCAGGGCCCTATTGTTTTTCTACGGATTATTTATTTATTTATTTATTATTTTTCTTTTAATCATCCGGGCACATTCGGGGGTCTTAACATACTCAAAAACTCCAAAATTTGCACTCAGATTGGAATCTGCGGTCAACAGGTCCTCAGTGGGGCTCGGCTCGGGGAGTCGCACACGCCCGGCACAGCGCCCCCTAGAGAGTCTTGCATCATAGCTAAGACATGCTTGCACGTATACTTATTAAACTCGGTGTACATTTAGATCTCATCAAACTGAACAAGTTTCGCGCTGCATGTCATCAGGTCTAATCAACAGGAAGTGAGTTATTTTGATTTGTTTGCAAAACGCACCCAATGGAATGTGATATACTCCTCCTAGGGAATTATTACAATTTTCACCAAACCAGGCAAATATGATCTAAACAAGTTGCTGATGCAAATTATGGCGAATAAAAATGAACAGGCTAATAACTTCTGTGTACATTAAGTTAAGTTACTTTTTTTCTAATTTGAATCGTGTTGCTATGGTGACGATTTAACTCAAGAAAAAAATCAAAGAAAATTATTCTTCACATATCTTACGAGTGCAAAGACTTACGGTTCCAAAATTTGATGATTGTAGACATAAACTGATTATGAGGAAGGCCTGAGAGCCTGGACCCCGGGCCCCCTGGAACTTTGTAAAGTTTAAGCTGCATAACTCGTATCCACTTTCACATATATGAATGAGACCCAGTATAAATTTAGATCTCTTTAAGATAAACAACTTGGATACCCCATGTCATAGAATCCGCTGAACAGGAAGTTGGTTATTTTGCGTTGTTTGAAAAACGCACCCATTGGAATGTGATATACTCCTCTTACAGGATTCATATGTCTTTGACCAAACACGGTCTAATATAATCTCAAGACATTGAGGATCTAATATTGTGAAGGGCTGGTTGATATCTTAAACGGGTCGGCCGTGGCGAGCCCGTAAACCTACGGCAAATAACAGGAAACAGGAAGTGGCTAATAACTTCTGTCTAAATTGAGTGACGTTCATCAAACCTCAGCTGTAGGTTAAGAGAAGAATCCTGCTCACAGTGACATGGGTCCCGTGAGTCTCAGTCATAGCGCCACCAACTGGCAGCAGAAAGTGTCTACTTTTAGAATCTAAATTCTTTTGTGACTAATTTTCAGCTAATTGGCTTCAAAATCAGGCACAATAATTGGAAGACACGGCTGATGTCACACTGTAAAGGACTTTTTGACACGTTGAATAGTGTTACTATGGCAACATATCATTTGGAGCAAACATAAGATACTTATATCCACCAAGTGGAAAGTCCTAATGTGCCCAAACATTTTAGGTAGAAAGAACAACTGGTTCTGAGTAGATTTCTTGAGTTTCATGTTTTTGTGACGCTCATACAGCTCCCAACAATTTTTTACAGTATATTTATGAGCCTTGGCCTGAACTTTCTGCCCCGACTCCTGCAGTAATAAAATATGTCCAGTAGATGGCAGTAGTAGTCAGGTATTCTGCAGTCAGGTCTTTCCCCTTCTCCTTTACTATGGCTTCATGTTTACAATTTAAACATATGCGGAAATCATAAAAAATAAACAATACAAGCGTTTAAATTGCCCACTGTGCAACATTGAGTCAGATGGACAAGACCGTTGATTTACACACACACACACACACACACACACACACACACACACACACACACACACACACACACACACACACAATAGGCACGCTGTAATCAAACCACACACACACACAAACACAAAAACACTCCACACACATTACACATCCACTACACACAAACTGCACCATTATCATCTTCACCAAACCGGCCAATGTAATCTCAAACCATTGAGGATGGAATACTGCAATGGGATTTCTGATATCTCAAACAGTTTTGCCATGGAGATGTCTCATGCCAAATAGTGGCTAATAATGTCACACACACATGCACATGCACATAAATATTCATATACATGCACAGTATAGACATTAGAGATTGATGCTGAGTCCCATTTGCCATCAGTGGACATTCTTATAATCTCTTTCATGAGAACCATACTGTCACGTCTGTCCTTTTGCCATTCCCCTATAAGTTGCCTTCAAAATTAGGCACAATAATTGGAAGACATGGCTGATGTTAAACTGTAAAGGACGTTTTGCTGCGCTGAATAGTGTTGATATGGCAAGGTAAAAATTTAAGGAAAACTATGATACTCATATCCAACAAGTGGAAAGTCCTAATGTCTCATTATACATAATCCAACAAGTGGAAAGTCCTAATGTCTCATTATACATACACATTTTACATAGAAGGAACAACTGGTTCTGAGTAAATTTCTTTAGTTTCACGAATTTGTTATGCTCATACGCCTCCCAACAATATTTTAATGTTTATTATATCATTGGTTTAAAGTGCATAAACTGACTCCTGCAGTACTAAACTATGTCCACTAGATGGAGGTATCACACCACACATCCTACACACACGAAGAGACACGCACACACGTGACCTCCCCCTCCCTCACAGATTTGAGTTTTGCTGAAGCGGACTGACACAAACGTTGCCGCTGAATAGTTGTTTATGGACTGTTTAATTGTTTACAAATCGCCCTTTGGATCAAGTTTTGTGCGTGAATGCAACAGTAAGTGTGAAGGCTTTAACTATATTAACAATGGACATTTTATCTGTTCCGGTAACAAGTTATTATGCCCGTGAGGTCGCGATATATATATATATATATTTACATGTGTGTGTGTATTCTTAGTAAGTATGCCTAGAATCAATATGTTATTGTGACTGTCACTATTATCTTTTGCTGTTATTATTTCGTCTTATAAACACACACACAAGTTTGAAACAAGTTTGTTGTAAGTTGTTTACAACAGGAATACACGTGCCTTCATTGTCGTGCTGATAAGGTGTCATGTGACAGCTGGACGAGTCACGTGATGTTGATGTTTAAGCCTGCCTTACACTGCCTACAACCCTCTGCAGAGTGTTTACATTAATAAGCTTTACTGATTGGATTATGTTATTGCCTGCACATTTGATTGTCATTATTATCATTATCATGTTGTATGCTTAAATTTATGTCCTTCTTTTATTTTAAGAAAAAAACACATCACCACACATTACAATCCTACAAACAAACCAGTCTGTAGAGTGCTGACGATAAAGGGGTTGTTTACATACACCTGGTGCATCTTCATCTGTCCCTTATCAGACAGTCTTTGGTGCCTCAGCACCCTGAACCGGCTAATTTTGTATATAGTGAAGAGCTACTGAACTCTGAAATTTTTTCAGTGGGATTTCTGATATCTCAAACAGTTTAGCCAAGGCGATGACTCGTGGTGAAAAGTGGCTAATAAAGTCATACAAACACACACACACACACTCACACACATCCTACACAGACACAAACATACACATACACAAAAATTACATGCCCTACACACACACACACACGCACCTTGGAAACAGAGACACACACACATATACACATCTAAACACTATGCACACACTAACATCCGACACACAAACCCACACCCGCACACACACACACACACACTCTAAACACACTGCACATCCCACAAAAACTGTGACCGGTTCAAGCACCTGCACCATTATCATTTTCACCAAACCGACCCATATAATATCGAAACATTGAGGATGGAATACTATGTTAGGATTTCTGATATCTCTGACAGTTTAGCCATGGCGATGCCTCATGCTGAAAAGTGGCTACTACCGGCGCGCACACACACACACACACACACAGACACACACAGACACACGCATACTTGTATACACGGACAGTAGAGACATTACAGCTTAGATGCTGAGTCCCGTTTCCCATCAGTAGACATTTCATTCGACCCAAACTGTCACGTCTGTCCTTTAGCCATTCCCCTATAAGTGGTCGTGCCCTCTTTGCCCACCGTCTCACTGGTGCGCCCGGGTGGCGGTCGCGCCCGTGCTTGGGCCCGTCATCGTTGCTTGCAACTATATATTTTTTTTTCCTGTTGCGCAAAAGTGGTCTATGCAAACAGTTTATTAGCCCCTAGGATAATACACCAAAAGCAGTTTTTCAGTGTATGAGTATTGTATGAGTATTTGTACTATGGGAAAGAAAACAATGCTATATCACAGGACTGAGCAAAGTCGAGGGAATTTTGCTTTTGCCATATTGATTGTACATGGCTTGGAAGAGTTTGGCTTTGCTGTACTTTTCTATTTATTCATTTCATTTTTTCAGGATTAGTAAAATATTTTTCTTTCATTTGCACTTATTAACATAGTTAACATAAGTAAGTCTGGTAGATTTTAAATTGCTCCGGGTTAAAAGTAATTAATTAAAATATTTCCTACAGCCTTGTTGTTCACCTTTTATTACATATACAGTTACTGCATATTTAGAATAATGAACATGTTTTATAAGTGATCTTCAGTTAGTATTAAACAATTAAATAAAAATTTTTTGCATCATTGATGGTTGTTTTATCAAAATCCCCTGTTTGTAAAGGAGTGCAAAGCTCTCCATCTTCATAGAGCTTTTTTTTTTATTTTTTATTTGTGGCTCAGGGATTTGGAATAGCTGGGAATTATTTTTTCACCAGTTATGAAGCTTTTACATAAGTACTATTTCAGGGCACTGCTCTTAAATGTTTTTTTTTTTTTTTTTAAGATAAACTTTCAGACTGATTTCAAGTTTAATATATTGGTGTGTGTATTGAATTATTGATGATGCTGAATTGAGGGTTGCTGTTCTAAGCCTTGTAAGTGATTTCCAGATTGATGAGTTGTCACATTTAAAATTACAGTGTAAGCTGCACTGGTCATCGATAAAAACACCTCAAATGTGTTTTGTCTCATATGTCTTAATTGGAAAGTAAATGAAAAAAAAAAACAATACTAAACTTCATTTTGTATTAATAGTATTAGTTTGAGTTGGACGAACAGAAATCATTTTCACTTATTTATTGTAATTTTATTTATATCTGCATTTGCTAAAAATTTGTTTGACTAACTCGATTAAATTATAGTACATGGATATACTTCATTTGAGTTGAAGCTATATACAGTGGAACCTCGGATTGCGAGTAACCCGGTGTGCAAACGTTCCGCAAGACAAGCAAAAATTCAAGACAAGCGTGCCTCTAATTACGAGTATCAATTATCATGGAGTGTCATGTGGCACGCATGCGCTTCTTGTTTTGATGCCGAGCGTCACATGATCACAACTGGGACAATGGTTTTTCTATCTCACGCTGTGGAATTTTGGGTAATCATCTCCCACGCTCAGTTTAGATCTGTCCACTGTGCTTTGGTAAGCTTTTCTGGCACCAGGAGAGACTCAAACACACACACACACACACACAAAAACACACACACACACACACACACACACACACACACACACACACACACACACACACACACACACACGTTGTCTGTCAGAAAGGTCTCTGTTTATTAACAGCAAAAGATGCTTTTTTTTATATGTTTGACCAAACGCCTGTGCCATCGACATATGTTATTACAAAATCATGAACCATTGTCCTGGTGAGATCCTGAAGAATCAAAGGAGAGGAAGACAGAAGTGTCCGCCCAGAGACGAATCAGGAGGTGTTGGCTCGAGTTAGGGGGAGAAGGAGAAGAAGACAGAGAGAGACATAAGGAGAGAATAAGGTGAGTGTGGGAGCGTTCGAACCTTCAAGAACAGATGCAAGAGGAGACAAAAACAGTAGCAGGGAAGATTTAACACGTTAATATCAGATCTATGAGGAAGAGAGCAAGAGTGTAGAAATAACTCCTTTTTATATCAAATAATTCTTACAGAGAGGTTAAAGATCTATTTTCTCTCTTCGTCAGCTTGCCCTGACTCCTGTGTTCCCTCCTTCTCTCGTCTTCACACACACAACCAGTGATTGTTAGTTAATGTGCGGGGGAGGCAGGCAGTCATTCCTCCTCTCGTCTTTTTTTAGCTTCACACACACAGACCGCGCATGCACGCACAAACACTTAACACTTATGTCTGGATTAAAAAAAAAAAACTTTTTTTCAAAGGTTAAGGCTGTGGGTTAATTTGTTTTATTTTTACTTTATATTTTTATATATTTCTTTTTTTGGGTTGTGGAATGAATAATTTGACTTTTCATAATTTCTTATGGGGGAAATTCGATTTACGAGTGTTTGATTATATGAGCACGCTTCCGGAACGAATTATGCCTGTAATCCAAGGTTCCACTATGTATTTATTGGATAGAAATCCTGCCCACAATTCATCCAATGGGTTATATTTTTGAGTGTGGGGTCAGATTTAACCTTAATTTTGGTGCAAAACACACATTTATTACAAAATATTGACACATTAATAAAATACTATAGATTCAGTGTTTTCAACTAAAGCAAAATAAACCACTTAAAGGTCACTTAATCAGCAAAGGGTAGGACATATAATCACTAATCATTAAGGGTTTTTCTCCACATACCTCATCCATGTAGATTTTGAGACCGTCGTTATCCTTCGTCAGCTCCATGGTGTAGAGGATTAACGAACAACTACATGCTATGAAGCTTTCTTTAATGTGCTCTTTACGTCTTGTAAAATTCGGAGGACTTTTCCTGGACACAGCAAAGTCAAATATGTGTAGTTAAAATCCTACTGACACATTTTAGTTTGCAGTGTCACAAGCTCCATGTTAACCAATCAGAAGAGTTTACAGAAATAAACAGATTTCATTAATCTTAAAAATATATACCTTATATAAACCGCTTATTAACTAATTTCTTTTGAAGTCTGTATTAGGAATGTAGTTAAAGTGAGAGGTAACACAAGCACAGTGATTTAGGACATGACAGCACTTTCATTCATTTGGTATACAGTAAAACATTATTTCTACATAACTCATTTACATACCTCCTTTTGAAACTTTTGTTTCGTGTGTTCTTGAATATACATATGTAAAATAAAAAAAATAAAATTCCACATCAGTCGGTTGTACATTTAATATAGTAGCAATAATTTAACCTGCTTTAAATGTTGCTTTTTAAGGACAAAGAAAAAAAAAATATTTACGGTGGAAGTCCCAGGTTCCATAGTTTCAGGAAATCTAGCAAATCTTCGGGAGTGATCACTGCACTGTAAAAAAAAAAAAAAATCCTAATTTACAGAAAATAACTTAAAAAATTTTATAGTAGTTTTCCTTAAAAAACAACAACATACAAATCACTGTAAAATTAGACATTATCATTATACGTCAACTGTTACTTTAAGTGTTATTTCAAAACTGAATTTTTTTCACATTTTTACAGTAAAAATATGATACTATATTTACTGTTATATCTGTTTTTGTAAATCATGTACAACTTTGTTAAATTATTATAATAAATTGTATTTAAATATGAAAGGTTAGGCAGCAGAAGCCCTGCACTTACATGTAGTCTATAGTATCTGCTTTTCTCACATTATAAACTTAAAAAATTAATATATATATATATATGTTTTGATGACATTTAAAATTAAATATCAACATGGTAATCTAGCCCTCAGCTTTCTATATATAGGCCAGTATATTCTGACATAACGGTCAATGTGTTTGCACACAGTGCAGGTTGGAGGCGGGGATGTTCTAATTACAGATTTGAATAAGCGCGCTCATTGGTTCTTTTGAATAACTGTTTATTGCTCAGGTGAGGAGGAGAGCAGACCTGAGGGACAGAGAAGAAGACTGCTGATTCTGAAATGTCATCGTGTTTTAGTGTGAGGAAAAAATACCTATAAGCTCAAAACACAATGACGGTAAGATATTTTTTATTGTTATTGTAATTCATATTGGTGCTGTAAACAAAGTCAGGAGAGTCTCAGGTCCGGTTAACATTACTCTTGCCATGTCACTGCTGAGCCGCTGCAGGGATTCACTTACACCTATAAGGGTAAACGAGTCAGGGTAAACAAGTCAAGCTTTTTTAAGAGCATGTGCAATAAGAATTTCAAGAGAGAGTCAGTCGGTGTGCTCCTAACTGCAGTATAATAGTGATGGGAAGTGTGGATCATTTTAGTTTATTTGAATTTGAATCTTGTTCATCAGAATGAACTAATCTCTTTTTAAGTCATTTTGTTCTTTTGATCATTAATAAAATACATTTTAAAATTTCCAATAAACAGAGCCCCAACACGTCTACTGTACATACACAAATTTTGGCTATAGTTCCAGTAATGAAAATATTACAAGGACATATTATAAGCAGAATGAGCAGCTGACCTCAGCTCAGTGCAATTGCACTGCATAGCTTCCAGAGAGTCACGTGACAAAAGAACAAACGACTCGGACTAGAAGACTCATGAGATGGACGGCTCATTTCTGTTTCCTGTACAGAACCTATAGAGATTTTTGTGATTCTTTGTGCATGCGCACCCAGTAGCAAATGAACAAATCACTCTCTAAGACTGAGTTCTTCTGAGTCAAGTTAAATACTCATTCAAAAAGAACGAATCGTTCATGAGCGACCCATCACTAGTGTCTGACACTGTTAACCAGACATGTCTTAGTTACATATTTCACATCAACAGCTGCCTTTACCCTCCAAAATGTAAACTTCCACAAACATTGTGTAGTTTTACTTTTAAACAACTCATTCCATTCAATAAATAAATGTAAATACACTTCAGTCAGAATACATTTATATTCATTTAAATATTCTCACATATATAATATAGTATATACACTGACACATCTTATTCTAATTCCAGAGAGATCATCAAGGCATGGTGATGATTGTCAGCAGGAAAAGTAAGTGAAATCGAATACCACATGGTGCTTATTACACTCTAAGGCCTAATTAGTTCCAATTAATAGACCTTTTTGAGTATTTAGAACTTTTTGGTATTTATGAGTTTGTAGAAATTACACTTTTCAAATTAGCTGAACAAATTTGATATTTTAAGCCACAGTAACTGTCTCCTTTAAGTTCCACCAACTTAAAATCTTTCAGCCTAGCGATTTTGTGTCTGACCTCATCAATGCACATGTAAACTGCCCACATTGTATTGTTTTAATCAAGATGGTGGATTAGTCCGTCTTCACATAATCTGTACAAATCAGGGCACACTAAAGTACCAGAGCACTGGTGGCTCAGTGGTAGGTGTTTCGCCTGCCATGCGAAAGACCCGGGTTCGATTCTCAGCCTGGATGAAGTGCCTGTTCCAGACCCAGATAAAAATGGGAGGGTTGTGTTCAGACCGACATCTGGCGTAACTTATTTAATTTGCAACAACTAAAAAAATTATAGTACGAGTTGGGTTACTCAGTAATGCAAGTAAATAACGATTAATATGAATGAGTACAACAACTCAAAAACTGAGTTCTGTTTACTTAAAATTGGAAATATCATTACTTAAAAAAATTGATGTAACTGATTACCTCAAGTTTTGAGTTTTGCCAACTTTTTCGGGTTTACAGTGTAGATAATATGTATTTAACTGTGATGCATATCATAGTTAAATACATATTATCTATACATATTATATATACAGTATACGTTTGGTTTTAGACCACAATAATTCATTAGTATGGTAAACTCCTTTTGCGGCCAATACAGCATCAATTCGTTTTGGGAATGACAGATACAAGTCCTGCACAGTGGCCAGAGGGATTTTGTGCCATTCTTTTTGCAGAACAGTGTCCAGGTCACTACGTGATGCTGGTGGAGGAAAACGTTTCCTGACTTGCTCCTCCAAAACACCCCAAAGTGTCTCAATAATATTTAGATCTGGTGACTGTGCAGGCCATGGGAGATGTTCAACTTCACTTTCATGTTCATCAAACCACTCTGTCACCAGTCTTGCTGTGTGTATTGGTGCATTATCATCCTGATACACGGCACCTCCTTGAGGATACAATGTTTGAACCACTGGGTGACAGACCGTATCAATGACCAGTACCTAAGGACCTATGCACCCAAGGATCGTTATGCAGCTGCCACACAACTGCAGTCCAGTTTACGAGATGTGAGGGGTACTAATGTTTCCAGACAAACCATTCGCAGCCGACTCCACCGCTGTGGCTTGAATGCCAGGCGACCGTTGCAGGTGACTCCACTGACATGAAGACACCGCCGTGTCGGGTCACTGTTGCTGGAGAAGGCAAGGTGAGCGATACGCTGAGGTCAACATGGTCCCCAGGGTTTGCTTTGGTGGAGGAGGTGCAACAGTTTGGGCAGGCATCACCAGTCAGCGCAAAAACAGATTTGGATATTGTAGATGGCTCAGTCACTGCACATTCTTACCTCAGAGAAATCATAGAACCCATCATCATCCCCCAATTCCGCTAGCACACCCCCAACTTTCTGTTCATGGATGATAATGTTCCACCACATTGTGGCAGAATTTCACAGCTCGACCTCAGGAAGTTGGAGTGCCTCATATGGTATGGTCATCTATGGGGTTCACGTCAGCGGACATTGAACACGTCTGGGACCAGTTGAAGCAGAGACTGGATGATCGTACCCCACCTTCACATGACCTGGCAGAACTGCGTGTAGCACTTGTGGGTGTAGAACAACATCATGAGGCTAGTGAGGAGCATGAGACGTTGCTGTCAAACTCAGTGTGGCAAATAGTGGAAACACCCGGTACTGACATTGTCAATTTTTGGGGTAATAAATATTAAACTAATGAAAATGGTGTTTCTTCTCATACATTATTAGTAATATTAAAGGGAACTTTTACTTATTTCATTAAAATTCTCTCTCTCTCTCTCTCTCTCTATATATATATATATATATATATATATACACACACACACACACACACACACACACACACACACAGTGGAACCTTGGATTGCGAGTAACGCGCATGTACTGTTTATTATAACGCGTGTGTAAAGCAAAAGAAAGTCTTGTTAGAGAGCTTAAAGATCCATTTTCTCTTTTTCACTCTGTATCAGCCTGTACTTTGTCATTGGACACCGTGCCCCTTCACACACACACACACACACACACACACACACACACATCTCCTCTCGCCTTCATGCACACAAACCTTCGCCCCTCCTCCCCTCGCTTTCACACACACACACGCATTCAGCAAATATTTAGGGCCATCTCATACACACTTGCACGTACGCACATGGAACTCGGTACACATTTACTGATTGAGCTGAACAACTTTCGCACTGCATGTCCTGGGCTCAACTCAACAGAAAGTCAGTTATTTTGGGTCATTTTCCAAAACGCACCCGATGGATTTTGATGTACTCCTAGGGAATTTATACGATCGCCACCAACCAAGTCCGATGTGATCTAAAGACATTGAGGATGCAAAATTGTAGAGGGACTTTTGATATCTCAAGCGGGTCAGTCATGATTATGTCTTAAACTTGTACCGAAAAGTGGTTAATAACTTTGTGTGGCATTATACTGAGCGACATTATATTCAGTGACGCGTTCAGTGACATCATAGTCTGATGTTTTTTTTTTCCAGCTTCTGTAGCCTATTCTACACACGTACCCACACACATGAGCATGCACAAACTCACACACACACACACACACACACACACACACACACACACACACACGTACACACTCACATTTCTCTCTCTCACACACAGACAGACACACACATGCACGCATAAACACACTCATACACCACACACATACACACTCGCATCACAAATGTTAACACACACACTCGCGTCTCACACATGCGCGCACACAGACAGTTGACTTGACAAATATTTAGGGCACAAGCTGACATCAGTCCTCTATAGTGTGTGCAAGATGCTGTGCACCCGGGCAGCGATGGCTTTTTGTAGGTTTTAACACGCTCAAAAGACGGTTGTGCGGTGCACATGGGAGGCGATGGCACAGGGTGCTTGGGCCCGCTCATCGTTGTTTGCAACTATATTTCATTTTGTTATTAATTTTAGGACTACTGTAATGCTAAAAATTCATTCTTTTTAAATTGTACATGTGGCCAGGTACATTGGCCAGGTCGAATTAAAAATATAGATTTAGCGACGCCCTCAAAACTCCATAAAAGGCAATCAATGTTCATAATAGTGAGCCTCTGTTTCACATGATGGAAGCGTCAACATCAGCGGAACATTTGGCTAATATATACTTTTGACTCCTTTGCTGCTTTTTTTCCTCAGTGGGCCACACTCAGAGTTAGGGAAATGGTATGTTTTGTGGCTAGAGAAGGATGGATGTGAAATACAATTCAGCTCTAATGTATGAAATCATCATGAATGAATAAAGAAGTGATTTCCACACCCTGTGTTGTGCCTACACAACAGCAAAAGCTTCTATACACAGTAAGTGAAAAACATGTAATTTGCATTCTGGATGATGCCTTCGCCATCAGGGAAGAAAAGCTCTATTGATGTCATGACCCGGAAATTCGGCACTTTCAGGTTGTCAGTTGACTTCATTTTATTGCCACATAACATTTCTGAGCCTAGACCTGAGCAACTGAAACAACCCCAGATCATAACATTGCCTCCAGAGGCTTGTACAGTGGACATGATGCTTGATCGCTCTGGAATCTGGACTCATCAGGTCACATGACCTTTTTCCATCACTCCCTAACAAACAGAAGTGTTTTCTTGTCTAACAAGTGGTTTTCCTATGGACACACAGTTATTTAGTCCCAACTCTGTGAGTTCTCATCACACTGTATGTGTTAATTTTACACACAGCTATGTTTTTTTAGTGGTGATTTTATTATTATTTTTTAACCATGCAACTTTACCAACTGTTAACGTGATCTACATTCAGGTTTTTTTTTTCGACCACATTTCTTCCACAAAGTTAATGCTTCAGCACTCTCCTTCCAGGTTTTGTAACCCAGTTGCAGTGATTCCAAATATCCTTAGTTGTTTTCTTTGCTTGATGCAGCCTAATGATTTGACCCTTCTGAAATGGTGGTCTTTTCAGGCTGGGCAGTGTACCCACTAAGAGGCAGGTTTTTATTTTCGTTAAAAGATTTTCAGTAGGCCTGAACATACATTTTAACAATTGGTAGCATTGCAAACCATTTGAACGTAGTTGAATGTAAATTAAATGCTTGGGGTAGCCTGCCATAAGCTCATGCCATAAGCTCATACTCTGCTCATGCCTTGTCACTCAGTCACCCGCTCAGTTTGCAAGTGTTTGATGAAATTTAGGTCAGCACTTTGTGATGGCCACTCCAATACTTGGACTATTTTTGAAGGTATGATTAGGATCATTGTCCTGATTGAAGACCCGTTTGCGACCATGGTTTAGATGTAACAAGTAATCTAACACGTTAGGTCCCTCATTTAAGTACTCAGTTATTTAGTTATTTTTTCGAAAATATAATCTGTTATTCAGACACTTTATGTAATCTGTGAGCCAGACAGCAGTGATTCCCAATCCATTAGTGTGTGAAAGAAAGTCCTCCTACAAGCCCCGCCCCTGATACCCCGCCCCCCTCTGTTATTCCTGCTGTTATACTCCTATCTCGCCTATGCGGTTTGACTATGCGAGGAAAGATAGAAACCTAATCACAGCGCTGAAACTGGCAGTGAATCATGATGAACTGTACTTACGGCCACCGCGCGAAACCGCGTAGGTGAAATAGTGGTATTAGTAGTTAACAGATTATGGGCCAAACTTCCCTGAGTGATGATGGTAGAATAATTATAAAGGTCTTGACTAAAACAACATGCATGAGGAAGCACAAAGGAGTTTTAATTTTCTGCAGTGGAAAAGTACTCGAACTAGTTACTTTGATCAGAAAGTAACGCTGTAATGTAACTGATTACTTTCTGAAGACAGTAATTTTGTAATGTAATTACACTTTTACCATTCCTTTTGTTATTGTCTTTTGGCTCAGTTGACTTTTTCAGTTGTAAATTTGTTCATGAGACTTGTTTCGGAGTGACGTCCCAGGATATTTGCGGTTGTCTTTACAGATGCTCAGTGTACTATCAGTTTAGAAATTCTAGAATTTGTAGAAAATCTAGAAGCTGTACACTGTAAACCTGAAAAAGTTACATCAGTAACTTTTCAGGTAATCAGTTACATCAAATTTTTAAAGTAATAATGTTTCCAATTTTAAGTAAACAGAACTATCAGTTTTTGAGTTGTTGTACTCATTCATATTAATTGTTATTTACTTGCATTACTGAGTAGCCCAACTCATACTATAATTTTTTTTAGTTGTTGCAAATTAAATAAGTTGTCCCATTTTTATCTGGGTTTGGAACAGGCACTTCATCCAGGCTGAGAATCGAACCCGGGTCTTTCGCACGGCAGGCGAAACACCTACCACTGAGCCACCAGTGCTCTGGTACTTTAGTGAGCCCAGATTTGTACAGATTGTGTGAACACGGACTAATCCACCATCTTGATTAAAACAATTCAATGTGGGGGATTTACATATGCATTGATGTCAGACACAAAATCGCTAGGCTGAAAGATTTTAAGTTGGTGGAACTTTAAGGAGACAGTTACTGTGACATAAAATATCAAACTTGTTCAGCTAACTTGAAAAGTGTAATTTCTACAAACTCATAAATACCAAAAAGTTCTAAATACTCAAAGGTTTATTAATTGGAACTAATTGTGATTGTTTAAGTTAACACTACTCGATATGTTTAATTACTTTGAACATTAGGGCTTACAGTTTACTACATGGTGTGTGATATAATGACTACACTTTAAATAGTCAGAATTCCCCTGCGTGTTTCTTGGAAAGCTCTACCTGCTATGGCTTGTTTGATACAGTATAGCTGTGGGTTAGGGTGGATAAACACTCCCTTACGCAAAGAAAATATATTTCTCTATATAATTACTGTCAGTATATTAACTGATTTACTGTTCTAATCTACTGGTAAATTTATCAGATTTTATAATGTTAATATTCCTCATTGCTACACTAACTGATACTAACTAATAATTAACAGAAAAAAATATTCATATTAAAAAATATATTCACAATATATAGATACAATATATTGAAAAATACACATACAGTAATATATATAGAGAAATATATTCTAATGTATATCTTAATGTATGCAATTTTATATTCAACAGTATTCTTCATAATACTGTATATCGAATTTGATTGACTATATTGATTTCATTATACATTTTTTTTACAATATGCTTATATGTTAATGTAGTTAAAAAAATGGACTTTACAGGCATTAATCATAGCACACTGACGAAGTAAAAGTCCTTTAATCCTTTAATCTGCACAAGTTTCAATAATGTTTCAAAAGAACAATTAGAAATATAATGGTTTTTGTCCTCACTGCAATACATTGTCTATTCATATATTGTAATATATTAATAAATATAAGCACTAGCTTCTTATACTGTATATGGAAATGTATTATTTAATATATTGCACTAAATTTTACAATATATTGCCATTATTTTTTTTTCCATAAGGGATGAACTACAGTATGTTAGTCTGGAAGGATTAAGGGGATAAATAGTTGCATATTGGTACATCATGAATAAGTCACAGGATGAAAGGTAAAAATTTTTTGAATGAATGCAGGGTCACTCTGGCCTTTACTCTGGTGTCGGGCTCCTTGTGGTTCTCACATCCCTCATTGGGGTGAGAGTCCATTTCCTTGATTTTTGACTGTTTAAACTAATAGCTAGCTAACGATGCTAACAGTTTTTGTTATTCATGCTATTCAGTGTTGGTTCAGACCATTTTTTGTCGTTGGTGTTGCTTTTAAGTTCTATAAACTATATAAAGTGCATAACGTGTAATCTAGCTCCAGTATATAACGCACACCCTAAGAGCGTTTATGAATGTGAACAGTGTGTGAGAGCCAATGTGTTTGCTGTGTGTAACAGGACAATCTGATGTTCTGCAGGATTTGTGTTTGAGCTCTCACCGCCATTGTCACATACCACAACGGAGAAAGTCTGATTGTTTTTCATTTTCCTCTATTTTCCATCTATACTCACCAGTGGAGCTTAGCATGCAACCACCATGATAATGTTTATCTGATTTTGCTCTTTATTGGCCAGAGTTGTCTTAATGCTGTGACCTTGTAGTATATGAGAGATTTTTTTTAAACACACCTTAATAATAATATAATACATTTGTTTTTCTGGTACACTAAAACCATTGGTTTTAATGGTTTTAATTTACATTTCCAGTCCTACACAACGTCTGTCATTTTCTTTTCTTTGAAAACAAACACAAGAATGCAGGGATTTGTGTGGCCAGTCATGTGTCACCCATAGATGTCATCATCCTGGCCAGTGACGACTGCTACGCCATGGTAATAGTTTTGCTGTGTGTGTTTCTAATGCTCAAGGATTTTTCATGCTTATTTTAGACTTCTTGTAATATCTTGTGTATGTGTGTGTTTTGTTAGGTCGGGCAGGTCTATGGTGGCCTTAAGGGCATGATTCAGAGAGCGGTGTTTAAGGCTTGCCCGCACATCTGGTTTGAGAGATCAGATGTTAAAGATCGGCGCCTAGTGGCCAAATGGTAAAGTTATCATACTGTAAATAGCAATAAAAACACCTGAACCCAATTTCTTGTGGCCCAATAAGGCACCAGATGCTCATAGCAGCATAATCCCTCATGTTACTAATGGTATTTTCCTGCACTCTTTTTATGTCTGGAGGCTTAGCGATCATGTTTCAGACAAAACCAAGCTCCCTATTATCATTTTCCCAGAAATTATTACCTGCTGTTATTTATTTCCCACTGGAATTTATTAAATTATTTAGGTTCAATGTTTTGTTTTGTTTTACTTTGAAGTTGCTATTAAGGTAACATTTCTTCTGCATACATGTCAGAACCTGGCTCCAAAGCCAGGACAAAAAAAGAGGGCATAAAGACCACCCCACCGAATAAAAACAAGAGACAGGAGTAAATGAAGGTGGCGATTCATAGTCTAGAAGCGCCTTGCCCAGGTGACTCCAAGTATGAGGGGAGTTCAATTCCAACTAGGACTCGTGATGGAATTTCTGGTGAATGGAGGCATAAAACCCATCGAACATTTACAAAAGACTTAAAGCACAGTATAGGTGACGAGACCTACCTATAGTAAAACATCTGAATTCGAGTCTACCACCTGATCTTTGAAAATCGCGGAAGAGATGAAGCATTCACAAACACCAAATTCAAATTTTATTCGCCACATACACAGTATGATATAAAGTGAAATTCTTATGCGACTGCTGTCAACCTACAATAATTAAAAAAAAAAAAAAGAAATGAGATTTAAAAATAAAGAAAGAAACACTTATTTACATAATATACAGCAATATGAATAAAAATTTAAATAAAATATTAGAATAAGATGAATATAAAAAAAGTTAAAGAATATCTAATAGAAATATATATAGTAAATGAAATATGATAGAAATATGATAGAAATGTGATGTAGTACAATCCAGAATGTAGTGTCCAGTTATCGGCAGGATGTGCAAGGCATGCAGTTCAAGTTCAGTGTGCAAAATGTGCAAGTGTGCAAAATGTGCAAGTGTGCAAATGTTCCATGTGTAAACGGATTGTGCGTCCTGGTAAAAAGTAAAAGTTAAAAAGTTTGCAGTCCTGAGGTGTGCAAGTGTGTGAGTGTAGGTCCTATATGGTGTTGTGGTTGAGAGCTCGTATAGCCTGCAGGAACAAGCTCCTCCTCAGTTTCTCTGCGTTGGCCTTCAGGGAGCGGAAGCGCTTTTCTGACCGCAACAGAGAGAACAGTCCATTGCTGGGATGACTGAGGTCTTTCACTATCTTCCTGGCCTTGGTCCAGCACCACTTGTTGTAGATCGTCTGAAGGTCAGAGAGCTTTGAACAGATGATGCGTTCAGCTGATCGAACCCCCCTCTGTAGGGCTTGTCTGTCCTGCATTGTGCTGTTCCCGAACCAGGTTGAGATGTTTTCCGTCAGGATGCTCTCTATGGTGCAGGAGCAGAAGTTTCTAAGCACCTTAGAGGGCAGTCTAAAGTCTCTCAGGCGTCTGAGGTGGTAGAGACGCTGCCGGTCCTTTTTCACCACGGTGTTGATGTGACAGGACCATGACAGGTCCTGCGTGATATGAACACCGAGGTATCGAAAGCTGTCCACTCTCTCCACTGGTCTCTCGTTGATTGCGGGTGTCTGATAATTCCTCTCCTGCTTAGTACTAAAGTCCACTATCAATTCCTTTGTCTTGCTAATGTTCAGGAGGAGATTGTTCCTCTGGCACCAGCTCTCCAGATTTCCAATCTCCTCCAGGTAGGCCGTCTCAATGTTGTCAGAGATCAGGCCCACCACAACCGTGTCATCAGCAAACTTAATGATGGTGGTGGAGTTCGTAGTGGCTACGCAGTCATAGGTGTATGTCTTAGAAAACCTTCAGTAAGTAAACTCAACCGTGTCTGTCTGTCCGTCTTTACAGTATGACCCAGGGTTGGGGGAGGCTTTTTGGAACAACAGTAAGTTGGGGGTGGTGAATTATCTCCTCCACATGATGAGCAGCTGGGCCATTGTCTGCAGTGTGTGGTATCTCCCAATCATGGGCCGAGAGGTGAGTTTTAACATCTATGCTACGTGCACAGGTCTTGGATATATTACTGTATATTATTGCACTGTTAAATGTACAACATTCTACTTCCAAAACAATAAATAAAGTGTATCCCTGAAGTCCTGGTGCATCACCTTTTCTTTTGTACGGTGTGCATCTGAATCAGGATTTCATCATTCCACATTGTAGTGTTCATAAATGTTGCTGCAGTTGTTGTTTTATTTTGCACCCACTTTCCCTCTCGGTTTCTCTGTCTGACCCAAGATAACATTTAGTCAAATTCCTTCTTAGGACTGAGTGTTGCGCTTGATTTCCAGCATCTTTATACTGTAGATTGTGTGTTTTACGTAGAATTTTCTAACCGCTTCTATGCTCTGAGATAATTATGGTTATGAGTCAGTTTGATGTGTTGATTTTTCTTTCCTAATTATGACGTGATTGTATTCTTTTATTGTAGTGGTGAAGAGAAATCGAACAGGATTTGCTGAGAACATGCATATTTTACTTTAGTATATTACTTTAGTAAACTTATTAAACTGTCTCCATCTCTACTCTGCGTAATGCATTGTGGTCCTCACCCTTCAAGAATAAATCTCACTATATTTATTGGTTTGGTTTGATGCTGTGGGTGGGAGAACGTTTGCTTGATGATTTTTGCGATCAGTTAAGCCCCCCTGCCATTCGAGCTAGTTCGCCTTTCTGTTCTTTGCTGATAGGCCCTTGCTGTACTGGCACATTATTCACTCCCTAGAGGTTTTGGTCGAGATAATGCCTCACTGTACTGTAAATCCATGCCTTGCTATAAAAAGCCATCGCATCAAGTGAAATACAAATATGTTTGTGAAATTGTAAAAGGTCAAAAGCAATAATATATCTATTTAAAATGAATATATTGGCTTTGTGTGTCTGTAGGAGGGGAAAGATGCTGTGCAGTTTGCTAACCGGGTGAGGCTGCCATCGCCAGGACAGGGGGTTCAGACGATCTATTACGGTAACACACTCGCGCATGCACATGCGCGCACACGCGCGCGCACACACACACACACACACACACACACAAAGCTTGTATTCACACAATAATGCTTGTAGTCTACTGTACACTCTTTTAAAACATTTGGTTATTACTAGCAAATAGACTTTAAACACTAGTAGTTTAGTGCACTTATACGTGTGTTTCTATCCCCTCTGATGCTGATGACTGATTCATTCTCTGACCTGTTTATCATAGGGATGGAGAACTGAAGCATCAGAAGGTGAAGGAGGTGTTTAAGGAGGAACAGCAGAAACTCTACAGTAAGGTGTTAGTGGAGTTGGAGTTCTGGTTTATTTAGATTTAGATCTGGTGCCTGGGAAATAAAGCCACTGAAGAACACTGAACTTATTGTGAAGTTCATGAAACCAGTGTGAGATGACTTTTCGCACTATGACATGATGCATTAGACATTAGAAGATGTCTAGAAGTTTGTGGCCATAAAGCAATAGGTTGTGGCATTCAGTAATTGGTAATCCAGTCAATGGAGAAATTTTCCCTACGCCATTACACCACCTCCTCAAGTCAGTGGTAACCATCCAGTTGTGGTCAGCCTGTACTCGATGCAGCCTCAGCTGTTTGTTCTTGGCTGGCACAAGTGGAAATTGAAATGATCTTCAGCATATCAACCTCAAGGTTTAAGTGCATTCTGGGATTTAGTTCTCCTTACCACAATGGTACAGAGAGTTTCTGTAGCCTTTCTGTCTACTGGTCTGGCCATCCTCCATTAAAATTCTGTCTGGTTATTGTAAGCGATCTATGATGATCTACTGTATAGTGTCGAATGCAGCACTAAGATCAAGTAAGACTAGTATCGAGATGCAGCCTTGGTCCGAAGCTAAAAACAAGTCATTTGCAATTTTAACTAGTGCAGTTTCTGTACTATGATGGGGCCTGAAACCTGACTGAAATTCTTCAAGGGTGTTGTTTTCCTGCAAGAATGTGCATATTTGAGCTGATACTAACTTTTCTAATATTTTTGATATAAACGGATGGTTTGAAATCGGTCTGTAATTTATTTCATTTGGGCCTAATTTGATTTTTTAAGAAGAGGCTTAATAACTGCCAACTTGAAAGGTTTAGGGACCATGACCTAGACATAATGAGGAATTAATAATGTTTAGATGTGGCTCTCCAACCGTATGCATCACTTCTTTTAAAAAAGTGGTTGGGATTGGATCTAACAAATAATAATTTTCTTCAAATAATAAAACTGAGTCAAACAAGCACAAACTGGGTGATTAAATCATATAAATACTGCTGAGATGCATTTTGGTAATGCATCACTGTTGAGTTTGTGTTGTTCATGAATAAAACTGCATTTATAAATTCTAAATTCACCTCTGTAAAAAAAAAAAAGGATTTATGTTTTACATTCTAAAACACTCACTCTTTCATTGTCTATACCACTTTATGGGTCGCAGGGGACCTGGAGCCTATCCCAGGAGACTTGGGGCACAAGGTGGGGTGTCAGTCCATCACAGGGCGCGCACAAACACACACACATACACACCTATGGGCAATTTGGGAACACCTGTTAGCCTAATCTGCATGTTTTTGGATTGTGGGAGGAAACCAGAGTACCCGGAGGAAACCCACCAAGCACATTGGGAATATGCATGCAAACTCCATTTATACAGAAAATGGAATCTAACTCCCTGCAGTTGCAAGGCCACAGTGAGTGGATATATCAAGCAGACATATTTTTGGAAGTTAACTTAATTTTAGTACTGATTTTCAGTGAACCGCTAAACAGAATAAAATATTGTCAGAACAAAATAAAATTGAATTGAAAATGTCAGAATTAAGAACGTGAGTAACCTGACACAGTCGGTTTGCATGCAGTTGGACATGGCAGTGGCCTGGCTTGGCAAAGCCAAAACTTTCCTGATCCACACAAGTTTCGAGGTAATGGCTTTGCCTCATCTCAAGCTTTAGCAAGAGAGATGTGTGAAGTCATAACTGAGGAGACTGTTCTCAAAGCAAAGAGGCTGAGATCAGCATGTAAATAGTTCTCATATGAATGTCCATATGAGCCCATCACCGATGCACTGAAAAGGATGGAGACTTTTTTTTTTTTTAATGTAATGGTAGATATGGCCAATGTCTCACTGGAGGAGAGGTTCAAGACCATGGGAGAGGTGAAGGAGAAGATTGGTGTACTTGTCAACTTCCCTAAGATGACAGATGAAGAACTAGTAGAAACTTGGTGAAACACTTAGCACCACTTTAAGTAACAGTGAGCAGTCAGACATGTATGGAAAACAACTCGTCCTGGAAATGAGAAGTTTCCCAGACTTACTATAAACCAACAAGACCACCATTGGAGATTCTTTAATATCTGCATGTAAAACAACTGCAAGAAATCTTTCTAAACATGTGGGTGGCACTGAGAATAAGTGCGACGATCCCAGTGATGGCGGCAGCTGCAGAGAGCAGCTTTTCAAAGCTTAAGTTGATTAAACCCTACTCAGTGGACTTGCTGTCGTCAGCATTGTAAGGATTTCTTGTTTATTTGGTAGACCCCCTTTGATCTACTCAGTGCTCTGCTCGTATTCTGCTGACCCGCCTGGATCCAGGGAACCCCTCAATGAAACACACACAAGTCGGTGCTCAGTGAGACATTCAGAGTTTATTGTGGAAGACAGAAGTATATATTCACACACACAAGCAAGGAAAAGGAGGGGAGCAGTTACATCTGGCCTGGGAGGTTTCTAAAATATAACGTGGAGAAGAATAGGAGCTTTTGGGAGTTGTTCTTAGGTAGGAGCCTCCAACGTTTTTACGACCTGAACATAGATTAGACTAAGGAATGTGTTTACTGGTAGTGCAGCATGTCGAGGTCATAGAAAGAAAAACATTCTATTCTGTTCTCAGGCACAAAGAAGAATTGTGAAACACACAGAAAAATAAAATATTCTTACAATTTCCCCCCTTTTATTCATAAGAAACATTGTTGAATAAAACTCAGAGCTTTTCAGAAGTTGCCGGCGGATAATAGGTCATCGGACGTGGCACAGGAACATAACCTGAAACAAACTTGTACAAACACAACGAAGAATACATGGACCAAAGAGACACAGCAGCAGAATAAGCAAAACCGGTACGACAAGAGAAAGATAAGGGGCCCATTGTCCAAATAGGGTATACCAAAATCCCCAGCCTACTAGACCATGTTCATCATCCTTTAACTGAGAAGCAACCTTGCGCATCTTTTCCAAAGCAGTAGGAATTCTTCCATGCTCATCATCATTATCTGGGATGTACGTACAACAACTATCACCTACCATTGCACAAACACCCCCCTTTTCAGCGAGGAATACAGTCTATTCTGTACCGTGGTTAGACGAAGAGCAGTTAATTCTTCTTTAATACCATCTACAACAAAAATAGTGGCATTAATAAAAGTGGCCAACCTGTAATGTGTTACTTCAATCTGATTCCATAACACCATACTGAGGGAACATAGCCTGCCAAAATTTAATGACCTTAGTCCGTAACTGATGCTCAGGAGGAGGGAATGAATCACTATCTCGTTTAAGACGAGCATGATGTCGGGTTCCGTGTGGGTTTTGTGTAATCAGTGTAAAGGAGCCTCTAAATTGAGTAGGGGCACAAACTCCAGCCCATTTGAAATGCTGGCACATATAACAAGACTCATTGGTATATTAGCGAATTGCCAGAAAACATTATCATGTGGATGAGGTTGCACTATGTACAGCAATCCCCCTTGCAGGATTAGGAGGACAAAAAGAAGCTTCATTCTGAGGCAGGATAGGTTTCCACTCTCCTGCAAGTGCTGTTCTACAAATTATACAAGATGGAGTATGACCAAAAATGATACACAGAAATACAACAGGTGGAGTGCAAGAGCTGGTGTGTGTAAAAAAAAATGTCGTTCGCGATGTCTGATTCATAGACAGCTACTAGTGGTGAACTATTGTCTTTCTTGACGCTACAGTGCTCAGAGTGCAGGCACGCCCAATCTGCACTCGTCCCACCTCACGAGGCGCTAAGACACCACCAGGAATGATTCACTAACAGCAGGAGTGAAGTCGTCCTGTGGCAACCCAAGGCAATCCCTCTGTGTCACGACACAAAGAAAGAGAATAATACACAAGCATTTATTCATCTTTTCATCTCACGCTGACAGGACATCTCTTCAGCCTAGTAGCATGGAGCCACTGTGGAAAAAGATCAGTTAGGACAGCAGTACGGGTGATTGCGATTATTTCTGTGGTCAGTCATATTTACAATCTCCCAGTTTTCTGGGGGTCAAAGATTTTACCAGAACATTATCTCCCACATTAAAAGGATGTGTGGGTTCAGCAATTTGTTCATATTGTTTAGTTAGAGTGTCCATTAGAGCAGCAGAATATTCAGCAATATGTACATCGAGATCAGTTGTTCCTACCGCGGATTTACCTTTCCTCCATGGCACGGGAAAGGGTCTGCCAAATATAATTTCATGTGGTGACAGGTACACGTCTTTTCTTGGTGTCATTCTCATTTCGGCTAGAACAGAAGGTAAGAAGTCAACCCAGTTTTTACTCCCCATGGTTTGCATTGCTTTAGTCATTTTTTCTTTCAGTGTCCTATTTGTTCTTTCTACAGTCGTGGCCAAAAGTTTTGAGAATTACATAAATATTGGAAAAGTTGCTGCTTAAGTTTTTATAATAGCAATTTGCATATACTCCAGAATGTTATGAAGAGTGATCAGATGAATTGCATAGTCCTTCTTTGCCATGAAAATTAACTTGATCCCAAAAAAAACTTTCCACTGCATTTCATTGCTGTCATTAAAGGACCCACTGTGATCATTTCAGTAATCATCTTGTTAACTCAGGTGAGAATGTTGACGAGCACAAGGCTGGAGATCATTATGTCAGGCTGATTGGTTAGAATGGCAGACTTGACATGTTAAAAGGAGGGTGATGCTTGAAATCATTGTTCTTTCATTGTTAACCATGGTGACCTGCAAAGAAATGCGTGCAGCCATCATTGTGTTGCATAAAAATGGCTTCACAGGCAAGGATATTGTGTCTACTAAGATTGCACCTAAATCAACAATTTATAGGATCATCAAGAACTTCAAGGAAAGAGGTTCAATTCTTGTTAAGAAGGCTTCAGGACGTCCAGCAAGCGCCAGGATAGTCTCCTAAAGAGGATTCAGCTGCAGGATCGGTGTGCCACCAGTGCAGAGCTTGCTCAGGAATGGCAGCAGGCAGGTGTGAGTGCATCTGCACGCACAGTGAGGCGAAGACTTTTGGAAGATGACCTGGTGTCAAGAAGGGCAGCAAAGAAGCCACTTCTCTCCGAAAAAAACATCAGGGACAGATTGATCTTCTGCAAAAAGTATGGCGAATGGACTGCTGAGGAATGGGGCAAAGTCATATTCTCGGATGAAGCCTCTTTCCAATTGTTTAGGGCATCTGGAAAAAGGCTTGACCGGAGAAGAAAAGGTGAGTGCTACCATCAGTCCTGTGTCATGCCAACAGTAAAGCATCCTGAGACCATTCATGTGTTGCTTCTCATCCAAGGGAGTGGGCTCACTCACAATTTTGCCCAAAAACACAGCCATGAATAAAGAATGGTACCAAAACACCCTCCAGTAGCAACTTCTTCCAACAATCCAACAACAGTTTGCATTTTCCAGCATGATGGAGCACCGTGCCATAAGGCAAAAGTGATAACTAAGTGGCTCGGAGACCAAAACGTTGAAATTTTGGGTCCATGGCCTGGAAACTCTCCAGATCTTAATCCCATTGAGAACTTGTGATCAATCCTCAAGAGGCGGGTGGACAAACAAAAACCCACTAATTCTGACAAACTCCAAGAAGTGATTATGAAAGAATGGGTTGCTATCTTTGGCCCAGAAGTTGATTGAGAGCAGCCCAGTCGAATTGCAGAGGTCCTGAAAAAGAAGGGCCAACACTGCAAATACTGACTCTTTGCATAAATGTCATGTAATTGTCAATAAAAGCCTCTGAAATGTATGAAGTTCTTGTAATTATATTTCAGTACATCACAGAAACAACTGAAACAAAGATCTAAGAGCAGTTTAGCAGCAAACTTTGTGAAAACTAATATTTGTGTCATTCTCAAAACTTTTGGCCACCTCTGTGTGTGTATGTATGTGTGTGTATATATATACACACACGGTATAATATTGTATTGGTGTATTATAATATTGTATTCTGTATTACAGAATGTAAAGAATTGTGTTGCAGAGAATAAGACGGATGTCCATTTAATCGACCTAATAACATTTAGATTTTGTGTTTTGGGACAAAACTAGAGAAGCTCAAAGGAAACTGGGGACTGTGAAGCTGTGAGATGGCAATGTAAGGAAAATCAAGTTATGCGTTCATTAATGGGTACTTATGTTTGTATTCGAGAATCTTTCAACATTACAAAAATATTTTAGCTGAGCAGTTATACAGTCAGTATTGTTAGCAAAATTTCAAAAGTTTCATTGAAATGAAAAAATCTGATCTCTGAAGAAAATAAATAAATAAATAGATGAATGCAAGATGGCGCCGGTGAGGTCGGCTGCCGTCGCGACTGCTCCGACCTATTTTTCCTTGTTTTCGCTTTTTAAGTTAACTTTCAATAACTTTAATCCGGCTAATTCACCATCATTGAGTGCATTAAGTACGATAGAGATACTCTTATTTCTATTGGTTTACAATGTACTCACAATTCGACGTTTTTAACTCCGGATCCGAGCTGGCCGAGTGAGATCCTGAGGGAAAACAAAGGACGCGACGCGAAGCGGCGGCCCTGAGGAAAACGAGCCGGCGTCAGGAACAGGCTGAGAGCGCGTGCACACCGCACACCTCTGCCTAGCATCCTGCTCGCCAATGTCCAGTCTCTGGAGAACAAGCTCGATGACCTCAGGGCCAGGATAAAGTTCCAGAGAGACATTTGGGACTGCAATCTTCTCTGCTTCACCGAGACATGGCTGAACCCAGCGGTGCCGGACCACGCCATCCAGCCGGCCGAGTTCTTCTCGGTTCACCGCATGGACAGGACACGGGACTCGGGGAAGACAAGGGGAGGCGGCGTGTGCTTAATGGTGAACAGCAGCTGGTGCAACAGCGCGAGCGTTGTTCCTCTCGCACGCTCCTGCACACCCAACCTGGAACTATTAACTATCAAATGTTGTCCTTTTTATCTTCCTCGGGAGTTCACATCGGTCATAATCAGCGCCGTTTATATTCCGCCACAAGCGGACACGGACACTGCCTTATGCGAGCTGCATGAGACACTCACACAGCACCAAACACAACACCGGGACGCTGCGCTTATTGTGGCGGGGGACTTTAACAGTGCCAACCTCAAACGTGCAGCGCCAAACTTCTATCAGCACATCACCTACCCGACCAGGGGCGAAAGGACACTGGACCACTGTTACACACCAGTTAAAGACGGCTACAAGGCACAATCTTGTCCACCGTTTGGGAAATCTGACCATGCCGCCATCTTCCTCATGCCAAAATATAAACAAAGGCTTAAACAGGAACTTCCGGTTCAGAGGGAGGTCGCGCGCTGGACGGACCAATCGGTGGCCGCGCTTCAAGACGCACTCGATGACGCAGACTGGGACATGTTCCGAAACAGCTCCGATGACGTCAGCGTGTTTACGGAAGCGGTTGTGGGATTCATCGGGAAACTAGCGGATGATACCGTACAGAAAACGACCATCAGAACGTTTCCCAATCAGAAGCCGTGGGTGGATAAAACCATCCGCGACGCTCTGAGATCTCGCGCTGCTGCCTACAATGCGGGACTTGCTTCGGGGGACATGGACCTGTACAAGGCTGCGGGATATAACGTCCGGAAGGCGGTGAAGGAGGCGAAGCAGCGCCACGGGAGGAAGCTAGAGTCACAACTCCAACAGAGTGACTCTAGGAGCCTGTGGCAGGGACTAAGAACGATAACGGACTACAAAGCTCCAACATCCGGTATGACAAACGCGGACACGACTCTGGCAGACGAGCTGAACACCTTTTATGCTCGCTTCGAGGCTGCAGCTAAAGACGCTAGCGTTGCTAATGCTAGCGCTGCTAATAGCTGCAGACAGGAAGTCATTGCCAGCACCGGAAACGCGTTTATCATCTCCGAGCATGACGTGAGGAGAGCCTTCAGGAGAGTGAACACCAGGAAAGCAGCAGGACCAGACGGCATCTCAGGTAGAGTCCTCAGAGCCTGCGCAGACCAGCTAGCACCAGTGTTCACAGAGATATTCAACCTCTCCTTATCTCAGTCGGTGATCCCCACATGCTTCAAAGAGTCCATCATTGTTCCTGTTCCAAAGAAACCACATCCTGCTTCCCTCAATGACTATAGACCTGTAGCCCTCATATCAGTGGTGATGAAGTGCTTTGAACGGCTGGTCAGAGACTTCATCATCTCTTCACTACCAGACACACTAGATCCACTTCAGTTTGCCTACCGTTCAAACCGCTCTACAGATGACGCCATCGCTCATCTACTCCATACTGCTCTCACTCACCTGGACACTAGAAGGGGGAATTATGTGAAAATGCTTTTCATCGACTACAGCTCAGCATTTAACACCATAATTCCCTCTACACTCACCACCAAGCTGGAGCACCTGGGACTCAGCTCATCCTTGTGTCAGTGGATCTCCAATTTCCTAACGGGGAGACCACAGGCAGTAAGGATGGGTGGACATGTCTCAGCCTCCATCACCCTCAGCACTGGAGCCCCACAGGGTTGTGTTCTGAGCCCTCTACTGTACTCTTTGTACACTCACGACTGCGTAGCCACTACCAACTCCACCACCATCATCAAGTTTGCTGATGACACCGTCGTGGTCGGCCTGATCACTGACAACGATGAGACGGCCTACCTGAAGGAGATTGGAAATCTGGAGAACTGGTGTCAGACGAACAACCTCCTTCTCAACGTCAGCAAGACAAAGGAGTTGATAGTGGACTTCAGCACAAAGCAGAAGAGGAACTACCAGACCCCCGTCATCAACAAGAGCCCAGTGGAGAGAGTGGACAGCTTCCGTTACCTCGGTGTACACATCACGCAGGACCTGTCTTGGTCCTGTCACATCAACACCGTGGTGAAGAAGGCCCAACAGCGTCTCTACCACCTCAGACGCCTGCGAGACTTCAGACTGCCCTCCAAGGTGCTTAGGAACTTCTACTCCTGCACCATAGAGAGCATCCTGACGGGAAACATCACGACCTGGTTCGGGAACAGCACCATGCAGGACAGACGAACTCTTCAGAGGGTGGTGCGATCAGCTGAGCGCATCATCCACACCGAGCTCCCTGACCTGCACTCGATCTACAGCAAGCGGTGCTGGACCAAGGCCAGGAAGATCATGAAGGACCTCAGTCACCCCAGCAATGGACTGTTCTCTCTGTTGAGGTCAGGAAAGCGATTCCGCTCCCTGAAGGCCAACACAGAGAGACTGAGGAGGAGCTTCTTCCCGCAGGCGATACGGTCTCTTAATCAGTACAACACACAGTACTGATCCATTTTGCACATCCACACATGCTTCTGCACTCACTCTGGACACTCTGGACATTCAGGACATTCGCTCACTTGTCCTCACTGCACACCTGCTCACTCATGGGTAGTATGCACATAAGTCACTTTAAATATGCACACAAGTCACTTTAAATATGCACACAAGCCACTTTAACATTTAACATGTCACTTTACTGCATATTTGCACACCCCTGGACATTCCGTCCCCATTTCAATATTTTTATTTTCCACTTTTTTATTGCAATATTTTCCATTTGTACACTTAATGTAAAGTATAATGTATAGTCTTTACTTACTTATATTTTATATTCTTACATTTTACATTTTATATTCTATATTTTATATTTTATTTAATTTTATTCTCTTAGGTCAGGGCAGTTGCCTAAGCATTTCACTGCATATCGTACTGTGTAGGATTGTGTATGTGACAAATAAAATTTGAATTTGAATTTGAGATAAAAATCATGCAGCCCAGTGCTAGACTGCTTATTTGGACAAGAGCTTCCTACTGTGTAAGCTATTATTATTATTATTATTATTATGTAAAAGAAACAAACATAAGTGTGTAATATGTGTGTGTGTGTGTGTGTGTGTGTGTGTGTTTGACAACAATTTATTAAAAAATAAATCTATGGGATTTTAAGAATTTTGAAGTTTATATAGTTAGGTCTCGATTCCCGTCTCTGTGTGCATGGAGTTTGCATGTTCTCCCCGTGCTTGGTGGGTTTCCTCCGGGTACTCCGGTTTCCTCCCACAGTCCAAAGACATGTAAGTTAGGCTAATTGGCATTTCCAAATTGCCCGTAGTGTGTGAATGAGTGAGTGTATGTGTGTGTGTCTGTGCCCTGCGATGGATTGGCACCCTGTCCAGGGTGTACCCTGCCATGTGCCCCAAGTCTCCTGGGATAGGCTCAAGGCCCCCGTGACCCTGAATACAGGATTAAGCGGTATAGATGATGAGTGAGTGAGTGATATAGTTAGGTAAAATTAAATAAAGTTAATTTCATCTTATTTTGTAGGTTGTGTTGGAAAAAAACATTTTATATTAAATAATAATATTAATACAGCAAGCAAAACTATTGGAGCAATAAGTGTACAAGGAACATGCAAGGCTTGTCATAAACAATGCCAGTGTGACTGACAAATGAACAGCCAGTCTTTGTTTCAAGATATTTCACAAGTCTGTCAACAAGTTTGCAGGCCTTTTCTATTTTCCTCACATCAGAATCTCCATGTGATTTCTGAAAACATGGTGTTGAAGCTCAGTCTTTCTGGATGTGTGTATACAGTAGATGTGACTGGATTTCAGTTGAACTAGATCATTTCCACCACAATGAATAAGCAGGAGGTCGGGTGGTTGCCTGGTTGTAAGAGTATCTTCCAAGAAGGTCAAAAGCTGCTCCATAACGCATTCCACCTCTGCCAAACCACAGCACACAATCCTCTAGCTCGAAGTCGGCCGTCTTCCTGTGCTCAACCAGCTCCCCTGCATAGCGGATGTAACTATCTCCAACAATCCAGGTGGTTCGTCCTGTTGATGACAAAATATCTATTTGTCTCAAAATGTAATTAATAAATACACTTAGAGGCGATGATGTTCAACTTCACACAACATTTACTGTAAATAGTGTGAATTATCATGACGGCATCAAGTAGCTCTTTCGAGAAATGAGAAACATGACGCTATTGTTTAGCATTTAGCTGTTATTCCTGCACACTGCAAAGCTCTGATTTATTTGTGACAAATTTAAATAATTTAATTAATTAATTGATTGATTAATATATAACAACATATGTTTCTTGGGATCGGTGACAAGTTGCTGCTCCTGTCCATCTTCAGTGATGTTCAGAGTAATGGTCAGATCTTTTTTTTTTTTTTTTTGAAAAAAACACAAGACTAATAAAGTATGTGAAAAAGTGGACTGGAGAACAGTTAGAAACTAGAGAAAAGAATAATTTCTCATTGCAAAGTCTTATTTTAAAAAGATGGTCATCGGATGGTCATCAGTTTCATCAGTATTTGACGACTAAATAAATCAATCAAGTCAAGTCAATTTTATTTATATAGTGCTTTTAACAATTGACATTGTCGCAAAGCAGCTTTACACAATAAAAAGAAGTAAGTCTGTATGCAATGTGTATGGATCAAAATGATAAGATTGTCCCTGATGAGCAAGCCGAGGGCGACGGTGGCAAGGAAAACCTCCCCGAGATGGTAATAGGAAGTAACCTTGAGAGGAACCAGACTCAACAGGGAACCCATCCTCATCTGGGTGATAACGGATAGCAGGGATTGATCAGCATAATAATGTGTACTGGAAGTTCAGTGTAACAGGAGATGTGTTAAAATTAAAATTAAAAGGAGTCCAGTTTGTTGCTGGAGGCTCAGGTAGACTGTAGGAGATTCCAGTCCTGAGCTATTGAACAACTGAAGTCACAGGTCCCCAGAGCATCAATCGATGATAGGACAGTCTTAACGGAAACCATCCCCAGCCACCACATGAATCTAGGCAGACCACACGGGGCATCCATCTCCAACCAGAAGCAGGACTCCAGGACGGGTTAGACGGCTCCAGAGGGCAGAGGGGTCTGGATCACTGGCAACTCAGGAGTGACATGTATAGCTCGACAGAGAGACAGAGAGAGGGAAAGGAGAGAGGAGAGAGCAGAAAAGGAGAGAACAGAAAATATGGAGAGATGGCAGTTAGGTATGGTCACAGTCAACATGTATAAGGTGAATGTATATTAGTGCAAAGTGCAAGCAGGGACTCCGGCAGGACTAACTATAACAGCATAACTAAAAGGGAGAGCCAGAAGGAAACACAAACATGAGGGCTCCCTGAGATATAAAGCAACCAATCACCTCACCGTCAACAAACCTGAGTGAACAATGAGAGTGGGGAGGACAGCATCTAAACATACCAGTTCACCAGAATACTCTACGTCCATGAGTGCCCCAGATCTGCTCCTTTACCTAAGGGTAATCTATTTACAAAAGTGCTTTGCTAAATAAATAGGTTTTTAGCCTAGACTTAAACACTGAGACTGTGTCTGAGTCCCGAACATTAATAGGAAGACTATTCCATATCTTTGGGGCTTTGTAAGAAAAAGCTCTGCCCCCTGCTGTAGTTTTAATAATACGTGGTACTGACAGGCAGCCTGCATTCTTTGATCGAAGTAGGAGTGGCGGATTGTAAGACACTAACAGTTCACTCAAATACTGTGGCGCGAGACCATTTAGTGCTTTAAATGTCAAAAGTAGCATCTGAAAATCGATGCGAAATTTCACAGGGAGCCAATGCAGTGTAGATAAGATATGGGTGATGTGCTCGTATCTTCTGGTTCTAGTGAGGACCCTCGCTGCTGTATTCTGCACCAACTGAAGCTTGTTTATACACCTAGTTGAACAACCAGACAGTAAGGCGTTACAATAGTCCAACCTAGAGGTGATAAAAGCGTGAACTAGTTTTTCTGCATCATTTAGTGACAATATGTTTCTTATCTTGGCAATATTTCTAAGGTGAAAGAAAGCTATCCTAGTAATATTATCTACATGTGCTTCAAGGCTGGAATCTATAATCACACCAAGGTCTTTTACTGTTGCACTTGATGGAACAGAAAGGCCATCTAAAGTTACAGTGAGATCAGAAAGCTTACTTCTAGCTACTTGTGGTCCTATGATCAGAACTTCTGTCTTATCAGGATTAAGCAGAAGAAAATTAATTAATATCCAATCTCTTATGTCCTGCACACACTGCTCAATTTTAGCAAACTGTTTTTTCTCATCTGGTTTTGCTGAGACATATAATTGTGTGTCATCAGCATAACAATGAAAACTAATACCATGTTTACGAATTATGTTGCCCAGAGGAAGCATGTAAAGGGAAAAAAGCAGTGGGCCTAAAACTGAGCCCTGTGGAACACCAAACTCCACTTGAGAACATGAGGAATGGTCACCATCTAAATCTACAAACTGATAACGATCAGTCAAATAGGATCTGAGCCACAAGAGGGCAGTTCCCTTAATTCCTACTACCTTTTCTAATCTGTGAAGGGGAATACTATGATCAATGGTGTCAAAAGCTGCACTGAGGTCCAGTAACACAAGTATAGTGACGCAACCCTGATCAGAGGCCCATAGGAGGTTGTTTACTACTTTAACAAGTGCTGTCTCTGTGCTGTGATGAGGCCTAAATCCTGACTGATACAGTTCATTTATGCTATTTCTGTGTAGATGTGAACATAGCTGCTGTGATACTACCTTTTCCAGAATCTTGGAGATAAAGGGAAGGTTTGATATCGGCCTGTAATTAGAAAGCAGACAGGGGTCAAGGTCAGGTTTCTTGATTAGCAGTTTAATAACGGCTAATTTAAAGGATTTGGGGACATACCCACTACTGAGTGAACAGTTAATTACTTTCAACAGGGGTTCTATTATTGCTGGTACTATCTGTTTGAGAAAATGTGTCGGTATAGGATCTAATATACAGGTTGACTATTTTGAAGAAGAGATGAGTGAAATTAGTTCCCTCGCTTCAAGGGGAGTAAAGTGTTCTAAGTTCTGATGTGATGTGGTTAGATCATCTGAATTATTTAAATTGTCTGGTTTCAAAGCCTGAATTTTTTGCCTAATATTTATGATTTTGTTATTGAAAAAGTTCATGAAATCCTCACTACTGCATGATGTTGTTGTGGAGATTTCTGCTGTGGTCTTGTTTTTAGTTAATTTAGCTATGGTATTGATTAAAAATCTCGGGTTGTTTTTGTTATTTTCTATAAGAGTGGAGAGATACGTTGATCTAGCATCACTGAGAGCTTTTTTATAGTTCAGGGTGCTCTCCTTCCAAGCTATTTTGAATACTAACAATTTAGTTTGACGCCATTTGCGTTCGAATTTTTGAGCGGTTTGTTTTAAAGCACGTGTGTGGTCATTATACCAAGGAGCGAGTTTCTTATCTCTAATCATTTTCCTTTTAACTGGAGCTACATTATCTAAGCTATAACGAAGTGCTGACTCTAGATATTCATTCGCCTGTTCGAGTTCTGTGAAGTCAGATGGAGATCCAATCAAAGTTGATAATTCTGGAAGATTATTGATAAAGCTCTGTGCGGTATTTGATGTATATGTACGTTTAAGGTGGAAGCGCGGTGCTGTGCATACATTATTACTATGACACGCTTTAATCGAGACAAGGTAGTGATCTGAGATGACTTCAGACTGTGGAATTGTGGTTATATTTCCTATACTTAGTCCGAAGGATAATATTAAATCTAAAGTGTGACCTGCTTTATGAGTGGGTCCTACTACACACTGATTTACTCCTACTGAGTCCAGTATGGACAAGAATGCTGTTCTCAGAGGGTCTTCTGGATTCTCAAAATGAATATTAAAGTCTCCAGCAATTAACGCTTTATGTACAGAAACAACAAGGTTTGAGAGGAAATCTGCAAATTCGCAGAGAAACTCCGAGTACGGGCCTGGGGGTCTGTAAATGATGATTAGCGGGATCGACTGAGCTGACTTTATGTTACTACAGAGAACTTCAAATGCATTAAATTTAAAACTGTGTTTTTGTATAAGAGACAGATTATCGTTATAAATAACTGCGACTCCTCCTCCTCTACCAGTTAGCCGAGGCTGGTGTATGTAGCTGTATCCAGGAGGACTAGCTTCATTTAGAGCTACATACTCGTCCTGTTTAATCCAAGTTTCTGTTAAACATAATATATCAAACTCCTGATCTGTGATAGTTTCATTAACAATAACTGCTTTAGATGCGAGAGATCTAATATTTAACAGTCCTAGCTTCAGATCAGAGGTGCCGGCTGCGCATTCAGTGTGATTTGAGTTTGTGGTATCCATGTTAATTAAATTACTAAAACAGACTTTCTGAGTCTTTCTAAATGTATGTTTATGTTTAGCTCGGGGAACAGACACAGCCTCAATATGATGAACCCTGAGTGACGACTCTATGCAGCTAGCAGACGGTTGGTTTAGCCTGTCTGTCTGCTCCCTGGCCTGGGCTCTGGATTGTCACCGATTAACTAGGCCTCTTCTGAGACTATGTGCTATACTGCAAGAAATGAGAGCAGCACCTTCCCGAGTGGGATGGACACCGTCCCACCCTAACAGGCCAGTTTTGCCCTCAAAGGTCTTCCAGTTGTCTATGAAGCCCACGTTGTTTTCGGAGCACCACCTGGACATCCAGCGGTTCAGCGACCATAACCTGCTGTAAGCTATGTCGCCACGTCTCATTGGGATGGGACCAGAGCAAACTACTTCTTCGGACATTGCCTTCGCTATTTTAAACACCTCTGTAAAGTTACCCTTACTAACCTCTGACTGACGAAGGCGTATATCGTTAGCTCCAGCATGTACCACTATCTTAGAGAACCTATGCTGACCTAGAGCCCTAAGATTACCTGCTATGTCCGGTGCTCTGGCTCCCGGACCTGACCACTACCGCTGGCGCCCCTAAAGGCCTAGCTAATTTCACGTGTCTCAGTATAGAGTCTCCTATAACCAGAGCTCTTTCAGGTTTCTCAGCGGGTGCATCACTGAGGAGAGCGAACCTGTTGGACACGTGAAGCGCAGAAGAGGTGTGCTCCGGTGGGCTAGCCTTAGCGTTAGCTTTGGCTGAACGAGTATGCCGCCGAGTCGTCACCCACTCGCCCCGCTGTGAGGGCTCTACTGCCGGAGTCGGGGGATGATTATCTCCACCTGTGGCACCCAGACTTTCCGCTACAGGATTAACGTTGCTCTCGCGCTCTCTAACCCTCTCTAAAGTCTGGATGCGCTCCTCTAATACTAATATCTTCTCCGTCAGGGTGCTAACTAACACACACCTATCACAAATAAAATTATCGCTAATGACGGAGGAAGAATGTCTAAACATCCTGCACTCCACACACTGAGCGAGCTGAATAGTAGACATGATAACGTACCTTTGTGCCGGAGTTGTGATTATTTGCTGATGGATTTGCTTGTTGTTGGTCAGATGATACGCGCGTTCTCTCAAAAAGCGCAAAAAAACGGATAAAGTCCAGTAGTATTAAAGCGTAAAAACTAGTTTGTTATTTAGTAAAAACGGGTAAAATATATAATTATAAAATAAAATAAAAACTAAACAAAATATAATCTAAAACGCTGTTACAAACAGACGAGGAACTTTCGCGGGAACAATACGAAAAACAGCAAATAAATGCACTTATTGTCTCTTAGCAGAAAGATGTAAAATTATATGTATTTGTGTTGTATAAATATATATGTAAGTTGTAGCTCAACACACTCTTCTAGTGTAAGGTAAGATCTAAATAATGGATTGATCTGGAGTGCAGCTGGACTCATTTACGTCTCACTTCACACAGTGGGTATCGTTACACTTCTAACTGGGCAGGAGCACAGGGGATCCCTCCCATTTCAATCCATGTGATTCCCAAATACACTTATATGGTGTTCATCTTCACATAAAATTGAAAAAGAATATGCCTGGACAGCAAAGCTTTCATTCATAAAAGTAAAAAAAAAAAAAAAAAAAAAAAAATATATATATATATATATATATATATATATATATATATAAACCTGAGCAGTATTTTGACTTGAATATATCAATATTCTGTGTGCAATTTACTTACATTTTTAACTATGAATCATGTTCAGGTATTCAAACTAGAAGGCCAAGATTTGGTTGGCTTGTAAACAATGGAGGCCAAATGCAAGTTAAAAAATCAGGTTTACAGCAATATATTCATTGCATTGATTCAGGTGTCAGCACCAAATGTCGGTTTCAATGGTGCCAGCTGAGAAAATCTTGGGCTGTGGACAATGTGAAATATATTGGTCTCTGATGAGTCCACCGTCACTGTCTTTCCCACATCCGGGAGAGTTACGGTGTCTAGAAGCCCCAAAGAAGCATACCACCCAAACTGTTGCATGCCCAGAGTGAAGCATGGGGGTGGATCAGTGATGGTTTGCAATGTCATGGCATTCCTTAGGCCCAATACTAGTGCTAGATGGGCGCGTCACTTCCAAGGACTACCGAACCATTCTGGAGGACCATGTGCACCCAGTGGTTCAAACATTGTATCCTGTGCCATGTATCAGGATGATAATGCACCAATACACACAGCAAGACAGGTGACAGAGTGGTTTGATGCACATGAAAGTGAAGTTGAACATCTCCCCTGGCCTGCACAGTCACCAGATCTAAATATTATTGAGACACTTTGGGGTGTTTTGGAGGAGCGAGTCAGGGAACGTTTTCCTCCACCAGCATCACGTAGTGACCTGGACACTATTCTGCAAAAAGAACGGCTCAAAATCCCTCTGGCCACTGTGCAGGACTTGTATCTGTCATTCCCAAGACGAACTGATGTTGTATTGCCCGCAAAAAGGAGGCCCTACACTGAGTTTTTCCTTGCAACTGTCGCCGTCGTCTTCGGCTTGCTCAGCAGGGACAGTCTATCATTTTGATTCATACATGTTCACATTTCATACAAACTTAAATAATTCTTTTGATTGTGGAAAGCTGCTTTGCGACAATGTCACTTGTTAAAAGCACTATACAATTCAAATTGAATTGAATCGAACTGAATTAAAACCAGGCATTTCAGTTTCAAAGTCCTGGTGTATACAGTATATATGTCAGTATAGTCGTAAAATCCAGCAGGTTTCAGTCCTGTGCGTCGAAACCGATTTGCCGCTGATTGATGTTCAGAGAAAAAATGAAAGAGATGTAAGAAGTAGAAGGCGGGCCACCCAAATGTTGGACCAATCGCGTTGCATCAGAGGCAGAGGTGAGTCGTGTCTAAACAGGGTTGCAGGGGCCTGGAGCCTATATTAGGAAATGTTGTGCACGAGGCAGGGTACCAACCCATCACAGGACACGCACACGCACACACACACAGCGAAAACAAATTAGCCCAATCTGCATATCTTTGAAGTACTGTGACGGAGAACCGTACAGCTGCTTTGCTCTCTGTTCAACCCCGCGCAACTACCAGCACTTCAGCACTAAGGACAGCGGAAAAGGGGCGGGGCAGCCGTAACCGTTCACGGCCGGCTTCCCATTTCCACTCACCGTTCTGGAGTACTCCGCCGGCTATAAAAGGAGAGCGGAGCTCCAGTTCGGTGGTGCGTACAAAGCATGAGATCAGAGACGCGATTGCTAACATTCAGTTTTTTGCCTTGTATCCATCCATCCATCCATCCATCCATCCATCTATCTCTCTCTGCAGACTCCGAGAACCCTGCTGAGTTCCAAGCGAAACCACATCAGAGGATTATCCGCCGCAGCCCGGACACTCTCCCGACAGGTTCGCTCGAAGCCTCCCATTCGGTGCCCTTCACCGCTGCCCTTAGGGCTTTACAGAACCTTGAGGAAACCAACTAAGCATAGGACGAACATGCATTCAGATCTGAGGGGAATCAAACCCTCATTCTCACAGTGCTAACCTATGGAAGTATAACAGTGCCAAAATTTCCCAAAGCAAAATAACATGTTGAATTATATGAACGAAAACCTGTTGCAATGAAAACATTTGAATTTTTCTGCATTGCAATTTGATCTGAATTGAAAAAATCCTTGCAGCATTTACAGTACGATGCTTAACATTTTTTACACTGCAGTATAGTGTGGTATATTTCAAGTAAAAATATAATTCAAGCATTTAAAATTCAGTGCAAAAATATTCAAGTTACTAAATTCAAAATATTTTCAAGTGTTAAAAATACCATCATTGTTTTTCAACCTCACAAATTCACTCACTCACTCTCACTCATCATCTATACCACTTTATCTTTTATACAGGGGGCCTGGAGCCTATCCCTGGAGACTTAGGGCACGGGGCGGTGTACACCCTGAACAGTCCATCACAGGGCACACACATACAATTTCTTTTATTTATGTATGTACACACGTATAATTTACCTGTGCAGTATTTACCAATGACTTTGGGCCATACCACTTTTCAAGTGCAATTTCTGATTTACCCATACAATTTGTGCAATAACTTTTCCTTTTTCTCTCACCACATGTGCAATATCTCTATATTGAATTATGTTTAGTGTGCAACTAGGGATTTACTGTTTATACTGTTTTACAGATGCCCCCCCCCCCCCCCCCCCCCGTCTAATTTATTACACTTTTCCTTTCCTCACGAAAACAACTGCAAGCACCTGTAACCAAGAATAAGCAATTTCCCTCTGGGATAAGTAAAGTTATTTGAATCATACACACACTGTACGGGCAATTTGGGAACACCAATTAGCCTAATCTGCATGTCTTAGGACTGTGGTAGGAAACATAATAAGCACAGGGAGAACAAGCAAACTCCATGCACACAGAGACAGGAATCGAACCCTGGATGTGCAAGGCGACAGTGCTAACCACTCACAAATTCAGGTTGAGAAAATTCAGAAAAATATGCCAGTTGCACAACATATGCTATTATACTTTAAAATTCCCCCTCTGTGGTAATCACTCAATCAATCAACATTTATTTCTATAGCACTTCACAGCAACCTAAGTTGTACAAAAGTGCTTCACAGTTCTAAAAATGACAATAAAATGGCATTAAAAATACAAATAAAAATACAAGCAGAATAAAATATCATTATAAATAAATAAATGAAAAATTAAATCAGTCATGGCCATAAAAATGATAATAATGAAAAATAAAAAAGATAAAATTATAAAAAGTATTAAAAAAAAAGATAAAAATATAAAAATACATAAAACTATAACATATTAAAGGCTATTATAAACAAGTGAGTCTTCAGTTTTGCCTTAAACAGAGGGAGGTCCGTAATGCTGCGTAACTCAGGTGGAATTGCGTTCCAGAGTTTAGGACCAGCCACTGCGAAGGAGCGATCATCCCATTGTTTGGATCTTGACCGAGGGACCACTAACAGGTTTTGGTTAGCAGAACGCAAGACTCTACTTTGTTGATAAAGATTTACTCTCTCACAAAGGTAGAAAAGTGCCAGACCATTAATAGCATTAAAAACAAACACCAAAAGTTTAAACTGAATCCGGAATTGTACCGGAAGCCAGTGGAGAGAATACAGGATTGGTGTGATATGATCATATTTACAATTACTGGTCAGCATACGATCACATACAATCATACAATCACTGTATTCAAACATACAATTACTGTATTCAAAGCAAACCCAGCGCTCTTTCTGTACTCAGATTTCTGGTGAAACATTTCACACTTAAAAGCATTGAGTAAATATAAAAGTTGCAAAATCATATAAATATACTTGAATTGAGTAAAAGTTAGTAAAAAAAATTAAGTAGAGCAGAATAACTACATGCACCCCGTCCGGGGTGTACCCAGCCTTGTGCCCTAAGTCTCCTGTGATAGGCTCCAAATCCATCTAAATCTAAATGAAAATAATTGAGTAGATATAACTGAAATGCAAGGTGGAAAAAAACAAAAAAATAGACTGTTATTTAATAATCAAATGTGCCACATTTACTAAATATTTTATCTGAATTTAATTAATACTGGTCTATAACAGAATTAATATGTTACACTTAATTTTTAAACTATATTCACCCTTTACAAACAGTAATAAAGGTCAATGTATCTAATGACACCAAATTATAAACAAAGAAACAATACACACATTACCATTTTAATTAAACATTTATTTGCCAAATTTGACAAGACATGAAGTCTAAACTCAACATGGTTTACTTTGCAAATGACATACAAGATCATAAAAACAGTGAGATTAATTGATCTTTTTATTAAATAGTCTCTCAAACATAACATCTGTCACAGACATTATACGGTTAATATGTGTCTTTTGTCACACACACACCTTCACACTCTTCAGTTTCCTGTGATTTATACAAATGTGTGTATTAGGCGTCCCCGGGTATTAAAGGAGCAATAACAGTCTAAATGAAGATAGGACACTGATTATTCATGACCAAAGGTACCATGTTTCACTCGATAATGATTAAACATCCTTTCAATGATACGACAAATGTGCAGTGCTCACACTGCCATCCCACAAGCTAGAACCTAAAAAAGGAATCATGGTTTCCAAGTAAATACAAGTGTGACTCTTATTGTAAAGGCTAGTAGACTGGTAAAGTAGTACTTCTATTCAAATACTGTACATACTTCTTGGACTAATCATACTGATCTACGAGTGGTGTTCAAGTCAAAACAAGCAGTGATGAAAATTCTCTGGAACGAAGACAAAAAATATATTTAATTCTGACATTTACAGTATGGTGATGAGACTCTTAACCACAATAAAACATTTAAAATGGTACACACTTTTTAAAAATAAATTCTGTAAGAGGATTAACTTTTTCCATGATATTCAAATTTTTAGAAATGCACTGTACATAGCCAGATTAATAAAATCTGCATCAGGACCTTTTGCTGTATTTAAAAATTCAACATTTGGCTGGGCTTTTATTCCCTAGATGATTCTGATTAGTTACTATTTCCAATAAATGCTCCCTGGCCAATGCGCTCAAACTATCAAAATCAAGGTCAATCAAACTCATTTTGCTTATTCATTGCTTTCCTGAACTTGTGCTAACAAACTAATGTGGTGGGATCTTTGATAAAGTAGTTACACATTTAATACTCCTGTAACAGTATAATAAATTGCTAACATTTACCTCCTCTCCTTTGTCTTCTCCGTTCAACTTCTCTTCTTTAGTGGTGATGGTGCTGTGAAAGGTATAGAAGATATACCTATTATATGCTATTGAAGATATAGAAAATGTATATTGAATAATAATATAGAAAATTAAACATGTTTTAGTTACTTCTACAACACAATATTTTACATTATTTCCATTTTATGTTACTTTCCAGAGGTGGAAAGAGTACTAAAATTTTGTACTCAAGTAAAAGTACTGTTACTTCAGTGAAATTTTACAGAGAATTTTATAAAAATCTACTCAAGTAAAAGTAAAAAGTAGCTCATAAAAAATTTACCCAGAGTAAACGTTACTGAGTAGTTTTTTTTTTTTTTAACAGCGGGGGTGGGATGAGGAATTCTAGCGTAGTTAAAAAAAAAAAAAAAAAGAGCAGATATAGTTGGGCCGTACATCAAAAGAATGGTTCAGGGTTCTATTTTAAACTGTATGGAAATGGTGGTATATGGCAGAAAGAACTAGATCCAGTCATTAACTGATGAAATAATGAGGTTTGTATTGCTTTACAAAAAATACACACACACACACACAACAGGAGGAGGATCAGATACAGGGTGGACCCAGACCAAAATAATAAACTAAATGGTATTTATATTTAGTAGATAGATACAACACCACCAAAAACAAAATGCTCCCTTGCCACAGATTGCCTCCGCTATAGAATCTCTATCGGATATATCAGAACAGAAATTCATAGGTTTATTACTATTATCAAATATGATATTACTATTATAATTTACCCTAGGCACGTCACAGCGCATAACACCGGTACCTTCCCTGACTCCCTAAACCAAAAATAGTGAATAAATTCCCTCTTCCCAAAATAAATGGCAGCCACACCCCTACTACTGGTGAGTGCACAAACATACAGTGAAATTTTCTACAAATACATACAAAGACCAACCAAAGCAATAATCAAAGTCAATGGGAGGCAAAAAGTCACAACCAAATATCAAAAGGCCAAAATCACAATCTCATTCCGCTTTCCTGCGTCTCCCTCAGGTTTATATATGGTGGCGCTGGTTGATGACGTCACTTTCAGGGCAGAAGCGAACGTGTGGAAGGTCAGGTAGATGCCGATGTGGGGACAGTCAGAAAACCGGGAGTGGAGTCTGGAGCGGCGCGCGACCAGGACACGATAAACACACGCGAGCGCAACGAAGCATTTATACAAAAGCATAATAATTTTTGCATTTTCATTCATTTGTTTAACTCAGTAGCGCATGTGATTTAAAATGTAGCAAATTACAATACTTCAAACAAAACAAACTTAAGTAAAAGTTAAATTACAGATTTTAAAAACCACTTTAAAAAGTAGAAGTACACAAAAAAAACTACTTGTTGGATCTTAGATGTTAAATATCCAGAGTTCGTGGGAATTGTAGAAACTTTTTCCATACAATGGAAACTGCAGTCCCTTGCTTTCTTTTATTACTTTGAGTTACTGAATACTTAGGTCTTAAACAGTTCACATGAAGCTTAAGGAATCACATGATACAAATCTCAAGATGTAAATAGGCAGATGTTAGGATGAACAGGAATAACAGGATGAAATGAACAGGATAAACAAGTTGTTCAGGATGATGGTCTTTAGTCACTAAAAACAATACAGAGAAGAAATCAAACTCATACAATAATCAACAAACATTATCAATAAAAATATTGAACCCAGTCCGCATAAATAAAATAAGCAAATATAAGCCATACAATTAACAAACCAAACTTACTTAACGCATCCTTAGAACTGGACTCAAAGGACCTGGTTAGGTGTCCACTCAACCACCCACACCTCACCAATACCAAAAAATAAAAATAAAAAAGGCCAAACAAAGGAAATGAGGTCTATTTATAGACCTTGACCATGGTGTTATGGGTAATGTAGTGCATCATATGTAGTTTACTAGGGATTGTGGGAAATGTAGTACAATAAAATTAAAGGGCAAATGAGTAAATTCACAACACTACTCAATTACAGTAACGCGAGTAAATGTAATGCATTACTTTCCACTTCTGTTACTTTCCCTCAACTATAATTCTGAGAGAAATGTACCTTTACTAAATTTATTTCATAGCTTTAGTTACTAGTTACGTAACTCATTTATGTCATCACAGCAAATTCAATAACGTTTAAGTACACTTTTTTGTTTGTCGAGTACTTATAGTACTTTTGCACGTTTCGACCATCATGTAGTTAGGACTTTAACCTGAGTAAAAAGTTTGAAGTACTATTACTATTAGGCTGAAAAGCATGACTGGAGCTGTACTGAACTCAGAACTGGGTAGCAATTGGGCAGGTTAACTTTCGAGCACGGCCGAGACAGTATTCAGAAAAGCAACTTACACCCTATAAAGTTGTGTATGCAGATAAAGTAATTTCACTAAATTGTGCTAGCTGCTTACTCAGCATGAATATAAGGAGTATAAGGAGTGTCCCAGGTGCTACTTGTCCGTTCTCACAGCAGTGTGTCCTCCCATGAGCTCTTTGTATGGGGAAATTTACTAAAGTTGTTAAACATAAAGAATATTGATTTGAAATGAGTGATGATTGTAGTTCTTGAAACTAATCAGTATAATTACTCCATTGTCAAATAAATGCATCAAAAAATATTAAGTGCATGTTAAAAAAAATGATTTTGTGCTAATTTCTATTTGTGAAATAAACTTAAATTATATTGTAAATTTAAGTCAAAATTAGTCGTTGTTTTTTAGCCCTTTATTTTGATATGCCCAACTTAAACAATCACATTTGAGTTTGTGCACTGGAAAAAAATTTATGAAGAGGCTACTCGCTGATGAATATTAGTAATGTTGGCATTAAAGAAGCTCATGAGTAGAACTGGGTCAGAGGTTTTCAGACTGTTTACAGGGGTGAACAAGGCTTTGGTGTTCCTTCACCAGATGCAAGCAGCTGATTGTAATGAGCAGACTTAGCTGAATTCAGAGCTTCTCTATAAATGAGCACATGCTAACTGTACATTTCTCTGTGTACAGTAAGTCCATATGTTTTTAAAGGTGTTCCTGGCACCGGTCTCTGGATTTGAGCTGACAAAGCTCGAGAGTAAACCCAGGGTGCAGACTGAGCAAAAGAGACAGTTTTGGTTTTTAGAGGTGCAAGAACATCAAGGAGGATCTGTAGTTCAGAGTCGTGTAGGGCACCATATCATCAGGGGTGGATAGATGGTCAGTGCATGGTAGATTGTTAATTGCAGTGGACAAGGTGGAAGGATTGATGTTTTGGATAGTGAAACATTAAGAGTGAATGAAACTAATTTATGGTCAGATATAGAAAATTCAGATACGGCACAGTCAAAAGGTGTAACACCTGGGAAACAAACAAGGTCGAGGGTGTGACCTTTTGAGAGAGTCAGAAAATCAATGAATTGTTGTAGATCAAAGCCATCAAGGCATGACATGAAGTCCCTTGTTAGTCCCATTTACCATATTATCTACGTGAATGTTGGTCACAGACTGAGATAAAGTTAGAAGAAAGTCTACAGAGTGAGGTTAAAAATGCAGAGAATTTAGTTTTAAATGTATTACTGTACTTCTGGGGTATTCTATCAATTACACTTTTAATGTTTTTTTAAAGAAATTTTAATAGGAAGACTTTTAAAAGTGAGAGCATGGTTTGAGAATGAGGTGTTTCTTTTATCAGTATGTGTAATGGCGATATCTATGTTTTCCTGTTCTTCGCCATTTCCATAAGGACAGGCACAAGGATTTAACGCGTAAAACCACAAAACTTGTAGTGTATCAGTTTAATCTTCGTTTGTCTGGATACAAGACACTCAACAAATTAAACTTAAGAACTATTAACACCTTTCAAGCATCAAATTAATTATGGTTTCGAAGAACGGTCAAAAGACTGTCTAACACCGAGTCCTTCCTTCCTTCTAATAAATCAAACACTAAACGGTTGCTACCGTAAACATACGAAATTGACCTATGACCTTTACGTGAGCCAATAGTCACAAATATGTCACAAAAAAGGTTACATTTACATCTAAGTAATAATGAAGTCAAATACCACAGAGATCCACCCAAAATTGACTTTATGGCTCCAACAGTATGTATGCTCCTAATAATAATATCTATCTAAAAACCTCACAGTGTGATTAAGGACACGGACCCCAGAAGGCTGCTGATGTAAGGGAAGAGGCAACAATGGAATGGAAAGAACGGAAGATTTTATTTCAAAGTTCTGTTGAAAACTTGCAGATTAGGCTAATTGGCATTCCCAAATTGTCTGTTGTGTGTTGTGTGTGTGTGTGTGTGCCCGTGTTTGTGTGTGCGTGCGCCCTGTGATGGATTGGCACCCTGTCCAGATTGTACACTGTCTCATGCCATAAGTCTCCTGAGATCCCCATGACCCTGTACACACACACATTCAAGCATTATAGAAAATGAATGAATAAATAACATAGACTTAATGAGAATATTTCATCTTCTGGCGGTGGCAATGACCTTCCTGCCAACCCCCTTACCAAAAAATAAAACACGAACAAACAAAAAAAAACCTACCATTGAAGACAGCTAAATTAAAATGTACTGCATTTTTTACTATTATTATTAGTTTTTTTTTCTTGGGATTTTCCTCATTTTCTCCCTAATTTAATCGCAGCCATTTCTCACCCGTCATTAGAGCCGTCCCCATCGAGGCTACAACTACGTGTCAGGGAGGGCAGAATCACATCTTTTCAAACTGCTTGCTCATGCACTATTTGAACCAGGGAAACACGCTCCGAGCTTAGCAAACAGCTCTCCTTCCGTTTGCGTGAGCTCACAGATGCCTGTGACTGTATGTATAGCCGCAACTGATGTGAGAGCGCTAGTGTCTCCCACCCCTCTCCTCTGAGAGAGCTCGGCCAATCAGCTCTTTCTAGGCTGCCAGCTGCGGAAGGCTACAGCATCACCGAGCTCACTTAATCCTAATATCACTGAATATTAAATAACTAATCCAAAAATGCATTTAAAGGTTGCCATACTGTAGAGATGCCGATATAAGAAACCAATGGCAGTGGGCTCTATTTATTCATTGTTATTTCTATTTAATGCATTTTATGGAAGTGGGCATTTTATAAAAGTACACAATTCTTTTCCAGTGTCTGTGCAACACTAGCACACATAATTCTGCTTCATGGGGTACACTTTAAATCAAAATTAAATCAAATTAAAACAGAATCAAAACCTATTTAGTAAAGAAAGCCTGGATTGCAAAAACAGTGCAGTTTCACAGGTAGGTCACTACAGTATGTCCGCGACGCCCATGGTGCTCCAATCCTTTACTCACCACTATGTTTTGTTTTTGAGGAAATGTTTCACTTCTTTGTACAAAGAGCTACTTCTTACTGTTAGTTACTGTTGGTGGCTTGTAATATTTTAGTAAAGTTACAGCATTACTGTTTATATATTATAGTTCTTCTTTTCTTTCCTTTCTTTTCTTGTTAGTAGTGGCTTTGATATGTTTACTAATGTGTACTCTCCCTCTTTATGCAATCTGAAGTATAACGCAGACAGTAGCCCTTAAAGCTCAAAGCATCTTAGACATTATTTGTTTTGCTGTTTAAAAAAATTAAAAAAAATTTTAAAACAAAAATACAGTATATAGGGCTCAGGATTGTACAGTATAGAATGACATGCGTTCTTTCAGCAAAAAATAAGCAATATGATGAACTGAATTTCATTTTAGCCAACTACCCAAACATGACTGAGCAAAAAAAAAAAAAAAAAGGCTGGGGGTGTCAAATAGCAAAGAAATAGCACAGATACACTTGATCACATGTTTTTATTGTTGTTTTCGGTTGTCTCTATGTATAAATGTACCCCTTTATAAAAGTAATGACAACTTTCTAGCCGACATATTGGAAAGCACAAATGCACAATTTACTGTTAACACACGCCAGCAAGGTTTCCATATAAGCACGTTTTTGTAAATTGTCATTGACCCTATGCTGTGTTGCTGCCACGTATCCATGTTGCTCGGGTTTTAAGATTTTTAACCTCTTGTGCTCAAATTGTGCTCACATGACATTTTCTCCTATATGTCTATACTGTATGTGAGTCCATAGTTGTAAGGTGCTAATAAAGAGAAACAGTGAGGGGAATTGAAATGTACACAATAGTAGAGTCCGGGGTCTCATTAGATTAAACACGAAGATGTCTGCAGAGAAGGAGCTAAATAAATAATTATGAAGTAAGTGTGAGTGAGTAAGCAAATGAATGAATGCAACAGGAAACTCAGTACAGTTATAGACGTAATAGTCTCCTATACTGCAACACAGTGAGGTATCATATTATTACTGTATATATATATATATATATATATATACTGTACATAGAAACTCATCCTTTTTATTTGAAACAAGGCGTTCTCCAAATGAAAAAAATACAAAACCTTCAGTAAAGTGATCATTCAAGCAACTAATGTACCTTTTTCACATATACACATTTTGATCATTATTACTTTATTATTTTTATTTATTTCAGTAAATGTAATGCCATTAGCACATAGGCAGATACTCAACAATATCCTCTAAAATGATTTAAAAAATCTTTATTAAATAATTACTGTACTGTAGATACATACAAGGCATACAATGTTTCCAAAAAATACGTACACTCAATACACAATGTACCAAACTAGCATTTCAGAGATTGGTATACATTCTAGTATAGTATAAACTGTATATTTTCTAGACCAGTAAGTGAATCTTTTGCATTTGAAAATCTGAAAATTACATTTTATATATATTTATTTATTTATTTATTTGTATTAAGGATTTCCCGCATTCTACACTTTAACGATTCAAGGAAATTCTCGAACTCCTCCTTCATTTTTTTCATTTCATCAGATTCCATGATTTCATTGTATTCTTCTTCTGTCTAAAAAAAAACAAAAACATAATGGACCACAGTAATAAGCATTTACAAAACAAATTGTATATTCTACAGAAATATATAAAATACAAAAGTAAATTCTTACTTGGTCCTCGAAACATTCCCCAATCTTGTAGCATTCTAGTCCAGGAAAGGTAAGACCAGTTTCAAACAGCTCCTTTACATTTCTTGCTACGAGGTGGAGAACTTCGTCTTCATAGGCGTAGATGTTTCCGTCTTCACACAGCAAGAGGACTAACTCCAGGCCAAACGCTTCACATGGAAAATTATCAACTGCACCAATTACCACCATTTCCATTCTCTCTGGTAGGTAGAAATCTTTCCAGGCTTCTAGCTCTTCCTCATCTCCACTGTAGACCGTGCCATCCTGCCCACACACTCGAACACCGTAACCCTTTGGTTCTTTCAGGGGAATTATTGTACCCCTGTACCTTTGTACAACACTAGCAACTTCATCAAGATCTATGCGACCACCTAAAATACATAAATAAAATTGTATCTATATTTTTTTAAATCACATCGCAGGTGTAGTGAAATACAGTTATTATAATGAAATACATGTTATTACAAATTTAAATTTTTGATGGCATATTAATACAATAATATTAAAGAATATTAAAAATTCATAGCTAGTAAAAAACACTTATTAAATGTCAGATTTCAAGAAAAATACAGTTACATTTACCTTCTGTGTAGAGCCCAGCTAATTCACTTTCAATGCCATCATGATGATAATGTCTGTTGTTAAAAGTGCCAAACAAATAAATAACATTTAATTTAAACTTTGTTGATAGATTATAATAAAAATAATTACACACATTTTTTTGTGTGTAAAAAAGTTTCATAATTTTTGTGTAGGCAAATGACATTACAACAGTACTTACTTGTCTATTTTGTTCTGTGGCATCCTAACCTGATCATCTACTTGTGTAGGAGAAGTGTTAGAGGCCATATTTTTTTGGTTCCCTGCAACTTATAATTTGATTAATGCACAAGCAGATGATCTAAGCTGATAAGAATGAAGAAGAGAGAAAAAGAGATTGGTTAAAAAACATGTAAAAATTAATAGTGGTTTAATAAAAATGAACTACATGAAACCTGGGTCTATAAACAACATCTTACTATAATGTTCACAACAGCTAACATGAAGCAGGATAATTTTACAGTAGATGTTAATAAGGAAAGCTAAACGTTTACAGAATGTTAGCATGAATATTATTTTTTATTTTTTTAAACAGGATGAAAGATTCAGGTTCACAAAAATCATTTATCAAACCTGAACACAATTAAAACCCACAACAAATTTCAGTAACTAAAAAAAGCCAGTGAAACAAGATTAAACAGTAAGCAAATGAGTAAATTACCGCAAAAACAAGAAAGAAGTTCAGACTCTGACTTACACGACGTTTCTTGTTGCTTTCAGAAAGTTAAATGGCTGCTTGCGTTACTATGCAGCACTATGACGTCGATGGGCACGACACACACCACATCACGTGATGGGAAGATCGGATCAATTTAGTGACTCGGTTCTTTGAATCTCGTTCATCAAAATGAACGAATCTTTTTTTTTTTTTTTAATACAGGGGGATTATTTCGTTCATTTGATCCGTTACATAAAGAAATTATAACACAGTTGTAAAGTAAAATCATTTAAATAATAAAAAATGTATTTAATTTTACAATCAAACTTTTTTATTTAAATGATTAAATGATATATATATATATATATATATATATATATATATCATTTCATAATGAATATTGTTCAAAATTATTCATAGCCTTCTCAATGATCATTATCATATGATTCCTATAACTGCTGAGAAAATTATTTCATTTTATTTTACAATGATTTTATTTTAAAATTGTGTTACAAATTGTGTATGTAACGGATCAAATGAACGAAATGAATTCCCTGTATTAAAAAAAAAGATTCGTTCATTTTGATGAACGAGATTCAAAGAACCGAGTCACTAAATTGATCCGATCTTCCCATCACGTGACGTGCCCATCGACGTCATAGTGCTGCATAGTAACGCAAGCAGCCGTTTAACTTTCAGAAAGCAACAAGAAACTTTGTGTAAGTCAGAGTCTGAATTTCTTTCTTGTTTTTTTGCTCATTTACTGATTTGCTTACTGTTTAATCTTGTTTCACTGGCTTTTTTTAGTTAATGAAATTTGTTGTGGGTTTTAATTGTGTTCAGGTTTGATAAATGATTTTTGTGAACCTTTAAAAAATAATAATAATATTCATGCTAACATTCTGTAAACGTTTAGCTTTCCTTATTAACACCTACTGTACAATTATCCTGCTTCATGTTAGCTGTTGTGAACATTATAGTAAGATGTTGTTTATAGACCTAGGTTTCATGTAGTTCCTTTTTATTAAAGCACCATTAATCTCTTTTTCTCTCTTCTTCATTCTTATCAGCTTAGATCATCTGCTTGTGCATTAATCAAATTAAAAGTTGCAGGGAACCAAAAAAAAATATGGCCTCTAACACTTCTCCTACACAAGTAGATGATCAGGTTAGGATGCCACAGAACAAAATAGACAAGTAAGTACTGTTGTAATGTCATTTGCCTACACAAAAATTATGAAACTTTTTACACACACAAAAAAAATGTGTGTAATTATTTTTATTATAATCTATCAACAAAGTTTAAATTAAATGTTATTTATTTGTTTGGCACTTCTAACAACAGACATTATCATCATGATGGCATTGAAAGTGAATTAGCTGGGCTCTACACAGAAGGTAAATGTAACTGTATTTTTCTTGAAATCTGACATTTAATAAGTGTTTTTTACTAGCTATCAATTTTTAATATTCTTTAATATTATTGTATTAATATGCCATCAAAAATGTAAATTTGTAATAACATGTATTTCATTATAATAACTGTATTTCACTACACCTGCGATGTGATTTAAAAAAATTATAGATAAAATTTTATTTATGTATTTTAGGTGGTCGCATAGATCTTGATGAAGTTGCTAGTGTTGTACAAAGGTACAGGGGTACAATAATTCCCCTGAAAGAACCAAAGGGTTACGGTGTTCGAGTGTGTGGGCAGGATGGCACGGTCTACAGTGGAGATGAGGAAGAGCTAGAAGCCTGGAAAGATTTCTACCTACCAGAGAGAATGGAAATGGTGGTAATTGGTGCAGTTGATAATTTTCCATGTGAAGCGTTTGGCCTGGAGTTAGTCCTCTTGCTGTGTGAAGACGGAAACATCTACGCCTATGAAGACGAAGTTCTCCACCTCGTAGCAAGAAATGTAAAGGAGCTGTTTGAAACTGGTCTTACCTTTCCTGGACTAGAATGCTACAAGATTGGGGAATGTTTCGAGGACCAAGTAAGAATTTACTTTTGTATTTTATATATTTCTGTAGAATATACAATTTGTTTTGTAAATGCTTACTGTGGTCCATTATGTTTTTGTTTTTTTTAGACAGAAGAAGAATACAATGAAATCATGGAATCTGATGAAATGAAAAAAATGAAGGAGGAGTTCGAGAATTTCCTTGAATCGTTAAAGTGTAGAATGCGGGAAATCCTTAATACAAAAAAATAAAAAAATAAATATATATAAAATGTAATTTTCAGATTTTCAAATGCAAAAGATTCACTTACTGGCCTAGAAAATATACAGTTTATACTATACTAGAATGTATACCAATCTCTGAAATGCTAGTTTGGTACATTGTGTATTGAGTGTACGTATTTTTTGGAAACATTGTATGCCTTGTATGTATCTACAGTACAGTAATTATTTAATAAAGATTTTTTAAATCATTTTAGAGGAGATTGTTGAGTATCTGGCTATGTGCTAATGGCATTACATTTACTGAAATAAATAAAAATAATAAAGTAATAATGATCAAAATATGTATATGTGAAAAAGGTACATTAGTTGCTTGAATGATCACTTTACTGAAGGTTTTGTATTTTTTTCATTTGGAGAACGCCTTGTTTCAAATAAAAAGGATGAGTTTCTATGTACAGTATATATATATACAGTAATAATATGATACCTCACTGTGTTGCAGTATAGGAGACTATTACGTCTATAACTGTATTGAGTTTCCTGTTGCATTCATTCATTTGCTTACTCACTCACACTTACTTCATAATTACTTATTTATTTAGCTCCTTCTCTGCAGACACCTTCGTGTTTAATCTAATGAGTCCCCGGACTCTACTATTGTGTACATTTCAATTCCCCTCACTGTTTCTCTTTATTAGCACCTTACAACTATGGACTCACATACAGTATAGACATATAGGAGAAAATGTCATGTGAGCACAATTTGAGCACAAGAGGTTAAAAATCTTAAAACCCGAGCAACATGGATACGTGGCAGCAACACAGCATAGGGTCAAGGACAATTTACAAAAACATGTGCTTATATGGAAACCTTGCTGGCGTGTGTTAACAGTAAATTGTGCATTTGTACTTTCCGATATGTCGGCTAGAAAGTTGTCATTACTTTTATAAAGGGTACATTTATACATAGAGACAACCGAAAACAACAATAAAAACACGTGATCAAGTGTATCTGTGCTATTTCTTTGCTATTTGACACCCCCAGCCTTTTTTTTTTTTGCCCAGTCATGTTTGGGTAGTTGGGTAAAATGAAATTCAGTTCATCATATTGCTTATTTTTTGCTGAAAGAACGCGTCATTCTATACTGTACAATCCTGAGCCCTATATACTGTATTTTTGTTTAAAAAAAAAAACAGCAAAACAAATAATATCTAAGATGCTTTGAGCTTTAAGGGCTACTGTCTGCGTTATACTTCAGATTGCATAAAGAGGGAGAGTACACATTATTAAACATATCAAAGCCACTACTAACAAGAAAAGAAAGGAAAGAAAAGAAGAACTATAATATATAAACAGTAATGCTGTAACTTTACTAAAATATTACAAGCCACCAACAGTAACTAACAGTAAGAAGTAGCTCTTTGTACAAAGAAGTGAAACATTTCCTCAAAAACAAAACATAGTGGTGAGTAAAGGATTGGAGCACCATGGGCGTCGCGGACATACTGTAGTGACCTACCTGTGAAACTGCACTGTTTTTGCAATCCAGGCTTTCTTTACTAAATAGGTTTTGATTCTGTTTTAATTTTGATTTAAAGTGTACCCCATGAAGCAGAATTATGTGTGCTAGTGTTGCACAGACACTGGAAAAGAATTGTGTACTTTTATAAAATGCCCACTTCCATAAAATGCATTAAATAGAAATAACAATGAAATTACATTACAATTACGTATGATTTCCAACTGTGGAACAACTTAAGTTGCAATTAATTTCACTTAGGCATGCATTACTATGACATGAATTTTACTGTAACTTATGTTTACTAATACATGCAGCTCTCTCTCTCTCTCTCTCTCTCTCTCTCTCTCTCGCAAAAAAATATATAAATAAAAAAATAAATAGAGCCCACTGAAATTGGTTTCTTATATCGGCATCTCTACAGTATGGCAACCTTTAAATGCATTTTTGCCTGACACGTAGTTGTAGCCTCGATGGGGACGGCTCTAATGACGGGTGAGAACTGGCTGCGATTAAATTAGGGAGAAAATGAGGAAAATCCCAAGAAAAAAAACCTAATAATAATAGTAAAAAAATGCAGTACAGTCTAATTTAGCTGTCTTGGAAAAGAATTGTGTACTTTTATAAAATGCCCACTTCCATAAAATGCATTAAATAGAAATAACAATGAAATTACATTAAAATTACGTATGATTTCCAACTGTGGAACAACTTAAGTTGCAATTCATTTCACTTAAGCATGCATTACTATGACATGAATTCTACTGTAACTCCAATTTATGTTTACTAATACATGCAGCTCTCGCTCTCTCTCTCTCTCTCTCTCTCTTAAAAAAAAATAAATAGAGCTAATCAATATTCTTCCCGTGCCTGGTGAGTTTCCTCCCACAGTCCTAAAACATGCAGATTATGCTAATTGGCATTGCCAAATTGCCTGTGGTGGGTGAACGCATGTGTTAAAGTTGATCCAGAGGTCCTACCGTGGTTGACAAAATAAGGCATAAATACAATTGTCACCACTGGCCTCCACAATCCATAGTGGGACTACAGAGCTTCCTACATGGATGGATGGATGGAACTGAATACTGTGTACACTAGATCCATATTTTCAGGTGAAAGATAAATATTAAAGGGACCATAATAATAATAATAAAGCAGACTTGAGTTTAATAACAGTGTTGTTAAGCGCACAGGTTAGAGTGCCAAAAACAGATTCTAGTGAGTCCGGTAAATACAGTATATGAACTGTCCACAGGATATCATATAACCAAATATTTTAACACAACATCATCAAGGACCTGTGTAATGTGTGTAAAACTACTAGCGTTCCGTTATCGCTTACGATTTTAAACCAGTTATAACAGCATGTAAATGTACTCCTTGTTTTTATGGGTTTTGTTTGAGAGGTGTGTACAAATGGTGCAATATTAATGCAGTATTTTGTACAATAATCAGAATTCTGTTGTCGTTCGTAAGGTTGGCTACACCAGCGCTCCTGGTCAGGGAGGCATTCTGGCCCAGAGGGAGTTTGACAGACGCTTTTCTCCACATTATGTAAGTGTGTGTATATCAATCCTCAGAAGAGGTTTACTCACCGTCTTAGATGCTCCACATGGTTGAGACAAATTCCATCAAACATTCAGTCACACCTTGAAGCCATTAAATTGATCAGTTTAAGCACAATTCAGAGCCTTTTGTAGGTAACCTTTTGTTTGTACCTCCCTGTAGCTGGACTGGGCTGCTTTCGGTGTGGTTACTCTGCCCTCCATTGGCATCCCGCTGCTCCTCTGGTACTCCAGCAAGAGGAAATACGACTCCCCCAAGACCAAGAAGAATTAACGTGTGTAGGGTTAAAGCATTACAAAAGGGGTCAAGGAAGGGGTGGGAATGTGGGTTGATATATATTTTTTTCCCAGAGATTTTTCAATCATTTTATTACCCATATTGGGGGTAACATGACCATGGATTCAAGTTCAGAGTTCTCACTGGATGGCCAGTTATTTCTTTCCTTTTCCTCCCATCCGGAAGAATGACTGAGGCATCCTTTTTTTTTTTAGTTTGTTTGTTTGTAATCAAGCATTTAAAAACAAATTGGGTCATTACTGTTCTGAGATTTACAGTGGAAATAATAAATAAAAGTGGATTTTTACAAAATAAATACACCTCAGTTTGGATGTTTTTCTTTGTTATGGTAATTGCATAACAGCTTTGCTTTATGGTAATTGTGACCCGTCGCATCAGATCAGGTATTGCGTTGCATTTTGGGTGATTTGAGTTATACATATTTTTTACTCATGGTTAATTAAGCTTCATTTTGACACCATGTTTATTACTCATTTCTGGTTCCTGAGATATGGTGAAACTTTGGACCTCAGGAGGGAAAAAAGTTAAAAGACAGCTCAGACATCATGCTTAAATCATAATTTCATGAGCATCAGAGCTGGGGGTGGCAGATCTGAAGATGGAAGAATAGAAAGGATTAGGAGTAAGTATATTAAAGGGACAGTGCAAATATAGGACAATTTTGTTACAGAGGACAGATTAAGATGGTTTGGACATGTGCAGAGAAGGGATGGGTATATTGGGAGGAAAATGTTAGAGATGGAGCTGATAAGCAAGAGGAAATGATGAAGGCCCAAGAGGAGGTTTATGGCTGTGGTGAGGGAGGACATGTACTGTAGGAGATTGGAGGGGTAGACAGAGTTAGATGGAGACAAATAGTCCGCTGTGGCAACCCCTAATGAGGGCAGCCGGAAGAAAAATAATAAGAGGAAGTGGTGTGCCACTGTGCCACCAAAACACTGAGCCACCCTCTTTTCTTTTTAAATAATATTTTTCTTATTTTTTATTTTAATGGGTGTCCCTATAAACTGTGTGCTCTACAAACACATTTCTGTTTCGCCCCGAATATGTTCTGGCTTGCTGGGGAATGGTTTATCTTGTACCACAGAATTTTATTTAGGTGTGGCAGTTAAAAATTTTGATGTCCTACCCAGTCCCACTGTACATAAAATCAGTAACATAATTAATCTTTGTACATAAGTAGTGTAACAAGATTGTACATAGAACCTTTAAAATAGTGTACCCCAATAAGGCAAAATAAAACCTTTAAGCTTTTATAAATACATTTTTTTCTTAAAAAAACTGGAATCAGGAATCGAGCCTGGCCGGAGATCGAACCCGGACCCTGGCGGTGCAAGGCGACAGTGGTAACCACTACAACGCCATACCGCCTAATTTCAATTTCCACAATCGAAAGAAGTAAGTTTGTATGAAATGTGAATGTGTATGAATCAAAATTATAAGATTGTCCCTGATGAGCAAGTCGAGGGCGACTGTGGCAAGAAAAAACTCCCTGGGATGATAACAAGAAGAAACCTTGAGAGGAACAGGGAACCCATCCTCATCTGGGTGATAACGGATAGCAGGGATTGATAATGTGTAAGACTGGAAGTTCAGTGTAACAGGAGATGTGTTAAAATTCCAGTTTGTGCCTGGAGGCTCAGGTAGACTGTAGGAAATTCCAGTCCAGAACTATCGAATGACTGAAGTCACAGGTTCCCAGAGAACAGCTGTCTGCATCAGTTGAGGACAGGACAGTCTTCGTGGAAACCATCCCCAGCCACTACGCGCATCCAAGCAGACCACACAGGGCATCCATGCAACAAGATCTCCAACCAGAAGCAGGACTCCAGGGTTAGACAGGTCCAGAGGGCAGAGGGGTCTGGATCACTGGCAACTCAGGAGCGACATGTATAGTTCGACAGAGAGACATGGAGAGGGAAAAGGAGAGAGGGAGAGAGAAGAGAGCAGAAAAGGAGAGAGCAGAAAATAAGGATGGCAGTTAGATGAGGTTAGACAGGAGTCTCCATGGACTATGATGTTGGCAGGTGACATTGTGCTTTGTAGCGAGAGCAGGGAACAGGTGGAGGAAAATTTGGAGAGGTGGAGGTATGTTCTGGAAAGCAGAGGAATGAAGGTTAGCCACAGCAAGACAGAATACATGTGTGTGAATGAGAGAGACCCAAGTGGAACGGTGAGGCTACAGGGAGCAGAGATAAAGAAGGTGCAGGACTTTAACTACTTAGGGTCAGCGGTCCAGAGTAATGGTGATTGTGGAAAGGAGGTGAAGAGGCGGGTACTGGCTAGGTGGAATGGGTGGATAAAGGTGCCACGTGTGCTGTGCGATAAAAGAGTATCAGCGAGAATGAAAGGAAAGGTGTACAAGACAGTGGTGAGACCAGCGATGCTCTACGGCTTAGAGACAGCGGCTCTGAAGAAAAGACAGGAGGCAGAGCTGGAGGTAGCGGAGATGAAGATGTTGAGATTCTCTTTGGGCGTGACAAGGATGGATAGGATTGAGAATAAGTTCATCAGAGGGACAATCCATGTTAGATGTTTTGGAGATAAAGTCAGAGAGGCCAGATTGAGGTAGTTTGGACATGTTCAGAGGAGAGATTGTGAATATATCGGTAGAAGGATGCTGAGGTTAGAACTGCCAGGCAGGAGGTCTAGAGGAAGACCAAAGAGGAGATTTATGGATGTAGTGAGAGAGGACATAAAGTTAGTTGGCGTGAGAGAAGAGGATACAAAGGATAGGCTTAGATGGAGGCAAATGATTCGCTGTGGCGACCCCTGAAAGGGAACAGCAAAGAAGAAGAAGAATAGGGGGGAAAAATCACCATGTCCCAGCCAAAATACTGTAATCAGCAAATGATCTTCAGACTAACCATTTTGAAAAATATCTAGTTTTTTAAAATTAGCTAGATAGTTAGTTAGCTAGCTAAATTTTACGCTACATGATGAAGGGAACAGGTTTGTCCCACTAACTCCAGCTAACTAGCTAAATCTATATACTTTAAATAAAACTGAAATTCAGTGTGTTTGTATGGACAGCCGGTTCAGTCACAGGCATGTCTCCTCACTTGAAGAAACTGTATGCAGCATCATCATCTGTTAGCATGTCACAGGCGTTCTCCACCGACTGTAACAGCAGGCAGCGTCCTCACTAACTGCAACAGTAGGTAGCATCATCTTCAAATTCTGTGTAATGGTAAAACGCAGGCATCAGGATCTGCATGCGGGTACCCTCTAGTTATAAAATATAATGTAGAAAGCAAAACTGTGGACAGTTCATATACTGTATGTATTTGACTCACTAGAATCTGTTTTTGGCACTCTAACCTGTGCGCTTAACAACACTGTTATTAAACTCAAGTCTGCTTTATTATTATTATTATGGTCCCTTTAATATTTATCTTTCACCTGAAAATATGGATCTAGTGTACACAGTATTCAGTTCCATCCATCCATCCATGTAGGAAGCTCTGTAGTCCCACTATGGATTGTGGAGGCCAGTGGTGACAATTGTATTTATGCCTTATTGTGTCAACCACGGTAGGACCTCTGGATCAACTTTAACACATGCGTTCACCCACCACAGGCAATTTGGCAATGCCAATTAGCATAATCTGCATGTTTTAGGACTGTGGGAGGAAACTCACCAGGCACGGGAAGAATATTGATTAGCTCTATTTATTTTTTTTTAAGAGAGAGAGAGAGAGAGAGAGAGAGCGAGAGCTGCATGTATTAGTAAACATAAATTGGAGTTACAGTAGAATTCATGTCATAGTAATGCATGCTTAAGTGAAATTAATTGCAACTTAAGTTGTTCCACAGTTGGAAATCACACGTAATTTTAATGTAATTTCATTGTTATTTCTATTTAATGCATTTTATGGAAGTGGGCATTTTATAAAAGTACACAATTCTTTTCCAAGACAGCTAAATTAGACTGTACTGCATTTTTTTACTATTATTATTAGTTTTTTTTTCTTGGGATTTTCCTCATTTTCTCCCTAATTTAATCGCAGCCAGTTCTCACCCGTCATTATAGCCGTCCCCATCGAGGCTACAACTACGTGTCAGGGAGGGCAGAATCACATCTTTTCAAACTGCTTGCTCATGCACTATTTGAACCAGGGAAACACGCTCCGAGCTTAGCAAACAGCTCTCCTTCCGTTTGCGTGAGCTCACAGATGCCTGTGACTGTATGTATAGCCGCAACTGATGTGAGAGCGCTAGAGTGTCTCCCACCCCTCTCCTCTGAGAGAGCTCGGCCAATCAGCTCTTTCTAGGCTGCCAGCTGCGGAAGGCTACAGCATCACCGAGCTCACTTAATCCTAATATCACTGAATATTAAATAACTAATCCAAAAATGCATTTAAAGGTTGCCATACTGTAGAGATGCCGATATAAGAAACCAATTTCAGTGGGCTCTATTTATTTTTTTATTTATATTTTTTTTTGCGAGAGAGGGAGAGAGAAAGAGAGAGAGAGAGAGAGCTGCATGTATTAGTAAACATAAGTTACAGTAAAATTCATGTAATACATGCCTAAGTGAAATTAATTGCAACTTAAGTTGTTCCACAGTTGGAAATCATACGTAATTGTAATGTAATTTCATTGTTATTTCTATTTAATGCATTTTATGGAAGTGGGCATTTTATAAAAGTACACAATTCTTTTCCAGTGTCTGTGCAACACTAGCACACATAATTCTGCTTCATGGGGTACACTTTAAATCAAAATTAAAACAGAATCAAAACCTATTTAGTAAAGAAAGCCTGGATTGCAAAAACAGTGCAGTTTCACAGGTAGGTCACTACAGTATGTCCGCGACGCCCATGGTGCTCCAATCCTTTACTCACCACTATGTTTTGTTTTTGAGGAAATGTTTCACTTCTTTGTACAAAGAGCTACTTCTTACTGTTAGTTACTGTTGGTGGCTTGTAATATTTTACTAAAGTTACAGCATTACTGTTTATATATTATAGTTCTTCTTTTCTTTTCTTTTCTTTCTTTTCTTGTTAGTAGTGGCTTTGATATGTTTAATAATGTGTACTCTCCCTCTTTATGCAATCTGAAGTATCTTAAAGCTCAAAGCATCTTAGACATTATTTGTTTTGCTGTTTTTTTTTTTTTATCAAAAATACAGTATATAGGGCTCAGGATTGTACAGTATAGAATGACATGCGTTCTTTCAGCAAAAAATAAGCAATATGATGAACTGAATTTCATTTTAGCCAACTACCCAAACATGACTGAGCAAAAAAAAAAAAAGGCTGGGGGTGTCAAATAGCAAAGAAATAGCACAGATACACTTGATCACGTGTTTTTATTGTTGTTCTCGGTTGTCTCTATGTATAAATGTACCCTTTATAAAAGTAATGACAACTTTCTAGCCGACATATTGGAAAGTACAAATGCACAATTTACTGTTAACACACGCCAGCAAGGTTTCCATATAAGCACATGTTTTTGTAAATTGTCATTGACCCTATGCTGTGTTGCTGCCACGTATCCATGTTGCTCGGGTTTTAAGATTTTTAACCTCTTGTGCTCAAATTGTGCTCACATGACATTTTCTCCTATATGTCTATACTGTATGTGAGTCCATAGTTGTAAGGTGCTAATAAAGAGAAACAGTGAGGGGAATTGAAATGTACACAATAGTAGAGTCCGGGGTCTCATTAGATTAAACACGAAGGTGTCTGCAGAGAAGGAGCTAAATAAATAAGTAATTATGAAGTAAGTGTGAGTGAGTAAGCAAATGAATGAATGCAACAGGAAACTCAATACAGTTATAGACGTAATAGTCTCCTATACTGCAAAACAGTGAGGTATCATATTATTACTGTATATATATATATATATATATATATATATATATATATATATATATATACTGTACATAGAAACTCATCGTTTTTATTTGAAACAAGGCGTTCTCCAAATGAAAAAAATACAAAACCTTCAGTAAAGTGATCATTCAAGCAACTAATGTACCTTTTTCACATATACACATTTTGATCATTATTACTTTATTATTTTTATTTATTTCAGTAAATGTAATGCCATTAGCACATAGCCAGATACTCAACAATCTCCTCTAAAATGATTTAAAAAATCTTTATTAAATAATTACTGTACTGTAGATACATACAAGGCATACAATGTTTCCAAAAAATACGTACACTCAATACACAATGTACCAAACTAGCATTTCAGAGATTGGTATACATTCTAGTATAGTATAGTATAAACTGTATATTTTCTAGGCCAGTAAGTGAATCTTTTGCATTTGAAAATCTGAAAATTACATTTTATATATATTTATTTTTTTATTTTTTTGTATTAAGGATTTCCCGCATTCTACACTTTAACGATTCAAGGAAATTCTCGAACTCCTCCTTCATTTTTTTCATTTCATCAGATTCCATGATTTCATTGTATTCTTCTTCTGTCTAAAAAAAAACAAAAACATAATGGACCACAGTAATAAGCATTTACAAAACAAATTGTATATTCTACAGAAATATATAAAATACAAAAGTAAATTCTTACTTGGTCCTCGAAACATTCCCCAATCTTGTAGCATTCTAGTCCAGGAAAGGTAAGACCAGTTTCAAACAGCTCCTTTACATTTCTTGCTACGAGGTGGAGAACTTCGTCTTCATAGGCGTAGATGTTTCCGTCTTCACACAGCAAGAGGACTAACTCCAGGCCAAACGCTTCACATGGAAAATTATCAACTGCACCAATTACCACCATTTCCATTCTCTCTGGTAGGTAGAAATCTTTCCAGGCTTCTAGCTCTTCCTCATCTCCACTGTAGACCGTGCCATCCTGCCCACACACTCGAACACCGTAACCCTTTGGTTCTTTCAGGGGAATTATTGTACCCCTGTACCTTTGTACAACACTAGCAACTTCATCAAGATCTATGCGACCACCTAAAATACATAAATAAAATTTTATCTATATTTTTTTTAAATCACATCGCAGGTGTAGTGAAATACAGTTATTATAATGAAATACATGTTATTACAAATTTACATTTTTTATGGCATATTAATACAATAATATTAAAAATTCATAGCTAGTAAAAAACACTTATTAAATGTCAGATTTCAAGAAAAATACAGTTACATTTACCTTCTGTGTAGAGCCCAGCTAATTCACTTTCAATGCCATCATGATGATAATGTCTGTTGTTAAAAGTGCCAAACAAATAAATAACATTTAATTTAAACTTTGTTGATAGATTATAATAAAAATAATTACACACATTTTTTTTGTGTGTGTAAAAAGTTTCATAATTTTTGTGTAGGCAAATGACATTACAACAGTACTTACTTGTCTATTTTGTTCTGTGGCATCCTAACCTGATCATCTACTTGTGTAGGAGAAGTGTTAGAGGCCATATTTTTTTGGTTCCCTGCAACTTTTAATTTGATTAATGCACAAGCAGATGATCTAAGCTGATAAGAATGAAGAAGAGAGAAAAAGAGATTAATAGTGCTTTAATAAAAAGGAACTACATGAAACCTGGGTCTATAAACAACATCTTACTATAATGTTCACAACAGCTAACATGAAGCAGGATAATTGTACAGTAGGTGTTAATAAGGAAAGCTAAACGTTTACAGAATGTTAGCATGAATATTATTATTATTTTTTAAAGGTTCACAAAAATCATTTATCAAACCTGAACACAATTAAAACCCACAACAAATTTCAGTAACTAAAAAAAGCCAGTGAAACAAGATTAAACAGTAAGCAAATCAGTAAATGAGCGAAAAAACAAGAAAGAAATTCAGACCCTGACTTACACAAAGTTTCTTGTTGCTTTCTGAAAGTTAAACGGCTGCTTGCGTTACTATGCAGCACTATGACGTCGATGGGCACGACACACACCACATCACGTGATGGGAAGATCGGATCAATTTAGTGACACGGTTCTTTGAATCTCGATCATCAAAATGAACGAATCTTTTTTTTTAATACAGGGAATTCATTTCGTTCATTTGATCCGTTACATACACAATTTGTAACACAATTTTAAAATAAAATCATTGTAAAATAAAATGAAATAATTTTCTCAGCAGTTATAGGAATCATATGATAATGATCATTGAGAAGGCTATGAATAATTTTGAACAATATTCATTTAATCATTTAAATAAAAAGGTTTGATTGTAAAATTAAATATATTTTTTATTATTTAAATGATTTTACTTTACAACTGTGTTATAATTTCTTTATGTAACGGATCAAATGAACGAAATAATCCCCCTGTATTAAAAAAAAAAAAAAAGATTCGTTCATTTTGATGAACGAGATTCAAAGAACCGAGTCACTAAATTGATCCGATCTTCCCATCACGTGATGTGGTGTGTGTCGTGCCCATCGACGTCATAGTGCTGCATAGTACCGCAAGCAGCCATTTAACTTTCTGAAAGCAACAAGAAACGTCGTGTAAGTCAGAGTCTGAATTCAGAGTTCGAGAATTTCCTTGAATCGTTAAAGTGTAGAATGCGGGAAATCCTTAATACAAAAAAATAAATATATATAAAATGTAATTTTCAGATTTTCAAATGCAAAAGATTCACTTACTGGCCTAGAAAATATACAGTTTATACTATACTAGAATGTATACCAATCTCTGAAATGCTAGTTTGGTACATTGTGTATTGAGTGTACGTATTTTTTGGAAACATTGTATGCCTTGTATGTATCTACAGTACAGTAATTATTTAATAAAGATTTTTTAAATCATTTTAGAGGAGATTGTTGAGTATCTGGCTATGTGCTAATGGCATTACATTTACTGAAATAAATAAAAATAATAAAGTAATAATGATCAAAATGTGTATATGTGAAAAAGGTACATTAGTTGCTTGAATGATCACTTTACTGAAGGTTTTGTATTTTTTTCATTTGGAGAACGCCTTGTTTCAAATAAAAAGGATGAGTTTCTATGTACAGTATATATATATATACAGTAATAATATGATACCTCACTGTGTTGCAGTATAGGAGACTATTACGTCTATAACTGTACTGAGTTTCCTGTTGCATTCATTCATTTGCTTACTCACTCACACTTACTTCATAATTACTTATTTATTTAGCTCCTTCTCTGCAGACACCTTCGTGTTTAATCTAATGAGACCCCGGACTCTACTATTGTGTACATTTCAATTCCCCTCACTGTTTCTCTTTATTAGCACCTTACAACTATGGACTCACATACAGTATAGACATATAGGAGAAAATGTCATGTGAGCACAATTTGAGCACAAGAGGTTAAAAATCTTAAAACCCGAGCAACATGGATACGTGGCAGCAACACAGCATAGGGTCAATGACAATTTACAAAAACATGTGCTTATATGGAAACCTTGCTGGCGTGTGTTAACAGTAAATTGTGCATTTGTGCTTTCCGATATGTCGACTAGAAAGTTGTCATTACTTTAATAAAGGGTACATTTATACATAGAGACAACCGAAAACAACAATAAAAACACGTGATCAAGTGTATCTGTGCTATTTCTTTGCTATTTGACACCCCCAGCCTTTTTTTTTTTTTTTTTTTGCTCAGTCATGTTTGGGTAGTTGGCTAAAATGAAATTCAGTTCATCATATTGCTTATTTTTTGCTGAAAGAACGCATGTCATTCTATACTGTACAATCCTGAGCCCTATATACTGTATTTTTGTTTAAAAAAATTTTTTTATTTTTTTAAACAGCAAAACAAATAATGTCTAAGATGCTTTGAGCTTTAAGGGCTACTGTCTGCGTTATACTTCAGATTGCATAAAGAGGGAGAGTACACATTATTAAACATATCAAAGCCACTACTAACAAGAAAAGAAAGGAAAGAAAAGAAGAACTATAATATATAAACAGTAATGCTGTAACTTTACTAAAATATTACAAGCCACCAACAGTAACTAACAGTAAGAAGTAGCTCTTTGTACAAAGAAGTGAAACATTTCCTCAAAAACAAAACATAGTGGTGAGTAAAGGATTGGAGCACCATGGGCGTCGCGGACATACTGTAGTGACCTACCTGTGAAACTGCACTGTTTTTGCAATCCAGGCTTTCTTTACTAAATAGGTTTTGATTCTGTTTTAATTTTGATTTAAAGTGTACCCCATGAAGCAGAATTATGTGTGCTAGTGTTGCACAGACACTGGAAAAGAATTGTGTACTTTTATAAAATGCCCACTTCCATAAAATGCATTAAATAGAAATAACAATGAAATTACATTACAATTACGTATGATTTCCAACTGTGGAACAACTTAAGTTGCAATTAATTTAGGCATGTATTACATGAATTTTACTGTAACTTATGTTTACTAATACATGCAGCTCTCTCTCTCTCTCTCTCTCTCTCTCTCTCTCTCGCAAAAAAAAATATAAATAAAAAAATAAATAGAGCCCACTGAAATTGGTTTCTTATATCGGCATCTCTACAGTATGGAAACCTTTAAATGCATTTTTGCCTGACACGTAGTTGTAGCCTCGATGGGGACGGCTCTAATGACGGGTGAGAATTGGCTGTGATTAAATTAGGGAGAAAATGAGGAAAATCCCAAGAATAAAAACCTAATAATAATAGTAAAAAAATGCAGTACAGTCTAATTTAGCTGTCTTGGAAAAGAATTGTGTACTTTTATGCATTATGCTAATTGGCATTGCCAAATTGCCTGTGGTGGGTGAACACATGTGTTAAAGTTGATCCAGAGGTCCTACCGTGGTTGACAAAATAAGGCATAAATACAATTGTCACCACTGGCCTCCACAATCCATAGTGGGACTACAGAGCTTCCTACATGGATGGATGGATGGAACTGAATACTGTGTACACTAGATCCATATTTTCAGGTGAAAGATAAATATTAAAGGGACCATAATAATAATAATAAAGCAGACTTGAGTTTAATAACAGTGTTGTTAAGCGCACAGGTTAGAGTGCCAAAAACAGATTCTAGTGAGTCAAATACATACAGTATATGAACTGTCCACAGTTCTGCTTTCTACATTATATTTTATAACTAGAGGGTACCCGCATGCAGATCCTGATGCCTGCGTTTTACCATTACACAGAATTTGAAGATGATGCTACCTACTGTTGCAGTTAGTGAGGACGCTGCCTGCTGTTACAGTCGGTGGAGAACGCCTGTGACATGCTAACAGATGATGATGCTGCATACAGTTTCTTCAAGTGAGGAGACATACCTGTGACTGAACCGGCTGTCCATACAAACACACTGAATTTCAGTTTTATTTAAAGTATATAGATTTAGCTAGCTAGCTCGAGTTAGTGGGACAAACCTGTTCCCTTCATCATGTAGCGTAAAATTTAGCTAGCTAACTAAACTTGCTAGCTAAATCTAGCCATTTTAAAAACTGGGACAAACCTTTTCCCTTCATCCAGAGCGTAAAATTTTAGCTAGCAAACTAACTATCTAGCTAATTTTAAAAAACTAGATATTTTTCAAAATGGTTAGTCTGAAGATCATTTGCTGATTACAGTATTTTGGCTGGGACATGGTGATTTTTCCCCCCTATTCTTCTTCTTCTTTGCTGTTCCCTTTCAGGGGTCGCCACAGCGAATCATTTGCCTCCATCTAAGCCTATCCTTTGTATCCTCTTCTCTCACGCCAACTAACTTTATGTCCTCTCTCACTACATCCATAAATCTCCTCTTTGGTCTTCCTCTAGACCTCCTGCCTGGCAGTTCTAACCTCAGCATCCTTCTACCGATATATTCACAATCTCTCCTCTGAACATGTCCAAACTACCTCAATCTGGCCTCTCTGACTTTATCTCCAAAACATCTAACATGGATTGTCCCTCTGATGAACTTATTCTCAATCTTATCCATCCTTGTCACGCCCAAAGAGAATCTCAACATCTTCATCTCCGCTACCTCCAGCTCTGCCTCCTGTCTTTTCTTCAGAGCCGCTGTCTCTAAGCCGTAGAGCATCGCTGGTCTCACCACTGTCTTGTACACCTTTCCTTTCATTCTCGCTGATACTCTTTTATCGCACAGCACACGTGGCACCTTTATCCACCCATTCCACCTAGCCAGTACCCGCCTCTTCACCTCCTTTCCACAATCACCATTACTCTGGACCGCTGACCCTAAGTAGTTAAAGTCCTGCACCTTCTTTATCTCTGCTCCCTGTAGCCTCACCGTTCCACTTGGGTCTCTCTCATTCACACACATGTATTCTGTCTTGCTGTGGCTAACCTTCATTCCTCTGCTTTCCAGAACATACCTCCACCTCTCCAAATTTTCCTCCACCTGTTCCCTGCTCTCGCTACAAAGCACAATGTCACCTGCCAACATCATAGTCCATGGAGACTCCTGTCTAACCTCATCTAACTGCCATCCTTATTTTCTGCTCTCTCCTTTTCTGCTCTCTTCTCTCTCCCTCTCTCCTTTTCCCTCTCCATGTCTCTCTGTCGAACTATACATGTCGCTCCTGAGTTGCCAGTGATCCAGACCCCTCTGCCCTCTGGACCTGTCTAACCCTGGAGTCCTGCTTCTGGTTGGAGATCTTGTTGCATGGATGCCCTGTGTGGTCTGCTTGGATGCGCGTAGTGGCTGGGGATGGTTTCCACGAAGACTGTCCTGTCCTCAACTGATGCAGACAGCTGTTCTCTGGGAACCTGTGACTTCAGTCATTCGATAGTTCTGGACTGGAATTTCCTACAGTCTACCTGAGCCTCCAGGCACAAACTGGAATTTTAACACATCTCCTGTTACACTGAACTTCCAGTCTTACACATTATCAATCCCTGCTATCCGTTATCACCCAGATGAGGATGGGTTCCCTGTTCCTCTCAAGGTTTCTTCCTGTTATCATCCCAGGGAGTTTTTCCTTTCCATCGTCGCCCTCGGCTTGCTCATCAGGGACAATCTTATAATTTTGATTCATACACATTCACATTTCATACAAACTTACTTCTTTTGATTGTGTAAATTGAAATTAGGCGGTATGGCGTTGTAGTGGTTACCACTGTCGCCTTGCACCGCCAGGGTCCGGGTTCGATCTCCGGCCAGGCTCGATTCCTGATTCCAGTTTTTTTAAGAAAAAAATGTATTTATAAAAGCTTAAAGGTTTTATTTTGCCTTTTTGGGGTACACTATTTTAAAGGTTCTATGTACAATCTTGTAACACTACTTATGTACAAAGATTAATTATGTTACTGATTTTATGTACAGTGGGACTGGGTAGGACATCAAAATTTTGAACTGCCACACCTAAATAAAATTCTGTGGTACAAGATAAACCATTCCCCAGCAAGCCAGAACATATTCGGGGCGAAACAGAAATGTGTTTGTAGAGCACACAGTTTATAGGGACACCCACTAAAATAAAAAATAAGAAAAATATTATTTAAAAAGAAAAGAGGGTGGCTCAGTGTTTTGGTGGCACAGTGTTTCCACTTTCTCTTATTATTTTTCTTCCGGCTGCCCTCATTAGGGGTTGCCACAGCGGACTATTTGTTTCCATCTAACTCTGTCTACCCCTCCAATCTCCTACAGTACATGTCCTCCCTCACCACAGCCATAAACCTCCTCTTGGGCCTTCATCATTTCCTCTTGCTTATCAGCTCCATCTCTAGCATTTTCCTCCCAATATACCCATCCCTTCTCTGCACATGTCCAAACAATCTTAATCTGTCCTCTGTAACAAAATTGTCCTATACTTGCACTGTCCCTTTAATATACTTACTCCTAATCCTTTCTATTCTTCCATCTTCAGATCTGCCACCCCCAGCTCTGATGCTCATGAAATTATGATTATGTTTTAAGCATGATGTCTGAGCTGTCTTTTAACTTTTTTCCCTCCTGAGGTCCAAAGTTTCACCATATCTCAGGAACCAGAAATGAGTAATAAACATGGTGTCAAAATGAAGCTTAATTAACCATGAGTAAAAAATATGTATAACTCAAATCACCCAAAATGCAACGCAATACCTGATCTGATGCGACGGGTCACAATTACCATGAAGCAAAGCTGTTATGCAATTACTATAACAAAGAAAAACATCCAAACTGAGGTGTATTTATTTTGTAAAAATCCACTTTTATTTATTATTTCCACTGTAAATCTCAGAACAGTAATGACCCAATTTGTTTTCAAATGCTTGATTACAAACAAACAAACTAAAAAAAAAAAAGGTTGCCTCATAACTTTCGATGGTGATCGAGAAGTTATAAAGAAGGAAAGGCAACCTCAGTCATTCTTCCGGATGGGAGGAGAAGGAAAGAAATAACTGGCCATCCAGTGAGAACTCTGAACTTGAATCCATGGTCATGTTACCCCCAATATGGGTAATAAAATGATTGAAAAATCTATGGGAAAAAAATATATATCAACCCACATTCCCACCCCTTCCTTGACCCCTTTTGTAATGCTTTAACCCTACACACGTTAGTTCTTCTTGGCCTTGGGGGAGTCGTATTTCCTCTTGCTGGAGTACCAGAGGAGCAGCGGGATGCCAATGGAGGGCAGAGTCATCACACCGAAAGCAGACCAGTCCAGCTACAGGGAGGTACAAACAAAAGGTTACCTACAAAAGGCTCTGAATTGTGCTTAAACTGATCAATTTAATGGCTTCAAGGTGTGACTGAATGTTTGATGGAATTTGTCTCAACCATGTGGAGCATCTAAGACGGTGAGTAAACCTCTTCTGAGGATTGATATACACACACTTACATAATGTGGAGAAAAGCGTCTGTCAAACTCCCTCTGGGCCAGAATGCCTCCCTGACCAGGAGCGCTGGTGTAGCCAACCTTACGAACGACAACAGAATTCTGATTATTGTACAAAATACTGCATTAATATTGCACCATTTGTACACACCTCTCAAACAAAACCCATAAAAACAAGGAGTACATTTACATGCTGTTATAACTGGTTTAAAATCGTAAGCGATAACGGAACGCTAGTAGTTTTACACACATTACACAGGTCCTTGATGATGTTGTGTTAAAATATTTGGTTATATGATATCCTGTTTTCAAGAACCATGAGCACATTTTCCATCGAAAGAAAAAAAATATATACATATATATTGCTGGAAGGAAACACTTACCACAACCTGACCTCCTGCTTGAGCCAAGTAACTAACGGTGGCTGAGGTGAAGTTGAAGTAGCCGGCCTTCAGTGGACGCAGAACGACTGTATGAGACACATTACTGGCTCTGTGAGGGAGAGCGAGTCAGGGAACATGACCAATCATCAGTGGACTTAAAACAGACTATAGTGCTAAAGTGATTAAACAAAACAAAAAACAAAAAACATAGCACTACCAATTACTCAAAGCGACAGACATGTTACCTTTGTGATATGTTATCTTGACATTATCACTTACTCATAATAAGCACTAACTTTATGTGGAAAAAAAAAAAACCAATAAGAAAATATGCACATCTTTTATGTGGACAAAAATAAATCAATAAAATAAAAAATATGTAAGTAGTGTTACGTAATATTATAATATTATATAATAAAATATTATATGTAATTCTTGCAAATAATTTTACAATCAGATTTTCAGCTGTCTTGACTGTGATCTGAAACCTAGGTTTACCATCAATGCAAAAACATCATCTATTAATTCTGATTAAAACCAATTTAGTAACTGTTTGTTTTCCATCTGTAGCTTATAACCTCTTCACCACAAGAGGGCGCACTTGCAGTCCAACCATTGCACAATATTTGCTAGCCTGTTTATTTTTATTTTTTATCCTCCTTTTTAACTACTTTGCTTCATTAATTTGTCTCACATAACTCATTTACTGGGATTGTGACATTAGAACTGCTTGAAAAAAAAGTTTATTTAAATAATTTAAGGCACAACCTTCCATCAAATCTTTCTGTACTAGCATCATGGCCAAGAAATAATGAAATAATTAAAACAGCACGAATCTACTTGTCTTACGATATACTGAAGTGATATTTCAGGGGTTTGATCTGTCGTCATTATAAAACAAACGCAAATGTAATTATTTGTGTCGGGAATTTATGCCATGCGGCCATTTTTCAAAAAAGGATACGGGGCGATGCGGTCCCACTTCATATTAAACATCCTGGAGACGATGCCAAAATCCTCAGGAGGGAACGAGTCGTCCGAGAGCTCCACTTCCAGTGCAGCGCTAGAAAGACACGTGATAGAATTACATGCAATATATATATATGAGGACTATAAGGCACAATGTTTTTTTTTTTGCCAAAATTTTTGCTGTTTGAAGATACTGATTAATTCCACAGAGGAGTAAATGCAGCGTACACAACAGTCTGAGGCTCAAGAGGTTAATAACAGAAATGTAGTTTGTGTTGTGTATAGTTTTCTAACTGTATGCTAGTTATGTTGGCTTGTGTGTGTGCAAGCAAAATGTTGGAGAGTTGTATTAATAATAATAATAATAAATTCATTGTTTCATTCAGCGAATGGACAGATTTTGCCCATGTTTAAAGAGTTAAGCTTGTGTAACGGGTTCGACCCAAAGTTGCACGGGCGGCACCATGAAACACAGACACGGGGCGAGATCTTAGAGGAAAAGGGTAATTTATTTATGATAAATAGGGAAAGGAAAGGGGAAAAGTAGGGAGGACGGAAAGAAAGGGAAGGGATGATGTGTGCACGTGCAGGGTCCGAGGCAGTGCCCAGCTGGCATGCGGGCACGCGGTTGGCGGCGGTGGGCGGAGTGGCCGAACGGAGCACGCGTGGCAGCGCTCCTGCACGCTCCCTCTCGGTTCCTCCCCGCTGTCGATAGCCGGCCTGGCCCCTCCCAGCTCTTTGTGGGCGCGGCCTCAGGCGGGAGTCTCGCTCGGACGTCCTTCGGCTGGGCGGCTTTCCCGGCTGAGATCGGCGGCCTTAACGCTGTCCTCCTCGCGGCCTTTTCCTCTTCGGCGGCGGGGACGCGAAGGCGGGCTCGACGCGGGAACGTAGGATGCCGTGGGAGCTCGTGTAGCTTTTCCCACGCTGTCCTCAGCGCGGAGACCAAAGGGGCGGAAATCCAATGTCCTTTTAAGTCTCTGGGGCACGTTCCATTTTGCCACTCTCGAGCTCCACCGCGTTACGCTCTTCTCGGACCCCGGACTAAACTCCGCGTCTTGCTTTTATAATGCGGAGCAAGCCCGAGATCCTATTAACGTTAATCACTGCCAGTCGGCCCGCGTAGGCGGCCCCGTCCCTTTGCACACCTGCAGAAGGGGTGCCGCCTACTTAGGGAGCCTACGAAGTGAGCGAGGGGCGATAATAGATTTGGGCGCACGCCGTGACAGCTTCTTTCCCCTCCACATGATTATGAGTATTAGATTTTTTTGATATCCATTTAACTTTTTTTTTCGCCGTGACTGAAAAACAAAATAGATTTATAACGAAGATGAACCGGACGATCAGACAGTGTGCAGAATCACTGGTTGCCGTGACCGGTGTTCGCACAATCACTAGTATACTTATAGATAGAGTGAAACATTTCACATGGAAGGAGTCTCTAGTGTCTAAAGTGAAGTTTCCAGGTTACTCAGTAACATGTAAAGTCAGGTTGGTCTGTCGGACTAACATCGTTGATTAGTTTCCTAAAACATCATGACACTTAAGATTTTATTCCTCGTTAGACTGGATACTTGACAGCCTTTTCTTTTTCTTTAAAAAAAAAAGTAAAACAGCAAGTTAGAAAGCTGTAGAGTTAAGCTGCATTAACTCTTTACATCTTATACAATACTGTATAACAAATACAATACAAATACAGTACATGGACTTTTTTCTATACAGATGACTTTGTGTTGTTTCTGTACATCATGTCATCACATATAGAGACACTGCACAATAAAAAAAGCGTGAAATATGAAACAATGAATCATTTCTACACATGTAAAGACAAGGAAACTTAACTATATTTTTATAATACACTGATAAGAATAGAAAAGCTTAAAGAGCTGAACAGCTCAATGCTAACAGTATGCGCTTACGTGTATGTTAGCTCTTTGCTAATCTCTGCAGAATACCATTCATTCAGCACCAGGTTTCCCTCGACTTAAATCTGATTGAAATCCTTAAACAGCCCGTTCATGCTCAAAAATCCTCCAGTGTGTCTGAATAAAAAAAAAAAACTGCATAGAAGAGTAGAATTCCTCCACAATGATGTGCCAGCTTTGTTTGATTGCAGGTGTTTGAAAACAGTGTTTTTTATTTACTTGGGTTATCTTTGTGTAATATTACAATTTGTTTAATGATTTGAATTATTTAAGTGTGGCAAATAGGCAAAAAAAAAAAGTTAAATGTTTTTACGCCAATGTAGCTGCTATTAAGTCCACATCATTAAATGAATATCTATCAAATTTCTGCTCATGATATTGCATTGTATTAGCCTATAACCATGGTAATGCTTTTAATGCTTTTGTCTTGTCTGAATATGTTTGTGTTGAATATACCATGTTGTCACCAAGAACAATGGCAAAAAATAATCATGTAAATGTACAGAAGACGGCGCCGCATTCATAAAAATGCTTACATATTAGTACTAACACTTAAAATGGGATAAAATATGCACAGCAAAATATTATTATTATTTTTATTAATTTTATTATTATTATTATTATTATTACTTTGGTAATAATTTGAACACAAAATATCTTTTAACTTGACCAAGGAGCCATCTGTATTTGACTGTTTTTTTGTTTTGTTTGTGTTTAAGGGTATTTGGCTGTACAGGAGTGAGAGCAGGTTGTGTTTCATGTCATCAAGAAGAATACAGGTGCATCTCAATAAATTAGAATAGTTTCGATAAATATCGAAAAGTTTATTTATTTCAGTAATACAATTAAAAACGTGAAACTCATACTGTATACAGTGAAACCTCGGATTGCAAGTAACGTGGTTTGCGAGTGTTCCGCAAGACGAGCAAAGATTTTTAATCCATTTTGACTTGAAAAACAAGCAAGTCTTCTTTTACGAGTACTTAGTGTTATGCATCACGCATGCGCTTCTTGTTTTGACGCTGAACATCACATTATCACAATTGAGCCAATGGTTTTATCTCTTTCTTGCGCTGCGGAATTGTGAGTAATCGTCTCTCCTGCTTGGTCTTAGTGTTAGTCTTAGTCTTACACAAACACACACACTCTCTCAGCTCTACACAGAAATACTGCTTTGTCGCGATTCTTTTCAAATGTAAAGTGTATGTTAATCTGTTTCATTTTTACCTTATAGCAGTGATTCCGTCAGTTGAGTGTCATTAGAAAGATGAAGATCCTTTTTTCCTGTAAAAACGATGTTTCCGTTGTGTGTGTTTGTGTGTAAATGCATGGTGTCAGATGACGCGCACGCACTGCAGGCTGATACAGACAGGGGGCGGTGTTTACTGTGGAAGACGAGGGGAGGGGAGGGGCTAATTCCACACACACACACACACACACACATACACAGCTTCTGCGCGCACAAACAGAAACGCTTATCTGTCAGGATTTATTGTTACTTTTTTTTAAGTGCAGCTTAATTTGGTTTATTTTTACTTTATATTTTGTATTAATTATATTTATGCATAAAAATAATTAGCTATGGAATGAATAATTTTAGTTTTCATTATTTCTTATGGGAACATTTGCTTTGATTTACGAGTGTTTTGGAATACGAGCCCACTTACAGAATGAATTATGCATGTAATCCAAGGTTCCACTGTAGATTCATTACACACAGAATGGTATATTTTAAGTGTTTATTTCTTTAAATTTTATTGATTGTGGCTTATAGTTAATGAAACCCCAAAATTCACATTTGAAAAATTAAATGAATTACTGAAATAAATCAACTTCTGGATGATATTCTAATTTAATGAGATGCACCTGAACCGGGGTGTGGTGTAGTGATAGGTCATTCATGAATGATTATTTTTTTTGAACGAGTCTTTAACGTTACTCAGAAGAATGTGTCGTCTCAGAGAGTGATTCGTTCATTTTATACTGGGCGCGCATGCGCAAAGCATCACAAAACCTCCGTAGGTTCTGTACAGGAAACAGAATTGAGCAGTTCATCTCATGCATATTCTGGTCACGTGATATATAACGTAACGTGAGTTATATTTACATATATAAAATAAACACCAAACACAGTATTACGTTGATGTTATTTATTTATTTTTGTAAAAATTAAATAATAGAAATTTTAAATAAAAATTTATTTATTTCACAGTTGTGTTACAATTTGTATACTGTATGTAGACATTGTATATGTTTGAGGTCCGTTTATTGAAAATGTAACATTTTCTTTTATTTCTGATCAAAGGAACGAAATGAAAGTAAATTACATGACTAGAAAAAAATTATCCGATCTTCCCATCACGTGGAGTTTCTGTGCGCCTCGACGCCATGTATTATGTAGACATGAGAAACTCGGATCCGTCTTTCCAATAACGAACTGGACTCGATTTTAACTTAAACACATCTCCTGTTATACTGAACTTCCAGTCTTACACAGTATGATGCAGATCAATACCTGCTATCCATTTTACCCAAATGTCCCTGATGTGCAAGCCAAGGATGATGGCGACAGTGGCAAGGAAAAACTCCCTGAGATGGTAATAGGAAGAAACCTTGAGAGGAACCAGACTCAGCAGGGAACCCATCCTCATTTGTGTGATAACGGATAACAGAAATTATATAACATCATGTGTGTTATGCAGCTGAAAGTTCAGTATAACAGAAGTTATTTAAAATTAACATGAAGTCCAGTTCAGCACAGGGATGAGTCAGTAGGTGCTGAGGACAGAGGGGGGACTGGATCGCTGGAAGCTCAGGAGCAGCATGTGTAGCTCCAAACCATCATGAAGTAGAAGCCAACTGGAGCTGATCCTTCTCTGGATACCTTAGGGTCCTCGCAGGGTTGGCCTTTTTATACCGAAGCTGGCAAAATTTCCAAATGCCTCGGGATGGGTAGAAAAATAAAGCGCAGGTGGAAAGAATTAGCGTAGTTGCCATTCAGGATAGATGTACTGGAGTATGAGGTTATGGGATGAGTTACATGTATGCCAGATTAAAGAGATGCGTCTACTTTTAAACTGGGAAACTGTGTCTGAGACCCGAACACTGTCAGGAAGGCTATTCCAAAGCTTCGGAACTAAATATGAAAATTCCCTACCCACTTTTGTAGATTTTGATATTCTGGGAACTACCAGAAGTCCAGAGTTTTTTTTATCTTAAAGAACGTGCTGGATTGTAGCGTATCAGAAGTCTGGCTAGATTTGAGGGAGCTAGACCATTTAGATCCTTGTCTTCGGCTTGCTCAGCAGGGACAGTCTATCATTTTGATTCATACATGTTCACATTTCATACAAACTTAAATAATTCTTTTGATTGTGGAAAGCTGCTTTGCGACAATGTCACTTGTTAAAAGCACTATACAATTCAAATTGAATTGAATCGAACTGAATTAAAACCAGGCATTTCAGTTTCAAAGTCCTGGTGTATACAGTATATATGTCAGTATAGTCGTAAAATCCAGCAGGTTTCAGTCCTGTGCGTCGAAACCGATTTGCCGCTGATTGATGTTCAGAGAAAAAATGAAAGAGATGTAAGAAGTAGAAGGCGGGCCACCCAAATGTTGGACCAATCGCGTTGCATCAGAGGCAGAGGTGAGTCGTGTCTAAACAGGGTTGCAGGGGCCTGGAGCCTATATTAGGAAACGTTGTGCACGAGGCTGGGTACCAACCCATCACAGGACACGCACACACACACTGCGAAAACAAATTAGCCCAATCTGCATATCTTTGAAGTACTGTGACGGAGAACCGTGCACCTGCTTTGCTCTCTGTTCAACCCCGCGCACCTACCAGCACTTCAGCACTAAGGACAGCGGAAAAGGGGCGGGGCAGCCGTAACCGTTCATGGCCGGCTTCCCATTTCCACTCACCGTTCTGGAGTACTCCGCCGGCTATAAAAGGAGAGCGGAGCTCCAGTTCGGTGGTGCGTACAAAGCATGAGATCAGAGACGCGATTGCTAACATTCAGTTTTTTGCCTTGTATCCATCCATCCATCCATCCATCCATCCATCTATCTCTCTCTGCAGACTCCGAGAACCCTGCTGAGTTCCAAGCGAAAACACATCAGAGGATGTCCGCAGCCCGGACACTCTCCCGACAGGTTCGCTCGAAGCCTCCCATTCGGTGCCCTTCACCGCTGCCCTTAGGGCTTTACAGAACCTTGAGGAAACCAACTAAGCATAGGACGAACATGCATTCAGATCTGAGGGGAATCAAACCCTCATTCTCACAGTGCTAACCTATGGAAGTATAACAGTGCCAAAATTTCCCAAAGCAAAATAACATGTTGAATTATATGAACGAAAACCTGTTGCAATGAAAACATTTGAATTTTTCTGCATTGCAATTTGATCTGAATTGAAAAAATCCTTGCAGCATTTACAGTACGATGCTTAACATTTTTTACACTGCAGTATAGTGTGGTATATTTCAAGTAAAAATATAATTCAAGCATTTAAAATTCAGTGCAAAAATATTCAAGTTACTAAATTCAAAATATTTTCAAGTGTTAAAAATACCATCATTGTTTTTCAACCTCACAAATTCACTCACTCACTCTCACTCATCATCTATACCACTTTATCTTTTATACAGGGGGCCTGGAGCCTATCCCTGGAGACTTAGGGCACGGGGCGGTGTACACCCTGAACAGTCCATCACAGGGCACACACATACAATTTCTTTTATTTATGTATGTACACACGTATAATTTACCTGTGCAGTATTTACCAATGACTTTGGGCCATACCACTTTTCAAGTGCAATTTCTGATTTACCCATACAATTTGTGCAATACCTTTTCCTTTTTCTCTCACATGTGCAATATCTCTATATTGAATTATGTTTAGTGTGCAACTAGGGATTTACTGTTTATACTGTTTTACAGATGCCCCCCCCCCCCCCCCCCCCCGTCTAATTTATTACACTTTTCCTTTCCTCCCGAAAACAACTGCAAGCACCTGTAACCAAGAATAAGCAATTTCCCTCTGGGATAAGTAAAGTTATTTGAATCATACACACACTGTACGGGCAATTTGGGAACACCAATTAGCCTAATCTGCATGTCTTAGGACTGTGGTAGGAAACATAATAAGCACAGGGAGAACAAGCAAACTCCATGCACACAGAGACAGGAATCGAACCCTGGATGTGCAAGGCGACAGTGCTAACCACTCACAAATTCAGGTTGAGAAAATTCAGAAAAATATGCCAGTTGCACAACATATGCTATTATACTTTAAAATTCCCCCTCTGTGGTAATCACTCAATCAATCAACATTTATTTCTATAGCACTTCACAGCAACCTAAGTTGTACAAAAGTGCTTCACAGTTCTAAAAATGACAATAAAATGGCATTAAAAATACAAATAAAAATACAAGCAGAATAAAATATCATTATAAATAAATAAATGAAAAATTAAATCAGTCATGGCCATAAAAATGATAATAATAAAAAATAAAAAAGATAAAATTATAAAAAGTATAAAAAAAAAAAGATAAAAATATAAAAATACATAAAACTATAACATATTAAAGGCTATTATAAACAAGTGAGTCTTCAGTTTTGCCTTAAACAGAGGGAGGTCCGTAATGCTGCGTAACTCAGGTGGAATTGCGTTCCAGAGTTTAGGACCAGCCACTGCGAAGGAGCGATCATCCCATTGTTTGGATCTTGACAGAGGGACCACTAACAGGTTTTGGTTAGCAGAACGCAAGACTCTACTTTGTTGATAAAGATTTACTGTCTCACAAAGGTAGAAAGGTGCCAGACCATTAATAGCATTAAAAACAAACACCAAAAGTTTAAACTGAATCCGGAATTGTACCGGAAGCCAGTGGAGAGAATACAGGATTGGTGTGATATGATCATATTTACAATTACTGGTCAGCATACGATCACATACAATCATACAATCACTGTATTCAAACATACAATTACTGTATTCAAAGCAAGCCCAGCGCGCTTTCTGTACTCAGATTTCTGGTGAAACATTTCACACTTAAAAGCATTGAGTAAATATAAAAGTTGCAAAATCATATAAATATACTTGAATTGAGTAAAAGTTAGTAAAAAAAATTAAGTAGAGCAGAATAACTACATGCACCCCGAGTCTCCTGTGATAGGCTCCAAATCCATCTCAATCTAAATGAAAATAATTGAGTAGATATAACTGAAATGCAAGGTGGAAAAAAACAAAAAAATAGACTGTTATTTAATAATCAAATGTGCCACATTTACTAAATATTTTATCTGAATTTAATTAATACTGGTCTATAACAGAATTAATATGTTACACTTAATTTTTAAACTATATTCACCCTTTACAAACAGTAATAAAGGTCAATGTATCTAATGACACCAACTTATAAACAAAGAAACACACATTACCATTTTAATTAAACATTTATTTGCCAAATTTGACAAGACATGAAGTCTAAACTCAACATGGTTTACTTTGCAAATGACATACAAGATCATAAAAACAGTGAGATTAATTGATCTTTTTATTAAATAGTCTCTCAAACATAACATCTGTCACAGACATTATACGGTTAATATGTGTCTTTTGTCACACACACACCTTCACACTCTTCAGTTTCCTGTGATTTATACAAATGTGTGTATTAGGCGTCCCCGGGTATTAAAGGAGCAATAACAGTCTAAATGAAGATAGGACACTGATTATTCATGACCAAAGGTACCATGTTTCACTCGATAATGATTAAACATCCTTTCAATGATACAACAAATGTGCAGTGCTCACACTGCCATCCCACAAGCTAGAACCTAAAAAAGGAATCATGGTTTCCAAGTAAATACAAGTGTGACTCTTATTGTAAAGGCTAGTAGACTGGTAAAGTAGTACTTCTATTCAAATACTGTACATACTTCTTGGACTAATCATACTGATCTATGAGTGGTGTTCAAGTCAAAACAAGCAGTGATGAAAATTCTCTGGAACGAAGACAAAAAATATATTTAATTCTGACATTTACAGTATGGTGATGAGACTCTTAACCACAATAAAACATTTAAAATGGTACAAACTTTTTAAAGAAGACACTTTTTAAAAATAAATTCTGTAAGAGGATTAACTTTTTCCATGATATTCTAATTTTTAGAAATGCACTGTACATAGCCAGATTAATAAAATCTGCATCAGGACCTTTTGCTGTATTTAAAAATTCAACATTTGGCTGGGCTTTTATTCCCTAGATGATTCTGATTAGTTACTATTTCCAATAAATGCTCCCTGGCCAATGCGCTCAAACTATCAAAATCAAGGTCAATCAAACTCATTTTGCTTATTCATTGCTTTCCTGAACTTGTGCTAACAAACTAATATGGTGGGATCTTTGATAAAGTAGTTACACATTTAATACTCCTGTAACAGTATAATAAATTGCTAACATTTACCTCCTCTCCGTTCAACTTCTCTTCTTTAGTGGTGATGGTGCTGTGAAAGGTATAGAAGATATACCTATTATATGCTATTGAAGATATAGAAAATGTATATTGAATAATAATATAGAAAATTAAACATGTTTTAGTTACTTCTACAACACAATATTTTACAATATTTCCATTTTATGTTACTTTCCAGAGGTGGAAAGAGTACTAAAATTTTGTACTCAAGTAAAAGTACTGTTACTTCAGTGAAATTTTACAGAGAATTTTTATAAAAATCTACTCAAGTAAAAGTAAAAAGTAGCTCATAAAAAATTTACCCAGAGTAAACGTTACTGAGTAGTTTTTTTTTTTTTTAACAGCGGGGGTGGGATGAGGAATTCTAGCGTAGTTAAAAAAAAAAAAAAAAAGAGCAGATATAGTTGGGCCGTACATCAAAAGAATGGTTCAGGGTTCTATTTTAAACTGTATGGAAATAGGTGGTATATGGCAGAAAGAACTAGATCCAGTCATTAACTGATGAAATAATGAGGTTTGTATTGCTTTACAAAAAATACACACACACACACACACACAACAGGAGGAGGATCAGATACAGGGTGGACCCAGACCAAAATAATAAACTAAATGGTATTTATATTTAGTAGATAGATACAACACCACCAAAAACAAAATGCTCCCTTGCCACAGATTGCCTCCGCTATAGAATCTCTATCGGATATATCAGAACAGAAATTCATAGGTTTATTACTATTATCAAATATGATATTACTATTATAATTTACCCTAGGCACGTCACAGCGCATAACACCGGTACCTTCCCTGACTCCCTAAACCAAAAATAGTGAATAAATTCCTCTTCCCAAAATAAATGGCAGCCACACCCCTACTACTGGTGAGTGCACAAACATACAGTGAAATTTTCTACAAATACATACAAAGACCAACCAAAGCAATAATCAAAGTCAATGGGAGGCAAAAAGTCACAACCAAATATCAAAAGGCCAAAATCACAATCTCATTCCGCTTTCCTGCGTCTCCCTCAGGTTTATATATGGTGGCGCTGGTTGATGACGTCACTTTCAGGGCAGAAGCGAACGTGTGGAAGGTCAGGTAGATGCCGATGTGGGGACAGTCAGAAAACCGGGAGTGGAGTCTGGAGCGGCGCGCGACCAGGACACGATAAACACACGCGAGCGCAACGAAGCATTTATACAAAAGCATAATAATTTTTGCATTTTCATTCATTTGTTTAACTCAGTAGCGCATGTGATTTAAAATGTAGCAAATTACAATACTTCAAACAAAACAAACTTAAGTAAAAGTTAAATTACAGATTTTAAAAACCACTTTAAAAAGTAGAAGTACACAAAAAAAACTACTTGTTGGATCTTAGATGTTAAATATCCAGAGTTCGTGGGAATTGTAGAAACTTTTTCCATACAATGGAAACTGCAGTCCCTTGCTTTCTTTTATTACTTTGAGTTACTGAATACTTAGGTCTTAAACAGTTCACATGAAGCTTAAGGAATCACATGATACAAATCTCAAGATGTAAATAGGCAGATGTTAGGATGAACAGGAATAACAGGATGAAATGAACAGGATAAACAAGTTGTTCAGGATGATGGTCTTTAGTCACTAAAAACAATACAGAGAAGAAATCAAACTCATACAATAATCAACAAACATTATCAATAAAAATATTGAACCCAGTCCGCATAAATAAAATAAGCAAATATAAGCCATACAATTAACAAACCAAACTTACTTAACGCATCCTTAGAACTGGACTCAAAGGACCTGGTTAGGTGTCCACTCAACCACCCACACCTCACCAATACCAAAAAATAAAAATAAAAAAGGCCAAACAAAGGAAATGAGGTCTATTTATAGACCTTGACCATGGTGTTATGGGTAATGTAGTGCATCATATGTAGTTTACTAGGGATTGTGGGAAATGTAGTACAATAAAATTAAAGGGCAAATGAGTAAATTCACAACACTACTCAATTACAGTAACGCGAGTAAATGTAATGCATTACTTTCCACTTCTGTTACTTTCCCTCAACTATAATTCTGAGAGAAATGTACCTTTACTAAATTTATTTCATAGCTTTAGTTACTAGTTACGTAACTCATTTATGTCATCACAGCAAATTCAATAACGTTTAAGTACACTTTTTTGTTTGTCGAGTACTTATAGTACTTTTGCACGTTTCGACCATCATGTAGTTAGGACTTTAACCTGAGTAAAAAGTTTGAAGTACTATTACTATTAGGCTGAAAAGCATGACTGGAGCTGTACTGAACTCAGAACTGGGTAGCAATTGGGCAGGTTAACTTTCGAGCACGGCCGAGACAGTATTCAGAAAAGCAACTTACACCCTATAAAGTTGTGTATGCAGATAAAGTAATTTCACTAAATTGTGCTAGCTGCTTACTCAGCATGAATATAAGGAGTATAAGGAGTGTCCCAGGTGCTACTTGTCCGTTCTCACAGCAGTGTGTCCTCCCATGAGCTCTTTGTATGGGGAAATTTACTAAAGTTGTTAAACATAAAGAATATTGATTTGAAATGAGTGATGATTGTAGTTCTTGAAACTAATCAGTATAATTACTCCATTGTCAAATAAATGCATCAAAAAATATTAAGTGCATGTTAAAAAAAATGATTTTGTGCTAATTTCTATTTGTGAAATAAACTTAAATTATATTGTAAATTTAAGTCAAAATTAGTCGTTGTTTTTTAGCCCTTTATTTTGATATGCCCAACTTAAACAATCACATTTGAGTTTGTGCACTGGAAAAAAATTTATGAAGAGGCTACTCGCTGATGAATATTAGTAATGTTGGCATTAAAGAAGCTCATGAGTAGAACTGGGTCAGAGGTTTTCAGACTGTTTACAGGGGTGAACAAGGCTTTGGAGTTCCTTCACCAGATGCAAGCAGCTGATTGTAATGAGCAGACTTAGCTGAATTCAGAGCTTCTCTATAAATGAGCACATGCTAACTGTACATTTCTCTGTGTACAGTAAGTCCATATGTTTTTAAAGGTGTTCCTGGCACCGGTCTCTGGATTTGAGCTGACAAAGCTCGAGAGTAAACCCAGGGTGCAGACTGAGCAAAAGAGACAGTTTTGGTTTTTAGAGGTGCAAGAACATCAAGGAGGATCTGTAGTTCAGAGTCGTGTAGGGCACCATATCATCAGGGGTGGATAGATGGTCAGTGCATGGTAGATTGTTAATTGCAGTGGACAAGGTGGAAGGATTGATGTTTTGGATAGTGAAACATTAAGAGTGAATGAAACTAATTTCTGGTCAGATATAGAAAATTCAGATACGGCACAGTCAAAAGGTGTAACACCTGGGAAACAAACAAGGTCGAGGGTGTGACCTTTTGAGAGAGTCAGAAAATCAATGAGTTGTTGTAGATCAAAGCCATCAAGGCATGACATGAAGTCCCTTGTTAGTCCCATTTACCATATTATCTACGTGAATGTTGGTCACAGACTGAGATAAAGTTAGAAGAAAGTCTACAGAGTGAGGTTAAAAATGCAGAGAATTTAGTTTTAAATGTATTACTGTACTTCTGGGGTATTCTATCAATTACACTTTTAATGTTTTTTTAAAGGAATTTTAATAGGAAGACTTTTAAAAGTGAGAGCATGGTTTGAGAATGAGGTGTTTCTTTTATCAGTATGTGTAATGGCGATATCTATGTTTTCCTGTTCTTCGCCATTTCCATAAGGACAGGCACAAGGATTTGACGCGTAAAACCACAAAACTTGTAGTGTATCAGTTTAATCTTCGTTTGTCTGGATACAAGACACTCAACAAATTAAACTTAAGAACTATTAACACCTTTCAAGCATCAAATTAATTATGGTTTCGAAGAACGGTCAAAAGACTGTCTAACACCGAGTCCTTCCTTCCTTCTAATAAATCAAACACTAAACGGTTGCTACCGTAAACATACGAAATTGACCTATGACCTTTACGTGAGCCAATAGTCACAAATATGTCACAAAAAAGGTTACATTTACATCTAAGTAATAATGAAGTCAAATACCACAGAGATCCACCCAAAATTGACTTTATGGCTCCAACAGTATGTATGCTCCTAATAATAATATCTATCTAAAAACCTCACAGTGTGATTAAGGACACGGACCCCAGAAGGCTGCTGATGTAAGGGAAGAGGCAACAATGGAATGGAAAGAACGGAAGATTTTATTTCAAAGTTCTGTTGAAAACTTGCAGATTAGGCTAATTGGCATTCCCAAATTGTCTGTTGTGTGTTGTGTGTGTGTGTGTGTGCCCGTGTTTGTGTGTGCGTGCGCCCTGTGATGGATTGGCACCCTGTCCAGATTGTACACTGTCTCATGCCATAAGTCTCCTGAGATCCCCATGACCCTGTACACACACACATTCAAGCATTATAGAAAATGAATGAATAAATAACATAGACTTAATGAGAATATTTCATCTTCTGGCGGTGGCAATGACCTTCCTGCCAACCCCCTTACCAAAAAATAAAACACGAACAAACAAAAAAAAACCTACCATTGAAGACAGCTAAATTAAAATGTACTGCATTTTTTACTATTATTATTAGTTTTTTTTTCTTGGGATTTTCCTCATTTTCTCCCTAATTTAATCGCAGCCATTTCTCACCCGTCATTAGAGCCGTCCCCATCGAGGCTACAACTACGTGTCAGGGAGGGCAGAATCACATCTTTTCAAACTGCTTGCTCATGCACTATTTGAACCAGGGAAACACGCTCCGAGCTTAGCAAACAGCTCTCCTTCCGTTTGCGTGAGCTCACAGATGCCTGTGACTGTATGTATAGCCGCAACTGATGTGAGAGCGCTAGTGTCTCCCACCCCTCTCCTCTGAGAGAGCTCGGCCAATCAGCTCTTTCTAGGCTGCCAGCTGCGGAAGGCTACAGCATCACCGAGCTCACTTAATCCTAATATCACTGAATATTAAATAACTAATCCAAAAATGCATTTAAAGGTTGCCATACTGTAGAGATGCCGATATAAGAAACCAATGGCAGTGGGCTCTATTTATTCATTTATTTATATATTTTTTTGCGCGAGAGAGAGAGAGAGAGAGAGAGAGAGAGAGAGAGAGAGAGAGAGAGCTGCATGTATTAGTAAACATAAGTTACAGTAAAATTCATGTCATAGTAATACATGCCTAAGTGAAATTAATTGCAACTTACGTTGTTCCACAGTTGGAAATCATACGTAATTTTAATGTAATTTCATTGTTATTTCTATTTAATGCATTTTATGGAAGTGGGTATTTTATAAAAGTACACAATTCTTTTCCAGTGTCTGTGCAACACTAGCACACATAATTCTGCTTCATGGGGTACACTTTAAATCAAAATTAAATCAAATTAAAACAGAATCAAAACCTATTTAGTAAAGAAAGCCTGGATTGCAAAAACAGTGCAGTTTCACAGGTAGGTCACTACAGTATGTCCGCGACGCCCATGGTGCTCCAATCCTTTACTCACCACTATGTTTTGTTTTTGAGGAAATGTTTCACTTCTTTGTACAAAGAGCTACTTCTTACTGTTAGTTACTGTTGGTGGCTTGTAATATTTTAGTAAAGTTACAGCATTACTGTTTATATATTATAGTTCTTCTTTTCTTTCCTTTCTTTTCTTGTTAGTAGTGGCTTTGATATGTTTAATAATGTGTACTCTCCCTCTTTATGCAATCTGAAGTATAACACAGACAGTAGCCCTTAAAGCTCAAAGCATCTTAGACATTATTTGTTTTCCTGTTTAAAAAAAAAAAAAAAAAAATTTAAACAAAAATACAGTATATAGGGCTCAGGATTGTACAGTATAGAATGACATGCGTTCTTTCAGCAAAAAATAAGCAATATGATGAACTGAATTTCATTTTAGCCAACTACCCAAACATGACTGAGCAAAAAAAAAAAAAAAAAGGCTGGGGGTGTCAAATAGCAAAGAAATAGCACAGATACACTTGATCACATGTTTTTATTGTTGTTTTCGGTTGTCTCTATGTATAAATGTACCCCTTTATAAAAGTAATGACAACTTTCTAGCCGACATATTGGAAAGCACAAATGCACAATTTACTGTTAACACACGCCAGCAAGGTTTCCATATAAGCACGTTTTTGTAAATTGTCATTGACCCTATGCTGTGTTGCTGCCACGTATCCATGTTGCTCGGGTTTTAAGATTTTTAACCTCTTGTGCTCAAATTGTGCTCACATGACATTTTCTCCTATATGTCTATACTGTATGTGAGTCCATAGTTGTAAGGTGCTAATAAAGAGAAACAGTGAGGGGAATTGAAATGTACACAATAGTAGAGTCCGGGGTCTCATTAGATTAAACACGAAGATGTCTGCAGAGAAGGAGCTAAATAAATAATTATGAAGTAAGTGTGAGTGAGTAAGCAAATGAATGAATGCAACAGGAAACTCAGTACAGTTATAGACGTAATAGTCTCCTATACTGCAACACAGTGAGGTATCATATTATTACTGTATATATATATATATATACTGTACATAGAAACTCATCCTTTTTATTTGAAACAAGGCGTTCTCCAAATGAAAAAAATACAAAACCTTCAGTAAAGTGATCATTCAAGCAACTAATGTACCTTTTTCACATATACACATTTTGATCATTATTACTTTATTATTTTTATTTATTTCAGTAAATGTAATGCCATTAGCACATAGCCAGATACTCAACAATATCCTCTAAAATGATTTAAAAAATCTTTATTAAATAATTACTGTACTGTAGATACATACAAGGCATACAATGTTTCCAAAAAATACGTACACTCAATACACAATGTACCAAACTAGCATTTCAGAGATTGGTATACATTCTAGTATAGTATAAACTGTATATTTTCTAGACCAGTAAGTGAATCTTTTGCATTTGAAAATCTGAAAATTACATTTTATATATATTTATTTATTTATTTATTTGTATTAAGGATTTCCCGCATTCTACACTTTAACGATTCAAGGAAATTCTCGAACTCCTCCTTCATTTTTTTCATTTCATCAGATTCCATGATTTCATTGTATTCTTCTTCTGTCTAAAAAAAAACAAAAACATAATGGACCACAGTAATAAGCATTTACAAAACAAATTGTATATTCTACAGAAATATATAAAATACAAAAGTAAATTCTTACTTGGTCCTCGAAACATTCCCCAATCTTGTAGCATTCTAGTCCAGGAAAGGTAAGACCAGTTTCAAACAGCTCCTTTACATTTCTTGCTACGAGGTGGAGAACTTCGTCTTCATAGGCGTAGATGTTTCCGTCTTCACACAGCAAGAGGACTAACTCCAGGCCAAACGCTTCACATGGAAAATTATCAACTGCACCAATTACCACCATTTCCATTCTCTCTGGTAGGTAGAAATCTTTCCAGGCTTCTAGCTCTTCCTCATCTCCACTGTAGACCGTGCCATCCTGCCCACACACTCGAACACCGTAACCCTTTGGTTCTTTCAGGGGAATTATTGTACCCCTGTACCTTTGTACAACACTAGCAACTTCATCAAGATCTATGCGACCACCTAAAATACATAAATAAAATTGTATCTATATTTTTTTTAAATCACATCGCAGGTGTAGTGAAATACAGTTATTATAATGAAATACATGTTATTACAAATTTAAATTTTTGATGGCATATTAATACAATAATATTAAAGAATATTAAAAATTCATAGCTAGTAAAAAACACTTATTAAATGTCAGATTTCAAGAAAAATACAGTTACATTTACCTTCTGTGTAGAGCCCAGCTAATTCACTTTCAATGCCATCATGATGATAATGTCTGTTGTTAAAAGTGCCAAACAAATAAATAACATTTAATTTAAACTTTGTTGATAGATTATAATAAAAATAATTACACACATTTTTTTTGTGTGTAAAAAAGTTTCATAATTTTTGTGTAGGCAAATGACATTACAACAGTACTTACTTGTCTATTTTGTTCTGTGGCATCCTAACCTGATCATCTACTTGTGTAGGAGAAGTGTTAGAGGCCATATTTTTTTGGTTCCCTGCAACTTATAATTTGATTAATGCACAAGCAGATGATCTAAGCTGATAAGAATGAAGAAGAGAGAAAAAGAGATTGGTTAAAAAACATGTAAAAATTAATAGTGCTTTAATAAAAATGAACTACATGAAACCTGGGTCTATAAACAACATCTTACTATAATGTTCACAACAGCTAACATGAAGCAGGATAATTTTACAGTAGATGTTAATAAGGAAAGCTAAACGTTTACAGAATGTTAGCATGAATATTATTTTTTATTTTTTTAAACAGGATGAAAGATTCAGGTTCACAAAAATCATTTATCAAACCTGAACACAATTAAAACCCACAACAAATTTCAGTAACTAAAAAAAGCCAGTGAAACAAGATTAAACAGTAAGCAAATGAGTAAATTACCGCAAAAACAAGAAAGAAGTTCAGACTCTGACTTACACGACGTTTCTTGTTGCTTTCAGAAAGTTAAATGGCTGCTTGCGTTACTATGCAGCACTATGACGTCGATGGGCACGACACACACCACATCACGTGATGGGAAGATCGGATCAATTTAGTGACTCGGTTCTTTGAATCTCGTTCATCAAAATGAACGAATCTTTTTTTTTTTTTTTTAATACAGGGGGATTATTTCGTTCATTTGATCCGTTACATAAAGAAATTATAACACAGTTGTAAAGTAAAATCATTTAAATAATAAAAAATGTATTTAATTTTACAATCAAACTTTTTTATTTAAATGATTAAATGATATATATATATATATATATATATATATATATATATATCATTTCATAATGAATATTGTTCAAAATTATTCATAGCCTTCTCAATGATCATTATCATATGATTCCTATAACTGCTGAGAAAATTATTTCATTTTATTTTACAATGATTTTATTTTAAAATTGTGTTACAAATTGTGTATGTAACGGATCAAATGAACGAAATGAATTCCCTGTATTAAAAAAAAAGATTCGTTCATTTTGATGAACGAGATTCAAAGAACCGAGTCACTAAATTGATCCGATCTTCCCATCACGTGACGTGCCCATCGACGTCATAGTGCTGCATAGTAACGCAAGCAGCCGTTTAACTTTCAGAAAGCAACAAGAAACTTTGTGTAAGTCAGAGTCTGAATTTCTTTCTTGTTTTTTTGCTCATTTACTGATTTGCTTACTGTTTAATCTTGTTTCACTGGCTTTTTTTAGTTAATGAAATTTGTTGTGGGTTTTAATTGTGTTCAGGTTTGATAAATGATTTTTGTGAACCTTTAAAAAATAATAATAATATTCATGCTAACATTCTGTAAACGTTTAGCTTTCCTTATTAACACCTACTGTACAATTATCCTGCTTCATGTTAGCTGTTGTGAACATTATAGTAAGATGTTGTTTATAGACCTAGGTTTCATGTAGTTCCTTTTTATTAAAGCACCATTAATCTCTTTTTCTCTCTTCTTCATTCTTATCAGCTTAGATCATCTGCTTGTGCATTAATCAAATTAAAAGTTGCAGGGAACCAAAAAAAAATATGGCCTCTAACACTTCTCCTACACAAGTAGATGATCAGGTTAGGATGCCACAGAACAAAATAGACAAGTAAGTACTGTTGTAATGTCATTTGCCTACACAAAAATTATGAAACTTTTTACACACACAAAAAAAATGTGTGTAATTATTTTTATTATAATCTATCAACAAAGTTTAAATTAAATGTTATTTATTTGTTTGGCACTTCTAACAACAGACATTATCATCATGATGGCATTGAAAGTGAATTAGCTGGGCTCTACACAGAAGGTAAATGTAACTGTATTTTTCTTGAAATCTGACATTTAATAAGTGTTTTTTACTAGCTATGAATTTTTAATATTCTTTAATATTATTGTATTAATATGCCATAAAAAATGTAAATTTGTAATAACATGTATTTCATTATAATAACTGTATTTCACTACACCTGCGATGTGATTTAAAAAAATTATAGATAAAATTTTATTTATGTATTTTAGGTGGTCGCATAGATCTTGATGAAGTTGCTAGTGTTGTACAAAGGTACAGGGGTACAATAATTCCCCTGAAAGAACCAAAGGGTTACGGTGTTCGAGTGTGTGGGCAGGATGGCACGGTCTACAGTGGAGATGAGGAAGAGCTAGAAGCCTGGAAAGATTTCTACCTACCAGAGAGAATGGAAATGGTGGTAATTGGTGCAGTTGATAATTTTCCATGTGAAGCATTTGGCCTGGAGTTAGTCCTCTTGCTGTGTGAAGACGGAAACATCTACGCCTATGAAGACGAAGTTCTCCACCTCGTAGCAAGAAATGTAAAGGAGCTGTTTGAAACTGGTCTTACCTTTCCTGGACTAGAATGCTACAAGATTGGGGAATGTTTCGAGGACCAAGTAAGAATTTACTTTTGTATTTTATATATTTCTGTAGAATATACAATTTGTTTTGTAAATGCTTATTACTGTGGTCCATTATGTTTTTGTTTTTTTTTAGACAGAAGAAGAATACAATGAAATCATGGAATCTGATGAAATGAAAAAAATGAAGGAGGAGTTCGAGAATTTCCTTGAATCGTTAAAGTGTAGAATGCGGGAAATCCTTAATACAAAAAAATAAAAAAATAAATATATATAAAATGTAATTTTCAGATTTTCAAATGCAAAAGATTCACTTACTGGCCTAGAAAATATACAGTTTATACTATACTAGAATGTATACCAATCTCTGAAATGCTAGTTTGGTACATTGTGTATTGAGTGTACGTATTTTTTGGAAACATTGTATGCCTTGTATGTATCTACAGTACAGTAATTATTTAATAAAGATTTTTAAAATCATTTTAGAGGAGATTGTTGAGTATCTGGCTATGTGCTAATGGCATTGCATTTACTGAAATAAATAAAAATAATAAAGTAATAATGATCAAAATATGTATATGTGAAAAAGGTACATTAGTTGCTTGAATGATCACTTTACTGAAGGTTTTGTATTTTTTTCATTTGGAGAACGCCTTGTTTCAAATAAAAAGGATGAGTTTCTATGTACAGTATATATATATACAGTAATAATATGATACCTCACTGTGTTGCAGTATAGGAGACTATTACGTCTATAACTGTATTGAGTTTCCTGTTGCATTCATTCATTTGCTTACTCACTCACACTTACTTCATAATTACTTATTTATTTAGCTCCTTCTCTGCAGACACCTTCGTGTTTAATCTAATGAGTCCCCGGACTCTACTATTGTGTACATTTCAATTCCCCTCACTGTTTCTCTTTATTAGCACCTTACAACTATGGACTCACATACAGTATAGACATATAGGAGAAAATGTCATGTGAGCACAATTTGAGCACAAGAGGTTAAAAATCTTAAAACCCGAGCAACATGGATACGTGGCAGCAACACAGCATAGGGTCAATGACAATTTACAAAAACATGTGCTTATATGGAAACCTTGCTGGCGTGTGTTAACAGTAAATTGTGCATTTGTACTTTCCGATATGTCGGCTAGAAAGTTGTCATTACTTTTATAAAGGGTACATTTATACATAGAGACAACCGAAAACAACAATAAAAACACGTGATCAAGTGTATCTGTGCTATTTCTTTGCTATTTGACACCCCCAGCCTTTTTTTTTTTTGCTCAGTCATGTTTGGGTAGTTGGGTAAAATGAAATTCAGTTCATCATATTGCTTATTTTTTGCTGAAAGAACGCGTCATTCTATACTGTACAATCCTAAGCCCTATATACTGTATTTTTGTTAAAAAAAAAAAACAGCAAAACAAATAATATCTAAGATGCTTTGAGCTTTAAGGGCTACTGTCTGCGTTATACTTCAGATTGCATAAAGAGGGAGAGTACACATTATTAAACATATCAAAGCCACTACTAACAAGAAAAGAAAGGAAAGAAAAGAAGAACTATAATATATAAACAGTAATGCTGTAACTTTACTAAAATATTACAAGCCACCAACAGTAACTAACAGTAAGAAGTAGCTCTTTGTACAAAGAAGTGAAACATTTCCTCAAAAACAAAACATAGTGGTGAGTAAAGGATTGGAGCACCATGGGCGTCGCGGACATACTGTAGTGACCTACCTGTGAAACTGCACTGTTTTTGCAATCCAGGCTTTCTTTACTAAATAGGTTTTGATTCTGTTTTAATTTTGATTTAAAGTGTTGCACAGACACTGGAAAAGAATTGTGTACTTTTATAAAATGCCCACTTCCATAAAATGCATTAAATAGAAATAACAATGAAATTACATTACAATTACGTATGATTTCCAACTGTGGAACAACTTAAGTTGCAATTAATTTCACTTAGGCATGCATTACTATGACATGAATTTTACTGTAACTTATGTTTACTAATACATGCAGCTCTCTCTCTCTCTCTCTCTCGCAAAAAAATATATAAATAAAAAAATAAATAGAGCCCACTGAAATTGGTTTCTTATATCGGCATCTCTACAGTATGGCAACCTTTAAATGCATTTTTGCCTGACACGTAGTTGTAGCCTCGATGGGGACGGCTCTAATGACGGGTGAGAACTGGCTGCGATTAAATTAGGGAGAAAATGAGGAAAATCCCAAGAAAAAAAACCTAATAATAATAGTAAAAAAATGCAGTACAGTCTAATTTAGCTGTCTTGGAAAAGAATTGTGTACTTTTATAAAATGCCCACTTCCATAAAATGCATTAAATAGAAATAACAATGAAATTACATTAAAATTACGTATGATTTCCAACTGTGGAACAACTTAAGTTGCAATTCATTTCACTTAAGCATGCATTACTATGACATGAATTCTACTGTAACTCCAATTTATGTTTACTAATACATGCAGCTCTCGCTCTCTCTCTCTCTCTCTCTCTCTCTCTTAAAAAAAAAAAATAGAGCTAATCAATATTCTTCCCGTGCCTGGTGAGTTTCCTCCCACAGTCCTAAAACATGCAGATTATGCTAATTGGCATTGCCAAATTGCCTGTGGTGGGTGAACGCATGTGTTAAAGTTGATCCAGAGGTCCTACCGTGGTTGACAAAATAAGGCATAAATACAATTGTCACCACTGGCCTCCACAATCCATAGTGGGACTACAGAGCTTCCTACATGGATGGATGGATGGAACTGAATACTGTGTACACTAGATCCATATTTTCAGGTGAAAGATAAATATTAAAGGGACCATAATAATAATAATAAAGCAGACTTGAGTTTAATAACAGTGTTGTTAAGCGCACAGGTTAGAGTGCCAAAAACAGATTCTAGTGAGTCCGGTAAATACAGTATATGAACTGTCCACAGGATATCATATAACCAAATATTTTAACACAACATCATCAAGGACCTGTGTAATGTGTGTAAAACTACTAGCGTTCCGTTATCGCTTACGATTTTAAACCAGTTATAACAGCATGTAAATGTACTCCTTGTTTTTATGGGTTTTGTTTGAGAGGTGTGTACAAATGGTGCAATATTAATGCAGTATTTTGTACAATAATCAGAATTCTGTTGTCGTTCGTAAGGTTGGCTACACCAGCGCTCCTGGTCAGGGAGGCATTCTGGCCCAGAGGGAGTTTGACAGACGCTTTTCTCCACATTATGTAAGTGTGTGTATATCAATCCTCAGAAGAGGTTTACTCACCGTCTTAGATGCTCCACATGGTTGAGACAAATTCCATCAAACATTCAGTCACACCTTGAAGCCATTAAATTGATCAGTTTAAGCACAATTCAGAGCCTTTTGTAGGTAACCTTTTGTTTGTACCTCCCTGTAGCTGGACTGGGCTGCTTTCGGTGTGGTTACTCTGCCCTCCATTGGCATCCCGCTGCTCCTCTGGTACTCCAGCAAGAGGAAATACGACTCCCCCAAGACCAAGAAGAATTAACGTGTGTAGGGTTAAAGCATTACAAAAGGGGTCAAGGAAGGGGTGGGAATGTGGGTTGATATATATTTTTTTCCCAGAGATTTTTCAATCATTTTATTACCCATATTGGGGGTAACATGACCATGGATTCAAGTTCAGAGTTCTCACTGGATGGCCAGTTATTTCTTTCCTTTTCCTCCCATCCGGAAGAATGACTGAGGCATCCTTTTTTTTTTTAGTTTGTTTGTTTGTAATCAAGCATTTAAAAACAAATTGGGTCATTACTGTTCTGAGATTTACAGTGGAAATAATAAATAAAAGTGGATTTTTACAAAATAAATACACCTCAGTTTGGATGTTTTTCTTTGTTATGGTAATTGCATAACAGCTTTGCTTTATGGTAATTGTAACCCGTCGCATCAGATCAGGTATTGCGTTGCATTTTGGGTGATTTGAGTTATACATATTTTTTACTCATGGTTAATTAAGCTTCATTTTGACACCATGTTTATTACTCATTTCTGGTTCCTGAGATATGGTGAAACTTTGGACCTCAGGAGGGAAAAAAGTTAAAAGACAGCTCAGACATCATGCTTAAAACATAATCATAATTTCATGAGCATCAGAGCTGGGGGTGGCAGATCTGAAGATGGAAGAATAGAAAGGATTAGGAGTAAGTATATTAAAGGGACAGTGCAAATATAGGACAATTTTGTTACAGAGGACAGATTAAGATGGTTTGGACATGTGCAGAGAAGGGATGGGTATATTGGGAGGAAAATGTTAGAGATGGAGCTGATAAGCAAGAGGAAATGATGAAGGCCCAAGAGGAGGTTTATGGCTGTGGTGAGGGAGGACATGTACTGTAGGAGATTGGAGGGGTAGACAGAGTTAGATGGAGACAAATAGTCCGCTGTGGCAACCCCTAATGAGGGCAGCCGGAAGAAAAATAATAAGAGGAAGTGGAAACACTGTGCCACCAAAACACTGAGCCACCCTCTTTTCTTTTTAAATAATATTTTTCTTATTTTTTATTTTAATGGGTGTCCCTATAAACTGTGTGCTCTACAAACACATTTCTGTTTCGCCCCGAATATGTTCTGGCTTGCTGGGGAATGGTTTATCTTGTACCACAGAATTTTATTTAGGTGTGGCAGTTAAAAATTTTGATGTCCTACCCAGTCCCACTGTACATAAAATCAGTAACATAATTAATCTTTGTACATAAGTAGTGTAACAAGATTGTACATAGAACCTTTAAAATAGTGTACCCCAAAAAGGCAAAATAAAACCTTTAAGCTTTTATAAATACATTTTTTTCTTAAAAAAACTGGAATCAGGAATCGAGCCTGGCCGGAGATCGAACCCGGACCCTGGCGGTGCAAGGCGACAGTGGTAACCACTACAACGCCATACCGCCTAATTTCAATTTCCACAATCGAAAGAAGTAAGTTTGTATGAAATGTGAATGTGTATGAATCAAAATTATAAGATTGTCCCTGATGAGCAAGTCGAGGGCGACTGTGGCAAGAAAAAACTCCCTGGGATGATAACAAGAAGAAACCTTGAGAGGAACAGGGAACCCATCCTCATCTGGGTGATAACGGATAGCAGGGATTGATAATGTGTAAGACTGGAAGTTCAGTGTAACAGGAGATGTGTTAAAATTCCAGTTTGTGCCTGGAGGCTCAGGTAGACTGTAGGAAATTCCAGTCCAGAACTATCGAATGACTGAAGTCACAGGTTCCCAGAGAACAGCTGTCTGCATCAGTTGAGGACAGGACAGTCTTCGTGGAAACCATCCCCAGCCACTACGCGCATCCAAGCAGACCACACAGGGCATCCATGCAACAAGATCTCCAACCAGAAGCAGGACTCCAGGGTTAGACAGGTCCAGAGGGCAGAGGGGTCTGGATCACTGGCAACTCAGGAGCGACATGTATAGTTCGACAGAGAGACATGGAGAGGGAAAAGGAGAGAGGGAGAGAGAAGAGAGCAGAAAAGGAGAGAGCAGAAAATAAGGATGGCAGTTAGATGAGGTTAGACAGGAGTCTCCATGGACTATGATGTTGGCAGGTGACATTGTGCTTTGTAGCGAGAGCAGGGAACAGGTGGAGGAAAATTTGGAGAGGTGGAGGTATGTTCTGGAAAGCAGAGGAATGAAGGTTAGCCACAGCAAGACAGAATACATGTGTGTGAATGAGAGAGACCCAAGTGGAACGGTGAGGCTACAGGGAGCAGAGATAAAGAAGGTGCAGGACTTTAACTACTTAGGGTCAGCGGTCCAGAGTAATGGTGATTGTGGAAAGGAGGTGAAGAGGCGGGTACTGGCTAGGTGGAATGGGTGGATAAAGGTGCCACGTGTGCTGTGCGATAAAAGAGTATCAGCGAGAATGAAAGGAAAGGTGTACAAGACAGTGGTGAGACCAGCGATGCTCTACGGCTTAGAGACAGCGGCTCTGAAGAAAAGACAGGAGGCAGAGCTGGAGGTAGCGGAGATGAAGATGTTGAGATTCTCTTTGGGCGTGACAAGGATGGATAGGATTGAGAATAAGTTCATCAGAGGGACAATCCATGTTAGATGTTTTGGAGATAAAGTCAGAGAGGCCAGATTGAGGTAGTTTGGACATGTTCAGAGGAGAGATTGTGAATATATCGGTAGAAGGATGCTGAGGTTAGAACTGCCAGGCAGGAGGTCTAGAGGAAGACCAAAGAGGAGATTTATGGATGTAGTGAGAGAGGACATAAAGTTAGTTGGCGTGAGAGAAGAGGATACAAAGGATAGGCTTAGATGGAGGCAAATGATTCGCTGTGGCGACCCCTGAAAGGGAACAGCAAAGAAGAAGAAGAATAGGGGGGAAAAATCACCATGTCCCAGCCAAAATACTGTAATCAGCAAATGATCTTCAGACTAACCATTTTGAAAAATATCTAGTTTTTTAAAATTAGCTAGATAGTTAGTTAGCTAGCTAAATTTTACGCTACATGATGAAGGGAACAGGTTTGTCCCACTAACTCCAGCTAGCTAGCTAAATCTATATACTTTAAATAAAACTGAAATTCAGTGTGTTTGTATGGACAGCCGGTTCAGTCACAGGCATGTCTCCTCACTTGAAGAAACTGTATGCAGCATCATCATCTGTTAGCATGTCACAGGCGTTCTCCACCGACTGTAACAGCAGGCAGCGTCCTCACTAACTGCAACAGTAGGTAGCATCATCTTCAAATTCTGTGTAATGGTAAAACGCAGGCATCAGGATCTGCATGCGGGTACCCTCTAGTTATAAAATATAATGTAGAAAGCAAAACTGTGGACAGTTCATATACTGTATGTATTTGACTCACTAGAATCTGTTTTTGGCACTCTAACCTGTGCGCTTAACAACACTGTTATTAAACTCAAGTCTGCTTTATTATTATTATTATGGTCCCTTTAATATTTATCTTTCACCTGAAAATATGGATCTAGTGTACACAGTATTCAGTTCCATCCATCCATCCATGTAGGAAGCTCTGTAGTCCCACTATGGATTGTGGAGGCCAGTGGTGACAATTGTATTTATGCCTTATTGTGTCAACCACGGTAGGACCTCTGGATCAACTTTAACACATGCGTTCACCCACCACAGGCAATTTGGCAATGCCAATTAGCATAATCTGCATGTTTTAGGACTGTGGGAGGAAACTCACCAGGCACGGGAAGAATATTGATTAGCTCTATTTATTTTTTTTTAAGAGAGAGAGAGAGAGAGAGAGAGCGAGAGCTGCATGTATTAGTAAACATAAATTGGAGTTACAGTAGAATTCATGTCATAGTAATGCATGCTTAAGTGAAATGAATTGCAACTTAAGTTGTTCCACAGTTGGAAATCATACGTAATTTTAATGTAATTTCATTGTTATTTCTATTTAATGCATTTTATGGAAGTGGGCATTTTATAAAAGTACACAATTCTTTTCCAAGACAGCTAAATTAGACTGTACTGCATTTTTTTACTATTATTATTAGTTTTTTTTTCTTGGGATTTTCCTCATTTTCTCACTAATTTAATCGCAGCCAGTTCTCACCCGTCATTATAGCCGTCCCCATCGAGGCTACAACTACGTGTCAGGGAGGGCAGAATCACATCTTTTCAAACTGCTTGCTCATGCACTATTTGAACCAGGGAAACACGCTCCGAGCTTAGCAAACAGCTCTCCTTCCGTTTGCGTGAGCTCACAGATGCCTGTGACTGTATGTATAGCCGCAACTGATGTGAGAGCGCTAGAGTGTCTCCCACCCCTCTCCTCTGAGAGAGCTCGGCCAATCAGCTCTTTCTAGGCTGCCAGCTGCGGAAGGCTACAGCATCACCGAGCTCACTTAATCCTAATATCACTGAATATTAAATAACTAATCCAAAAATGCATTTAAAGGTTGCCATACTGTAGAGATGCCGATATAAGAAACCAATTTCAGTGGGCTCTATTTATTTTTTTATTTATATATTTTTTTGCGAGAGAGGGAGAGAGAAAGAGAGAGAGAGAGAGAGCTGCATGTATTAGTAAACATAAGTTACAGTAAAATTCATGTAATACATGCCTAAGTGAAATTAATTGCAACTTAAGTTGTTCCACAGTTGGAAATCATACGTAATTGTAATGTAATTTCATTGTTATTTCTATTTAATGCATTTTATGGAAGTGGGCATTTTATAAAAGTACACAATTCTTTTCCAGTGTCTGTGCAACACTAGCACACATAATTCTGCTTCATGGGGTACACTTTAAATCAAAATTAAAACAGAATCAAAACCTATTTAGTAAAGAAAGCCTGGATTGCAAAAACAGTGCAGTTTCACAGGTAGGTCACTACAGTATGTCCGCGACGCCCATGGTGCTCCAATCCTTTACTCACCACTATGTTTTGTTTTTGAGGAAATGTTTCACTTCTTTGTACAAAGAGCTACTTCTTACTGTTAGTTACTGTTGGTGGCTTGTAATATTTTAGTAAAGTTACAGCATTACTGTTTATATATTATAGTTCTTCTTTTCTTTCCTTTCTTTTCTTGTTAGTAGTGGCTTTGATATGTTTAATAATGTGTACTCTCCCTCTTTATGCAATCTGAAGTATAACGCAGACAGTAGCCCTTAAAGCTCAAAGCATCTTAGACATTATTTGTTTTGCTGTTTAAAAAAATAAAAAAAAATTTTTAAACAAAAATACAGTATATAGGGCTCAGGATTGTACAGTATAGAATGACATGCGTTCTTTCAGCAAAAAATAAGCAATATGATGAACTGAATTTCATTTTAGCCAACTACCCAAACATGACTGAGCAAAAAAAAAAAAAAAAAAGGCTGGGGGTGTCAAATAGCAAAGAAATAGCACAGATACACTTGATCACGTGTTTTTATTGTTGTTTTCGGTTGTCTCTATGTATAAATGTACCCTTTATAAAAGTAATGACAACTTTCTAGTCGACATATCGGAAAGCACAAATGCACAATTTACTGTTAACACACGCCAGCAAGGTTTCCATATAAGCACATGTTTTTGTAAATTGTCATTGACCCTATGCTGTGTTGCTGCCACGTATCCATGTTGCTCGGGTTTTAAGATTTTTAACCTCTTGTGCTCAAATTGTGCTCACATGACATTTTCTCCTATATGTCTATACTGTATGTGAGTCCATAGTTGTAAGGTGCTAATAAAGAGAAACAGTGAGGGGAATTGAAATGTACACAATAGTAGAGTCCGGGGTCTCATTAGATTAAACACGAAGGTGTCTGCAGAGAAGGAGGTAAATAAATAAGTAATTATGAAGTAAGTGTGAGTGAGTAAGCAAATGAATGAATGCAACAGGAAACTCAGTACAGTTATAGACGTAATAGTCTCCTATACTGCAACACAGTGAGGTATCATATTATTACTGTATATATATATATATATATATATATATATATATATATATATATATATATATATACTGTACATAGAAACTCATCGTTTTTATTTGAAACAAGGCGTTCTCCAAATGAAAAAAATACTAAACCTTCAGTAAAGTGATCATTCAAGCAACTAATGTACCTTTTTCACATATACACATTTTGATCATTATTACTTTATTATTTTTATTTATTTCAGTAAATGTAATGCCATTAGCACATAGCCAGATACTCAACAATCTCCTCTAAAATGATTTTAAAAATCTTTATTAAATAATTACTGTACTGTAGATACATACAAGGCATACAATGTTTCCAAAAAATACGTACACTCAATACACAATGTACCAAACTAGCATTTCAGAGATTGGTATACATTCTAGTATAGTATAAACTGTATATTTTCTAGGCCAGTAAGTGAATCTTTTGCATTTGAAAATCTGAAAATTACATTTTATATATATTTATTTTTTTTATTTTTTTGTATTAAGGATTTCCCGCATTCTACACTTTAACGATTCAAGGAAATTCTCGAACTCCTCCTTCATTTTTTTCATTTCATCAGATTCCATGATTTCATTGTATTCTTCTTCTGTCTAAAAAAAAAACAAAAACATAATGGACCACAGTAAGCATTTACAAAACAAATTGTATATTCTACAGAAATATATAAAATACAAAAGTAAATTCTTACTTGGTCCTCGAAACATTCCCCAATCTTGTAGCATTCTAGTCCAGGAAAGGTAAGACCAGTTTCAAACAGCTCCTTTACATTTCTTGCTACGAGGTGGAGAACTTCGTCTTCATAGGCGTAGATGTTTCCGTCTTCACACAGCAAGAGGACTAACTCCAGGCCAAACGCTTCACATGGAAAATTATCAACTGCACCAATTACCACCATTTCCATTCTCTCTGGTAGGTAGAAATCTTTCCAGGCTTCTAGCTCTTCCTCATCTCCACTGTAGACCGTGCCATCCTGCCCACACACTCGAACACCGTAACCCTTTGGTTCTTTCAGGGGAATTATTGTACCCCTGTACCTTTGTACAACACTAGCAACTTCATCAAGATCTATGCGACCACCTAAAATACATAAATAAAATTTTATCTATATTTTTTTTAAATCACATCGCAGGTGTAGTGAAATACAGTTATTATAATGAAATAAATGTTATTACAAATTTAAATTTTTGATGGCATATTAATACAATAATATTAAAGAATATTAAAAATTCATAGCTAGTAAAAAACACTTATTAAATGTCAGATTTCAAGAAAAATACAGTTACATTTACCTTCTGTGTAGAGCCCAGCTAATTCACTTTCAATGCCATCATGATGATAATGTCTGTTGTTAAAAGTGCCAAACAAATAAATAACATTTAATTTAAACTTTGTTGATAGATTATAATAAAAATAATTACACACATTTTTTTTTTGTGTGTAAAAAGTTTCATAATTTTTGTGTAGGCAAATGACATTACAACAGTACTTACTTGTCTATTTTGTTCTGTGGTATCCTAACCTGATCATCTACTTGTGTAGGAGAAGTGTTAGAGGCCATATTTTTTTGGTTCCCTGCAACTTTTAATTTGATTAATGCACAAGCAGATGATCTAAGCTGATAAGAATGAAGAAGAGAGAAAAAGAGATTAATAGTGCTTTAATAAAAAGGAACTACATGAAACCTGGGTCTATAAACAACATCTTACTATAATGTTCACAACAGCTAACATGAAGCAGGATAATTGTACAGTAGGTGTTAATAAGGAAAGCTAAACGTTTACAGAATGTTAGCATGAATATTATTATTATTTTTTAAAGGTTCACAAAAATCATTTATCAAACCTGAACACAATTAAAACCCACAACAAATTTCAGTAACTAAAAAAAGCCAGTGAAACAAGATTAAACAGTAAGCAAATCAGTAAATGAGCGAAAAAACAAGAAAGAAATTCAGACTCTGACTTACACAAAGTTTCTTGTTGCTTTCAGAAAGTTAAATGGCTGCTTGCGTTACTATGCAGCACTATGACGTCGATGGGCACGACACACACCACATCACGTGATGGGAAGATCGGATCAATTTAGTGACACGGTTCTTTGAATCTCGATCATCAAAATGAACGAATCTTTTTTTTTAATACAGGGAATTCATTTCGTTCATTTGATCCGTTACATACACAATTTGTAACACAATTTTAAAATAAAATCATTGTAAAATAAAATGAAATAATTTTCTCAGCAGTTATAGGAATCATATGATAATGATCATTGAGAAGGCTATGAATAATTTTGAACAATATTCATTTAATCATTTAAATAAAAAGGTTTGATTGTAAAATTAAATATATTTTTTATTATTTAAATGATTTTACTTTACAACTGTGTTATAATTTCTTTATGTAACGGATCAAATGAACGAAATAATCCCCCTGTATTAAAAAAAAAAAAAAAAGATTCGTTCATTTTGATGAACGAGATTCAAAGAACCGAGTCACTAAATTGATCCGATCTTCCCATCACGTGATGTGGTGTGTGTCGTGCCCATCGACGTCATAGTGCTGCATAGTAACGCAAGCAGCCATTTAACTTTCTGAAAGCAACAAGAAACGTCGTGTAAGTCAGAGTCTGAACTTCTTTCTTGTTTTTGCGGTAATTTACTCATTTGCTTACTGTTTAATCTTGTTTCACTGGCTTTTTTTAGTTACTGAAATTTGTTGTGGGTTTTAATTGTGTTCAGGTTTGATAAATGATTTTTGTGAACCTGAATCTTTCATCCTGTTTAAAAAAATAAAAAATAATATTCATGCTAACATTCTGTAAACGTTTAGCTTTCCTTATTAACACCTACTGTAAAATTATCCTGCTTCATGTTAGCTGTTGTGAACATTATAGTAAGATGTTGTTTATAGACCCAGGTTTCATGTAGTTCATTTTTATTAAAGCACTATTAATTTTTACATGTTTTTTAACCAATCTCTTTTTCTCTCTTCATTCTTATCAGCTTAGATCATCTGCTTGTGCATTAATCAAATTATAAGTTGCAGGGAACCAAAAAAATATGGCCTCTAACACTTCTCCTACACAAGTAGATGATCAGGTTAGGATGCCACAGAACAAAATAGACAAGTAAGTACTGTTGTAATGTCATTTGCCTACACAAAAATTATGAAACTTTTTACACACACAAAAAAAATGTGTGTAATTATTTTTATTATAATCTATCAACAAAGTTTAAATTAAATGTTATTTATTTGTTTGGCACTTTTAACAACAGACATTATCATCATGATGGCATTGAAAGTGAATTAGCTGGGCTCTACACAGAAGGTAAATGTAACTGTATTTTTCTTGAAATCTGACATTTAATAAGTGTTTTTTACTAGCTATGAATTTTTAATATTCTTTAATATTATTGTATTAATATGCCATCAAAAATGTAAATTTGTAATAACATGTATTTCATTATAATAACTGTATTTCACTACACCTGCGATGTGATTTAAAAAAAATATAGATAAAATTTTATTTATGTATTTTAGGTGGTCGCATAGATCTTGATGAAGTTGCTAGTGTTGTACAAAGGTACAGGGGTACAATAATTCCCCTGAAAGAACCAAAGGGTTACGGTGTTCGAGTGTGTGGGCAGGATGGCACGGTCTACAGTGGAGATGAGGAAGAGCTAGAAGCCTGGAAAGATTTCTACCTACCAGAGAGAATGGAAATGGTGGTAATTGGTGCAGTTGATAATTTTCCATGTGAAGCGCTTGGCCTGGAGTTAGTCCTCTTGCTGTGTGAAGACGGAAACATCTACGCCTATGAAGACGAAGTTCTCCACCTCGTAGCAAGAAATGTAAAGGAGCTGTTTGAAACTGGTCTTACCTTTCCTGGACTAGAATGCTACAAGATTGGGGAATGTTTCGAGGACCAAGTAAGAATTTACTTTTGTATTTTATATATTTCTGTAGAATATACAATTTGTTTTGTAAATGCTTACTGTGGTCCATTATGTTTTGTTTTTTTTAGACAGAAGAAGAATACAATGAAATCATGGAATCTGATGAAATGAAAAAAATGAAGGAGGAGTTCGAGAATTTCCTTGAATCGTTAAAGTGTAGAATGCGGGAAATCCTTAATACAAAAAAATAAATATATATAAAATGTAATTTTCAGATTTTCAAATGCAAAAGATTCACTTACTGGCCTAGAAAATATACAGTTTATACTATACTATACTAGAATGTATACCAATCTCTGAAATGCTAGTTTGGTACATTGTGTATTGAGTGTACGTATTTTTTGGAAACATTGTATGCCTTGTATGTATCTACAGTACAGTAATTATTTAATAAAGATTTTTTAAATCATTTTAGAGGAGATTGTTGAGTATCTGGCTATGTGCTAATGGCATTACATTTACTGAAATAAATAAAAATAAAAAAGTAATAATGATCAAAATGTGTATATGTGAAAAAGGTGCATTAGTTGCTTGAATGATCACTTTACTGAAGGTTTTGTATTTTTTTCATTTGGAGAACGCCTTGTTTCAAATAAAAACGATGAGTTTCTATGTACAGTATATATATATATATACAGTAATAATATGATACCTCACTGTGTTGCAGTATAGGAGACTATTACGTCTATAACTGTACTGAGTTTCCTGTTGCATTCATTCATTTGCTTACTCACTCACACTTACTTCATAATTACTTATTTATTTAGCTCCTTCTCTGCAGACACCTTCGTGTTTAATCTAATGAGACCCCGGACTCTACTATTGTGTACATTTCAATTCCCCTCACTGTTTCTCTTTATTAGCACCTTACAACTATGGACTCATATACAGTATAGACATATAGGAGAAAATGTCATGTGAGCACAATTTGAGCACAAGAGGTTAAAAATCTTAAAACCCGAGCAACATGGATACGTGGCAGCAACACAGCATAGGGTCAATGACAATTTACAAAAACATGTGCTTATATGGAAACCTTGCTGGCGTGTGTTAACAGTAAATTGTGCATTTGTGCTTTCCGATATGTCGACTAGAAAGTTGTCATTACTTTAATAAAGGGTACATTTATACATAGAGACAACCGAAAACAACAATAAAAACACGTGATCAAGTGTATCTGTGCTATTTCTTTGCTATTTGACACCCCCAGCCTTTTTTTTTTTTTTTTTTTGCTCAGTCATGTTTGGGTAGTTGGCTAAAATGAAATTCAGTTCATCATATTGCTTATTTTTTGCTGAAAGAACGCATGTCATTCTATACTGTACAATCCTGAGCCCTATATACTGTATTTTTGTTTTAAAAATTTTTTTTTTTTTTTTAAACAGCAAAACAAATAATGTCTAAGATGCTTTGAGCTTTAAGGGCTACTGTCTGCGTTATACTTCAGATTGCATAAAGAGGGAGAGTACACATTATTAAACATATCAAAGCCACTACTAACAAGAAAAGAAAGGAAAGAAAAGAAGAACTATAATATATAAACAGTAATGCTGTAACTTTACTAAAATATTACAAGCCACCAACAGTAACTAACAGTAAGAAGTAGCTCTTTGTACAAAGAAGTGAAACATTTCCTCAAAAACAAAACATAGTGGTGAGTAAAGGATTGGAGCACCATGGGCGTCGCGGACATACTGTAGTGACCTACCTGTGAAACTGCACTGTTTTTGCAATCCAGGCTTTCTTTACTAAATAGGTTTTGATTCTGTTTTAATTTTGATTTAAAGTGTACCCCATGAAGCAGAATTATGTGTGCTAGTGTTGCACAGACACTGGAAAAGAATTGTGTACTTTTATAAAATGCCCACTTCCATAAAATGCATTAAATAGAAATAACAATGAAATTACATTACAATTACGTATGATTTCCAACTGTGGAACAACGTAAGTTGCAATTAATTTCACTTAGGCATGTATTACATGAATTTTACTGTAACTTATGTTTACTAATACATGCAGCTCTCTCTCTCTCTCTCTCTCTCTCTTTCTCTCTCGCAAAAAAAAATATAAATAAAAAAATAAATAGAGCCCACTGAAATTGGTTTCTTATATCGGCATCTCTACAGTATGGAAACCTTTAAATGCATTTTTGCCTGACACGTAGTTGTAGCCTCGATGGGGACGGCTCTAATGACGGGTGAGAATTGGCTGTGATTAAATTAGGGAGAAAATGAGGAAAATCCCAAGAATAAAAACCTAATAATAATAGTAAAAAAATGCAGTACAGTCTAATTTAGCTGTCTTGGAAAAGAATTGTGTACTTTTATGCATTATGCTAATTGGCATTGCCAAATTGCCTGTGGTGGGTGAACGCATGTGTTAAAGTTGATCCAGAGGTCCTGGATCAACTTTACAAAATAAGGCATAAATACAATTGTCACCACTGGCCTCCACAATCCATAGTGGGACTACAGAGCTTCCTACATGGATGGATGGATGGAACTGAATACTGTGTACACTACTAGATCCATATTTTCAGGTGAAAGATAAATATTAAAGGGACCATAATAATAATAATAAAGCAGACTTGAGTTTAATAACAGTGTTGTTAAGCGCACAGGTTAGAGTGCCAAAAACAGATTCTAGTGAGTCAAATACATACAGTATATGAACTGTCCACAGTTCTGCTTTCTACATTATATTTTATAACTAGAGGGTACCCGCATGCAGATCCTGATGCCTGCGTTTTACCATTACACAGAATTTGAAGATGATGCTACCTACTGTTGCAGTTAGTGAGGACGCTGCCTGCTGTTACAGTCGGTGGAGAACGCCTGTGACATGCTAACAGATGATGATGCTGCATACAGTTTCTTCAAGTGAGGAGACATACCTGTGACTGAACCGGCTGTCCATACAAACACACTGAATTTCAGTTTTATTTAAAGTATATAGATTTAGCTAGCTAGCTCGAGTTAGTGGGACAAACCTGTTCCCTTCATCATGTAGCGTAAAATTTAGCTAGCTAACTAAACTTGCTAGCTAAATCTAGCCATTTTAAAAACTGGGACAAACCTTTTCCCTTCATCCAGAGCGTAAAATTTTAGCTAGCAAACTAACTATCTAGCTAATTTTAAAAAACTAGATATTTTTCAAAATGGTTAGTCTGAAGATCATTTGCTGATTACAGTATTTTGGCTGGGACATGGTGATTTTTCCCCCCTATTCTTCTTCTTCTTTGCTGTTCCCTTTCAGGGGTCGCCACAGCGAATCATTTGCCTCCATCTAAGCCTATCCTTTGTATCCTCTTCTCTCACGCCAACTAACTTTATGTCCTCTCTCACTACATCCATAAATCTCCTCTTTGGTCTTCCTCTAGACCTCCTGCCTGGCAGTTCTAACCTCAGCATCCTTCTACCGATATATTCACAATCTCTCCTCTGAACATGTCCAAACTACCTCAATCTGGCCTCTCTGACTTTATCTCCAAAACATCTAACATGGATTGTCCCTCTGATGAACTTATTCTCAATCCTATCCATCCTTGTCACGCCCAAAGAGAATCTCAACATCTTCATCTCCGCTACCTCCAGCTCTGCCTCCTGTCTTTTCTTCAGAGCCGCTGTCTCTAAGCCGTAGAGCATCGCTGGTCTCACCACTGTCTTGTACACCTTTCCTTTCATTCTCGCTGATACTCTTTTATCGCACAGCACACGTGGCACCTTTATCCACCCATTCCACCTAGCCAGTACCCGCCTCTTCACCTCCTTTCCACAATCACCATTACTCTGGACCGCTGACCCTAAGTAGTTAAAGTCCTGCACCTTCTTTATCTCTGCTCCCTGTAGCCTCACCGTTCCACTTGGGTCTCTCTCATTCACACACATGTATTCTGTCTTGCTGTGGCTAACCTTCATTCCTCTGCTTTCCAGAACATACCTCCACCTCTCCAAATTTTCCTCCACCTGTTCCCTGCTCTCGCTACAAAGCACAATGTCACCTGCCAACATCATAGTCCATGGAGACTCCTGTCTAACCTCATCTAACTGCCATCCTTATTTTCTGCTCTCTCCTTTTCTGCTCTCTTCTCTCTCCCTCTCTCCTTTTCCCTCTCCATGTCTCTCTGTCGAACTATACATGTCGCTCCTGAGTTGCCAGTGATCCAGACCCCTCTGCCCTCTGGACCTGTCTAACCCTGGAGTCCTGCTTCTGGTTGGAGATCTTGTTGCATGGATGCCCTGTGTGGTCTGCTTGGATGCGCGTAGTGGCTGGGGATGGTTTCCACGAAGACTGTCCTGTCCTCAACTGATGCAGACAGCTGTTCTCTGGGAACCTGTGACTTCAGTCATTTGATAGTTCTGGACTGGAATTTCCTACAGTCTACCTGAGCCTCCAGGCACAAACTGGAATTTTAACACATCTCCTGTTACACTGAACTTCCAGTCTTACACATTATCAATCCCTGCTATCCATTATCACCCAGATGAGGATGGGTTCCCTGTTCCTCTCAAGGTTTCTTCCTGTTATCATCCCAGGGAGTTTTTCCTTTCCATCGTCGCCCTCGGCTTGCTCATCAGGGACAATCTTATAATTTTGATTCATACACATTCACATTTCATACAAACTTACTTCTTTTGATTGTGTAAATTGAAATTAGGCGGTATGGCGTTGTAGTGGTTACCACTGTCGCCTTGCACCGCCAGGGTCCGGGTTCGATCTCCGGCCAGGCTCGATTCCTGATTCCAGTTTTTTTAAGAAAAAAATGTATTTATAAAAGCTTAAAGGTTTTATTTTGCCTTTTTGGGGTACACTATTTTAAAGGTTCTATGTACAATCTTGTAACACTACTTATGTACAAAGATTAATTATGTTACTGATTTTATGTACAGTGGGACTGGGTAGGACATCAAAATTTTGAACTGCCACACCTAAATAAAATTCTGTGGTACAAGATAAACCATTCCCCAGCAAGCCAGAACATATTCGGGGCGAAACAGAAATGTGTTTGTAGAGCACACAGTTTATAGGGACACCCACTAAAATAAAAAATAAGAAAAATATTATTTAAAAAGAAAAGAGGGTGGCTCAGTGTTTTGGTGGCACAGTGTTTCCACTTCCTCTTATTATTTTTCTTCCGGCTGCCCTCATTAGGGGTTGCCACAGCGGACTATTTGTTTCCATCTAACTCTGTCTACCCCTCCAATCTCCTACAGTACATGTCCTCCCTCACCACAGCCATAAACCTCCTCTTGGGCCTTCATCATTTCCTCTTGCTTATCAGCTCCATCTCTAACATTTTCCTCCCAATATACCCATCCCTTCTCTGCACATGTCCAAACCATCTTAATCTGTCCTCTGTAACAAAATTGTCCTATATTTGCACTGTCCCTTTAATATACTTACTCCTAATCCTTTCTATTCTTCCATCTTCAGATCTGCCACCCCCAGCTCTGATGCTCATGAAATTATGATTATGTTTTAAGCATGATGTCTGAGCTGTCTTTTAACTTTTTTCCCTCCTGAGGTCCAAAGTTTCACCATATCTCAGGAACCAGAAATGAGTAATAAACATGGTGTCAAAATGAAGCTTAATTAACCATGAGTAAAAAATATGTATAACTCAAATCACCCAAAATGCAACGCAATACCTGATCTGATGCGACGGGTCACAATTACCATGAAGCAAAGCTGTTATGCAATTACTATAACAAAGAAAAACATCCAAACTGAGGTGTATTTATTTTGTAAAAATCCACTTTTATTTATTATTTCCACTGTAAATCTCAGAACAGTAATGACCCAATTTGTTTTCAAATGCTTGATTACAAACAAACAAACTAAAAAAAAAAAAGGTTGCCTCATAGCTTTCGATGGTGATCGAGAAGTTATAAAGAAGGAAAGGCAACCTCAGTCATTCTTCCGGATGGGAGGAAAAGGAAAGAAATAACTGGCCATCCAGTGAGAACTCTGAACTTGAATCCATGGTCATGTTACCCCCAATATGGGTAATAAAATGATTGAAAAATCTCTGGGAAAAAAATATATATCAACCCACATTCCCACCCCTTCCTTGACCCCTTTTGTAATGCTTTAACCCTACACACGTTAGTTCTTCTTGGCCTTGGGGGAGTCGTATTTCCTCTTGCTGGAGTACCAGAGGAGCAGCGGGATGCCAATGGAGGGCAGAGTCACCACACCGAAAGCAGCCCAGTCCAGCTACAGGGAGGTACAAACAAAAGGTTACCTACAAAAGGCTCTGAATTGTGCTTAAACTGATCAATTTAATGGCTTCAAGGTGTGACTGAATGTTTGATGGAATTTGTCTCAACCATGTGGAGCATCTAAGACGGTGAGTAAACCTCTTCTGAGGATTGATATACACACACTTACATAATGTGGAGAAAAGCGTCTGTCAAACTCCCTCTGGGCCAGAATGCCTCCCTGACCAGGAGCGCTGGTGTAGCCAACCTTACGAACGACAACAGAATTCTGATTATTGCACAAAATACTGCATTAATATTGCACCATTTGTACACACCTCTCAAACAAAACCCATAAAAACAAGGAGTACATTTACATGCTGTTATAACTGGTTTAAAATCGTAAGCGATAACGGAACGCTAGTAGTTTTACACACATTACACAGGTCCTTGATGATGTTGTGTTAAAATATTTGGTTATATGATATCCTGTTTTCAAGAACCATGAGCACATTTTCCATCGAAAGAAAAAAAATATATACATATATATTGCTGGAAGGAAACACTTACCACAACCTGACCTCCTGCTTGAGCCAAGTAACTAACGGTGGCTGAGGTGAAGTTGAAGTAGCCGGCCTTCAGTGGACGCAGAACGACTGTATGAGACACATTACTGGCTCTGTGAGGGAGAGCGAGTCAGGGAACATGACCAATCATCAGTGGACTTAAAACAGACTATAGTGCTAAAGTGATTAAACAAAACAAACAAAAAAAACATAGCACTACCAATTACTCAAAGCGACAGACATGTTACCTTTGTGATATGTTATCTTGACATTATCACTTACTCATAATAAGCACTAACTTTATGTGGAAAAAAAAAACCAATAAGAAAATATGCACATCTTTTATGTGGACAAAAATAAATCAATAAAATAAAAAATATGTAAGTAGTGTTACGTAATATTATAATATTATATAATAAAATATTATATGTAATTCTTGCAAATAATTTTACAATCAGATTTTCAGCTGTCTTGACTGTGATCTGAAACCTAGGTTTACCATCAATGCAAAAACATCATCTATTAATTCTGATTAAAACCAATTTAGTAACTGTTTGTTTTCCATCTGTAGCTTATAACCTCTTCACCACAAGAGGGCGCACTTGCAGTCCAACCATTGCACAATATTTGCTAGCCTGTTTATTTTTATTTTTTATCCTCCTTTTTAACTACTTTGCTTCATTAATTTGTCTCACATAACTCATTTATTGGGATTGTGACATTAGAACTGCTTGAAAAAAAAGTTTATTTAAATAATTTAAGGCACAACCTTCCATCAAACCATCTTTCTGTACTAGCATCATGGCCAAGAAATAATGAAATAATTAAAACAGCACTAATCTACTTGTCTTACGATATACTGAAGTGATATTTCAGGGGTTTGATCTGTCGTCATTATAAAACAAACGCAAATGTAATTATTTGTGTCGGGAATTTATGCCATGCGGCCATTTTTCAAAAAAGGATACGGGGCGATGCGGTCCCACTTCATATTAAACATCCTGGAGACGATGCCAAAATCCTCAGGAGGGAACGAGTCGTCCGAGAGCTCCACTTCCAGTGCAGCGCTAGAAAGACACATGATAGAATTACATGCAATATATATATATGAGGACTATAAGGCACAATGTTTTTTTTTTTGCCAAAATTTTTGCTGTTTGAAGATACTGATTAATTCCACAGAGGAGTAAATGCAGCGTACACAACAGTCTGAGGCTCAAGAGGTTAATAACAGAAATGTAGTTTGTGTTGTGTATAGTTTTCTAACTGTATGCTAGTTATGTTGGCTTGTGTGTGTGCAAGCAAAATGTTGGAGAGTTGTATTAATAATAATAATAATAAATTCATTGTTTCATTCAGCGAATGGACAGATTTTGCCCATGTTTAAAGAGTTAAGCTTGTGTAACGGGTTCGACCCAAAGTTGCACGGGCGGCACCATGAAACACAGACACGGGGCGAGATCTTAGAGGAAAAGGGTAATTTATTTATGATAAATAGGGAAAGGAAAGGGGAAAAGTAGGGAGGACGGAAAGAAAGGGAAGGGATGATGTGTGCACGTGCAGGGTCCGAGGCAGTGCCCAGCTGGCATGCGGGCACGCGGTTGGCGGCGGTGGGCGGAGTGGCCGAACGGAGCACGCGTGGCAGCGCTCCTGCACGCTCCCTCTCGGTTCCTCCCCGCTGTCGATAGCCGGCCTGGCCCCTCCCAGCTCTTTGTGGGCGCGGCCTCAGGCGGGAGTCTCGCTCGGACGTCCTTCGGCTGGGCGGCTTTCCCGGCTGAGATCGGCGGCCTTAACGCTGTCCTCCTCGCGGCCTTTTCCTCTTCGGCGGCGGGGACGCGAAGGCGGGCTCGACGCGGAAACGTAGGATGCCGTGGGAGCTCGTGCAGCTCTTTCCCACGCTGTCCTCAGCGCGGAGACCAAAGGGGCGGAAATCCAATGTCCTTTTAAGTCTCTGGGGCACGTTCCATTTTCCCACTCCCATGCCACTCTCGAGCTCCACCGCGTTACGCTCTTCTCGGACCCCGGACTAAACTCCGCGCCTTGCTTTTATAATGCGGAGCAAGCCCGAGATCCTATTAACGTTAATCACTGCCAGTCGGCCCGCGTAGGCGGCCCCGTCCCTTTGCACACCTGCAGAAGGGGTGCCGCCTACTTAGGGAGCCTACGAAGTGAGCGAGGGGCGATAATAGATTTGGGCGCACGCCGTGACAGCTTGTTTCCCCTCCACATGATTATGAGTATTAGATTTTTTTTTTCGCCGTGACTGAAAAACAAAATAGATTTATAACGAAGATGAACCGGACGATCGGACAGTGTGCAGAATCACTGGTTGCCGTGACCGGTGTTCGCACAATCACTAGTATACTTATAGATAGAGTGAAACATTTCACATGGAAGGAGTCTCTAGTGTCTAAAGTGAAGTTTCCAGGTTACTCAGTAACATGTAAAGTCAGGTTGGTCTGTCGGACTAACATCGTTGATTAGTTTCCTAAAACATCATGACACTTAAGATTTTATTCCTCGTTAGACTGGATACTTGACAGCCTTTTCTTTTTCTTTTAAAAAAAAAGTAAAACAGCAAGTTAGAAAGCTGTAGAGTTAAGCTGCATTAACTCTTTACATCTTATACAATACTGTATAACAAATACAATACAAATACAGTACATGGACTTTTTTCTATACAGATGACTTTGTGTTGTTTCTGTACATCATGTCATCACATATAGAGACCCTGCACAATAAAAAAAAAGCGTGAAATATGAAACAATGAATCATTTCTACACATGTAAAGACAAGGAAACTTAACTATATTTTTATAATACACTGATAAGAATAGAAAAGCTTAAAGAGCTGAACAGCTCAATGCTAACAGTATGCGCTTACGTGTATGTTAGCTCTTTGCTAATCTCTGCAGAATACCATTCATTCAGCACCAGGTTTCCCTCGACTTAAATCTGATTGAAATCCTTAAACAGCCCGTTCATGCTCAAAAATCCTCCAGTGTGTCTGAATAAAAATAAAAAAAACTGCATAGAAGAGTAGAATTCCTCCACAATGATGTGCCAGCTTTGTTTGATTGCAGGTGTTTGAAAACAGTGTTTTTTATTTACTTGGGTTATCTTTGTGTAATATTACAATTTGTTTAATGATTTGAATTATTTAAGTGTGGCAAATAGGCAAAAAAAAAAAGTTAAATGTTTTTACGCCAATGTAGCTGCTATTAACTCCACATCATTAAATGAATATCTATCAAATTTCTGCTCATGATATTGCATTGTATTAGCCTATAACCATGGTAATGCTTTTAATGCTTTTGTCTTGTCTGAATATGTTTGTGTTGAATATACCATGTTGTCACCGAGAACAATGGCAAAAAATAATCATGCAAATGTACAGAAGACGGCGCCGCATTCATAAAAATGCTTACATATTAGTACTAACACTTAAAATGGGATAAAATATGCACAACAAAATATTATTATTATTTTTATTAATTTTATTATTATTATTATTATTACTTTGGTAATAATTTGAACACAAAATATCTTTTAACTTGACCAAGGAGCCATCTGTATTTGACTGTTTTTTTTTTTGTTTGTGTTTAAGGGTATTTGGCTGTACAGGAGTGAGAGCAGGTTGTGTTTCATGTCATCAGGAAGAATACAGGTGCATCTCAATAAATTAGAATAGTTTCGATAAATATCGAAAAGTTTATTTATTTCAGTAATATAATTAAAAACGTGAAACTCATACTATATACAGTGAAACCTCGGATTGCAAGTAACGTGGTTTACGAGTGTTCCGCAAGACGAGCAAAGATTTTTAATCCATTTTGACTTGAAAAACAAGCAAGTCTTCTTTTACGAGTACTTAGTGTTATGCATCACGCATGCGCTTCTTGTTTTGACGCTGAGCATCACATGATCACAATTGAGCCAATGGTTTTATCTCTTTCTTGCGCTGCGGAATTGTGAGTAATCGTCTCTCCTGCTTGGTCTTAATGTTAGTCTTAGTCTTACACAAACACACACACTCTCTCAGCTCTACACAGAAATACTGCTTTGTCGCGATTCTTTTCAAATGTAAAGTGTATGTTAATCTGTTTCATTTTTACCTTATAGCAGTGATTCCGTCAGTTGAGTGTCATTAGAAAGATGAAGATCCTTTTTTTCCTGTAAAAACGATGTTTCCGTTGTGTGTGTTTGTGTGTAAATGCATGGTGTCAGATGACGCGCACGCACTGCAGGCTGATACAGACAGGGGGCGGTGTTTACTGTGGAAGACGAGGGGAGGGGAGGGGCTAATTCCACACACACACACACACATACACAGCTTCTGCGCGCACAAACAGAAACGCTTATCTGTCAGGATTTATTGTTACTTTTTTTTAAGTGCAGCTTAATTTGGTTTATTTTTACTTTATATTTTGTATTAATTATATTTATGCATAAAAATAATTAGCTATGGAATGAATAATTTGAGTTTTCATTATTTCTTATGGGAACATTTGCTTTGATTTACGAGTGTTTTGGAATACGAGCCCACTTACAGAATGAATTATGCATGTAATCCAAGGTTCCACTGTAGATTCATTACACACAGAATGGTATATTTTAAGTGTTTATTTCTTTAAATTTTATTGATTGTGGCTTATAGTTAATGAAACCCCAAAATTCACATTTGAAAAATTAAATGAATTACTGAAATAAATCAACTTCTGGATGATATTCTAATTTAATGAGATGCACCTGAACCGGGGTGTGGTGTAGTGATAGGTCATTCATGAATGATTATTTTTTTTGAACGAGTCTTTAACGTTACTCAGAAGAATGTGTCGTCTCAGAGAGTGATTCGTTCATTTTATACTGGGCGCGCATGCGCAAAGCATCACAAAACCTCCGTAGGTTCTGTACAGGAAACAGAATTGAGCAGTTCATCTCATGCATATTCTGGTCACGTGATATATAACGTAACGTGAGTTATATTTACATATATAAAATAAACACCAAACACAGTATTACGTTGATGTTATTTATTTATTTTTGTAAAAATTAAATAATAGAAATTTTAAATAAAAATTTATTTATTTCACAATTGTGTTACAATTTGTATACTGTATGTAGACATTGTATATGTTTGAGGTCCGTTTATTGAAAATGTAACATTTTCTTTTATTTCTGATCAAAGGAACGAAATGAAAGTAAATTACATGACTAGAAAAAAATGATCCGATCTTCCCATCACGTGGAGTTTCTGTGCGCCTCGACGCCATGTATTATGTAGACATGAGAAACTCGGATCCGTCTTTCCAATAACGAACTGGACTCGATTTTAACTTAAACACATCTCCTGTTATACTGAACTTCCAGTCTTACACAGTATGATGCAGATCAATACCTGCTATCCATTTTACCCAAATGTCCCTGATGTGCAAGCCAAGGATGATGGCGACAGTGGCAAGGAAAAACTCCCTGAGATGGTAATAGGAAGAAACCTTGAGAGGAACCAGACTCAGCAGGGAACCCATCCTCATTTGTGTGATAACGGATAACAGAAATTATATAACATCATGTGTGTTATGCAGCTGAAAGTTCAGTATAACAGAAGTTATTTAAAATTAACATGAAGTCCAGTTCAGCACAGGGATGAGTCAGTAGGTGCTGAGGACAGAGGGGGGACTGGATCGCTGGAAGCTCAGGAGCAGCATGTGTAGCTCCAAACCATCATGAAGTAGAAGCCAACTGGAGCTGATCCTTCTCTGGATACCTTAGGGTCCTCACAGGGTTGGCCTTTTTATACCGAAGCTGGCAAAATTTCCAAATGCCTCGGGATGGGTAGAAAAATAAAGCGCAGGTGGAAAGAATTAGCGTAGTTGCCATTCAGGATAGATGTACTGGAGTATGAGGTTATGGGATGAGTTACATGTATGCCAGATTAAAGAGATGCGTCTTGAGTCTACTTTTAAACTGGGAAACTGTGTCTGAGACCCGAACACTATCAGGAAGGCTATTCCAAAGCTTTGGAACTAAATATGAAAATTCCCTACCCACTTTTGTAGATTTTGATATTCTGGGAACTACCAGAAGTCCAGAGTTTTTTTATCTTAAAGAACGTGCTGGATTGTAGCGTATCAGAAGTCTGGCTAGATTTGAGGGAGCTAGACCATTTAGATCCTTGTATGTAAGTAATGCTATTTTGTAACTAATTTTAAACTAAATAGGTAGCCAGTGCAGGGATGATAATATTGGGGTTATTTGATCATATTTTCTTGATCTAGTGAAAACCCTGGTGGCTGCATTTTGGACTAACTGAAGCTTGTTTATTGAGAATGCAGGACAACCACCTAGTAATGCATTACAATAATCTAGTCTGGAGGTCATGAATGCATGAACTAGCTTTTCTGCATTGGATACAGATAAAATGTTCCTAAGCTTGGCAATATTTCTAACGTGGAAAAAGGCTGTTGTTGTTATATTGGAAATATGATTTTCAAAGGTTAAGTTACTGTCTAATATTACGCCCAGGTCTTTCACTGTCAAGCTGCCTTCTAAACGCAAGCTGAATTGTGAGAGCTGTTGTGTACTGGTTTTTGGGCCAATAAGTAATATCTCCGTCTTATCTGAATTTAGTAAAAGAAAATTATCGGTCATCCAATCTTTTATATCTTGAACACACTCCTTTAGTCAAGACAACTTGGGTATTTCATCTGATTTTGTGGAGATGTAAAACTGGGTATCATCAGCATAACAATGGAAACTTATCCCATGTCTTTTTTTAATGATGTTACCCAAGGGAAGCATGTACTGTATATTGAGAACAGCAGAGGTCCTAAAACTGACCCTTGTGGTACCCCATATTGTACTGGCATTACACCAGACAGTTCTCCATTTAGATCTACAAAATGGTATTGATCAGACAGGTAGGATCTAAACCATTTTAACGCCTGTCTGAATACCTATGTGATTTTGTAAGCAATCTATGAGAATATTATGATCTATAGTGTCGAATGCAGCACTAAGATCAAGTAAGATTGGTGTTGAGGGCCTCCGAGTGGCGCAGGTTAAAGCGCTCGCCCTATCATCCGGAGATCAGATTGCTAGTTCGAATCCCGGGTGGTGCTGTAACCTCTCGAGGTCTAGAGAGAGCTGATTGGCCGAGCTCTCTCAGAGGGGAGAGCTCCCACATTAATCACGGCTCCACAGCCAGTCAGGGGCGTCTGTGAGCTTGCGCAACGGAGGGAGTGGATAGCGCTGTCCTCCGAGTGTGTTACGCCGCCCCCAACGGTGCGCGAGCGAGCAATTCGAAAAGATGCGGTCGGCTGGCGTCACGTGGTTCAGGGGAAACACGTGATAGTCTTCGGCCCTCCCGGCTGAGTGGTAGTAGTAGCCTTAATGTGGGAAGCCTCCTAGTGACGGGGAGGAATTGGACACGACTAAATTAGGGAGAAAATCGGGGAAAAAAAAAAAAAAAAAAGATTGGTATTGAGATGCAGCCTTGGTCCGAAGCTAAAAACATTAATTTGCAATTTTAACTAGTGCAGTCTCCTACTATCAGCACTTTGTCAGAGTTAAGCAATAGGCCTGACAGCAGATCAACATATGGCCCCGGGGGTCTGTACACGGTGACCAGGACAAAATGTAGCAAGGGTTTATTATGTATTTCGCTGAGTGCAACATTAATGATAAGCACTTCAAATGAGTTAATCCTGGGCCTTGTTTTCTGAGTGACAGTGAGCACAGCATTGTAGATAGTTGTGACACCACCACCACGACCAATATGACGGGGCTCGTGCATATAGAAATATCCTGACAAAGAAGACTCATTTAAGAACTTTGTTTCAGTGGGGTCATGTGATCATTTAGGCAGAAGGCACAGAAAAGGGAGGAGAGAGTGCTAAAAGGAAAAATGACCATGCTGTTCTGATGTAGCTTAAACCTGAAATAAGTTAAAACTTGTAAATATAATTTAACTACATATTCCCAGCATGGTGAGAAATGTTTTTGTTGCTTAAGTAATGTGATGTTTCTAATATAATGCTTTTAGATTAATATTTGCAAAAAATATTATACAGTATACTTGAGGTATAACTGTATAAATGTTACTTTTTGAAAACCTTTTAATATATTGCATTTTGTTGATAGGTGAAGTTTAACTCATGTTTGTTACATAAAGATTGTTATAGAAATGCACCTTATCACATGATAGTGCTTAGCGCAATAATGTGAATAGTAATGTGAAGCATTACTAAATAGTAATTGTTAGTCGTTTTGTGTCAGTTTGACCGCACATATGCACATGAAAATGTTCATTGATTCTAACTACAAGTAACAACCACCAAATGTGTATGGTGTGAGTTCTGCACTAATGGAATAAAGACAAAATCAAGTTTCAAATTAATGTTATCATTTCACGGGTAACATTAAAGTCAAACATGAGGAAAGAAGAAAATTAATAACAGCATGGACCAAGAAACAGAAGAAAGTTCAACCCCAGATCAACAACAAAAGGGTCTTCAGAGTCAACGTGGTGGTGCAAAGGCTGCTGTGACACACTTGATGACACAAATTACAACTTCTATGAACTGTATTGTTTCATGAGATTCATGACACGTACCATAATACATTAGAAGATGGCGATGATATTGATGCTTCTAAAGGCTATTTAACATCAGTCCTATGTGATGTGCAAGACTTTCAGCGCACAGTCTTAAGCTGGCTTGAAGACTTTAAGCCATCAATGGAATCTTCTGATGCATCAAACTTCCAAGAGAGACATCCAATGCCTTATAAACCTGCTAAACTGCAAATATCTCTTGTAGAACAACTATTTACCCAGTTACAGAATCTAAGACAGAAAGAAAATAAAGAGTTCTCTATGCTTTTAGCTCAACAGGAAGAACGTCTATGTGCAGAGTTTAAAGTACGACTTCAGCAAGCTGAATTTGAAATGGATGGCCTAAAAGGCCCACAAAACTCAAAGACACCAAGATGGAGGCTCAGTTAACGACAATAAATAAAGACTTTTCAACTCGTGTCTCAGGTAATCCATTTCATAACTTTCGTTCATCACTCTCAGCAGTAAATGAGAATTCTTTATGTCAGCTACTAGAGCTGTCAAGGCAACAGTATCAGTCACACGTTGATTCCATGCACCTACCACCTGTTGACATCATCAAGCTCGATGGAGTACCCTTAAAGTACTGGCAGTTGATCAGGTTATGGTCCTCAGTGATTGACAAAGAGACAGTGCCAGATCAAGAAAAACTAACTTGTTTGTATCAGTACACTGTCGAGCAAGCTAGAGATGCTATCGCACATTGCTTGTACAACCCTGAGCTGGGCTATACAGAAGCCATGGCTATTCTAAAAAGACGTTTTGGCAATCCATATGCAGTATCACAAGCATGGGTCGACAAGGTGCTCAATCACAAAGACATTAAAGACAACAAGCAGTTGCAATCCTTTGCAGACATTCTGTGTAACTGTCAAGACACTTTAAAGGCAATGAACTGTGAGGATGAGCTGAATGGCGGATGCCCTCTGCTACAAATTGTGGAAAAGCTGCCTGAAGACATAAAGAAAAGATGGCTCACAAAGAATTATGAGATTACCAAATCCGGACGTTTACCAAAGTTGGATGACATAGTCTTGTTGAATCAGAAGCTGCTAAGAGAGCTGATCCTATCTTTGGGACCTGGCAGTCGAAATTCTCCAGCGAGTTTTACATCAAATGCCAAGTCAACCTTCAATTAAAAAGGGAGACATTCGCAACAGTGTCAGTTGCTAATGAATCTACTATATCGTCCACAACAAAGACAACTTCAAGATTTAAATGTCCAAAGTGTGCTCATAATCACTTCCTGAACCAATGTCAGGATTTCAGTGCTTTGTCTGTTCAAGAGCGTTTGGCCTTTGTTCAGCGAAAGCAACTCTGCCTGAACTGCTTTATGAAAGGTCATCGCAGCACAGTCTGTTCTCGCAGCTGAGTATGCAAGGTGCCTGGATGTGGAAAAAGCGTAATACCTGGCTACACTCCATCCATTGTAGCTTCTACCAACGACAAAGGACAATCTACAAATCAAGCTGGTGAAGATGTCCCAGCAATCGACCCACCACCAGTCATTCAATCACATGCCACCAGAAAATGCATTGAAGTTTGTCAAAGAAAGATTGCACTTCCCATCCTGCCTGTAGTGGTTTCTGACAAACATAAACAATTCTCCATGAATGTATTCTCTCTACTTGATTGTGGCTCCAACGGGACCTTTGCTTCTAAGAAGCTACAGATGGTAGACAAGCGGTATTCTACTTTTACCGCCGCAGCTCACAGCGACGGTATGCGTTTGCTGGCTTTTACCACTAAGTGGCGCTATATAACTATAGACCAACGCTTCAGGCCTTAGTTCATTCTCTCAAGAATTTGTAGTAGATTTATTAACTGAAATAAATTCACCTGAATTACCATAAAATTAAAACACTGTCAGGATGTGCTCCTGCATCATCAGATGTCGTTATCATTCAGCCCCGCTCGTGTTTTTGCGTTATTATTAGAATGAAATTCAGTAGGCTGTTATGATCATCATAATTTTTTTTTATAAATAATGACACCCGTTGCGCTGTACCACCGCTGACAAAACCTTATGAAATACAAGTGAAACATTAAACGAATTTACAGTCACAGTACTAAAATTATCGTAATAAATATAGGAGTTTGTTGTTTGCATTGAATTTAAGCAAAGTAAATGTATACTTTTATATCTAGCCTTTAGATTATATAATGTGTAACACTAGAAAGCAACTAAAAATTAATGAAAGCAAACAGGGTTGTTTTCGGTGAACTTGAGCGCGTCAGAAAATGAACTGAAACTTGAAACATGAAAAAATATATATTTATAGAAATCGAAATGTCTGCTTTTATATAAACGAATGGAAAACAATTTTAGACGTCTAATTTTAGATGATGTAATTCGTATGAAAAGGGGAATTATAGGCGTATTCGAGAGAGAGAGAGAGAGAGAGAGAGAGAGAGAGTTTGCGCGCTCAATTTAAGTTTATTAGTGCATGAAGCAGAAACTCTCCCTCTCTCAATAAAAATCCTCTGTAAGGGCAATAAGCCCCGAGAGGATACAAGTTTTTAAAAGTTTTTTCCGTAATTTCTACATGAGAACGAACTCATGTCCGTGAAAAAGGGAGATCCAGCGGCCCCATTCTTGTTTCTTCGAGTTATGCAAACGATGGCATTACATCCATATAACGACACTTTTCAAGGCATTAGAATTAGAGCCAGGGAAATTAAATTTTTTTCTGAAGTGTCGGGTTTAGTTTTAAATATCAAAAAATTTACCCTTTTCCCTCTGAAAGACAATGATATTCCTTTTACTGAATATGAAGGTATTCCAATTAGGGAAGAAGTAACTTATCTTGGTATCAATATCTGCAAAGATCTTAAAAAGAATTAAAAAGAAATTTGATATGTGGCTTATGAGAGATTGATCACTAAAAGGTAAGGTTCGGTAATCTAAAACTGAAGGACTATCTTGTTTAGTTTATCCTGCTAAGGTTTTAGATGTACCAAAATCTTTTTCTAAAAAAATTTATTCAACTTTATTTAATTTCATTTGGAAAACCAAACCTCACTATTTAAATAAGAATAATTTATGTAATTCATATGATCAAGAAGGTTTAAATGTGATTGATTTTGTCACTTCTAATATTATTTTTAAGTTAAACTGGATTAAACATTATATTAAATATAAAGATAAAATTTGGTATATAATTCCAAATCTCATTTTTGAAAGAATTGGTGGCATTGAGTTTCTTTTGAAATGTGACTTTGAGGTTAACAAACTTCCAATCCGTTATCCCATTTTTTCCGTTAAAACAGTGTTTCCGCTGTGTTTATGCATTTGTTGTGAAATTTAAAAAGTGATTCTGTTAATATGCGCTCATGTCAGTATCAGAGAGATTGCACCAACGGAAAGACTTATCTGTCAGGATTTATTTGTACTTTTTTTTTTAAAGGTAAAGTGCAGATTAATTTGTTTTATTTTCATTTTATAGATTATATTAATTATTTTATGTATTTATTTTTTGGGGCTGTGGAACAAATAATTTGAGTTTTCATTATTTCTTATGGTAAATGATGATTTGGTTTATGAGTGTTTTGGAACACGAGCCCACTTCCGGAACTCGTAATCCAAGGTTCCATTGTATTTTAAATGTAGTCTTGAGGAATACATTTACATTACATTTAGGCATTTGGCAGACGCTCTTATCCAGAGCGACTTACAAAAAGTGCTTTAAAGTTTACATTACTGGATGATACTTACACTGGGTTAACTAGGTCAATAACTAAGTGCGATTAGTCTAACACAACTGGGAAAAGTTTTTTTTTTTTTTTGGGGGGGGGTGGGTTAGTCCTGTAAGTACTGGAGAAATAGATAAGTTTTGAGTCGCCGTTTAAAGATAGTCAAAGTCTCTGCTGTACGAACATCTAGAGGAAGTTCGTTCCACCACCTAGGTGCCAGAACAGAAAAGAGTTTGGATGAATGCCGCCCTCGATCCCTGAGAGATGGTGGGACGAGGCGAGCAGTGCTGGAGGACCGGAGGGAACGCGGCGCAGTGCGTGGTGTGATTAGAGCAGAGAGGTAAGTGGGTGCTGGGCCATTTTTAGCTTTGTAGGCAAGCATCAGTGTTTTGAATTTGATGCGGGCAGCTACAGGAAGCCAGTGCAAGGAGCGGAGGAGTGGGGTGGTGTGGGAGAACTTGGGAAGGTTGAAAACGAGACGTGCTGCTGCATTCTGGATCAGTTGCAGAGGACGAGTTGTGGACAGAGGCAGGCCAGCCAGGAGTGAGTTGCAGTAGTCCAGTCTTGAAATAACAAGGGACTGAACAAGCACCTGAGTAGCCTGTGAAGAAAGAAATGGGCGGATTCTTCTGATATTGTAAAGAAGAAATCTACAAGAGCGAGTAAGGTTAGCGATGTGAGGGGAAAATGACAGATGATTGTCCATGGTTACCCCAAGATTGCGGGCAGTGGCTGAAGGAGTGATTTGAGTGTTGTCCAGGGATATCACAAGATCTTGACCTGGGGATGCGTCACCAGGAATGAACAACAGTTCGGTTTTACTCAGATTGAGTTTCAGCTGATGAGCTGCCATCCAGGATGAGATGTCTGCCAGACATGCTGAGATCCGCGTGGAAACCTGAGTGTCAGAGGGAGGAAAGGAGAAAACAAGTTGAGTGTCATCTGCATAACAATGGTATGAAAATCCATGTGATAATATGACCTTACCAAGAGACCGGGTATAGAGGGAGAACAGAAGAGGACCAAGTACTGAGCCCTGCGGAACACCAGTAGAGAGTCTACATGGGGCAGATGTAGATCCCCTCCATGTCACCTCATATGACCTATCTTCTAGGTAAGAAGCAAATCATTGCCACGCTGTTCCACAAATACCAAGGCTTGTGAGAATAGATAATAGGATCTTGTGGTTCACTGTGTCAAATGCAGCTGACAGGTCCAGGAGTATCAGGACAGATGACAGTTTAGCAGATCTAGCAGCATGGAGCTTCTCAGTGACTGACAGAAGGGCAGTCTCTGTGGAATGTGCCACCTTGAATCCAGATTGGTTGGGATCATTAAGGTTGTTCTGTGAGAGATAAAGAGACATTTGGTTATAAACAGTTCTTTCAAGAATTTTGGAAATAAAAGAGAGAAGTGATACCGGACGATAGTTGTAAACTTCTGATGGGTCCAGGCAGGGTTTCTTGAGGATGGGAATAACCCTTGCTTTCTTAAAAGCAGCAGGAACATGACCAGATGATATGGAATGGTTGATGATGGTTGTGGTGAAGGGAAGGAGGTCTCGTGAGATGGCCTGGAGAATTGTGGAAGGGATTGGGTCTAAAGAACAGGTAGTGGGGTTAGATGACGAGATGATCTGCTGAATCTCATCAGATGACAGGTTGGAAAATTCTGCTAAGGGAGGGAAGGGAAGTTCCTGAGGTTCTACTGTAGGAGTTTGGTTGGGAGCGAAGGACTGGCGGATTGCTGCAATTTTCCCATCATAGAATGTGGCAAAATCGTCAGCAGTCAGAGAGGAAGGGGCAGGAGGAGTCGGTGGGTTGAGTAGTGGAAGGAGGAGAAGATGTTATGGAGTTTGCCAGGATCATGTGCAGAGGCTTCCAGCTTTTCTCTGTAGAATGCAGTTTTGGCAGAAGTCACGTCACATGAGAATTTGGAGAGAATAGTCTGGTAAGAGACAAGATCGGCATCAAGCTGCGATTTCTTCCATCTTCTCTCTGCAGTTCTTAATTCTCTTCTGTTGTTGCGCAGTACATCAGATAGCCAAGGAGCAGGACAAGACGTCTTCGTTGGTTTAGATGACAGCGGGCAAAGGAGCTCTATGGATGAGGAGAGAGAAGAAAGGAAAGTTTCAGTCGCAGTCTCTAGTGGTAGAGAGGAGAAGGAGTCTGGGTCTGGGAGGAATGATAGGGTGCATGAAGACATAGAGGAAGGGGAGACAGAGTGAAGGTTTCTGCGGGTAAGAGAGAAATTTTGGTGGCTAGTTTTACACAGAATAGGAAGGGTTATGGTGAAGGATACCAGGTAATGATCAGATTTATGAAGGGGAATAGTAGTGAGATCTGTGACTGGGGAAGGGCGGCAACAAACGAGGTCAAGAGAATTCCCTGCCTTGTGTGTGGGAGGGCAACTGTTTAGAGTTAAAGAGAAAGAGTTAAGGAGAGGGAGAAGGAAAGAGGATTGGAGTTTGTCAGAGGGGAGGTTGAAGTCTCCTAGAACAGTGAGAGGAGTGTTAGTGGAAGGAAAAAGACTAAGAAGCATGTCCATTTCATCCAGAAAGTTTCCTAGAGAGCCAGGTGGACGGTAGATAACTAAGATGTGGAGGTTAATTGGAGAGGTTACCTTAACTGCATGAAATTCAAATGATGAAAAACTGTGATGAGACAGGTCAATAGGCGAGAAGGACCATCTCTTAGACAACAACAGACCCGTACCACCACCTCTGCCAGTTTCTCGTGGAGAGTGAGAGAATATATAGGCAGAGGATAGGGCAATCGGTGTAGCAGAGTTCTGAGGAGATATCCAGGTCTCTGTTAGTGCCAGAAAGTCAAAAGAGTAATGGATAGTTCTCCAAGCTTCCTGAAGGGCTTTTTTTTAGCTCACTCTTGGCAGGTTTTTGCTCTCATTATCAGTCTAGTCTCAGGATTTTTAAATTGTCTGTTTAGGCACCTTGCAGCCTGTGAAACATTTGGTCTAATTTCTCTAATTTATTTGACATCTTTGAGCCGAAAGGTTTAAGAGCCTTGCTCATGGGCCCGACAGTGTCAACTTGCAGGGTCTGTGACTTGAACCCCCAATCTGATCAGTAACCACTCTGCTTTTTTTAAAGGAAAAGTGGCATAAAATTGCAAAACTAAGATGTTCCAAGTTAATAAAGTCTTGCTCAAAAAGACTGACTGGACATTTTATGCCATCTTTCCTTAACCAAAAAAGCTGAGAGCTGTATAAAAAGTAAACCATTATATACGTTAGTTAAGGAGTTTTCATACTTTTGCACCCACAGTTTTTCTTCTTTATATCCACTATACATAACATCATTATATAAAAGAAATCAGACTTTCACTGTAAAGAAGTTGTGGACTCTGTCATTTGTTATTGTGTACTATAGGATTATTCACAGTAAAGGGGATCAATGTGAATTTTAAACATTATTGCACTAAAACATCCCCTTTTATTTATACAGCTATTTGTTATGGTGAATGTTTTAGGTTTTAATTCAGTTCAAATTGTTTACTTCATTGTTTTTTCTTTTTTAATTTAGTTGGAGATACTTTATCATACCGAAGAGAAAGTCAAAGAAGAGCTGCTGATTCTGATGAAAAAAAAAAAATTCTTCAAATCCGCTCTACAACATGAGCAGTATTAGACACTGGAGGCAACGACTGTAATCTGTGTGTGTTCAGCTTCAGTTTCCAATTCAGATCCAGAGCCAAAGATATATTTTGGGGCGTCTCTTTCCTGCAGAAAAGGCAATGCAAAGAGAATTATGATTGACCTGTCTTGTATCGATTCATGGCACGAGTTTGTATCTCATGCAATCATGTCATTTACTCCAGAAGGTTCTGGTGATGGTATAATCTTTGAGTCATTGAGATGTCAGGCATACAAAAGAGACTGGGAAAATAATGTTTATAAAGAAATACATCCATGTTTAAAATGTAAAGAGCTGTTTAATTTAAAAGATGCAACCTGAGAAAAAGTCAATCATCCCTACAAGAATTGTGCTGAGACAGAGTGCTTAAGCAAACTCCCTTTTAATAACCAACAAACACGAATAAACAAACTGATAGAAAATCACACAGAGGAAAATTTAGAGGCACTGAGAAAAAAAATGAAAGAACGTTTGAGTATGGAGCTCGCCAAGGTTGGCATTCAAATAAATAATGAGAACTTTCTTTTTTACAGACTAATGTAATTATGTTCTTAGCTGACAGGAGTGAAACCTGACGTGGTATTCATGCTGTTGCAACTAAACCACCTCAAGGTTTAGTATGTTGTGCATTCTGAGATGGTTTTCTGTATGTTTTTTTTTCTATTTAAAAGAATAAGATTTTTTTAATGAATTTTATTTGTCTTTATATTTGTAAATATGTTATCATAATTAAATGTATTCTTTTTGTGCATTACATAGTTTTTTATATACTTTTTTATAAGGTACCTTGCAAAAGTATCATCCTTGAATTGATCAAACTGACAGTCTCTTAAGTGAATGTTTAAAGTTAAAACAATTCATCAGTAAACATTTAAAATAATTTTAAAAAAATAATGATAAAGTAGAAGTATTGTAGAAGTATTTGGCCCTTCAGGTTTAGATCTATTGATCTATTTGGTTCCTGAGGTTTTTGGGAAGAGGAAATGAACAATATCTGATGGACTCACATGGTTTCACATCCTGGTCAGGTCGGGGAGATAACACTTATTCTTGACGATTATTGGTTCTCAGAGTGCGGGCATGCCCAATCAGCACTCGTCCCACCTCACGAAGCGTTTATCTCACCTAGTGACTTCAGGAATCAATGGTTAATTAAGTCAAGTTACTGTACTTTATGGACCAAAGCCAATGCTCAGCCAAGATAACACCCCTACTGTCAGATCGAAGTACTCTAATTCGCAGACTACTTTGTGACGGATTAAACCAAACTAAAACAAAACTCTGAGTGTTCTCAAAGATGCTGCTCTTTTGCCTCTTTTAGATTAGTTTTCACCCCTGCAGGAAAACGCGCAGCCACTACATCCCTCCCTTGCCTACCAATTAGTGGGCAACAATATTTGGTAAAGAAAAACGATCTAGGTATAGTATTCATGCATAAGATACAGTATGTGCTGTCTCATTAAAGATACTGTTCTCAGTTTATTCACGCTTTGTTCAGGTGGAGATGAAGCATCTGGCAGGTCAGCTTTGCAGTTTTCCACGGGGCAGGAAGTTTCCCGCTCAACGGCGTGTTTTTTCCTGTTGGACACCCGAGTGGTTTCAGCTACTTAGCCTTTGCACGCGTACCTGCACAAAAGGAAGAAATAGGCACAGACAGTAATACATTCTTCAACACAATTCTTAAACAGATTCACTGTGCAAACGTTCCCTTGGTTGCCTTTGGGGCATCTTTTCAGCCCTGTAGCATGGATCCACTGTGGAAAAAGTTAGAACGGCGGTACGGGTTATTGCAACTATTTCCGCCGGCCCCTCATATATTTTACCTCTCCCATCTTTGGGGGTTTTAGAGATTTAATCAACACCAAGTCCCCAGTCTGATAGGGGTGTGTAGCCACCGTCAAAATTATGAGAGTTTTATTTGCCAATATGTTCAAAATGTCTTGCTAAAGTTTTTATGAGCGCAGCAGATTATTCAGCAATATGCACATATAAATGTGTTGTTCTCAATGCAGGTTTCCCTCTTCTCCAGGGAGTCGGCAAGGGCCTACCAAACACAATTTCATGTGGTAATCGGTGAAAATCTTTTCTAGGGGTCATCCTCATTTCAGCTAGAGCGGCAAGTAGCAGATCAACCCAGTTCCCAGTTTTTTGTGTCTGCATAGCCTTAATCAATTTTTCTTTCATCGTTCTGTTCGTCCCTTCAAAAATACCTGAGGATTGTGTGGTATGGAATGTGAAAATGCCAATTAATAGCCAGATATTTGCATAGTCCCTTTGTCAGAGTCTATCGAATTTGGTATGCCATATCGTGGTATAATTTCTTTTGGTAGAATTCGAGTAACCACTTCTGCATTTTCTCTAGCACACGGAAAGGCTTCAACCCATCACGAAAACTTGTCTACCAATACTAAAATGTACTTAAATGGACCATTTGCCGACATGTGGGTAAAATCAACTTGCCATTTATCGAAAGGGGAAGATGGGAGCGGGAGGCTCTTGTGCTTCTATTTTGTTATTTTGTTTTGTGCACATATCAGGCACTTATCCAAGATATATTATCCAACTTATATGGTCGATGTGTGCAGAGATTGGGTATACAAAAAAGCTCTGCCATGACTTCTTTCATCCCCCTTTGTGCACCATGTGTAATGCCATGAAACTCTCGCACGAGGAAAGGGAGAGAGTGTGCAGGCATGCAAAGGCCAGCCATCAGGACAATACCACAGATTGTCTGATCCTACATAAGCATTATTTCTTTGCCAGAAAGAAACATCATTAGATGTGGCTGTTGCACTGCGTGAAGATCACCATTAGGAATCAGAGAACTAGATAGAAATTACGTGTTAGAGAAATCGGTTTACCCTCAGCTGAACAAAAGCCATGCATCTGCCAAATGCGGCCAAAATCATGTGACACTCCAAAAGCGTAACAAGAATCTGTGTATATAGTAACATTCTTTCCCTTAGACAAAGCAAAGTGAAGTGAGAAAGCTTCTACACATTGACTAGGCAGTCGACATACAGCATAAACACAAAGGAAGTGACCATCACAGGGCTTGGAACAAGAGCTATCGACAAACAGGGTGTCACCTGTTTCCAGGGGCGTGGAGGATAGATCAGGGTGAATGCTAGTGGAATGGACAATTTTAGTGTAACAGTCATGATCAGTGTCTGACAATGTGTTGTCTTTCGCGTGAATTAAACGTGCAAGCACTTGACCTAAAGTGTCGAAAGAAGATGTGGGTCTAATTTCGAGATTACTGGTTGCTAACAGAATTGTTTCATACCCACACCGTCGCTTGGCAGTCATGGCATTGCAAGATAAAGTGATAATCTGCCCTGACTAACTGACAATGTCTGGAAGTTTTTACTAACTAAGTGGATAGGCTTATTGATAGAGGGTAACATTTAAATGATGTCTTTCAGGTCAGACAGAGACTGAGGCTGAACCCTTAAGAGTCTGATGGTGTTTTGGGGCCCTAACAAAGTTTTGACATTTATGTATTTTTCAGTTACGTATAAACATATAAATGGCTATAAACTGACTACACTCTATTTAGCACATCTATTTAACTGGGCTCCAGTAATATGTGAGCAGAATGTATGTACAAGTTTTTATTTTGGAGAAAATAACAGTTACAGTATGCATGGTTTCTGAAAACAAAAACATATAGATCACTGAAAAAAGGCATAACATTCATAACATTTGTTTACAAGATTTTTGTGACCCGGATATTGTAGTCTAGAGTAATTGTTTCAAAATGGTGTGATAATCATCTTGATCACTCATTCACAGAAAACAATATATTAATTTACATTTTCTAAGACACTTTTTGTTTAGAAAGGCTGTATGCAAGGAGTCGTGAATGATCATGAATAATGCTGTAATTCTCACTAGAGAAGACAAAGACACGAATAATGAGCTGCATAATTACCCCTTTCAGTCAGGTATGTGACAGAGGGAAGTGCTAAAAGAAAATAATTTCAGGGCAACAAAAAAAATTTTTTTGTTTGTTTGTAGTTTATTTAGAATATAGTTAACTGATAGGCAAAATAACTCACTCTTACACCATACACATAACCTACTCACTTACATAGTGCAAAGAAAATGTCCAGGATTGAGTGGAGAGGGACACAGATCATCTTATACACAGAAGGTAAATTTATGGCAAAAATATGGCCATGCAAAATAGAATGGCCCCCAAGGTCTCCCCATCTGACCCCCTTAGACTTTTATCTTTGGGGTCATCTGAAGGCAATTGTCTATGGTGTGAAGATACGAGATGTGCAGCACCTGAAACTACGGATACTGGAAGCCTGTGATGGCATTTCTCCTGAGGTGTTGCTATCAGTGTGTGAAGAGTGGGAGAAGAGGGTTGCATTGACAATCCATCACAATGGGCAGCACATTGAACATATTTTTATAAGTGGTCAGAAACTTGTAAATAACTCATGAAAGAATAAAGTTACGTTAAAACCAAGCACACCATTGTTTTTCTTGTGAAATTCCCAATAAGTTTGATGTGTCACATGACCCTCTTCCTATTGAAAAAACAAAAGTTGGATCCAAGATGGCCGACTTCCAAATGGTCACCATGGTCACCACCCATCTTGAAAAGTTTGCCCCCTCACATATACTAATGTGCCACAAACAGGACGTTAATATCACCAATCATTCCCAGTTTATTAAGGTGTATCCATATGGTTACCAGAAAAAATGCACTTGGACCCGCCAATGGCTCCGCGGACTTCTATGCGTTTTAATAATAAAAACCTTCATTTATAAACTGCATGATGTGTTTACCTGTGCTATCTTTGACTAATATTTCAATTTGTTTGACGATCAGAAACATTAAATTGTGACAAACATGCAAAAAAAAGAAGAAAACACTTTTTCACACCACCGTATACTGTTAGTAATTTCATCCCACTTCACTGGAGAGGGTTGATTTTTTTTCCCCCTTCATAAATTGTCTGTTTCAGTAGGTTGGCTGTTCACAGAGTGCTATATCCAAGCACATTAATGGAAAGTTGGAAGGAATGGAAGGAATAAATGTGGTAGGAAAAAGGTGCAAATTCTTTTTTTTTCTGAGATATTGAATTTTGGGGTTTCATTAGTTGTAAGCCACAATCATCAAAATTAAAGAAATAAACAATTAATATATACCATTCTGTGTGTAATGACTATATATAATATGAGCTTCACGTTTTTAATTGAATTACTGAAATAAACTTTTCAGTGATATTCTAGATGCACCTGTATTCTTCCTGATGACACAAAACACAACCAACTCTCACTCCTGTACAGCCAAATACCCTTAAAAAAACAAACAAACAAAAAAAAAGTCAAATACCGAGGGCTCCTTGGTCAAGTTAAAAGATATTTTGTGTTCAAATTATTAGCCAAGTATGTAATATAATATTTTGCTGTGCATATTTTATCCCATTTTACCTTCAGAGTGTTAGTGCTAATATTTAAGCATTTTTATGAATGCGGCGCCGCCTTCTGTACATTTACATGATTATTTTTTGCCATTGTTCTTGGTGACAACATGGTATATTCAACACACACAAACATATTCAGACAAAAGCATTACCATGGTTATAGCCAAATATAATACAATATCATAAGCAGAAATTTGATAGATATTCATTTAATGAAGTGGACTTAATAGCAGCTACATTGGCGTAAAAACATATTCCTGATTTATTTTTTATATTTTGCATATTTGTCACATTTAAATAATTCAAATCATTAAACATATTGTAATATTACACAAAAATAACCCAAGTAAATAAAAAACACTGTTTTTAAATGATGATTTTATTTATTAAGAGAAAAAAAGCTGTCCAAACCTGCCTGGCCCTATATGAAAAAAGTAATTGCCCCTGAACCTAATTACTGGTAACTAGTTGTTTACCCTTGGCAGCAACATCTGCAATCAAACAAAACTGGCAATAAGTCTTTCACGTCACTGTGGAGGAATTCTACTCTTCTATGAAGTATTATTTTAATTCAGACACACTGGAAGGTTTTTGAGCATGAACGGCCTGTTTAAGGTGCTCAATCAGATTTAAGGCGGGACGTTGACTAGGCCACTCCAAAAATTACCAAAATCAAAAATTTTGTATTTTTTGAGCCTTTCAGAGGTGGACATGGCGGTGTGCTTGTCCTGCTGCATAACCCAAATGTGCTTTAGCTTGAGGTCACAATCTCATGATGGACATTCTCCTTCAGGATTTTCTGGTAGAGCGCAAAATTCATTGTTGCATTCAATTATAGCAAGTCTTCAAGATCCTGAAGCTGCAAAAGTCCATCACACTATCACCACCATGTTTGTTGGTATGATGTTCTTTATACATGTATGAAAATGTTGTGTTAGTTTTAAGCCTGATGTAATGAGAAACACACCTTTCAAAAAATTAAACTTTTGTCTCATGGATCTACACAATATTTTTTTGTGGGATAGGCAAATGTGCGACGAGCCTTTGTGTGCTTTTGATGAGCAGTGGCTTTTGCCTTAGAACTCTCCCATGGATGCCATTTTTGCCCAGTCTTTTTCTTATTGTTGAATCATGAAGACAGACTTTAACTGGGGCAAGTGAGGTTTGACAGTTCTTCAGATGTTGCTCAGAGTTCTTTAATGAGCTCCTGGATGAGTTGTCCTTTCGCTCTTGGTGTATCTCCAGGGGAGGTTCACCACTGTTCCAAGTTTTCTCCATTTGTGGATAATGGCTCTCACTGTGGTTCCCTTGAGTTCCAAAGCCTTAGAAATGTCTTGGTAACCCTTTCCAGGATGATACATGTCAATTATCAGTTCTTTCATCAGTTTTTGAATTTATTAAGATTGTATCGCTGGGTGTCACAAGTGAAAAATCAAGATAAAAAATAATCGAACAACATGTACATTTTTCACTATGCCATTATTACTTTAATACGAATGAAACCAGAAAGAATAACACATCAATAAAAAATATCTATCTGTCTATGTATGGATCTAAGGGAGTCTGCCAAATGCTATAGATGAGACTTTGGCGACCCCCTGTGGATTACATGCTGTATTACTATTAATACTGTTGGCGGTGTTCCGCCTCGACTCATCTCTCTCTCGCTCTCTCTCCGAACCACTAGATGGCAGTGCGCTATTTTCGACGCCAGAATAACAACAACAACAAAAAACTCCAAAAGACGCGTCATGTCTGAGAGCAGATGAGTACGACTGGGCATGCGCGGTTCAGCCTCGACAACCTGACCAGGAACCTAACAGAAGGAGGAGGTAGAGTAAGTTACTGATTAAATCTGTAATTATTCATATTTCAACAAACTGTAATGCGACGTTTCGACTAATATATGTTTTTAAACACGGGTTTGTGTAGGTTTTTAAGTCTTGCTATAGTAATATGAGGGAAACCTGGTGCTGAATGAATGGTGTCCTGCAGAGATTAGCAAAGAGCTAAAGTACACGTAAGCGCACACTGTTAGCATTGAGCTGTTCAGCTCTTTAAGCTTTTCTATTCTCATCAGTGTTGAATATTTACATTGTATTATAAAAATATAGTTAGATTTCCTTGACTTCACATGTGTAGAAATTATTAATTGTTTCATATTTCGTGCCTTTTTTAAATTGTGCAGTGTCTCTATATGTGATGACATGATGTACAGAAACAAGACAAAGTCATCTGTATAGAAAAAAGTCCATGTACTGTATTTTTAATACATCTTAACTCTGCAGATTTCTAACTTGCTGGTTTAAAAGGAAAGGCTGTCAAGTATCCAGTCTAACCAGGAATAAAACCTTAAATGTCATGATGTTTTAGGAAACTAATCAACGATGTTAGTAAGCCTAACTTTACATGTTACTGAGAAACCTAAAAACTTCACTTTAGACACTGGAGACTCTCCTTCCATCTTTGTGAAATGTTTCACTCTATCTATAAGTATACTAATGATGATCGTGCGATTACCGGTCACGGCAACCAGCGGTTCTGCACACTGTCCGATCGTCCGGTTTATCTTTGTTATAAATGTAAAAAAAAACATTTTAATTTATTTTGTTTTCCCCACCATCTCTAATGGACATGTCCATAAAGTATCAGAAAGAGCACTTTAATAGAAGGTGGTCATTTTATTAGAGTCCAAACTGCACACTTTTAAAAAATTATCAACACCTCCTGAACAATCAGAGTTGTGAATACAACAGCGCTCTAGTGTGAATGCTGATTTGATCGATTGCTTGTTTGTCTAATTAGGTGTGTGTGTGTGTGTGTGTGGGGGGGGGGGGGTTATTGCGTTATACAAATGCGATTTACATTGTATTAGAGATTTTATAAATGAACCTTCTGAGACTTGAATGTACTCAAACATGACATGAAATTTTCTCCCACCTACTCTGTCTACACATCCTTGTACGACCCTCATATGAGGACTATAAGGTTTTTTTTTTTTTTTTGGCAAAATTATTTCTGTTTAAAGATATTGATTAATTCCACAGAGGACTAAATGCAGCGTACACAACAGTAGAGTCTGAGGCTCAAGAGGTTAATAACAGAAATGTAGTTTGTGTTACGTTTATGGTTTTCTAACTGTATGCTAGTTATGTTAGTGTGTGCGCAAGCAAAACTGTTGGAAAATTGTATTTATAATAATAATAATAATAATAATAAATTGTTTTATTCAGTGAATGAATAGATTTTGTCCATATTTAAATAGTTAAGTTTGTTTCCCCTCTAGATGATTATGAGCAGTAGAGTTGTTTGATAGCCATTTAACTACTACTACTACTACTACTACGAATAATAATATTATTATTATTATTATTATTATTATTATTATTATTAATGACCACCTTAATAAATAAGTTATTTGCATAGGATGGAGTTGTTCAGATATAAATCTCATTATTTCAAAATCTGTACAGTGAGGTTTTTTTTGTTTGTTTTTTGTAATTATTGAAACCATAAGTCATGAAGGGTGGGTTTTTTTTTTTTTTTTTTTTTTTGGCTTGTTTGTTCGTTCTTAATCGATCTTCTTACAAAAGACATGAATTTGAGTATTTGAAAATAATTTGAAAATATCTATAGGCATGTTTGTTTCTTGAATTAGTTGATTGTTGGATTCATTTCAGGTGAGGATGTGGGCCGCTTACCAAGTATAAAAAAAGATTCATAAATATAGTAACTTTATGTCTGGGAACATAAATAAGAACATAATGTCTGGGAACTCTTTTTAATAAAATATATGTATTTCTCTTTGTCTCTCTTTACCCCACAGATGAGGGCGCTGTGTGTGTTTGCTGTGTTTGCCTCGCTGGCTCTGGCAGTCATGGGGGAGGAAGGAGCCCGACTGCTCGCCTCCAAGTCCCTGCTGAACCGGTATGCCGTGGAGGGCCGAGACCTGACGCTGCAGTACAACATCTACAATGTGGGCACCAGGTACGACCGAGGTCACTAATATCCATAAGCTTTACATAGATTACAGTCAATCTGGAAATAAATTTTCTTCTTTAACTGTAAATCTTGAAAGTATCTCGCTGACTTTTTTCTTTTTTTAAATTAACATTAGCGCTAGTGATATTTATAACCTTTAAACATTGTGTAAACTGACTTATTCATTCATTACACATTGTGTGAAACAGAGGACACACACATGTACACACAGATACAGATTATATAATAATAATAATAATATATAATAATAATATAATACCATATAATACCATTATATTATCATTATTATTATTATTATTATTATTATTGTTGGTGTTATTTAAATATTCTCACACACTCACTCACTCACTCATCATCATTACCACTTAATCCTGTATTCAGGGTCACGGGGCCCTGGAGCCTATCCCAGGAGACTTAGGGCATGAGGCAGGATAAACCCTGGACAGGGTGCCAACCCATTGCAAGGCACACAGACATACATACACACACTCACACACTCATTCACACACTACGGGCAATTTGGGAATGCCAATTGACCTAACCTACATGGCTTTGGAATGTGGGAAGAAACCAGAGTACCCTGAGGAAACCCACCAAGCACGGGGAGAACATGCAAACTTTACTGAGACATTACTGAGCCTAGACCTGACCAACTGAAGCGACCCCAGATCATAACACTACCTCTAGAAGCTTGTACAGTGGCCACTATGTATCATGCGCTTCCCTTCTTATCCTGACAAGCCCATCACTCTGGAATACGCTCAGTCTAGACTCATCAGATCACATGACCTTTTTCCATCGCTCCAAAGTCCAGTCTTTGTGCTGCCTAGCAATTTAAAGCCATTTTTTCTGATTAGTCTCACTTAATAAGTAGTTTTATTATGGCCACACAGCTGTTTAGTCCCAATCTTGTGAGTTCTCATGACACTCTGTGTTTATGGAAATCCTCTAACTTTCACAACTTCACATATGTAGCTATGGTTTTTACTTCACCAAGTGTTTCGCAATTCATGATTTTTTTTTCCACCACAAAAGTTGACACTTCAGCATTATCTGAATTATTTTTGATTCTTAGCCCAGCCCAATTCTGATATATAGTAAACGCTATATTCCATGTAATTCTATGACGTGTCTTTCTAGCGCCGCACTGGAAGTGGAGCTCTCCGACGACTCGTTCCCTCCTGAGGATTTTGGCATCGTCTCCGGGATGCTTAATGTGAAGTGGGACCGCATCGCCCCGTATCCTTTTTATTTTATTTTATTTATTTATTTATTTAATCTCAATCTTAATTACTTGTACTCTCGCTGTATGAAACGATACACTAAAGCCATGACATGAGACGAGATGTTTGCCGATACAGGCTTCACAGACTTCACTGACACAAATAATTACACTTTAGTATGTTTGTTTTATAATAATGACAGATCAAACCACTAAAATATCACTGCAGTATATTGTAAGACAAGTAGATCAGTGCTATTTTAACTATTTCAGTGTTTCATGGCCATGATGTTAGTACAGAAAGATGGTTTGATGGAAGGTTGTGCCTTAAATTATTTAAATAAACTTTTTTTTTCCCCAAGCAGTTCTAATGTCACAATCCCAATAATTAGACAAATTAATGAAGATTAATAGATTTAACATGATGATATTTAACAGATGTATTGATGGTAAACTTGGGTTTCAGATCACAGTCAAGACAGCTGAAAATCTGATTTTGGAATTTTTGACTGTCTGTCTGTTTGTTCGCGCATCACTTAAAAACTACAGACCGAATTTTAATGGGTTTTCACAGTATTATAGTTATTTGGCCGAGCTCGAGATAATATAAAGGCTTTATTTCATTGCAGTTGGCCCACAGGCAGAGAAGATGATTTGAAATTTATATGGAAAATACCCTGATATCATAAAAAGAATAACCTTGAAAAAAAAATCATTAGTTCATCTCAAAATTCAACAGATGGCGCTGTATGTTTTTTTTTTTTTTTTTTTTTTTTTTAAATACATGTGCATGAGTGTGCGATTGAAATCTACTTGATAAACACAATCTCACACCTTCATTCCACTTACTTCACGGTAAGACCAATTTTTTTGTTCATTCCACAATTTAACAGATTGTGCTGTAACATTTTTTTTTTTATTTATTTACATGCTTATGAGTGTGGAATTAAATTCCATGCGAACAAAGTCGTCGGCACATCTAGTGTTTAAAATATTTTGGGGATCTGTTTTTTTTATTTCTTTTGATCAAAAACTTCAAGAAAAGAAACAACTTTCCACAAGGTAAGCATGGTGAACGGTCATTTGTGTGTGTGTGTGTCTCCACCCTTCCCCCAGAGAGGACCAAGTGAAATGAGGCTACAGGCCTTGTTTTTGACATGAGGTTTTCTTTTATCTCGTGAGGGTTCTTTGATCTCTTTGTTCTTATCAGCTGAATGTTTGAAACTGTTACACATGCTTCAAGGCGGTGACGTTTAATTTGCAAGCTTCCCGTTCTCTATGCATGAGTATGAGAGGAGATAGTGCTTATTATGAATATTAAGTGATAATATCAAGATAACATATCATAAAGGTAACATGTCTGTTGCTTTGAGTAATTGGTAATTTGGAGTAATTGGTTTTTGTTTGTTTTGTTTAATCACTTTAGCACTATAGTCTGTTTTAAGTCCACTGATGATTGGTCATGTTCCCTGACTCGCTCTCCCTCTCAGAGCCAGTAATGTGTCTCATACAGTCGTTCTGCGTCCACTGAAGGCCGGCTACTTCAACTTCACCTCAGCTACCGTTAGTTACTTGGCCCAAGAAGGGGGTCAGGTTGTGGTAAGTGTTTCCTTCCAGAAATATATTTATTTATTTTTTTTCTTTCGATGGAAAATGTGCTCACGGTTCTTGAAAACAGGATATCACATAACCGGTCGAGGTTAACCACTGAATATTTTTAGCACAACAACATCAAGGACCTGTGTAATGTGTGTAAAATTACGAACGTTCAGTTATCTCTTACGATTTTAAACAGGTTATAACAGCATGTAAATGTACTCCTTGTTTTTATGGGTTTTGTTTGAGAGCTGTGTACAAATGGTACAATATTAATGCAGTGTTTTGTTCAATAATCAGAATTCTCTTGTCTATCGTAAGGTTGGCTACACCAGCGCTCCTGGTCAGGGAGGCATTCTGGCCCAGAGGGAGTTTGACAGACGCTTTTCTCCACATTATGTAAGTGTTTGTATATCAATCGTCTTAGATGCTCCTCATGGTTGAGATGAATTTCATCAAACATTCAGTCACACCTTGAAGCCATTAAATTGATCAGTTTAAGCACAATTCAGAGCCTTTTATCTGTACCTCCCTGTAGCTGGACTGGTCTGCTTTCGGTGTGATGACTCTGCCCTCCATTGGCATCCCACTGCTCCTCTGGTACTCCAGCAAGAGGAAATATGACTCCCCCAAGACCAAGAAGAATTAACGTGTGTAGGGTTAAAGCATTACAAAAGGGGTCAAGGAAGGGGAAGGAATGTGGGTTGATATTTTTTTTCCCAGAGATTTTTCAATCATTTTATTACCCATATTGGGGGTAACATGACCATGGATTCAAGCTCACAGTTCTCACTGGATGGCCGTATTTCCTCACTTTTCCTCCTGTTCGGAAGCATGACTGTGGGTCGTCTTTCCTTCTTTAAAACTTCTCGATCGCCATCCCAGGCTATGACCCAACCTTTTTTTTGTCGTTGTTTGTTTGTTTAATCAAGCATTTAAAGACAAATTGGGTCATTACTGTTCTGAGATTTAAAATGGAAATAATAAATACAAGTGGGTTTTTACAAAATAAATACACCTCAGTTTGGATGTTTTTCTTTGTTATAATAATTGCATAACAGCTTGGCTTTAAGGTAACTGTTATTACGTTGCATTTTGGGTGATTTGAGTTATTCATATTTTTTAGACTCCTGCTAAGCTTCATTTTGACACCACGTGCATTACTCATGTCTGGTTCCTGAGATGTGGTGAAAATTTGTTTGGACCTCAGGATGGAAAAAAAGTTAAAATCCTGTTTTAGGCATATTTAAAATGATATATAGTAAGAGGGAGCCCTCATCCTCGTTTTGACACCATGATTTCCCTGCCACATGTTATTTGTCACATGTACCTTACAGCCCAGTAAACAGATTTTTATTTTTTATCACAGTTAGAGCTCAGGGTGAACCAGGATACAGTGCCCCTGGAACAGATAGTGTTAAAGGCCTTGTACAAGTTTGAACCCCCCAGCCTTCAGATCAGTAACACAGAGTCTTAACCGCCTCTTGTGCCAACACTGCAAAACCTCCCATTCAGCATGGTTTTATAGTGGAAAATATGCTAGTTTATTGTTAGTTTGCTGTTATTTAAAATGCTTTAAAACCAGGTCTAAGATTAAAACTTTTTTTGATTCTGTTGAAATGCTGAATAAGTATTTATCAGCCTCCTTTTGTACCGAACCGAAATAGATTTGATGAAATTCACCCAATGCACTGTATTAACTGTAGCGCAAAACTAACCTGTGTGACTTGATACTACGCATCACACATTGTTAATAATTGATCAACTTAATGCGCGAGAGGCCTGAGAAGTTGAGTTCTGCTGTCCTTCAATCAACACTCACCCTATGATTCATTACACCTTTTAAAAGATGTAAGAAAATATGGATGTGGATGTTGGTATAGCTGAAAATAACTTTTTCCTAATAAAATTCTTTATAAATATACATCTATATATTTATTCAATATTACAGCAAACCTGTATCTACTGTCCTCTTTATTTACAGTTGTTTTAAAAAGACAGTGGTAAATAAGACTCGAGATGCTGTCAAGCATTTAAAGTTCAGACTGAATATTTCTGCAGTCAAACACATCAAACAGAGCCAACATTAAATGCACCCATGTTGTAGAAAAAGTCAAAGGATCAGATTAAGCATGTGTGTAATGTGCAACCACGTATACATCAAGAGAAATAATTCCTGTAGGCTTCTGTTGTGAGTTTGTAATACTATTCAGTTTGAAACGTGTGCTCGGTAGTAGAAAGGCTTCAACGACACTGATAGTGGACCAAGAGTTAGCGTTTAGGATTCAGAGGCGGCAACGGAGGTCTGGGTTTGTTTCGTCTTTCTGGAATCTGCTCGTATATGGAGGAGCCGGAGTTTTCTGGCAGCACCTGCTCCGGTTGGTACGGCGGTGGATTCCTCATTGCTGAAACAGCAAGATTCTGTGTGGAAGATGTTTTTTCAATTCAATAGAGTTTTTTTTTTTATATTCATCTAGTCTAATTTTGTCTAATAATATTGCTAGGACCTGAAGATGAATTGTACCTGAGTACCACCCTCAGGTCGTACTGGAGCGTTTGCAGGTCTTGGGGGCAGTCTAGGATTAGGCCTCACGGAGGACTGGGCAGAGAGAAATGTTGTGCCCGCATGGGGAGGTGAAGTAGCCAGTAATGGGTCATCTCTTGTTCCTCTAAGGTTAACTTCTGCGTAGACATGATTACCAGGGATCGCTGCTGGAAACAAACAGAAATAAAAGTCATCTAGTCTGGAACTGTGACCCAATCTTGAATTTTAGTCAGAGCTTATAACCACTCCACCTGGGCATCTTAAACAATCTGAAGACAATCTAAACTCAGCAGGTTTATTACATGAAAGGTTTAATAAATGGTGGCCTTCATCATGAGAATGTGCTCGTCTATATAAGGCTCTTACACCACACGTCTATTGAAATCTCACATCTGATCGAAAAAGTGCTGATGTGAATTTTCCATAACTACACGGCTCTGAGAACAATGCAGGCCGTGGTTTATATTAATGCACGCATTCTAATATATGAGGGGTGTACACATCAAACCGGGACCTGTAATGACATTTCCTGTGAAATGAAGGTGTAAAACCGATTGACAGTAGACTTCAAGCACAGTAAGATGATGAAACTTTTTATTTTAAGTATACTCTATTTGCCAGACTACCTTATCTACTACAACTTACATTTTTGTATCTCCTTCTAGATCAGAGCAGTTTGAGGGTTAACGGTGGTAACTTGGTAGTGCTGGGGTTTGAGCCCTGGACCTTCCAATTAATATTGGCTTAAGGCATTGGACTACAGTTTGGAAGATATCAGGTTCAAACCCTACAACTACCAACTCTTGGGCCCTCAAGCAAGCCCTGAGCCCTCAACTGCTCAGATGTATAACGAGATAAAAATGTAGTGCTTGATAAGGGCATCTCCCACATGCCAAAATGTAATGGTCCAGCACGTTAACCACAGGGCTACATCCTGCTAATTCTTTCTTTTTTAATTCTCCAACATTTTCTCACCTGCATTTGTTGCGTTTTCTCTCTGCCTTCCAACTGCATAGAAATCAATTTGATTGTCACGCGTTCGCGTGTGCAAAGCCTCCTCGTAAGTATGAATAGGCTCCAGTTTGCAGTATTTCTGTTCCGCTACAGCTGCAACATTGGGGAACAATTCATAATCCACGGCTGCTGATGCACCCCATACACTGGCGTCGGCATCACTGTCGTTGACGTTGACGGAGGAAGGTTGTGCTGGTGGACGCTGGGGTTTGTTGACACGTGCATAGGGGGCATCAACAGGATGGGCCACGTCTCCTCCTGCACGCATGTCCGCGTTTTCAAACACAGACTCTGGTGTGTCGTGCTGGAAGGTGGAAACAGATTTTTTTGTTCATATACAACTCATATCTTTCACTTTAAACTATATTAATACATTGTTTTTGTTTCGCTTAATCTAAGTGATACCTCAGTTTTTGTTTCTCGATCTGTGTTTTCTGGCACAAGAGGTAGCAAGTGAGATAAAACCATGCAATCAGATAGAGAGTGAGTCTTCCTTAGAGCCTTTCTCACTACAGCGTACTGCGCCGACTCCGCGGCAGTAGGACGTACATCTTGCCCTGTGGAACCCATGGGAGGGTATTCTTGGCTAATTCCGGGAGTGGCAACTCTTTCTTCACCACTTTCTGTTTTATTTCCCACTTCCATCTTTGATTTATCCTCAAAGATGCTGTTAGCCTAGAAGAGGAAGTAAAGGAAGTTAATCGATCGATACAAAGGGACAAATGATCTCTCTCATCATCTTTACCATTTAATCCTGTATTAAGGGTCACGGGGGCCAGGAGCTTATCCTAGGAGACTTAGGGCACATGGCAGGGTACACCCTGGACAGGGTGCCAATCAATCGCAGGGCACATACTCATTCACACACTACAGCCAATTTGGGAATGCCAATTTACCTAACCTACATGTCTTTGGACTATGGGAGGAAACCAGAGTACCCAGAGGAAACCCAAGCACAGAGAGAACATGCAAACTCCATGCGCCAGAGACGGGAATTAAACCTGGCCAGGAATCAAACCCGGACCCTGAAGGTACAAGGCGACAATGCTAACCATTATACCACCGTGCCACCTAGGACAAATGATGAATTTAAAAAAAAAGTATACACTTCTCCCTCCGTGGAACTAGATTAGAGTCCACTTCATTCAGGACTCGCCTACATCAGTTCAATCACACTGTGGCATTTGCAGAAGTTCTAAAATTGCAAGGCAAAAACTGAAGCAGACAAAAACTACCATTTTACCACAAAACCTCTCTCATTTTTAGTAAAATGTTCATAGTGGTCAGGGTTGCGGACCAGAGCATATGATGGATGAGGGTGTGTGGCAATACATACTAGACTGGATGTCAGGTCACAATGCATTGTATACACACACAGATTTACCCCAAAGGACCAAAAATCAGAGAACCTGGTGGAAACCTGTGAGGATGTTAGAAGAACATGAGAAGCTCTACACACTTGTAATCCAAGTGTGGACCGAATCCTAGACCCTGGAGCTTTGAAGCAGTGATGCTACCCAGAAGCTAGAGCTTCATAAATCCCAGACCCTATGCTCCCCACAAATTATTTTCCAGATGTGCACCAAAGAACAGTAAGAAAACAGCTCATAATTAGTCCAGTGCATCAGTTGTTTAATAATAAGCATGTCATCTTTTGATGATGTCCAAGACACCAAAGCCTTGTTTGTTCATTGTCTTGTCAAGGTTCACTTTAATAAAGCTTCTACCAGAAGCAAACATGTCTTTCATGTAATTTCTCCTTCTATAAGCAAGCTGAACACCAGAAACCCTTAGATGGTCCTTCCAGAGTCCTCTACTGTAAATGTACTCACAACCGTGTCGCCTAACATGATAGCAACCGCATCATTAACACCACTGTTGAGAGGCTCATTTCGAGCAGTGATGAGACAACTAACAGAAAGGAAGTGAAAGAGCTTGAGGTCTGGTGCACGGAGAACACTCTCATTCTGAATTTCTTTAAAAGGACTATAGAAGGACAAAGTGTATAGTGTGGTGTATATGTAATAATAAATCTCTGGAGGATCAGGAAAGATTTCTTGCACAAGTACTTATCAGACTGAAGGCCATTTCATTACATATAATTTTACTCTAATGCATAAAATTTCACTAGCCACAAAATCACAAGTGCGTTATCTTGATTTGAATTTACTTTTTTGCACACATTTGCTCTCCCTGCTTTAGCTGTGAAAGCACAAAAGTATTTGGTCATTCAGTTCATCATATTGCCCATCATATGGGACATGTCTAACCAGGTTTTTCTTTCATTTGCTTAAAAACATTGAGCAAATATTGCACCTAATGGGCAAGACTTAAACTACACAACAAGCACCAGCTTCAACTGCTTCATGCTGAAGAGGGAGGAGCACCAAAAAGAACAGTTAATACAGTTTCCAAATTATCTAAAAACATTACAGTCTTTAATCTTCGCCATGTCCTTTTAGGGTAAAAATCGTTTTCCATTCAGAGATGATAAGGCGATCTGATATCACCCAAATGAGCACGGGTTCCCTGTTGAATCTGGTTCCCCTCAGGGGTTCTTCCAATTGCCATCTCATGGAGGTTTTTCTTACCACTGTCGTCTCAGGGACAATTTGATCATTATAATGTATAAATATTTCCTTACAACTTTGATCCAATTGAAGCTGAGAACCCTTAAGGAACATTATTTCTAGGGGTCAGAGTTAATGTTATGTTAATGTTAAGGTTTTTCCTGATAGCTGGTGAAAGTGTAAACTGGATATGAATTTTGGTGGATAGCAATGAAAACACTATTTTTGTTTTAATGGGTTTAGGGGGATTTTATGATTTTCTTTTGTATGTGATGATCATAGAACATGAAAAATATGCACATCCAAGTTCAGATCCGCTTTTATTTATCACATATACTTTACTGCACTGTGAAAAAAAATTATTCCTCGCATATCCCAGCTTTGTTAGAAGTCTTGGGTCAGAGCGCAGGGTCATCTATTATATAACACCCCTGGAGCAAACAGGGTTAAGGGCCTTGCTCAAGTATCACCTGGGGGGCTCAAACCATCAAACTTAGAGCCTTAAAACACTGAACCATCACTGCCTCGATTGTGAGCTTTTCAAGTTTCAAGTTTCATCCCAATAACCAAGGAACCACACTTGATTTCACCTACTCTTGATTTTCATCAGGATATAAAGTATGGCTTCAGCTTGTTTGGAATGAGAACCTGCACCCAAACTGGCCCTTTCTGGATAAGTCTTGGTGTTACTTGGTAAGAGCTGTCAAAAGGGATGCTAAATGACGTTTATTTAATGATTCAATTATATATTTTTCTGCAACGTAAGTGTGATGGAGGGGGCATCACAGTGGCTTAGTGGTTAGCACTGTTGCCTTGCACCTCTAGGGTCCGGGTTTGTTTTCCCATGTCTGTGTGCATGGAGTTTGCATGTTCTCCCCGTGGCGATCCCAAATTGCCCATAGTGTGTAAATGAATGTGTGTGCCTTGCAATAGATTGGTACCCTATCCAAGTCTCCTGGTATAGGCTCCAGACGCTGTATATAGGATTAAGCGATATAGATGATGAATGAGTGTGTGATAGAGGGGAAGTGAACAGAATCCTACCTGCACGCAAGGCACAGTGAGCTTTTCATTAAAAGGCCCCACTGGATTGTGGGTATAGTAGTTGATGAGTTCCTCCAGACTGCAATGCTTGCTGGTCTCTCCAGCTATGATGTATTGACTCTCCATCTCGGACGCATCGCAGTCTTGCTCTATGATGAAGTGACGGCACTTGTCTATACCTCTGGAATTGGATTACATTTTAATCTGTAGAATCGAGTGGATCTGTGTAGCTGCAAAGGACATGCTTACATATAAGTACAGTACACACCTATAAGAGAGCACAAAGCCAACCTTTGACTCGCTGAGCCTCAACAGGAAACAACCCTGCTGCTTATCCTGCAGTAGCTGCTCTGCTTCCCTGTGAAAAAAAAGCTTTAACGTATGTAGTAGTTTAAAATAGGACATGGTGCATACGAACGCTAAATGTGGTTGGTTGGATGCCTGCACCTGTAGTAGCTGTGGCATTCACTGCTGTGAAAAAGTGGGTGTGGTTAGTGTAAGAAACTGATGTGAGTGAGAGAGAGAACCTGCGTGTCGCGAAGCCATGGAGCCAGCAAGGCACGGGTTTTGGTAGCCGAGGCAGCTGCGTTCTCTGAAACCACAGCAGGTTATGCGCCTGCAGAGATGGAGTCTGAGCATCCAGAGGCCCTGTAGGGTTCAGCACCTGAGAGGGAGCGATTCGCTTCCGTTCCTTTCACACACACACAAACATACACACACTCCACTTACTACATTTTCCATTTTGTTTAATACCATCACTCCAGTTTTATTCATATGAAGCCTTTAGATGAGGTAATCTGGTTAAAAATAGAAATAGAGCGGTAATGGTTTCCAAAGTATTTTTCATAACAATACAAAGTGGTTTTGCACACACTCACAGCTCACTTTTGAGATTCTGTCATTTTTTAATTTATTTTTTAAGTCATGTATCATTTCTCTGTAGCAATAAAATGTCATCCGACATTATGAGACTGCATGCTCAATCTCGAATTCTGTTTATGGAGAAGCTTAGTTCATCAGTTTCGTTTTATTTCGACTTCCATATAGCACTACAAAGCTGTGCATAAGTCCTGTATGACCACTGGGTCAAAGTTGATACAGACCTCAGATCAGTAGAGATACACGCTGCTATAATGATCCTCAAAATGGCTACATGCATACACTGACCGGCCAAAAAAATGGCATACACTCCGATATTTCATTGGACTGCCTTTTGTTTTGATTACACCCATTGCACTATTTCTATAAGCTTATGCAATGTCACAACATTTTTTTCCATCCAATTTCTTTTCAAGATCTTGTATTGATGATGGGAGAGTTGGACCGCTGTGTAAACCTTTCTTCAGCATGTCCCAAAGATTCTCAATGAGGTAAAGGTCTGGACTCTGTTTTGGCCAATCCATGGCTAGGGTTAGGGTTAGGGTTATTGTTAGGGTTAGGACCCAATCTTTCACAATTTAAGCCTGACAAACCCTGACAATGCCCTCATGGAATTTACTTGTACCCTCACTGAAGGAAAAATCCGTTAACGAAAAAACCTGTTTATTCAGGTAGTCAGCTGAGCTCATTGTTTTTGGGCACAAATAAAAATAAAATTTGACAAATAAAATTTGAATTTGATTTTGACATAGTGAACCTAAACCTGACCAACAGAAGCAACCTCAGATCATAACACTGCCTCCACAGGCTTAGGCAATTAGGCACTAAGCAATGATGATCTGTCTTTCATTTTACCCAGGGTTAGCACTCATCACTCTGGACCAGGGTAAATCTGGACTCATCAGACCACATGACCCTTTTTCCAATGCTCAACAGTCCATTCCTTATGGTCTCTTCCCAATTAGCCTTACTATAACGTGAGGCTACAAAGCTGTTTAGTCCCAATCTCTTCGCACTATGTGTGGAAATGTACTTACTTTCACTATTAAACCTAGCTGTGAGTTCTACTGTAGTTTATGATTTGAAGTGTTCAAGTGATCGCCCATCTTTCTCATTCTGCATGTTTTTTTTCTCATGACATTTCTTGCCCGAAGATGATGGAAGACAAATGTTTGGACACATTTTCTTTACTTGTTTTTTTTTTTTTTTTTTTTTAATATTGTGCAATTATAATGAGGACATCCAAACTATTAATTATTATAAAATAATTATGTAGCAAACAAAAATGGTTAAACAACCCAGAATATGTTTTACATTTTAGATTGTCCAAAGTAGCTATATACAGTATAGCTTTGATTACAGCTTGGCACATTTATGGCAGTCTGTCACCTGGAATGGTTTTTAGTTCACAGGTGTGCCTTGTCAAGAGTTCATTTGTGAACTTTCTTGCCTTCTTAATGTGCTATCAGTTGTTTTGTGCAGAGTGGGTACACTGTCAATAGCCCTATTACTGCTACTACAACTACTGTACAAATCATAATACGGCAAGAAACGTTCAGTTATGTAAAGAGAAAAGGCAGTGCATCATTAATTTAAGAAATTAACATCAGTCAGTCAACTTTGAACATATCCCCAAGCGTAGTCACCAAAACCATCAAACGCTATGATGAAACTGGCCCCCTGAGGACCATCTCTGAAAAGGAAGACCAAGAGCTACCTCTGCTACAGAGGATAAGTTTACTTGAATGACCAGCCTCATTAACCGTCAATTTACAGTATCTCCACTGTTCAGATGAGACTGAGTGAGTCAGGGCTTCAGCTAAGAAACCATTTTACTTTGGAAGAACATAAGCAGATGAGACTTGATTGGGCAAAGAAACACAACTAATGGACATTAGATTGGGGAAAAATTTAGCTTTAGTCTGATGATCCCAAATTTGACATTTTTGGTTCTAACCACCATGTCTTTGTTTGAAATAGAGAGGGTCAATTGATTGTTCTATTGCTTTTGAGACTGTTGGTGGCTTAAATTAAGGGGACATTTAACCAGGATATCTACCACAGCATTTTGAAGTGACATGCCATCCCGTCTGATTTCCATTTGCTGGATCCATTGTTTGTTTTCCAAAGGGGCAAAGACCCCAAACACATCTCAAGGTTATGTAAGCGCTATCTGTCCAAGATAGAGTGATAGAGTGCTGTATTAGATCACCTGGGTGAGATAAACAGAGTCAAGGGAAAGCAGGCAACAAACACTGGACATCCCTGGGAACTCCAGTATGATTGTGGAAAAACATTTCTAGATCTCAAGACTAAAAATCATTTCATGTTTATGTTTGTAATTACTTATGTACTTATTTCATTATAAATATAATCTGTTTAAAATGTGTACAGATCTGTGATATACATTGAAATTCAAATGAAATCCCCATTTTTTTTAAAGTGGAAAAGTGGAAGTGTTTTCCTGCCAAGATATTTTTTACATTTTAACTTCATATCAATATATGAAAAATTTATGATATGTATTAACAGATATTTTTACATTTCATATAAAAACATGGCATCTGAAAGGCAAAGCAAACTATAAATCAAATGCAGCTGCTTCATCTGCAGTAAACCAAAAACCTTTTTTTTAATTACATATTTCCCCTAAATCGAAATACATATTTTTTTTCACCACTTAGTAGGTCTAAAAGTAAGAATAATGTAATTCCATGCTCATGTTTCACACTTCCAAGGTGCTATTTATGAAATGCAGCAACATTTTATTTAAACCTAATGTAAATATCATGTAACACGTTAATTATTCTTGTATCAGTTGACGAGTAAAAAGCCCCTTTGAGATATATATATATATATATATATATATATATATATATATATATATATATATATATATATATTGCAGCCCACTACTGTACTGTAGGTTGGCACCAACAAATCTGCAATATGTCCTCAACGTTCATATTGATTGGTAGTAGTTACCCCAATCTCCATCGGAATGTCCCGGATTTGTGGTTGCTCTGATACTGGCTGTGCGATAGGACGGCATTTGATGCTTCGCCTGGGCTTGATTGGAGGCTTCCGGGGAGTAGATGGAGCTTCGGTAGCAATAGATGGTCGAGGCAGGGGTTTTGGCTGTAGGGCTGGTAGAGTGCTAATTCGCTCTTCCCTCTGACGAGATTCCTCATCTATGCACAAAGCACAATATTAAATTGCATTGTTGTTTTTTATTACAGTACAACTACTTTAATACTTAACTACAATATTATTGTACAATATGTACAGTAGGGTGATATTTCATTGCCATAAATGTTCTTAAATGTATAGTAATTGTATGTGTATTGTATTTGGTCAAAACATTTCGGCAATACGGAATATACTAGAGATATGGGAAACATTGATTCATATCAATTATTTCTTTTTATTTATAAATATGTCTGCATTTGAGCTGGTAAAACATTGCCATTCCTCTATAATGCTTTAGTAGTGCACTCTAAACGTTTCATACATTGGTAGGCAGCATGGCATCATGTATGGCAGAAGCAAATTATTTACTAAATTAGTTTACAGTTTTTATAGAAAACAATTATATTGAATTTTATTAATTTAATATTTTATAAAATCGTGCTACTTATAGAATCACAATAGAAAAAAAGAATCAACATCTAGGTATTGTTATAATAATATTATATCAGGTGTTCGCTGGTGATTCCCATTTTTAGTGTATACAACATGTAAGTAACTTTCTTTTTGGCTGCTCCCATCGAGGGGTCGCCACAGCAGACCATCCGATCCACACGCAGGTTGGCACAGGTTTGGATGCCCTTCCTGACGCAACTCGCCATTTTACCAATACATTTTAGCAACGCTACAGTATGTATGAGGTGTGGCAAACCACCAATAGTGGGGCTCCAACCTCACTCACTCAATCTATACCGTGTTATCCTATATACAGGGTCACAGGGGGCCTAGAGCTTAACCCAGAAGACTTACTACGGGGCAATTTGCAAATGGCAGTTCGCCTAACCTCAAGTCAAGTAGTCAAGTAGGCTTTATTGTCATTCCAACCATATACAGTTCAATACACAGTGGAACGAAACAACGTTCCTCCAGGACCAAGGTGCTGCATACATGCAAACGACATAAATTTACAGCACAACATAAATTAGCAACACAGATTTTTTCATTTTTAAGTTAACCTAAGCTATCAACCTGCCTGTCTTTGGACTGTAGGAGGAAACTGGAGTTCCTGGAGGAAACCCACCAAGCATGGGAAGAACATGCAAACCCCATACACTCAAGGCAGGAATTGAACCTGGCTAGGAATCGAACCCGAACAGTCGAGATGCAAGGCGACTGTGCTAACCACTAAACCACTGTGCCACCCTATAATAAGAACATAAAAAGTAATATTCATAAATTTAAATAGCTAACATGTTTGGAAACATCTTTAATGAGGCATGTGTCAATATTAAGTTGAATGATACAAACATTGTTTTTTATTTATTTATTTATTTATTTATTTTATGAAAGCAAGCTCAAAAAGCTGTCATGTTCCATTCAGGATGTTTTTCTTAAGTATGCAGAACACTTGGGCCGGATGTATGCGCTTCCAACTTAAAGGGCAACATCAGTGCCTCTGTCTTGAGAAGTTCCTCAATTGGGACTAATTATATACTGTACCAAGCAACTTAGAAAGTCTCCTTCACCACCCTAATGAAAGGCAGTCATGGCATCTTGAGTTGAAAAGCTGACCACAGAAACATTTGCCTGACTCTACTGTATGCCTGGTATAAAGCAAATATCGTGACACAGACTTGAAGTAGTGTTCCATGCCGTATCATAGTACTGTACCCTGAGGTTTGCAGTTTGTAGTAAACACAAACTTTATTGGCGCTGTGCCTTTTCAAAAATACTGCTCTGAGTGCTCAGTGCTCAATTCTGAAATTGAGGTTAAAATGTGTGATAACGCTTTATGTAGACATTCTTGAAAAAAAAATCAATAAACCATTTCGAAACCACCAACAACCTGCCTTGTGACTGCAAAAAGCCAGACTGTGTCTGCTATAGCACTTAAAACTTCAAGCATTTTAACCATTTTTTTTAATAAAGATACAGTATCTAGGGCTCAGGATTGTACAGTACAGAGTGACGTACAGTATCTTTTTTTCCCAGCACAACCTACATGTGTTTCATTTTAACCATGAATACAAACATGATTGGCCAAAAAAAATAAAAAATGGGTCACATAGACAAAGAAATAGAACAGATACACATGATCATGGGTTTTTCTGGATGTTCCTATGACCAAAGAAAGTTTTTTGAGAGTTCTCTATTTTTTAAAAAATTTTTCTATATAGCAACGTCATTCTCATATTCCGGTTGTGGTCAACTGTACAGGTTATAAAAATAATTATACTTGACCCAAATACACAGATTGATGCTTAAAGCCTCCCTGTTAACACATCATATACATACACACACACACACATTTTTTTTTTCAAATAATATTATATTATAAAATATAGAGCCAGGCAAAAAAATTTATACACACTTGAGGAAAAGAAAAACTTATATTAACGAATATTTTAATACTAAAGTTATTGTTTTGCGTTATATATATATAATAATAAATTATGATATATATATATATATATATATATATATATATATATATATATATATATATATTTTTTTTTTGTATTCTTTTGTGTATTTTTTTAATTATTATTATTATTATTAATTTATTTTTTATCATCATGGACTTATGCTGTGTTGCCTTGACAGATATGTTCCTCTTGGGTTTTAAGTCATGATACAGTTCACAGCTGTTGATGTTCATCAGACATTCCATACACACTGTATACTATGTATTGTATATACATATATTTTAGTTTTTTTTTTTTCTTTGGGTGGAATTTCAAATTTAGTTCATTCCGAATTTGATTCTGTGATATTGTAAAAAAAAAAATCAACTGATTGTCCACTTCATAACTTGCTTCTAGAAAGTTAGTAGCGTGTCTAAAGTGGACGCATTAAACAAAGTGTTAAAAATTCATGAAAAATCATTGTTTAAAACTATGAAAAATTTAAAATGTTAATTTCTGACATAAAAAACTAAAATCGCACAAACAAAATCCCAAATGATTCTTATACTCAAGTGCACATATTGAATTATACTTTCTTTTACAAGTTTGTAAACTCCTCCAGTCCAGACACAATAGTTTCACATTTGCCCTGAATCTTAAAATGGCCCGTAGAGCGGAAACGCCAAATCTCTCTTTAACCACAGTGTTGTCATATATAGAGCTTTTAAAACACATAAATATATATTAAACAAGCTTCAATAAATTAAACTGCATGCTATTTATTCTACTATTACCAAAAGGATTCTGAACGTACATAAGATATACAGCACTTATCCATCAAACTCACAAACTTTAACCTTGACCTTGATGTTGAACAGAACACAATGTGACTAGAGCATGGAATACCATGAGCTACAGTACAATAACACTGTCGCTGTCAAGAAACTGAAACATCTAAGAGAATGGTGGTAAAACGCACACCACAGAACCCTCTGCGATGCGTGAGGATCGCTACGTGACTTAAAGTACTGCACTGTGACGACGTTTATCTGTGCGAATCGATAAAAAAGTGACTGACCTTTAATTTTTTGATAGTCAAAGTCCATCTTCAGAGACAGGATGCTAGGGTATTGTCAACTCGTCAACTGTTTATGAGTGGTTTTTGCGTCACCGAGACTGTGCATGTGGGGGCGTGAGTGTGAGAGAGAGAGAGAGAGAGAGAGAGAGAGAAGGAAATAACCACTCTGAATCTGTTTTTCAATATAGAATTATAGTTGAAAAAAAAATCTGCTCATTTTGTGTAAGTCCCTGAGCTGGTTATCAGTTAAAGAACTGAAACTGTACACCATAAAGTTTTAACAACACAGTCAGATTATTATCCGGTACAGCCATTTATGAACTCTCGACGTCTGCATGTAACCAAGGATACGTTTGTGAGAGATAGAAAAACTGAAAGAGCGAGAGACAGAGAAAGAGAGAGAGCGAGAGAGAGTTACAGTTTGTGTTACACAGGAAAAGAACAATGAGAACATAAGGGAAGGGGGAAAAACATTTTCTCTGGTTTCATACAGTAGAACTTCTGATCTAGCGTATATGTGATGTTTTTTATAATGAATTATATCTAAAAATATATAAAATACAGTATATATATATATATCTCAGTTTTTCACAACTTTACACATTTCCTTCTTATTTATTTGAGCAAATCGGTTAAGGTGTCTACTTTGTTCAATGATCAGATGTCATTTCAGAACAATAATTGTGTGAAGATCTTTAATTCACTATATCAGAATTCACAAAGCCAAGTTCCCTCTTTAGCCATCCTTAGGAATATGGCCAAAATTGATGTAACAACTTTTATTGATTGGCCAATTATACATATGTGGCTGAATTTAGTCCCAGCACCTTTTGAAGAAAGATCCAACTACTGTACCTGAAAACAACTTTCAGACCCATGCAAGCCCATCTTTTCTTCTTGGAAGAACAACTGAAGGCACCATGAGAATCTGTTCAAACACCTTGTATGCGAACTGCAACACACAACCACGATATGGTTCAGAAAAGAGGAACAAATAAACGCTAAGAAGAATGAACTTTGGTCCGAAAGGTTCCAACTGAACCCCAAGATACTGTAACATCAAAGGAACTGGTGAAGATGAGAACCAAATGTATGTGTGTACAGTATACCCACCAGTGGTTTGCAAGGCTCTCAATTTTATCCTTTTCAACAAATGTTAAACTGATTGATTGACTGGTCTCATCAGTGAGGTTGAGGGAAGGGCATCTAACGTAAAACCTGTGCCAAGTTGTTGTGCACATTGGATGGTCTGTGGTTAAGGTCCCTCGATGGGAACAGTCAAAAGCCTAACAACACCAACAACCTGTTTTTTGCTTCTTCAATCTTCATAGCAAAACTCAGACTCTGATTGATTGATTGATTGATTGGTTGATTGATTTATGGTTTGCAGGAGTCATGCTAACAAATCAAAAGTTTAAGACCAGAGAAGTCTCCAATTGTTTGCAAGTAAAGTGTTTACACCTGCTTTCTCTCTTTTGTTCATTTAAGGCATGTCCCCTACCCAGATTTTACCAAGCTCCCTGCCTCAGTTGAAGTAAATCTGAAGTGGCAATTTGATCATGGTGAAAATCATAATCACCATTATTTTTGGTCAAATTTAAGATCATGAATCTCATGAAAAAAAAAAAAACATTGACTTGAACCTTTACAGATGAGTCATGCCAGCTGGACTTCTCATCCAAGTAGCTTCATCAATCTAAGGTTGAATTTAAGTCCTCCAAGGTCAAAGGATCCACCCCTATCTGAAACGGCTTGAAGTAGATGAAAGGGCAGCATGAAAAATAGAAGACAGGTTGTCCTTGGTGTCTTCTCTGGTGACCTTAGCTAAAGGTCTAAACTTTGCCATCATTTCCAAACAGGTTCTAGTTGTTGTAGACTTCATCACAGCTACAGGATCTGAGGATCTGATATTTGGAACAATAATCTACCAGTGAGGCAAAATGTCTCACTCAAATTCTTACGCTTGCCCATTTTTTCTTCTCCCCTCACATCGATTTTAGGGAAAAAAAATATTATGGTTGATTATCTCATTCTCTCTCTCTCTCTCTCTGTATAAATATGTCATCCCCTATGAGGCGCTTGGTCTCCTAGCAACAGTATAAAAATTAACAACACTTGATAACCACTACCACAGAATCATTATATGAGTACACGTGTATCAATTCCATTTTGTTGTTGCATGGCAACGAATCTCATTTCTACAGCTTCTCAAAGAGTTAAGACTGTCCATAGTTTATGTCATTTAACTTAATATACATGTTTCTGAACAGCACAATGTCAGCATGTCAAAGACTCAGTTATACATTTAGGTGAGTTTTATTAGGTCTCATATCCGACTAGTACAGTACTGACTCGGGCACGAGAAACTGAATAAATAAAAATTCACACATACTGTACATAAAACATATACGAGGAGAGAGGAAAAATAATAACACTTGGCGCCCCCTTGTGGCTACACAGACATACCTAATATTTTGCTCTAATCAAGTCGCATCAGTTTTGTTTTATATTTTTATACTGTAATTTTGATTACAAAAGTCCTTAATCAGGATCACACTTGGTGAGAAACTTTATGATGACCTTAACAGGCATGATATGACATTTTTACTTTTTTCTTAATTTATAAAGATTTACTTGGCGGCACAGTGGCTTAGCGGTTAGCACTGTCGTCTTGCACCTGTAGGGTGTGGGTTTGATTCTCGCCTCGGGTCTGTGTGCATAGAGTGCTTGGTGGGCTCCTCCAGGTACTCTGGTTTCCTTCCAAAGACATGCAGATTAGATTAATAGGCATTCCCAAATTGCCCGTAGTGAGTGAGTAAGTATGTTTGTTTGTTTCCTGAGATGGATTGGCACCCCATCCAGGGTGTACCCCGCCTCGTAGCCTGGAATAGGCTCCAGGCCCCCCCGTGACGCTATATACAGGATAAAGCGTTATATGAGTGTATCCGATGAGTAACTTTAATTCAATTCAATTAAATTCAATTTTATTTCTATAGCGCATTTAACAATGGTCATTGTCTCAAAGCAGCTTCACAGAAATGAAAAGAAAATGAAAAGAAAATTTATGGAAGTGCACAGTATATATGTGTAAGAAAAATGTGTGTCACGAGCAACCGAGGGATGAACACAGTAGCCTTAGCAGTTAGCCCGTGTTGCATGGACGGTAAACCCAAACGCGGAAGCAGCGCGAGCAGGCAGGATAACCACGCGTTTACTCTTAGTACTCTCTTACACAAAGAGCAAGGATCTACACAAATAAACCCGCATTCTGTCAACACACACTCAATCAAGGAAGCAACCTGAATAGGTGAGTACTCACGAAATAGTTGATGAAGCGATAGCGAAGGCATGAATGAACTCAATGACTGAGCGATGTGAAGCGCCATCTTGTTTCCTTTTATGCTTTCTGAAAGCGTGACCGTCTTACTTCCGGGTCCTCGTGCCGGTCGCGGAGCGAGTGTGCATGACAGTACCCCCTGTCCAGGACCGACTCTCGACGGTCCTGGGGTGGCGGATACCCAACGACGGTAGTTCCGTATGAGCTCGGGGTCCAGGACAAACCGGGCCGGAATCCAAGACCGTTCCACGGGGCCGTAGCCCTCCCAGTCAACCAGGTACTGTGTACCTCTGCCCCGAGGACGCGAGTCGAGGATCCGGCGTACCGTGTAAGCGGGACTACCCTCGATGATTCGGGGAGCAGGAGTGGGGTGGGCGGGTGGAACCATTGGTGACGTGATGAAGGGTTTGAGCTGAGAGGTGTGGAATACTGGGTGAATCCGAAGCGCCGCAGGCAGCTGGAGCCGATAGGTGACAGGGTTGACACGGAGGGTGATGCGATATGGACCGATGAATCTAGGCGAGAGTTTTTTGGACTGTATGGAGGTTTAGATTTTTGGTGGAGAGCCATACCTTGTCACCTGTGTGGTACAATCGTCCCAGAGGGTGTCGACGGGGATGTTGTGAGGTGTAGAGGGTATTGGCGTGCTGAATGGCCTCCTTGGACCGCCCAGGACCACCGACACCTTCGGACCAACTGTTGGGCTGAGGGTACTTCGACCTCCGGTTCTTGATGTTTGAACATCGGAGGTTGGAAACCCTGGCATACCTCAAATGGACTCAGCTTCGTGGCGGAGGAGACGTGGAGGTTGTGGGAGAGCTCCGCCCAAATGAGATAGCAAGCCCAGGAGCGCTGACGGTCGGCAACAAAGCACCTCAGGTAGCGCTCCAGTTGTTGGTTGGCCCGTTCTGTCTGACCATTTGTTTGGGAAGGAAGCAACCTGAATAGGTGAGTACTCACGAAATAGTTGATGAAGCGATAGCGAAGGCATGAATGAACTCAATGACTGAGCGATGTGAAGCGCCATCTCGTTCCGTCTGACCATTTGTTTGGGGGTGATAGCCTGAGGAGAGACTGCAGGTAGAATTGATCAGACGGCAGAAGGCCTTCCAGAACCGTGAAGTGAACTGGGGCCCCCTGTCCAGAGACGATGTCCTTAGGGAACCCATGCAGACGGACTACGTGCTCTAATCTTAGCTCGGCTGTCCTTTTAGCTGACGGAAGTTCGGTGAGGGCCACCAGGTGCACAGCTTTGGAGAACCGATCCACTATGGTCATGATGACGTTTTTCCCTTCGGATGCCGGCAGGCCCGTGATGAAGTCAAGGGCAATGTGTGTCCAGGGTCGATGGGGGACTGGGAGTGGTTGGAGTTCCCCTGGTGTTGGTTGATTGGAGGTCTTGGCCCTGGCGCACACTGGGCACGCCCGAACGAACTCCTCGACGTCCTTGGCCATTGAGGGCCACCAGAAAGCGCGCAGGATTTATTTGAGGGTGCGCTGCGTGCCTGGGTGCCCCGACAGCGGCGAGGAGTGATCCCATTTGATGACGTCGGCCTTGATGTTCCTGGGTATGAAGAGTCGTCCAGGCGGGGCCCCTGCCGGTTCGGTCTCCGTGGCCTGTGCCTGGCGAACCCTCGTCTCCAGATCCCAACGGAGCGGGGCGATGACTCTGGAAGGTGGCAGGACAGACGCGAGGTCCGCCTGGGGGACGTCCCCCTCATGTTGTCGGGAGAGGGCGTTGGCTTTGATGTTCTTTGACCCCGGGCGATAGGATAGGTGGAAATCAAAAGACTCGAAAAATAGAGCCCACCGTGCCTGCCTGGGGTTGAGTTGTTTTAGGTTCTTGATGGTAATGAGGTTTTGGTGGTCGGACCAGACGATAAATGGTTCTCTGGCGCCCTGGAGCCAGTGTCGCCATTCTTCCAAAGCCCACTTTATGGCCAGCAGCTCGTGGTCCCCTACCCCGTATCGCTGCTGAGTGGGGTCAAATTTTTGGGAGAAGAAACTACAAGGGTGTAGTTTCTGGTCTGGACCCCGCTGGGAGAGAACAGCCCCAGCGCCCACCTCTGAGGCGTCCACCTCCACAACGAATTGTTGGTCGGCATCTGGATGGAGGAAAATTGGAGCGGTGGTGAATAGATGGCAGAGTTTGGAGAATGCGCTAATGGCAGTGGAGTCGAGTTGGAAGGGATGAGATAAGGGGCGAGTTAGTGCGGTGAGGGGTGCTGCGACTGTACTGTAGCCCTGGATAAAGCGACGATAGAAGTTCGCAAACCCAAGAAACCATTGAAGCTGTTTGAGAGTCTTGGGTAGGGGCCAATGACGTACAACCTCAAGCTTCTGTGAGTCCATGGCCACACCCTGGGACGAGATGACAAAACCCAGGAACGTGGTGGAGCGCTTGTGAAAAGCGCACTTCTCCAACTTACAGTACAGTCGGTGGGCGAGCAATCTCTTAAGGACGGCCCTGACGTGTCGGATGTGTTCTTCAGCGGTGCGTGAGTAGATGAGTATATCGTCTAGGTAGATAAATACCCATTTTCTCAACATGTCCCTGAGAACGTCGTTCATAAACTGCTGGAAAGCTGCGGGGGCGTTACAGAGTCCGAAGGGGATAACAAGGCTTTTGTAATGTCCATTAGGGGTGATGAAGGCTGTCTTCCACCTTCTACCTTCCACCTATCATCGCCCTCTCTGATACGCACCAAGTTGTAGGCGCTCCGGAGGTCCAACTTTGTAAAAATGGTGGCACCAGAGAGGGCGTCCAGGGCTGAGTTGGTAAGAGGCAGCGGGTGTCGTTTTTTTATGGTGATGTTATTCAGCCCCCGATAGTCAACACAAGGACGTGATTCGCCCAAACTCTTCTTTACGAAGAAAGTTCGAGGCAGGTCGGACCCCAATGCAGGATCCAGTTTTGAGACCAGGAGATGAGAGGATCATGCTGCAATAACCAGGGGTATCCTAAGATGATGGGTGGCGCAGAAATGGAGGTGAGGTGAAAGCGGATTTCTTCTTGGTGTTGGTCAATGGTGAGGGTGATGGGCCGAGTCTGGGTGGTGATAGGGCTGGAGGAAAGGGGCCGACCGTCGACGGATGTCACTTGAACTGGCTGGGATAACGCCTCAGTCTCCACCCCCAATCTCTTGGCATAGGAGGAGTCAATAAAGTTTCCAGCAGCCCCGGAGTCGATGAACGCGGAACTTTTGACTCGTCTGTGGCCAAATTGGAGGTGTACCTGAACCATGAGACGCGAGATGCTGGGTGTGGTGGCGGCAAGATGGAGGTGACCCGGTGAGCTGCCCCCCTGACTCACCGGGTCTGATCGTTTCCCGGGCGTGAAGGGCATATAGCTCTATGGTGTGCCGCTGACCCACAATAGGCGCAGAGTCCCTCCCTGAAACGTCGTTCTCACTCTGCAGGGTTCAAGGAGGCGCGTCTTAGTTGCATGGGTTCCCCGGCTCCCGTGTCAACCACGGCGGGAGGTGGAGACCCGGGTTCGGGGGCCTGGCTTCGGACGAGCAAGCAGGCGCTGGTCAATCCGAAGGGCGAGCTGGACCAAACCCTCCAGTGTAGCCGGAAGCTCTCGTCCGGCGAGCTCGTCCTTGATGCGAGAAGCCAGTCCTTCGTAGTAAGCCGTCCGGAGGGCGGCGTCCCCCCAGGTGGTCTGCACGGCGAGGGTACGGACCCACCCTGCCGCAGATGGTACAATTTGCTGTCGGTCTCCACCTCAGCAGCAGGATGTTCGAAGGTTGAGTTGGCGGGTGAATTCTCCATATGAATAGGCTGTGTCCGAATCTGACCTGAGAACCGCCGTGGCCCACTCAACTGCCTGCCCGGATAGCAATGAGACGAGAAGTGCAACGCGCAGTCGGTCTGTGGAGTACCTGGTGGAATTGAACTCAAACACAAGATCTAATGCTGTTAAAAACACACTGCACTTCCCATCTGTGCCATCCCACTTATCTGGTAAAGCAATGAAAATGTCAGGGGGAGGAGGGGGCGGCGCCGCTGCCGCTGCGGGGGGCGTGGCAACAGCCGACTGAACAGCCGCCTCGCGGAGGGTCGCCTTCTCCTGCCGCAGCTCCGCCACCTTGCGGCGCAAAACCGCGACGTCTTGGAGCTCCTTTCGGAGAGACACGACTTCACCACGGAGCTCACTGATCAGCTCGGCATGCTGGTCAACCACAGCGCAGAGTCGAGCAAACTCCGCTGGGTTTACTGCTTTAGGCTCAGTCATTCTGTCACGAGCAACCAAGGGATGAACACAGTAGCCTTAGCAGTTAGCCCGTGTTGCGTGGACGGTAAACCCAAATGCGGAAGCAGCGCGAGCAGGGATGATAACCACGCGTTTACTCTTAGAACTCTCTTACACAAAGAGCAAGGATCTACACAAATAAACCCGCGTTCTGGCAACACACACTCAATCAAGGAAGCAACCTGAATAGGTGAGTACTCATGAAATAGTTGATGAAGCGATAGCGAAGGCATGAATGAACTCAATGACTGAGTGATGTGAAGCGCCATCTTGTTTCCTTTTATGCTTTCTGAAAGCGCGACCGTCTTACTTCCGGGTCCTCGTGCCGGTCGCGGAGCGAGTGTGCATGACAATATGTCTAGATAATGAGTTTGTCCCTGATGAGCAAGCCAAGGGTGACAGCAATAGTGGCAAGGAAAAACTACCTGTGATGGCAATAGGACGAAATCTTGAGAGGAACCAGACTCAACAGGAAACCCATCCTCATTTGGGTGATAACAGATAACAAAAATTGTATAACATCATGTGTGTTATGCAGCTGAAAGTTCAATATAACAGAAGTTATTTAAATTAACACAAAGTCCAGTTCAGCACAGGGATGAGTCAGCAGGTGCAGAGGGCAGAGGGTGTCTGGATCACTGGGAGCTCAGGGGCAGCATGTGTAGATCCAAACCAACATGAAGAAGAATCCAGCTGGAGCTGGTCCTTCTCTGCATGCCTCAGGAACCGCGCAGGGTTGGCCTCTTTCTACTGAAGCTGGCACAATCTCCAGATGCCTCGGGATGGGTGGAAAAATAAAGAGCAGGTTTAGCATGGTTGCCATTCAGGATAGATGTACTGGAGTATGAGGTAAAGAAATTAATTATGTGTATGCCAGATTAAAGAGATGCGTTTTGAGTCTACTTTTAAATTGGGAAACTGTGTCTGAGCCCCAAACACTGTCAGGAAGGCTATTCCAAAGTTTTGGAGCTAAATATGGAAATGCCCTACCTCCTTTTGTAGATTTTGATATTCTGGGAACTACCAGAAGTCCGGAGTTTTCTGATCTTAAGGAGCGTGGCGGATTGTAACGTATCAGAAGACTGGTTAGGTATGTGGGAGCTAGACCGTTTAGAGCCTTGTACGTAAGTAATGCTATTTTGTAATTAATTCTAAACTGAACAGGTAGCCAGTGCAGGGATGATAATATTGGGGTTATATGATCATATTTTCTGGATCTAGTGAGAACCCTGGCGGCTGCATTTTGGACTAACTGTAGCTTGTTAATTGAGGATGCAGGACAGCCACCCAGTAATGCATTACAGTAGTCCAATCTGGAGGACATGAATGCAAGAACCAGCTTTTCTGCATCAGATACAGATCAAATGTTCCTAAGCTTGGCAATATTTCTAAGGTGGAAAAAGGCTGTTTTTGTGATGTTGGAGATATGATTTTCAAAGGATAAGTTACTGTCTAATATTACACCCAGGTTTTTCACTGTCGAGCTGGTGGTAACAGTACATCCTTCTAAATGCAAGCTGAATTGTGAGAGCTGGTGTGTACTGGTTTTTGGGCCAATAAGTAATATCTCTGTCTTATCTGAATTTAGTAAAAGAAAATTATCGGTCATCCAATCTTTTATATCTTGAATACACTCAGTTAGTCTAGACAATTTGGGTATTTCGTCTGGTTTTGTGGAGATGTATAACTGGGTATCATCAGCATAACAATGGAAACTAATCCCACGTCTTCTAATGATGTTACCCAAGGGAAGTATGTATATTGAGAACAGCAGAGGTCCTAAAACTGACCCTTGTGGGACCCCTTATTTCACTGGCATTACACCAGACTGTTCTCCATTCAGATCTACAAAATGGAATCGATCAGACAGGTAGGATCTAAACCATTTTAACGCCTGTCCCTGAATACCAATGTGATTTTTTTAAGCGATCTATGAGAATGTTATGATCTATAGTGTCGAATGCAGCACTAAAATCAAGTAAGACTAGTATCGAGATGCAGCCTTGGTCCGAAGCTAAAAACAAGTCATTTGCAATTTTAAGTAGTGCAGTTTCTGTACTATGATGGGGCCTGAAACCTGACTGAAATTCTTTGAGGATATCGTTTTCCTGCAAGAATGTGCATATTTGGGCTGATACTATCTTTTCTAATATCTTTGATGTAAACGGAAGGTTTGAAATTGGTCTGTAATTTGTTACACACGTGGACAAAATTGTTGGTACCCTTCGGTCAATGAAAGAAAAACTCACAATGGTCACAGAAATAACTTTAATCTGACAAAAGTAATAATAAATAAGAATTCTATGAATGTTAACCAATGAAAGTCAGACATTACTTTTCAACCATGCTTCAACGGAATTATAAAAAAAAATGAACTCATGGAACAGCCCTGGACAAAAATGATGGTACCCCTAACTTAATAGTTTGTTGCACAACCTTTTGAGGCAATCACTGCAATCAAACGATTCCTGTAACTGTCAATGAGACTTCTGCACCTCTCTGCAGGTATTTTGGCCCACTCCTCATGAACAAGCTGCTCCAGTTGTTTCCGGTTTGAAGGGTGCCTTTTCCAGACAGCATGTTTCAGCTCCTTCCAAAGATGCTCAATAGGATTGAGGTCAGGGCTCATAGAAGGCCACTTTAGAATAGTCCAATGTTTTCCTCTTAGCCATTCTTGGGTGTTTTTAGCTGTGTGTTTTGGGTCATTGTCCTGTTGCAAGACCCATGACCTGCGACTGAGACCCAGCTTTCTGACACTGGCCTGCACATTTCTCTCTAGAATCCCTTGATAGTCTTGAGATTTCATTGTACCCTGCACAGATTCAAGACACCCTGTGCCAGATGCAGCAAAGCAGCCCAGGAACATAACAGATCCTCCTCCATGCTTCACAGTAGGGACAGTGTTCTTTTCTTCATATGCTTCATTTTTCCATCTGTGAACATAGAGCTGATGTGCCTTGGCAAAAAGTTCCATTTTTGTCTCATCTGTCCATAGGACATTCTCCCAGAAGCTTTGTGGCTTGTCAACATGTAGTTTGGCATATTCCAGTCTGGCTTTTTTATGATTTGTTTTCAACAATGGTGTCCTCCTTGGTCGTCTCCCATGTAGTCCACTTTGGCTCAAACAACGACGGATGGTGCGATCTGACACTGATGTTCCTTGAGCATGAAGTTCACCTTGGATCTTTTCAGAAGACTTTCTGGGCTCTTTTGTTACCATTCGGATTATCCGTCTCTTTGATTTGTCATCAATTTTCCTCCTGCGGCCACATCCAGGGAGGTTGGCTACAGTCCCATGGATCTTAAATTTCTGAATAATATGTGCAACTGTAGTCACAGGAACATCTAGCTGCTTGGAAATGGTCTTATAGCCTTTACCTTTAACATGCTTGTCTATAATTTTCTTTCGAATCTCCTGAGACAACTCTTTCCTTCGCTTCCTCTGGTCCATGTTGAGTGTGGTACATACCATGTCACCAAACAACACAGTGACTACCTGGAGCCCTATACATAGGCCCACTGACTGATTACAAGATTGTAGACACCTGTGATGCTAATTAGTGGACACACCTTGAATTAACATGTCCCTTTGGTCACATTATTTTCAGTATTTTCTAGGGGTACCATCATTTTTGTCCAGGCCTGTTCCCTGAGTTTATTTTTTTTAATAATTCCGTTGAAGCATGGTTGAAAAGCAATGTCTGACTTTCATTGTTTAACATTTATAGAATTTTTTTAAATTATTACTTTTGTCAGATTAAAGTTATTTCTGTGACCATTGTGAGTTTTTCTTTCATTGACTGAAGGGTACCAACAATTTTGTCCACGTGTGTATATCATTTGGGTCTAAAATAGATTTTTTAAGAAGAGGCTTAATAACTGCCAACTTGAAAGGTTTAGGGACATGACCTAGATATAATGAAGAGTTGATAATGTTTAGAAGGGGCGCTCCAGCTATATTTATCACTTCTTTTAAAAATCTGGTTGGGATTGGATCCAGCAAGCATGTTGTTGATTTAGCTGAGGTGATAAGTTTATACAGCTCTTCCTGTCCTACACCTGTAAAGCATTGAAAATCTAATTGTGAAACTTTCGACTGGACTGGATCATGAGATGTTGTTAGAGGTTGAACTTCCATTATTTTCTTCCTGATACTATCAATTTTTTCAGTGAAGAAGTTCATGAAGTCTTCACTTCTAAACTGTGATGGGATACTCCCTGCAGGCATCTTAGGATTTGTTAGGCTAGCCACTGTACTAAATAAGAACCTGGGATTGTTTTGCTTTCTTGCTATCAGTTGGCTCAGATGCTCGGCCCTAGCCGCTTTTAGAGCCCGCCTATAGCTTCACATACTACCTTTATACACGATTCTAAAAACTTCTAATTTAGTTTTTCTCCAACTTTAATGTGCTGTATCCAGCCCGAGCCCCCTGTTGTGGAGGGACAACATGGAGGAAGGTCACAGCAGGATGTCGGTAAAAAGGTTCAAATCAAGGCCACAATATTTTACAGTAACTGATGTGACAGTTCCATGAAATTTGTTGGCTTTAAGTCTAAGTGGGAAACAAGATGATTAGTAAATCACAGCCTGATGGGAATGCTTCTGTTTCAGGTGTGGTCAGATTTTCTCCAGGTACTCTGGTTTCCTCCCACACTCCAAAGCCATGCAGGTTAGGCTAATCGGCGTTCCCTGTAGTGTGTGAATGCGTGCATAATTGTTGACTGGAGGCCCTACCACGGTTGTAAAATGAGAATAAATACAAAGGTAATTACTATTGCCCTTCACGGTCCGTAGTTGGACTACAGAGGTTCCTAGATGGATGGATGGACGGATGTAAAAGTGCTTGTAGTAACATTTTCCCCCTCCAGGGTGGCAGCGAAGCAGAAGAGAAACCAGATTAACCCAAACTATTATGATATCAGGTTTACTCGACAGGTTGATGTGCATTTCATGTATATGACAAACATATGAGTTTTTTTTTTCTTTTAATTTGGCCTACTATCAACACCAAACAAAATAATCAGCGGTCTGATATTGTTCTATGTACAATCCTTGTTTTATTGATTGCATGTAATATATTAATTTTCTGAGATTGTGGATTTCATGAGCTGTACGCCATAATCATCTCAATTATGATGAATCACGGCTTGAACTATCTTGCTTTGCATATATTAGTTTCACCATTTAAGTTGCATAATATAATTTTTTTTTCGAGTTTCACCTGTATGTATGCTATTAAAAACTACATATCTTCCAGAATTTTCCTTAAGTAATAAATTGTACTGTCTCAGTTTATCCACTAGATGGCACTTTTCTATTGTTACGTCTTTGTTCCTAGACAAATTTCCTAGAATCACTCAGAACAGTCAACATCTCAAGGCCAAATCTCAACATTCAAATATACAGGATGTATAAATCATCCTTTAGCTTGATAGACGGCATGGTGGCTTAGTGGTTAACACTGTTGCATTGCATCTCCAGAGTTTGATTTCCGCCTTGGGTTTGTGTGATTTGAGTTTGCATGTTCTCCTGGTGTTTGGTGGGTTTCCTCTCAGTGCTTCGGTTTTCCCTCCACAGTCCAAAGACATGCCGATTGGGTTAACTGGCGTTTCCAAATTGCCCATAGTGTGTGAATGAGTGTGTATGTGTGTGCCCAGTGATGGCTTGCCATCTTACCCAGGATGTACCCCGATCTTGTGCCCTAAGTCCACTGGGAATGTCTCCAGGCCCCCACGAGTGATCCTGTAGCTTGATGTATATAAAATGTGACTGAATAAATAATAGTATTCAGTTGACTTTGATAACTCATGAGGGTTGGCTATGTAATAATCCATACGCTCACAAAGTGTGATTTTATGATTACAGCACACTCACTTAGATACAGTACGAATCTACAGCATCCAGATGAAACGATCCGCTACAGAAAACTTCTTGTTGCTGCTGGGCAGAACTATTTTTGGGAAGTGAAAATCTTTGCGGTATCCATGTGGAATCATCTACAGCAGCAGAAGGTGAGTCAAAGTGCAAAAGCTCCAAGCAGAAGTAGAAGGTCAGGATGAATCAGGCCTCCCAGAAAGAGGGAGTAGCCACAACGACACAGACCTATGTCAGGATCAGACATCATCTGCGTCATACCAGAGGTACCTTACGATGCCTTATAAGGTACTTTGTGATTACCCAAGGACCCTGGGAAGTCATTTAGCTCCTGTATGATAACATAACTAAAAGTGAAAGCTGTACATGGCGAATGATTTTAGTTTTCACTGAAAGGTCATTTTAGTAAACACAATTAGTATATTATACAGTTTAAAATATTGTACAATAAAGAATACACAATAAATAGTGATACCTTTATGCAAATACCTAGCACCGGGTTCAACGTGATTTCTTAAGTAATGTTAAGATTAGGCCTTATTTAAAAAAGAAATTATGATAGTGGTATAATGGGTTATCAGTAATAGATTTAAAAATGGGTCTATATACAATATAACTTTACCCCCTACCCTGACAAACCTTATAATTCTTTGGTGGGTTTCCTCTGGGGTCTCTGGTTTCCTCCCACAGGTCAAAGACATGCAGATTAGATCAGTTGGTGTTCCCAAATTCCCCTTAGTGTGTGTTTGTGTTCTGCATAGGATCTGGTCCTTTTCTAGGGTGTACCCAACTTCATGCCCTAAGTCTCCTGCGATAGGCTCCAGCTAAACACCACCTCCCCCACCCCCGGGATCCTGTATACATAATAAAATGGTATAGAAGGCGAAACCAAACATTGGTGAACATCTGTTCATTACACCCCAATCTGTCCTCCTAATTCCAAAACCATGGACATTAGTATGTATTTGCTATTATAATAAATTCCAGAAAATAATATTCTGGGAACGCTTTTCACTAGATTTTTGAGTGTAGCTGTGGAAATTTGTTCCATTCAGCTACAAGAGTATTAGTGAGGTCAGTAATGCAAGGCCAGAAGGTCAGGGGTTTGGGTGGAGCTCGCTTTGTTCACAGGGGCATCGTCATGCTGGAACGGGTTAGGCCTCAACCGCTTAGATTCAATTGTGATTTAAATAGGGGATTGAAGCTGAAACTTGTTCCAGCATGACAATGCCCCTGTGCACAAAGCAAAGTCCATGCAGACATAGTTAATTGAGACGTCCTGTATAATTGTATGATTCTAACTTTGTGAATATGCTCAATTCACATACTTTGACTATATAGATATTAGTATTGAGTGTAATACTGTTTATCCTTAAGACCCATTGAGATATGGTTTATTAAAAATATATTATTGTATGAAAAAAGTTTTTTTCTTTGCACTGATTATCGAATTAGCTATTTGGTTATTATCGATCTCTTGAATGTACAGTAAAAACATGCAAGAAGTTCTCATCCATAGTGTTACAATAAAATGTATGGCCCAAAACTTTCCTTTTGGCAACTTTAAGAGCAAATCTGCCCCAAGGGACACAATGAAAACACAAATGTCTTTCAGAAGGTCCAGGTCGTCCAAGTCATGACACTCTTTTTAACTTGCCTAGAATTCTGTTAATGGTAGAAAGGGGGATTTCCAACGTGCTAGCTATTTGCCCTTAGGACGTTCCACCCCCAGATTGACAAACAAACAAAATAAAAGCCTTTTTAAAAACTGATATTTTCACTTCTGTGAAGATGGATGTGTTCTGATTTCAAAAGAAGGAACCAAATAATGACGACAAATTTTGGTGCACACAAGTTATCAAATAAAAGTATAGGTATCTATTTACTTCTTGCATGTCTTTATATTTTAGTTCATATGCAGCAATTGTAAATAACTTGGACGAGTACAACCATATATACACCCTGACAAAAGTCTTGTCACTAGAAGGACATGTAGTTGATTATTTGGAGCAGTGGCTTATATCAAAGGCAAAGGCAAAGTTTTGTCACGTCTTTAAAGGATTCAACCAATCACAGATGAGAATGTCACCTGTATGTTTACTGTAATTAACATATTCCCAGGTGTGTAGAAGAAGAACCCCAGCACACCCAACCTTCACTTGAAATGTATCCTGACCTGACAGCATACCAAAGATTCAACCACAGACCAAAGTGTTGATCATCAAGAGCCTGAAGACCAAGTCACCTGCTGAGGTGGCAGACATCTTTAATGTATCTAAATGTCAAGTGAAGAGGATGTAGGACGATTGTTCGAAAGGACTGTTGGTTGGTTCGACAGTCCAGGGCAAGCCCCTTTTCAACTGCAGCAGAGATACACAACAACAGGTCACCAGAAACCCATGTATTTACAAGAACAATTCAGAGAGAATTTGAATTCTCTCATGCAGTGGTCTCAATGGCCTCAAAAGCCAAGGCCCACGGCTTGCAGGAAGGATGGACTGTGGAAAAGAGGCAGAAGATTGATTTTTCCAATAATTAATCTATTGAACTGCATCCCAATCATCGCAAGTACTGCAAAAGACCTCTTGGAATCCGCATGGACCCAAGATTCACACAGAAAACAGTCAAGTTCGGTGGAGGAAAAATCATGGTTTGGGGTTACATTCAGAGATCTGGAGTGGATGGCAACATCAACAGCCTGAGATATCAAGACATTCTTGATGCCCATCACCTCCACATCAAAGTTCCTGAAAGCAAAGAAGGTCAAGGATTGGCCAGCCCAGTCAGCAGACACAAACATTATTGAGAAAGTCTGAGCATGTCACATGTTTAAAGGATTCAACCAATCACAGATTAGTTAGTCAATTACAAATACTGTAATTAACACATTCCCAGGTTTGTAGAAGAAGAACCCCAGCACACCCAATGCCTCCTAAGATGAAGGAGGAGGCATTGAAGATGAATCCAAAGAATCTTGATGAACTCTGGGAGTCCTGTAAGAATGCTTTCTTTGCCAGTCCAGATGACTTTATTAAGTTATTATTAAGTTATTTGCAGAGACATATGGATCCTCCAAGCTCATGGGAGTCATACACAATATTAATACTTTTTCCACTGCACCATGACTTTGTGTTCTGTACTGTACATTATTTCTGTTAAGTGACAAAACTTTTATCTAAGCAAAGTCTGACCTTTCTGTTCTAATGAAATAATTAAAATTCACGGCATAATGAGATTTTATTTTGGTTAAAATAAACTTAATCTAGAGGCCTTTGCCTTTCATATAAGTCACTTCTGATTCAAAATTATCAAGTAGAAGTCAAGCTATTATTTGTTGTCCCTACAACCTGGATAGGTGACAAGGCTTTTGTCAGGGTGTGTAGTATAATTTAGAGATCTCTAGCTTAGGATATTTTTTAATACACTTTAGGAACTTGTCATAAGTGTACTGTACTGAGAATATCATTCTTACTGTCTGGATAGCTTCTCTACTGATATGTGTTTTCAATACCGTTTAGCTAATTCTGGTACACTGACAGATATGTGAATGAATGTACAATGTCCCTGTCAAATTTTTTAAAGAGACAAAGTGTCACATACTTAACCATGAAAAAACGATTTTCTTTGATTTTACTTCATTTGCATGTCTCCATACTTCTATCCATAAAACTTTCTTTTACAGATCAAGGACTTCTAGCTAATAGCTTTAATACACATTATGAACTAGTCATAAATATATTAGTGATATCTTGCACCTGAGTCGTTCCTACTATTATGTGCCAATTCAGTCAAATACCTTTCTGTAAAAAACATCAAGAATTACTGTTTTTTTTACTAAGTTATAACAAAAGGCTTGTTGTACTATAAGTACACTACTGTATATTGTTCCATATCATGATAATATAGTTTAATAATGTTAACCAACTCATTTTTATGTGGGAAAAAAACTGTCCCCTATGATGGAAGACATTATGCTCTGTGTTTTCTTTGCAAAGCTTTCTAAAAGACAAATTATCCCCTATTTTCCCAAGAATTCTGTTTAGCAAACAAATTACAAACAAGAATTTTTATGAAGACATATTTCAATTTGGGACGAAAGTAATGTATTAAAAAAAATAATTATGTACATTTCAGTGTAATTTGCTCCCATTATAGCAATAGCTTAATTTTATTTTAAAAATATACATATATGTTAAACATATGTAATATTGAATTATGATAAGGTTCACAAACTGTCAGTATAAGGATGCAACTACAGTATTGTTGCCCTATTATAATGTATAATGTTGTAAGACTATAATAACTAGTGCAATTATAGTCACTTGTTGTTATTACCTTGGTATTAACCTTCAACGTTCAGTTGTGTAATTGCAACCTTGATGCTCCATCATTGACTGGTTTGGAGGACTGTCTGTTCTCAAAAGAGTAGAGTTCAATGACTGAATGTTTGTCTAGCATTGACCCTCAACTGCCTCTTCTTCTTTCTCCAATTCTTTCTCTGTGGTCTTTTTTTTCTTTCTCACTGATGTCTGACACTTACTTTTGCTTCCTTCCTCTCTGTCCTTCTCCACTTCTGTTTCTTTACTGAGGTAACGCTGCCTCCTTTCAAGGTTTGCATCACAACATACCCTGTAGTTCAACTGCTTTTTTGCACCAGATAATGACACCATCCCTGACAAATGTCTACTATTTTAGAAACTATTGTAATAGCATATACGATGGGGTGTTCATGTCAAACTGGGACTTTACACCCCATTTTGGGACTGTGAATAACAGAACACAATTATAAGAGTAATTCCCCAACTCCCTTTATTTCTCTATATACAGTAAATATCTGCTCCACTAAAGCACTTATCCTAGCGTATCCTGGCCTCCCAGTAACTCCTTTAATGGCCTAAACATGTGGAAATGACTTGGCGTGAGGATTGAACATCCTTTGTATTAAACGTATGCATGATTAATTTGTAATCAATGATAAATATGCTGTAACACCTTACACTAGCTCTGTTATTACTTGTTCAACCTGTTACCATGCAACGATGAGAATCAATCATATTTTTTTAGTTACATAACAGGATGGACATTGGTATGATGGTGCATTGGTACAGTGATATAATGTTACTTGTAAATGATTTCTCTCCAAAGGTGTTTGTTATTTTCTGAAAGTCATGTGACTATAGGAATGACCAGGGGTTATGAGAATTGTGGGCGTTGCATCAGAGAAGTGGGGAGAGTTAATTTACGGACAGGAGTTAATTAAAAGAATGTACGCATTTTAAAGATGCATTACTCACAAAAAATGGTGAGATATAGGGATCAGTCATCTGCTATACTGCTTATACAGTGTCATGGGGGCCATGAATATCTCAGGACACTTTACACAATCCACACAAAGACACTATGGGTTAATTTGGGAACAAAAGTAGGGAACACTAGTTAACCAATAAGGATTGCTAGAACTCAAGGGTGGGACGCAAATTATATATAAGTTAAAAGAACTCGATTGGGGACATTAAATATTTCCCTTATTAGCGATAAAATCAAAGTGTTAATTGTATTTACTGTACAGTATATTTAATTTACATAGAGGTCGGATCATTATGTTCTGTGGTAAGGCGATATGCAGGCATCACATAATGATATACAGGCATTAAATCATGTGGGACATCATGAAATGATGAAACTGAATCAAGCAGAAGTTTCACAAGTGGCTTGTTTGTATTCCTGTTAGTCAGAAGGTAATTATTAAATATTTGTAACAAAGAAAACACAACAAAATCTATAAACTAAAACATTATATCGTGTAGTATATTATACCATATACGTGTGGAAATGTGTGAGGGAAAAAGAAAAGAAAACACTATTTCATATGAAGTTTTCACTTGAAGCTCCTCCTGTAATGGACGCTAGTTACCGCGAAGTGCACGAGGGCGCGCGCTCGAGTTGAAAGCGCGTTCTCGTTCGCGCGACCAGGTCCTGCGCACTCTTACTCATCAGGTTACTATTGAAAAGAAAAGGGAAAAAAAAACCTCCCACAGATCCTGTTAGAGGATCCACATGAGGAACACAGAGAGGAACGCAGAAGCTCGGTCAAGCTCTACAGGTCGGTGTACAGAAACGGGTGAGTGTGTTTGTTCGCGTGTGTGTGTGGATTATACAAGTAGTAGTACTGTATAGTGGATCACGCACGAGCTACACGGAAATACTGTAAGTGCTTGGATCCAATGTCCTGAGGCCACTGATCAAACGACTGGATTGTAGCAAGCTGCAGGATTCAAAGAGAAATGCGGATACGAATGGAAACACTGTGACGCTGTAAATAAAACAAGTTTGCATTCGTGAGAATTGCAATTTACAGTATTATACAGTATGCAGCAAATGCTTGACTAGTGGTGAATCAGGTGTTTCTTTAGATCCAGGTGAGCGAAGATAAAAGGCTTTCCTTCTTTCTCTCCTGCTCGTGCTTTCGTCCGCAGTCACGCAGCTCAAAACGCTCGAGTCGTGATCCTGCGCGCAATTTGTTACCATGCGCGTGAGAAGCAAAGCACGAGCTCACCAAGCTTTACACTCAGCGGGATCTAAAATGATAGTTTCGTGCATTGCTCTTGCCAACTTGTACGGATTGCATGATCTATTTCTGTTGCAGCTCGACCATGCATAATGCACCATATTATATTACACTACATTATGCATGCTTTTTTTGTTCTTCATCCCATTCAACTATTTACTGTTAGTCGGATAGAAATGCCAAAGTCAACAGTGTTGGGTGTAATTGGATTCACCTCCAACAGTCAACACAGTACAGTAGGAAGAAAATTGCAAACACATGCCGGAAAATGTGCATGCATACCTTCTGTATAGCAGTGAATGTGCAGATGTTGGCGTGTGAAAAAATGGACTCAAAGTAGGATGTGCATTATTAATTATTAGAATTAAGAGCACAGGTAGCTATAGAACCTCATGTGACATGCAACTTAAAGTGATTTCAGTGAGATGTTTTACAATTCATTGCAAAAGTTTTTCTAGGCTCTTAAGGTACAGTATGTAAGGAGAGGTGAACATCTTTTGGCACTCTTGATCTACAGTATACAGTATGGTTATGTGCTGAAGCAGGAGATGTTCAAGCCTAGTTCTGTAATACTGTACATAATTCCATGATTAGGGAGCCATTTCCACCCATCAAATATTTTTATTTTAAGTAACTCAATTAGGAGTGGCACGATGGCTTGGTGGCTCCAGGGTCTGGGTTGGAATCCCAAATTGATTATAGTCTGCATGTGCCCTGCATGTACCCCACCTCATGCCCTAAATCTCCTTGGATAGATTCCAGGCCCTGTGCGACCCTGTACAGTATATGGGATAAACGAAAGTTATCAGTGAAAACTTTCAACTGTTCAAAAAAACACATCTCTGGCATTAATATTTTTTTTTTCCCAAAGAGTCTTGGCTATATTTAATTTCTACATGTGTGACCAGACTTAGTTTCTTTTTATCATTGATGTCTAACATGTTAATATGTAGTTAACTAGCATCCCTTATTTCATACATAAAGACATATCCTAAACTTCAACATGATCATGGATGTTTGTTTAGAGCCTCTTAGCCAATTATTTATCTTATGCAACAATGACTGTTTAGCCATGTAGTTAGTAGGGATTGGAATCACCAGGGTTGACTAGATAGGTATCTATATTATCATTATACCTAGGCGCCGATACATTTCGTATTGCGATACTGAAGGTAACGCGATTTTGTAAATATCCTGATTAAATTTTTTTTTTTCAGATTTGTTGCCAGTTGTAGTTCAGCATGCACCACCTGTAGAATTATAGGGGAACTGCACCAGTTTAGCACCTCAGATGCAAACGTTTATATAAATAAATTTGTTTGTTAAGCCACACAGTGGCGTAGTGATGAAGTTTCCAATCTTTTCTCACGAAAAGTTAGGAAGCTCACAGGCCCTGCTGAACCTGCATGGTGAGATAGGGGTGTAAGTAAAGTTGTTGTCCAGTAAACAAGTGGACTCGTGAATGCAGTGTGATCTGAAGTGAATCAGATATATGTACAGTATGAATTGAGATTGTGATTTTTTTTCCGATTAAAAGTGCAGCTCTAATTACTGTAGTAGACAGCTGATGCTGAGCACCGAGTGGTTTTGTACAGATGAGAGGGGAAATGAGGTTGCTGCTGAGGTTGTTACATAGACAATCAATTTTAAATCAAATTGTATCTTTAGGCACTTTGCAGCCTGTCGCAGTAAAGTATTTGTTCCCATTTCTTAAATATGCATCATTTCATTTCATTTAATATGAAGAAATGTGCCTGAAGACCTTCGCACAATACCGTACTGTATGTCCTTATCTACAGAGAGCTCTTCCTCTTTTCCTTTTAAAGCACATCACTGGTCAGAAAAAAATAACCCACTAACTGCTGGTGTTTATTCAGACTTCTGATGCACCTTGGTTGTGTTCTGTCACTTCAGTACTTCTCCATTTGCCATGTGTTACTCAAACTTCACCACTCTGTCTACAGTAAATGTAGCAACTGCATACAGGATGACGGTACTTTCACATCATTGTGGTAGGCTATATTCAGCTTTCGTCTTATTCATATTTCACCAGTTGGTTTCTGATGGGTAAAGCTTTTCTGAGTACTAGCATGTCCTTCAATCATTATACAGAGCCATTCACTTACATTTACATTTACAGTCATGGCCTTTATCCAGCCGCGACTTTTTAATGAGTTTTTATACTGAACGTCTGAGCTGTTGAGGGTCAAGAGCTTTAATCAAGGGCCCAGCAGTGGTAGTGCTGGGGTTTTGAACCTGTGACCTTCTGGTCAGTACTGAGCTACCATGAGCTACCTGAGTTCTTGACTTTATAAACCCTTTACAATTTCGTTCTAAAAAAAAAAAAAACGATACAGTGTCATGAAAAAGTATTTGCCCCCCTCCTGATAAAAATAAATAAATAAATAAATAATAATAATAATTAATCAGGATGGGGTAAATACTAAAAAATATTTAAATATATATATATATATATATATATATATATATATATATATATATATATATATTATATATTATATATAAATATTATATTATAATATATATTTAAATATTTAATATATATTATAATTTTATTCTTTTCTATTTTTCATTATATAATTTTTTTATTATTTACTTATATAAATATTTGTTTATTTTTTAAACTAATACAGTGCCGTGAAAAAGTATTTGCCCCAATACTTTTTCAAAGCGCTGTATTTGTTTAAAAAAAGAAATAAATATTTATATAAGTAAATAATAAAAAATATATATAATGAAAAATAAAAAAGAATAAAATTATAAATATATAAGAAACTAGATGATTTAGATCATCAAACAAATTTGAATTTTACACAAAGATTAAATTCATGATTTGATTTAAAGGGAAAAAAGCTCCAAAGTTACTTGGCTCTATACTAAATTTGTTTGATGATCTGAATCATTTAGGTGTGATGAAAATATATATATATATATATAATAGAGCAAATACTTTTTCATCTCAATCATTTAAGTGTTAAAAATATTTTAATTCACGTATCCTCATATTATCCCCAAATTAAGTCATCATTCATTCACCTGCTGTTTTTAGTATTTAATTTCCAATATTATCTCACATTTGCATCTGATTAAATAGTTAATTTTCAGTATCGTGATTGAAAGCGTTCTCGTCGCGGCAGCTGGTAAGCGAGGGACAAAGGAACGGCTCCGAACACACTGAAAACAGATGGTGCATGGACTTACAGTGAACTCCATAGAAAGTACACATGGCTCCAAAGATAACAATAAATAAATAACCAGTATGCAAAATACGGTATGCAAAGCATGCTGGGACATGTAAACATGCTGGGAGTGAGTCTTGAAGCTTGCAGGATGTTTGTACAGAAGCGTGGATGTTTACAGGCCTCTACTGTACACACAGCGACTTGTATTCTGATTGTGTTTTTGTAGGCCCGGCCTTCCGTTGGTGCAACGTTAACATCAACGACGTATCGACTTGATAGTTCAATCAGGGTAGGTGGAAGTTGGCTCGTCTTCAGCATTTCTGTCTCTCAGCAGTCTGATGGCAATTGTTCCTCTGTGGTTTATGGCTTAAGAGAGACTGTATGTGATTGAATGAGCTTTATTGTTGTGTCTTGTGATTGACTTCCTGCTATGAGACTGAAGGAAGTCAGTGGGAGGAGGAGGACTGGGGCCGTTATCAGGAAAATATTTATCAGCTCCTGGTGGTGCGCAGCAGAGATAAAGGCAGTGAATAGTCTGTATGTAAGTGTGTGAACATCTAGCTGATGATCAGTTTTCTGTTCTATTTACAGAGAGATGCATTACACCGTCCCTTAACTTTTATTTTTGAGAAAACATGATGCTTTATCTATAAAGTAATGTAGACGTCTGTCTGTCTGTCTGTCTGTCCATCTCAATCTGTCTTTCTGCCATCCTGTCTGTCTTCTTGCCTATCTGCCTGTCTATATGTTTGTCTCTCTGTCTGCCTTCCTGTCTGTCTGTCTGTCTGTCTGTCTGTCCATTTAGATTTGTCTTTCTGCCTTTCTATCTGCCTGCCTTCCTTCCCGTCCGTCTGTCTGTTTGTCTGCATGTCTGTCTGGCCATCCATGTCTATCAGTCTGCCTGCTTCCCTGCTTGTCTGTCCATCTCTATCTGTCTTTCTGCCTTCCTGTCTGTCTGTCTGCCTGTCCGTCTGAGAAACAGGATCATCCAACTAGATGTATCTCCGTCCGTCTATCTTTCTGCTTATTTCCGGCCATCTGCTCTGTGTGTGTGTGTGTGTGTGTGTGTGTGTGTGTGTTTGTCTAGTTTGTCTAGTTTACTCGTCCTCCTAAAGGAAGACATCAGACAGGTGCTTTTTTCTTTACCTTCCTGAATAGCTTCCTGTTTTTGATGATAGCTGCCAGTTTTCATAAACTACCCGGAAATTCTGCGTGAGAAACTCTATTTAAGAAACCGCCTAACAAGCTGGTGAGGTTTGAGGTGAACGTGTGACAAACCAAAGACATTTTGGTGGATGGACTCCATCTTAGACACACCCAGGTGCATATATGTATCGTTGCCTGGCCAAAAAAAGGGTTTAGATGAGTAAATACTTTGAGTGGTTGGGACACACTGGGACACACTGTATATATACATGTGAACTGGCCATTGGAGTGTGGAACCACCACCACCACAACAACAACAACAACAGTCGGTTGTTCATCTAAGACACGAACATCAGCTGTTTTGGAACAGTTCTCACAACAACAGTATTGTCAAGTGCACTTGCAAAACCCATCGAGCACCGTGATGAAACTGGCCTCCCAGGAAAGCGAGACCAAAACTTACCTCTGCTGCAGAGGAGAAGTTCATTTAGAGTTACAAGAGTTACCTCAGAAATCACTAGTTAACATCCAGAACTTTAGAATAGAGCCGTCATGAAGTCTTTACAGATAATAAATTAGCAGAAACATCGAAATATATACTGTTCAAAGGAGATTGTTGCCCAATTTGGGCGCCTTTACAATGCAAAATGAAAAAAAAAAAATGTAGAAGGGGTGTGTCCGAACTAAACTAAACTTTGGACAGGTAGTGTTGTTGGAAATGATCCAAAAAGACATGTTTGTATATACAGTATATGATAAAAGGAATAAAAAGTTGCCATTAAACACACCACGTTCAGATTGTTCACTACATGTATAGCCGGTCACTATTTCAGCTGAATCAGCTGATCAGGTTCATTCTAGTCCTCACATAGCGTTAGTGTTCGATCCTCCTGAATCTAACTCGCTTGTTTCGTGCTACTGTATGTTTTCATTCGTCATAATGACATCATTGAAAAAAAAAAAAAAAACACTAAGACTGAATCACTGAAGTATGTGAGTATGTGGGGAATGGTTGTGTTACGTAAGCAAAAGCAAACACGCCCTTGTGCTACAAGGGGAAGCTGCATTGTGTAACCTGTAATAAGGTTGGCACAGTTACTGTACAAACAGGATAAAGCTTTTACTTTTACAGTGACAGTGACAGTGACAATGGCATGACTGTTTCTTCATATGTGTGTTTTTTTTCTTCTAGATGATTCAAAATGACTAAAATGTCCTGATCATGATGACTTTGTTTTCCGGAACATAATGTTAAAATTTCTGAACCTAATTTGAACTCATGGGTTCATGGGTGTTACTCATATCTAGATCATTTACATTAAAAGAAAAAAAAAAAAGACCAAAGGCATTCACTCTCTCTCTCTCTCTCTCTCTCTCTCTCTCTCTCTCTCTCTCTTTCAGACTGAACATTCCAGAGATCATATCAGGAATAATGCTGTAGACGGGCTCGGAGTCTAATAGGAAAGAAAACAGAGGAAAAAGAAGAATCATGGCGGTTTTTTAAACTGGATAATGTTGAGGATTTGTATGAAATCAAGGACGTCCTGGGCAGGTAAGAATTTTGTATATTAATGTGCTTTCTATATAGCGATATACAGTACGTTTACTGTATAAGCTCAAGTATCCAACATTTTTTTCATACCATTATACAGTTATAAGCTGAGTATCGAACTGTAATACATCCTATTTCTGATGTATATTAATGTTTATAATGCCTTAAATACAGTATATTATGAGGGTCGAGCTGATTGGAACTCTAATGATGGACAACCGTTGAAATAGAGTTGTAACAACGTCGTAAAGACGTCCAGATTAGAATGACTTTGATAAAATGACATTGAGATAATGTTGAATGAATGAAGTTTTAACCATTATTTAAAGCATTTATGCCGATTAACATCCATTCGCACAACATCAGATCACGTCCCGGCTCCCTTAAGTTTCAGATGGACTTGATGGAGCGCAACATCTCATGTCCCGCATCTATTAATGTTGAAACGTTACCTTACAGCATCCAAACTTTGCTTCACAGAACAGATCTCAGACCTTAAGCAAGGATATTTTTTGGCTAACATTTTGGCTGCGTTTCCAAGTAATCATTATTAGGATCAGGGTTCGATCCCCGCCTTGGGTCTGTGTGCATGCCGGGTTTCCTCCAGGTTCTCCAGGTTTCCTCCCGCAGTACAAGGACATACAGATTAGGCTAATTCCCAAATCGCCCCTAGTGTGCAATGTGATGGATTGCCTAGGGTGTACCCTAGGGGTAGGCTCCAGGTTTCTGTGACAGGATAAGCTGTCTAGAAGATGAATGAATGAATAAATGAATTAATGAATGAATGAATGAACGAGCAGCACCTGTTGTCTGGTATTTGTCATGCTTGTTGTTATGGACGTGCATTTACTATCATCAAGAGCATGTTCCTCGTCAAGAGTGATGCAATGGTAATCACGCAGCGCTGTTACCATAGTAACCGGAGAAAAATCGATTCGGGCGGTATTCATTCAACATTATCCCATCATCACGTATCCAACGGGGTTGCATCGTCATTACATCAAACTGAAAAACAACCAAAAGTGATAGTGATAACGTTGGTGCAGACATTTTGACATTAATGACATAACCACTCTTTACAACCGTGGTTACAACAATCTTCATTTCTATTGTATGTATTGAGCCTGGTTTATTATTGTATTATTATTTGCAACACAATCTGACCAAACACAGACCAAAATAAACATGTCATGAGATGTATTACCGATAGAACAAAAGTTCCTGGTTTAGGGTTTTACCCTGGTCACGCCACTGCTTTGTATGAACACGCAGAACTGGTTTCAGCAGAACTGACTGACTGTACTATATGTTCCCGCCACCCCAGTGGTCATTTTGGGCAGGTGCGTGAGGTGTGTGAACGGGCTACCGGCATCCTGTGGGCGGGAAAGTTCCTAAAGCTGCGTCGTGGCGCGGGGAGCCGTCTGGGCCTGGAGAGGGCGAGTGTGGAGAAAGAGGTGGAGATCCTGCAGAAACTCCAACACCAGAACATCATGGCCCTCAAAGATGTGTTCGAAAGCAAGGCGGAGGTGGTCCTCATCGTAGAGCTGTAAGTTTGTGTGTTTGTGTGTGTAAACAAGATCTCTATGCATGTACTGGATATAGTAGTTCTACTTTATGATGATGTAAGCTCTGAATGCAGTGCTATTGCATGCAGGATGAGGAAGTACATGGGGTGATAAGCAGGATGGGTTTAAAACGGTTTGAATACATTTACATACAATTTAAACTGAAAGTAATACAACATTAATGCAAATATACAAATCTGAGGACATACAGGTGCATTTTAAATATACCCGCCATTAGGCTTATTGGCATTCCCAAATTGCTCAAATTAAACCAAAACCTTTTTGGTTGCGTCCCATGGGTTCCGAGACATGATATACAGCTTTATAAGTTGATTCAAGAAGTTAAAACCTAAAACAAAAAAACAAACAAACAAGGAGATGCTTCCTATTCGAGATGGAAATCACCAGGGACCACCCAATACAATATCATCACGATAAATAGGGGCTGATTTGATTCTTTAACTATCATGATTTTATAAATATCCCAATATAATTTCCTTCTTTTTTTATTACATTTTTTTACAGCTTTTATGTTAAAATGTTATAATTATAGGAAATAATTTGCTCATACCACTCAGCATGCTGTGCTGCCTGCCAGTGTGTGAATAGTTTGTAGTGCACCACCTGTAGGATCATAGAGGAACTGCAACATTTTATAACCTTAAATACAAAAGTATATGATTAAAAATAATTGCTTTTGCAGTCAGTGTGTCGCTACATGAATTACCACACAAAAGAATCTTGACACTCTAATGAATCGATTTCCTCCCCATGCCAATTCATGCAATTTTCATGAAATTTGTCACAGTGATAAAGGATACTAGCGCTATACTATACAACACTACTGTATTGCTCTATACTATGCTATAGCGTTATGCTATTCTGTATTATATTATAATATAGCGATATGCTATACTATACTATAGTGTTGTGCAATATTATATCATACTATAACATAGCACTATATTATACTATACTACAGCGCTATACTGTTCTATAGTTCTATACTATGATATAAGATTATGCTATTCTATACCATACCATTCTATAGCGCTATAGAATAGCTCTATACTATGATATAGCATTATGCTATTCTATATTATACTATAATATATCGCTATATTATACCATACCATACTATAGCACTATGCAATACTATACTACAGTGTTGTGCTATACTATATTATTCTATAATATAGCGCTATATTATACTATACTATACTACAGAGTTGTGCTATACTATGACTCTATATTATGATATAGCGTTATGCTATTCTATATTATACCATAATATAGCGCTATATTATACTATACCACTCTAATACTATAGTGCTATGCTATACTATACTATATTATACTGCTATAATATACTGGACTATACTATACTATACTATACTATACTATACTATACTACATTTTATATATATATATAAATATATATAAGGTTGAATTGCACCAAATACCCTAAAAAGAGAGGGGTGTCGGTGTGCACCATTCAGACTTCAAATGAGTTAAACATCCCAGTTATGTTACATTCTGTATCAGCACTCATGGAATACCTCTTGTCCAATTGGTCAGAAATAACCGTTCTATAATGAAGTATATGACATTTAGGAAATTCTATAGTTCTGTATTTTTGAAATTGGTAATTTAATTTATGGCGCTTCTCTGGTTAAAAAAAAGTTACAAATCTTTTACTATCGCTTTTTCTTTGAGTATCCGAGGTGGTGAGCTGTTTGACTTCATCGCTGAGAAGGAGAGCCTGACTGAGACGGACGCCATCGAGTTTCTCAAGCAGATTCTAGAGGGAGCAAACTACATGCACGGCAAACACATCGGCCACTTCGACTTAAAGGTGCCTTGTGATTAAAGTAACATTGTCAACGCATTGTTTTTGCTCTACACATCTCTATAGAATTTCTCATTTTTATAAAGCACCTTTCACCTTTTTATATTAAATTGTATGGACAAGGCATGACTCTACCTGAATGTGCTATGGTATTTGTTTTTGGTGGTTTCTATGTCAGTGCTGAATCATTGCACGACAGCTTTAAGATGGTTAAAACCAAGCTTATTATTCAGGTATTAAGATGAAAGCATATCATTCAGTAAAACGAAAGTGAAAATAATAGGAAGAGGTTAAATGTTGAATAAGTGTGGGATTTCATGGGACATTATGACCACCTGCCTAATATTGAGTAGGGAAAAGAAATCAGCATTCAGAAGAAGGAGAAGTCTTATAGTGGTAAGTATTAGTCGAAGAATTGAGTAAAAATCAACCAGCAGTTAGAACAGGTGAAGGTTTGGATGGCAGGAGGAAACGAGGCTGCTTTTACAGTAGTTTTGAACTTTCAACCACATTTAGAGATCCTTGCATGTTGTGTGAAATGGATTTCATTTTTTTGCATAAGAATATTCTTTTGTCTTCCATCAGCCTGAGAACATCATGCTGTCTGATAAGCATGCCCGCAATCCTCATATTAAGGTCATCGACTTTGGCATGGCACATTGCTTTCTACAAGGAGAGGAGTATAAGAGCATGGGAGGCACCCCTCAGTATATTGGTAAGTGGTACAGTAAAGGATTAATTGTGCTTAATCAAGTGAACATCCATTAAAAAAAGAAAGAAAGAAAAAAGAATATATGGGGTTCTTCAGGTCTGGTAGTAGTGTGTGTGGAGATGAGTGGAGTGGAAGTCACATGGTCAGAGTCAGTGTGAGAGATGAGTGGAGTGAAACGGGAAGAGAAAAATGGATTCAGTTACGTCTCTGATGAAGATGTAGAGTAACATGAAAAAGTATTTGCTCCCTTCCTGTTTTTTTTCTTCATATTTGTCTCACTTCAATGATTCAGATTTTAATATGACACAAAGATAACCCGAGTAAATACAAAATGCAGTTATTAAAAAGGGAAAAAAAGCTGTCCAAACCTATCTGGCTCTATGTGATTTTTAGAAAGCTGAATTGAATGTCACTTGCCACATGCAGGCCTAATTACTACCAGAGCTGTTGAATCAAGAAATCATGTAACTCTGACAAAGTGAAGCACGCTGAAAGATCTATAAATGCAACACGATCCAAAGAAATTCAAGAACAAATGAGAAATAAAGTATCAGTCTAGAAAGGGTTACCAAGCTATTTCTACGGTTTTGCGATTCCAGCGAACCACTGAGAGCCGTTATTCACAAGTTGAAAAAACTTGGTGAGCCTTCCTGAGGAGTGGCCGACCTACCAAAATTACTCCTCAAATACAAAAAGCTCTTAAAAGAACCCAGAGCAACATCTAAAGAACTGCAGGCCTCACTAGCCTCGGTTAAGTTTCATGTTCAGTTCATGATTCATCAATAAGAAGAAGACTGGAGCAAACATGGCGTGGAGTTCCAAGGCGACCAAAAAGAACACAAAGCCTCATCTTATATTTGCCACTTTTGGTCAAATATTATTCGGTGGACTGATGAGACAAAAAGTTTTTGGAACATTTGGGTCGGGTGTAAAACTACCACAGCGTTTCATATAAAGAACGTTATACCGTCAGTCAAACATGGTGGTGGTAGCGTGATGATGTGGGGTAGCTTCAGGATTTGGATGGTTTGCCATAATTGATGGAACTTAAGTTTAGTCCGATTGGAATGCTTAAACAGACCCTTCATGCTTAAAAACTCCCCAGTGTGGATGGATTAAAAAAATTCCGCAAAGAAGAGCGGGCCAAAATTCGTCCACAGCGATGTCAAAGACTCATTGCCAGTTATGGCTTGATATTTACTCGGGATATCTTTGCGTAGGGGATGAATGGAAGCATGAATGGGTGAAAGGAGGGATAAATAGATAGAAAGCTGTTATACATAGTGTAGCATGATACCGTCATTCTGGGTGATCTTATCCAGAGCTGAAGGTTGTACATACACAACCGAGCGAGTTGGAATAATAATCACGGTGATAAGATTGTTGTAGCACAGTGGAGCGGAGACTCTCACTGTTGGTTTAAGTGGGTTGGGAATATTACATTTGGTTAAAAATTAAAGAGCGAGGTAAAGTGCACCCGATGTAAACTCGTAGTAGAACTTCAGTTTGGGCGAATTGATCTTCTGGAGTGCCACACTGAACTATTCATTTCTCCTTTCAGCACCGGAGATCATCAACTTTCAGCCGCTTAATACAGCAGCAGATATGTGGTATGTACATGTAGACACATGCCCAGTGACACACTCACACACACCACACACACAGAAACACACCACACACACCACACACACAATGTGTCAAAGTGCCCCAGAGTGCATTTTTGGCATGCTGCAACCTGACCACATCTGCACCGAAATGACTCCATTCTAGACCCTCAGCTTAACTTGTGCACCGTTAAGGGCATTTAAACAACTCCACTCCACTACATTACATTACACTGCATTACATTACACACACGCATGATAAACATCAACAACAAAAAGAGCTTCGTATTTACTGTTTCGCTTGCTAAGGGAAGTTGAAGTCAATCCCTTGCATTTGAAACCGTGAGTAATCTCCTGTACATTTGATGTATTGTGCATGTTTTTACTTCTTCAGTGCTGCTTCTGTTTAACCGTCCTACCTGTTTCGAAGCCGGGGTGCGAGAAGTGAAAGAGTGTTCTCTCATGTGTGTTTCTTTTCCTCAGGAGCATCGGCGTCATCACTTACATCCTGTAAGTACTTGTTTTTCCCGTTTGAAAACACTCACATACAGGGTCAAATTAAATTCCACACTCAATACACCAAAAATCTAGTTCGGAATAATGTTTTATAATCATGCTCCTAAATAATAAAAGCTTTTTCAGTGAGCACGGTCATAAAAAGTAGCCATGAATTTGTGCGACTGGTTCGAACTCCCGGGTCTGTTCGCATGGTGGGTTTTCTCCTCGTGCTCTGGCACGTTCAAGGGAAAGTTACAGTTTTGACTTTCACGCCTATGTGATGACCTGGGGTTATTTTTTTCACTAGCAGCTCCTTCCTGGTTTACAAAGTGTAATCAGATCAAAAATGTTACGAGTGTAAAGCAGCGTTTCCCAAATTGTGGGCTGCTGCACCCTGGTGGGCTGTGGTGGTATTGCAGCTTGGTCTAGATCGATCATTTCCTCACTCACTCACTCACTCACTCACTCACTCACTCATCATCTATACCGCTTTATAGACTTAAAGCCTATTCCAGGACACTTAGTTGGTTTACATCCTGGATGGGATGCGAATCCATCGCAGAGCACACACACACACACACACACACACACACACACACACACACACACACACACACACACACACACACTCATGCTCATTTACACACTGCGGGCAATTTGGGAATGGCAGTTAGTCTAAAATGCATGTTTTTGGACTGTGTGAAGGAACTGCAGTACCTGGAGGAAACCCACCAAGCACTGGGAGAACATGCAAACTCCAGGAATCGAACCTGGACCCTGAAGGTGCAAGGCGACAGTGCTAACCACTAAGCCCCCATGAATAATTTGTATTAAATAAAAAAACAGAAATTCCCCCATTGTAGTTAAGTTTGACTACAAAATCCCATTTAAAAGACATGGGATTTAAATTATATGTCCAGCCTTTAGATCAGTTATTATGCAGGCAGTGAACTCGGTTAAATTGACCATACTAATAACTAAAGTTTGTTAAGTGTTAATGGTAGCCTCTTTGTTGCTCGTTATCATGCTCTGTTGCTCTGTGTTTTGCTGTGCTGCAATTTCCGTCTCGCATGAATAGTTAAAATTCACTATAGCAAACCAGTCCCAGTAGTCACTCAGGCCTGTAATTCCAATAGCGCTTTTTAAAGTAGCTTATTATGAGCTTTACATGCTCTGACAAGGCAGACAAAAGACATAGTTTCGTATTGGCATCCATGTTTTTTTTTTTTCCCTCATGACTGACGTTGTCACGACTTGCAAATTACCACATAGAAAGGTACAACGGATGTAGCGCAACAAAAGGAAAAAATGTGGTGAATTGCAAACAGGTGTGTAGACGGCGCAGGTCTTTAGGGAAGGTGACCTCTTGTGGTTGTCTGGAGAAGTGCACCTAAAAACTATTACATATTGAAGAAACATTTCACACGATCGAATGCTGGAAATATCTACTATATTATTTAGTTTGAAATCGATCATTACAGAGATTTGAATATCCAGTAGCTGATTACAAACTGTAACTATGATTTTTCTTAATAATATTATTTTTAATAACACGCACCCATCTAAAAGGTGGCACAGTGGCTTAGTGATCACCAGTACACCTTGCACCTCCAGGGCGGGTTCGATTCCCGCCTCGAGGTCTGTGTGCATGGAGTTTGCATGTTCTCCCTCTGCGCAATCCGGTTTCCTCCAACAGTGCAAAAACGTACAGGTTATGGCTAATTGCTGTTTCCAAGTTGAGCTGGCAGCCTGACCCTTTAAGTAACTACCACAGTAAGGTAGTTACAGTAAGGTCCATCCATTTATCCATTTAGGAAGCAGCCACTGAACCTGGTAAATAACAGATTAGTTGAATCAGCTGTGTTTGAGCAGAAAGATCACCAAACTATTCTGGAGCCTCGCTTTCCTTATATACACAATCTTGAATATTGTGGTGTGTATATACTTACTGCAATAAACATATAAATGCTTCATGATGGAACCCAGGCTGGAATGTAGGACTTTATTCTGAGGTTAAGGAAATGGCAAAAAATAAATAAAAAATAGTTTATTGTTTCCTCCAGGTTGAGCGGCCTTTCTCCATTCCAAGGCGATACAGATGAAGAGACACTGAAGAACATAGTGGAGTTAAAGTATGAGTTCGACTCGCACTACTTCAGCCAAACCAGCTCTATGGCTAAAGACTTCATCCAGAAACTGCTAGTCAGCGAGCAGAGGTAACACAATCTGGCAAACATTTCAAAAGAATGCAGTATACAGTATAAGAGGCCACATGTGTGTGCTTGGGTCACGTGGTTGATGATGAGATCAGAATAATGACCTGAGCTACATTTGATCCTTCACGTCTTCCCATAAGGAAACGTCTAGCTTTACACTACGGTTCTGTTAGGGTGCGTCTTCCACAAAGGTGGGTAAAGTACTGAGAAATTATACTTAATGTTTGTTTAAAAGATGCCGTGTACCAGTTGTTGATGTCATCACAGGTTTTCTGTATATTCCAGCTGTTATTATACAATAATCAGGGTGTAGATGTTGGTGTCTATAACACTAAGGGGGCTGAACAAAAGGGGCACAGAAAGTGTGTGTCAAACGTTTGTGTCTCATATCCACACAAATATTTTAATTTCCACTTTAGTGTTTTTAGATCTTTTCCTCAGGTGTCACTATGGTATACTGAAGTATAATTACAAGCATTTCATTGTTGAGTTTATGCAAAGAGCCAATATTTGCAGTGTTGTACCCTTCTTTTTCAAGACCCTTCTTTTATACACACGTGGACAAAATTGTTGGTACCCTTTGGTCAATGAAAGAAAAACTCACAATGGTCACATAAATAACTTAATCTGACAAAAGTAGTCATTTAAAAAAATTCTATGAATGTTAACCAATGAAAGATAGACATTGCTTTTCAACCATGCTTCAACAGAATTATTAAAAAAAATAAACTCATGGAACAGGCCTGGACAAAAATGATGGTACCGCTAGAAAATACTGAAAATAATGTGACCAAAGGGACATGTTAATTCAAGGTGTGTCCACTAATTAGCATCATAGGTGTCTACAATCTTGTAATCAGTCAGTGGGCCTATATATAGGGCTCCAGGTAGTCACTGTGTTGTTTGGTGACATGGTATGTACCACACTCAACATGGACCAGAGGAAGCGAAGGAAAGAGTTGTCTCAGGAGATTCTAAAGAAAATTATAGACAAGCATGTTAAAGGTAAAGGCTATAAGACCATTTCCAAGCAGCTAGATGTTCCTGTGACTACAGTTGCACATATTATTCAGAAATTTAAGATCCATGGGACTGTAGCCAACCTCCCTGGACGTGGCCGCAGGAGGAAAATTGATGACAAATCAAAGAGACGGATAATCCGAATGGTAACAAAAGAGCCCAGAAAGACTTCTAAAGAGATCCAAGGTGAACTTCATGATCAAGGAACATCAGTGTCAGATCACACCATCCGTCGTTGTTTGAGCCAAAGTGGACTACATGGGAGACGACCAAGGAGGACACCATTGTTGAAAACAAATCATAAAAAAGCCAGACTGGAATATGCCAAACTACATGTTGACAAGCCACAAAGCTTCTGGGAGAATGTCCTATGGACAGATGAGACAAAAATGGAACTTTTTGCCAAGGCACATCAGCTCTATGTTCACAGACGGAAAAATGAAGCATATGATGAAAAGAACACTGTCCCTACTGTGAAACATGGAGGAGGCTCTGTTATGTTCTGGGCTGCTTTGCTGCATCTGGCACAGGGTGTCTTGAATCTGTGCAGGGTGAAATCTCAAGACTATCTCAATGAAATCTCAAGACTATCAAGGGATTCTAGAAAGAAATGTGCAGGCCAGTGTCAGAAAGCTGGGTCTCAGTCCCAGGTCATGGGTCTTGCAACAGGACAATGACCCAAAACACACAGCTAAAAACACCCAAGAATGGCTAAGAGGAAAACATTGGACTATTCTAAAGTGGCCTTCTATGAGCCCTGACCTCAATCCTATTGAGCATCTTTGGAAGGAGCTGAAACATGCTGTCTGGAAAAGGCACCCTTCAAACCGGAAACAACTTGAGCAGCTTGCTCATGAGGAGTGGGCCAAAATACCTGCAGAGAGGTGCAGAAGTCTCATTGACAGTTACAGGAATCGTTTGATTGCAGTGATTGCCTCAAAAGGTTGTGCAACAAACTATTAAGTTAGGGGTACCATCATTTTTGTCCAGGCCTGTTCCATGAGTTTATTTTTTAAAATAATTCTGTTGAAGCATGGTTGAAAAGCAATGTCTGACTTTCATTGGTTAACATTCATAGAATTTTTTAAAAAGTATTACTTTTGTCAGATTAAAGTTATTTATGTGACCATTGTGAGTTTTTCTTTCATTGACCGAAGGGTACCAACAATTTTGTCCACGTGGGTAATTCACCCTGGCATGCTGTCAATCAACGTCTGGGTCACATCCTGACCGATTGCAGCACAGTCTTGCATAATAAATGCTTGGAGTTTGTGTTTTCTTTCTTTTGTTTGTCCACCGCCTCTTGAGGATTGATCACAAGTTCCCAATGGGATTAAGGTCTGGGGTGTTTCCTGGCCATAGACCCAAAATTTCTCAAAAATCACTTTCCCCTTATGCCGAGGAGCTCCATCATGCTGGAAAAGGCGTTTTTTTTGTCACCAGACTGTTCTTGGATGTTTGGTAGAAGTTTCTCTCTGAGAATGGTTCTTTATTCATGGCTGTGTTCTTAGGCAAAATTGTCCAGTGAGCCCACTCTCTTGGCTGAACCACAAGGCCTGAATCACTCTCTAAACTCTCATCGAGGGCACTACTTGGTGCGTGGAACAAGAGATTGTACACCCTAGTGCACTAGCTTTTCATTTAATGCAATGGACCTGGCATAACCCAGGACCTGATATTTCATATCAAAGTGGAACGAGAAATGTAGGAGATTTATCGGACTGCCCACCACCTCCGTGGTTTATTCTCCTCACCTTTTGGCTACATAGCTCCGGTAAGAAGTACTTTTACCAATGTCAATTACACTAACTGTCAGTTGAGAGCTTTGCTAGGCGCGGTTAGTTCGTCCTCCCAGTTGTGGAAGCATATGAGTTGGTGGAGGAAAATAATTGTTTGATAATCATTATAGGAGTTGAGGTTGGTTGACTATGGAACGGAAGGTCCCAGTTAGTCCTCCCACTAAGTAACCCACTCCCAGTGGGTCCCAGTAACCCACTCCACCACCTTCACCATCAGGTTGCCACTGTTGGGTCTTTGAGCAAGACCCTCAACTGCTCAGATGAATAATGAAATTCTGGATAAGTGCGTCTGGCAAATGTGAAAAATGTACAAATAAAAGGTGCATGTGGAATCTTTGTCTAAAAGCAACATCGAAGCTATTCGCTCTCATGGTATGACTGCATCACAGCCGTGCTGATATTCAGCACAACAGCACTCTCTCTCATGTGATATTGTTTAAATATGGGATGGAGAGCAATTTTTCAAGGTTTACCTTTGGTGAACCATTGTAATTATCCAGGCAGTCGAGTTCTAGTCTTTGTAATGCGAAACAATGTGCGTTCGGGAATGTGTTCAAAGCTTGAGGGAAATTTTATTGGTTTATGATTATGATCATTGTTCATTCATGATTTCACCTTCAATATCTAGCTTATTTTATATAGTGTTTGAGTTTCTTTAATTGATATTTACTATGGCATTATGGTTGATTATCTGTTTGGTTTTGCGTGTGATCCAGTGAAAGGATGACTGCCGAGGAATGCCTGATTCACCCCTGGATTAAAGTAAGCCGCTTTTTTACCCGTTCTCACACACACACACACACACACACACACACACACACACACACACACACACACACACACACACACACACACCACTTTTCCTGAGAATAATCTCATCAGGTACATTACAATGAGTGTTTCAATATGACGTCCATTCCAGCCTCTGACCAGGACACAGATTGCGAAGAGGAACCGCTCCTCCATCAACATGAAGAACTTCAGGATGTTTAATGCTAAGAGAAAGTGGAAGGTGGGTCACGTTTGCACTTGGCTCTGAATCACCACACATTCAACAGCATCACTTGCGCAAACATCACCTGCCGAAGGTGTGCACGCAGAGTCTGTTTAACTTCTTGGGTAGATAAATGAGAGAAATTTCTCTGATTCAGGTTCTTTCAGCAGATTTGCACTTTGTATTCTTGTAAACACACAAATTGTGTGGAGGGATATCTTTAAAAAGAAAATCACTGTATGATGAGATCATACTGTACTTCATCATATTTTATTCTTGTATATCTATTTAACTGTATTCAGTAATATTATTAGAACAGAAATGTTAGAATTAGTTTCATCTATATTGTGCTGTAACTCTACTGAATCAAAAAGGTTTCATTGCTTTTTTTTTTTTTTTTTAATTACAAGTTATTCTGCACAGTCAAAAATCCCGGTTTGACTCGAACACCTTTTGACTCGAACACTCCCCATTAGGGAAGCCATTAGGGTCATACTTGGTCATGTGATTAATATGCGTAATAAATTTTTTTTTAAATCAACACGCTAAAATTTCTAGATTAATCGCATGCATTAATGCGTTTTATTATTGACAGCCCTATATAAAATACATTGCTTAAGTACAATATTTACCCCACTTGAGCTTTTCCATGTAGCATTTATTCAACTCTGTCTTTTTCTAGTCCATGATTGTCTCGTGAATGACTATTTTGCCCTTCCCCAGTTACCCATGGCCCCTTGGTTGTGTCTTTGACTATCCTTACTCTGGCTTTGACCTTTGAGACTGACCTTTGGTCACGGCTCTGTTAGATAACACACACATAGATTAAACAAGGTTTATATCAGAAGTGTACTGTATGTTAGGATGATGGTGCAGTTACAGTATATAGGGTGTGATTCTCAAATAAGTGAGTCAGAGATGAATTAGTCGACAGAAATGTTCATTACTTTCGTTTTTTCGTCAGTAATTTCTGACATAAAATTGACATTCCATACACTGTACATTTGCAGATGTCCTATAACATGGTGTCGGCCTGCAATCGCCTGTGCAAGCTCAAGCTGGTGTGTAAGCCCAGAGCTGTAGAAACACAAGAACTGGTAAGAACAAATAATCTGTTAGAATATAAATTTGAATAAATCAGTATAATATTTGTCTTGTACAAATCAAATAATAATATATATATTTTAAAAATCAACATTTTGGAATTTAGTGATTTAAGTAATACTGTCTCTTTTGTCTTTTTTTTGTGATGTCCAAAGAGTTTGCAGTAATAATTAAAAGGTTTAAGCTAAAATCAGCTTTAATGTAATCAGTGATCTTGATATTATTTCAGGTTCTGTTTTATTTCATGTCTGTCTGCTTGTTTTTCTGTACGACTGAACTCTCTGTCTAATTTAAGAATTAATACAAAGAAATAAAATGTTGTAAGGTTGAGTATCCTACGCGTTGTTTATGCTAAGTCGTACTTCTTTCATAATCAGACAAATACACTCCTCGTGCGGTAATTAGAGTCACAGATGAGCAGTCGGAAAAAGTAGATGGGATAAAGATGAAGTTTTGATTTAAAATTCACTTATACCACCTCAGCGCTGTTAGTTTGGCACTGAATATATGAACTAATCCCAGTAAAAATATCCAGTTTAGATATTCTAATCAATATCTATTGTTGCAGGTCTTTGTTTACGTTGAGCAAGTAGCTTATTAGTAGCTTATTTTAAAGTAGAGTATTAAATTCGGCACATAACTGTTCATAACATCACTTTTACTCAACATTTTCATTTCACTTATGGTGCAGCTTAAACTTAGATATTTAAGTATCGCAAAGGCATCCAAGTGATGTATTTGAAGTACAATTAACTACTAAACTACTAAAACATCCATAATTGCCCATAATCTGGCACATAAGTGTTCATAATTTCACCTTTACTTAATATTTTGCTTTTATGTATGGTGCAGGCTAAACTTCAGGCAGATACCTAAGAACTGCCAAAGTTAAATTCTGTCCAGCCAGGTTTGTGTGATGCTATGACAAAATCTGGCTGGACAGACAGACAGAGAGATTTTTTCCTGGGACTGGTTTTGTGTCCTCCAATGTATGAAACGTAAAGATATCATTGAAAGAGTGAGTTCTGAACAATGTACAGACGAAACCTTTCTTATAGACATAGCTATTCATACAGATGTTTGGATAACTTGGACGATTTATACTTTTATTCCGTCTAAAACTACCACTAATCTCAAAAGTGCATTTGAGTTTCCTCTCCGTCTCATCGTCTCTCATTTTTCTTCCTCCTGTCTCCTTATTCTCATCCTTTAGAGAGACTGCGAGAGCGATCAAGAAGACACAGAGACAAAAACCGCCTCTCTTCTGCGGCGCCGACTCAGCAACACTTCCTAGAAGAGAGCAGCGATCTGCGGAGCGCTAAGTAAAGCGGGTGAAGGGCTTCCTGGTAAGGACCTGTACCAGGAAGTGCAAAGCTTTACAGACCGAAGGAATTTTCCTACTCATCTTGAACCCACAGGAGACGAAATGTTGGAAAAGTGGACCAAACCCAAAATGTTCTTTAAAGTACTGTAATATGCAAGATTATTCAAAGACAGATGCCTCTGAAATGCTACATAAATAAAGAAGATTCAGCTTGATGATGCAGACACAGGACACCTCACCGTCTCATAAACCCCAGAGCCATGCTCCAGAACTTTTCCGAAGATTTCCATCCAAGTGCCATTACATTACTTTGCAGAGAAGATCAATACAGACTATAAGAGCTCTCCATTTCAAACAATGAAGCAAATGGAGATGTAACTTTAAACAGAAGCATCAAAAATATTTCATATATGAGGTGGTATCAAAAAGTTTCAAGATTAGCTTTGTTTGATAACAAAGAAAGGACATTGTTACTTACTTATTAATAATTTATTATTATCTGGCGAGTAGGGTGGGTGCGAAAGTTCTCCAACAATCATCATGCACAAGTCGTATAATGGTTAAAAATTTTTCTACAGGTCTGTCATTGTCTTCCGGTGACGTTCTTCCATTCTTGAAGCATGCGTGCCACTCAAAACACCTCGAACGACTCGTTGCAGCTTCGCCGTAAACATTTTGCTAACGGTTTCTGTGGTCACATGGTCAGAATAGCACCAGCTCCCGATGTACACAGGACAATGTCTTTTGGCACGCTGACTTATGAAAGGCTGATGCTCCCTGTGTCTTGCGGTCTTGTGCTGCCATCTGTTGGCATGTAACGAAACTAGTCTTTCGATACGACCTCGTATCATAACATTTGCTTACATCTAACGCGGCATTTAGCCAGCTAGTCCGTCACGCATTCAGACTCGTGAGAATGCCAGATAGTTAGAATACATACATGTATTTCTTTTGGACACATACACATGGACTACAGCAAAGTCTCTTAAGTGCATCGCTGGCAACATTGCTCGTGCTTATATCAAACTCAATCCTCTCTCTCTGGGCTGCAGAGTCAACATTCGAGTCAGATTGGATATGATCTGAACATCCTGGAATTGTCTGGGTCTCATAAATCACCAAGCTTGAATATCTCAAAGGAATTTTTACTTGATAAAATGTCTTCAGGAACAGACAGATCGTCTTTTAAAGTTGTGTGCCTTAACTGACATAAAATATAACCAAGAAATCTTGCTTTTTACTTTGTACTCTTTACTGATATCAAACCTGGAGTAATATTCTTTACTTCGTTCATATGTGTGTGTGTGTGTTTGGCTTGGCTTGAAGCCAAAAGTTCCAGCTGAGGAGTATCACACTGTGTGTTTATGCATTCCTATAGTAGTGGGCCGTTGTGGAATGCTGATCGGTTTAGGTCCCAGGACTATCGTGAGTGGGGAAAAATGATTTTAAAAAAAGAAAAAAAAATGATAAGGTGACATCACTTAGGTTTACATTTTACATTACAAAATTGAACTTTTAGGCAGGAATCGAAGTTAACCGTATGCAAACAGCCTGACTTATGGTTTGCAGACAAACCAATATCACCAGTAATCTCGGTAAACCCAATGCAACTATTGCACAGATTAGATCAGATAGAATATTTTTGTACGATGGACTACATACAAACCAGTCTTGTCTTTATAGTAACTCACATTCCACACTGCCAGGGATATTCTCATGTGCGTGTTTCCTTGTTACATACAAATAACGAAGCCACCTTATGACTTTTCTGTTCTTAGCTTAGTTAGAGGTGTTCTTTAAAATGTTTCAGGTCTTTTTTTCTCACTGGTAAATCTACACTATTGAATGAACGTTCATTGAAGCATATCAACCTGTTTGATTAGTTACTCATAGAACAGACACGTGTTCATAATGTCACAACTTGTTGAGTTATCCTATCCTCAGGCTAGTACGTCAAATTCTTGTTTTGCCAGACGCAAATCAATCGATGTCCAAATGAATTGGAATTGGATCATCTTTGAAATGCCCTTACAGAACCTTCCCCAAAAGACCAGCATAGTGGCATTACTATTGCGTTAAGACTTCAGACTATATGAATACTGCTTGCTGTCTGTTATTATCATTCCTCTTAAGCTGTTTGTTCGTAGCAAGGCGTGAAACAAACACTGCTCTGAGCCAACTGGGGAAATAAATGTAGGCTCCTTGGCGGCAGGTTTGCACCAGAAACTGAAATGTTTCAGCTGTTCTGCCTCTTGGAATGAGACGAGTGAGTGGTTTTACTCTGTCGGAATGCAGTTGGCATTATGCACAACTTAGCACAGTCGCCTTGCAAAGAAATACAGATTCTGATTGTTTGTGAGTATCAGTAGGTTCACCATTGTTTAGATCATGATTGTGATAAGCTCTCCGTGACAGCTCGGACCAAAACATTTCATTATGTTGAGATCTGGCCTAATATACAGTAGCAGCGTCCATCTGTAAGTTCTCAAATGTGATGTGGTCCAGTTATTTGTGTGCTTCATAGAGGCTTTTACTGTCTAAAGACAAGTTAGATATTGATCGCTCTATCAAGACCTGTTATGAACCCTATTTACCCCACCTTTCCACCGAGAGCTAGATCAAAGCCGGCGCCCAGTTTCAAAGAGCCAAAACTTGGCCCTCAGGCAGAAAAATAAACGGATCCGTGGCAGCACCAGCACTTTGTTCTGGGCTAGAACCAAGAACCGCGTATGCAAGGGGTTGTGGGGAGGTAGGATTATCACGACCAACTAAAAGTCTGTGATTGCCATCTTTAAAAAATCGACTCAATTAAAAGCCTTGTTGAAGTTCCCCATTGTCGCTGTTGGGCTTGCCGCTTTTATTTTATTACCCATGTCCATCACTATAATCATATTCTTTGCATCTGAAATCAACCAAAACAATTAGAAAATACATGTAAATTAAGTAAAATATTAAATATACAGTAATTAAACATCGCTTAATTTAAATTTATGATTCCTCTGTCCTTGCATCCATTGCTAACATTCTTGGGACCCATAGTGCTACAGTATGTCCACTAAATCTTGTACAAAATGCAAAAAAACAAGCAAAAAAATATGTAAACTTACTTCTCTTGGCTTTCCACCGACGCAAAAAAGTTTTGAACGGCTTCCAGACATGCAACTTAGCCAGCACTTGGTTCAGACGAGACTAATTTCTTGCAAAATTTCAGTTCTTAAGGCAACAATTTGTGAGGCAGTACATTCGTATGCAGAGGTACCATTGTATAGCAAAATATATTGATTATGCAATTTAATTTTGTTTTTTGTCGGTATACTTTCAAATATTAGAAGGTCTAAAATTGCCACATAGCTTGAAACATATACCACAGCTTCTGCAAATAAAAATACAACCCGCTTTCATTTCTTTTTTCTGCAAGTACTTTAAAAATACTCTTGTTTTGCAAAATTATAACTTCTTTTGAGGTGTTTTCAGGCAGTTTAAAGATGAAATACTGCCATCTAGTGGACTGGAGTGTTGCGCAGAAACCTGGCAGTAGTTTATAACTGTACAAGACAATTGTTAAACAATAATCAGTCAACAAGTTACACAGCATTTTAATGTTTAATGGGGGACAATTATAGCACCACAGTAAGTAACTTTACATTTTCAGTATTCATTGCGTAAGTGATGCAAAGAAGAAGATGTAATTTATCAAAGTAACAAACAAATATATTGTATATATTAGGATTATTTACAACAGACAAAGCAAGCCTACACTGTTTTGTAAATATGATGGTATTTGGTAATATTTCATTATTTATACTGTACAGAACAACAGTAATTGCCCATTCACCTAACCGTAATTGTTCAATTAGAATGCACTGTAACAGGAGATTGCCTTACTTGGTGTGGAAGTTCATCTTAATTATTATTACACTTACATTGTTCATTATAAAATTAATACACTGTGTTGTTTAAGATATCTTTGTCATGAAATGTTATGAAGAAATTTTAGGTCAGGTCCCACAATTTGGATGGACATAGATAAATTTAATCACGTATTTAGTCTGGGCTGTTTAGAATTACAAATGACGTTGTCATTTAAAAGATTTGCTAAATAGTGATCTGTATTAAGGGACATCATTTAATTAAAAAAAAAAGTCTTCCATTTTGAAACTCATTATATTCAGGACTTATGCATGGATGTTAAGCAGATTATTTTATTATGATATATTTTCTGGCTATATAACCAAATATGTTTTTTTTTTTGTTGTTGTTGTTTGTTAGTTTTTTGTAGTGTTTAATTTACTCCACATTTTGAGCTTTTATTAATGCACGAGTGATACTGACTAATGGAGCTGTAATTCACAGCAGTTCTAGTAAACATGATTTTCTTTAGCAGTATTGAATTGTGTGGTTTGTGTGTAGTGTTTTTTTTTTTTTACTTTATTTTCTTATTTTTGTATTTTGATTCATAAATTGTAAGGATACAATTAAGTGCATGAATTTGTTTTTATTGTAAAATGTCAGACTTGTATTGTTTGATACTGTGTAATGTTAATAAAGTACTGCCTGGGATAATATCAGCTTCCCAAAATCTACATACATCACGCAATGCAAAAATGTACACACACATACATACACACACAATGAGACAAGTCCATGCATGACTATGTTGGTATGTGTAGTATAATAGCGATGATAATCTATGTAGTACAGAGTATGCTACACAGATTATTTTATGTTTAGCATGTTTATTCTACATGTAAAATTTAAGAAAAACTTAAGTGAATAGAATGATTTGTCCTATTTTGCAAAAACTGAAAAGAAAAACAGGGATGCTCTTATTTTGTTGACACCAACAAGGTAAGCCTGACAACATAATTAAGCAATATTGCACAAGCAGGAGTGCTTTACCAAATAATGGCATATAACAAAATCCAGCAGGGACGCCCAGATCAACCACTGCGAATAAGACATTGCTTTTATTTGTATTTATTTACAAATTATTTGTACTTTTACTTGTATATAAGTAATTTGTACTTTTGTCCATATAGTGTATATTTACCATTGTTTTATTGAATTTTTAAATTGTTACTTGAATTTTGGTTCAGCTCTCAAGAATGTATTATAGACATCCTGCTGATAAACTAATTCAATCTGAATAGGGCCTTAACTGAGGAACTTAATTCCTGAGGCAATCTGTTAGGTGTGATTCGAGGCAATAATGGTCAATCTGGCAACCAAGAGCGTGTTGTTAAACACACGTCCCTCCTCTGCTTTATTCACATGAGGATGATGATGAGAACACAGCATGAACAGAGAACTTTTTTCTAGAGACGAATACTTTTCAGCGGCTTCTGAGGACTTTCTTTTAAAAAATGAATGAAAGAACAAACTAACAGTTCATTTCGCTGGACTAACGAGAGATCACAGGGAGAGCACGAGACACCTGGAGAAATACCCAGAAGCATTACAGGTAACGTTAACGTTACATTAGAAACAGTGCATTCGATATAAATAAATTACAGAAATGGTGACACACTGGGCCGACACGAAAGGCGTGTCTGAGTCCTTTAACAGTGTAATGTAGAAGACTGTGTCTGAAGAAACACTTTAACGAGCTTCATGGAAGTTTAAACACTAGTGATAATTAATGTATAGAAACATTATATACAGCTTCTCGCTTTCTAAAGGTCACACACACAAAAAAACCCTCCTTAAAATGCATTTTCACCCGTAACCATAGCCACCGCTACACTTCATGAATTTCATGTGTAATTTTTTTTATAGAAAATGAAAGCTGACAAACTTTTAAATTATTATTATTATTATGGTCCAAGCACTATGACCACAGCACGATGACGCCATGGCTATGACGTCATCGCCATCGCTCTGATAATGCTGTTTTAATTGTGCTGATGTCATAATGTCCGAGGGCCCCCATTTTCTTCTAATGATTAAAAACATTTTTTAAATTATCCAGGCCCTTTTGGGATTCCTAACACACACACACACACACACACACACACACACACACACACACATATATATACATAGTGGCATAGTGGTTAACACGGTTGCCTCACACCACCAGGGTCTGGGTTCGATGCCCGCCACTGAGCCTGTGTGCACAAATTTTTTGCATGTTCTCGGATTAGGCTAATTGGTGTGAGTGCCCTGGCACCCTTTCCAGTCTTTTGGCATAGTATCCATACACCCCGTTATCCTGTGTATACAGGATGAGAATAGTATTCCTGTGTCATGTCATACAGTACATGTGATAACCTGGTCATTCAGGTTGTCAGCTGACTTCATTTTATTGCCACGTAGCTGAGACCTGAGCGACTGAAGCGACCCCAGATCATAACACTGCCTCCAGAGACTTATACAGTGGGTGGACTATACAGTACATGCATTTCTCTTCTTACCCATGGTGCCGGAATAGGGTTAATCTGGACATAACCTTTTTCATCTAATCCCTTGAGTTCTCATTACATTGTGTGCTTATCACAATGCTTGTACTTTCACTATTGTACATAGATGGCTCTGGTTTCTACTGTTAATTTTTTTACAATGCAACTTCACTTAGGGTGTAGGTGTTTAAAGGTTCAGTGCCAACCATCCAGGTTTTAATAAACCGTCTTTGCTTGCTATATAGATAGATAGATATACAGTATAGATTAAAGAGTGCTTTATTAATCCCAAAGGGAAATTGGAATGTTACAGCAACCAGTTTACAGATTGCATGACATATAAGCAACAAGCAAAAATCACAATGAGAAAAGGGTAAAGTTAAAAAACAAACCTGATGATTAATTTTTTACAATTTAAGGTGCGGTACAAATGGTGTAATATAATAAGAATATACTGTTTCTATGTACATGTATACAATGATTATGTATACAGGTGGGAATTTAAGTAACTGTAGATAAGGTGCACAAACAAAGTAATTATCTCCTCACATTGCTAAGTCATGAATGAACTGTGATTTTTGGAAAGCTGAGTTAAATTTTGCCTGCCACACCCAGGCCTGATTACTGCCAGACCTTTTCAAATCAATAAACCACCTAAATATAACCTTAGTGACAAAGTGAAGCACACTAAAACATCTCAGAAAGCTAATGAAATTCAAGAACAGATGGCTTTCTGACTCCAGCATAAAAAAAACATTTTGTTTTGTTTACTCGGTTGTCTTATTGTATTATTGAAATTTGAATGATGATCTTAATAATTTAAGAGTTATTGTAAAGTTGATTATAAAGTTGATGCAGGCTTCAGCCCCTTCTAAAGCAGCGACAGTGTAAATTATTATTATTTTTTTCTTCGGGTTAATTAGGTAATAAGGTCAATGATAGATTTGGACCTGGTGTTAGTAATCATGTTAATGCAAGGTCCTCATAAGGATAGTGAGACACTTGTGTGTGCATAAACAAGAACATCTGTTTTCGGTCTCTGTGTCCATTTGCCGTTGAGCAATTTAGTTGCGAAGTCATATTATTTCCATGTGTGTGCAAGCTGAAAGCTTAAAAAAAAAAATTCTAGTGGAAGATCCAGTGATTAAACTGTGTGGGGGAACTTAGACTTCATGAAGGGGCCTGAGAGAGGTACTGTAGTAACCATGTAATTAAGGTTTACCTCGGTTCAGTTCACGGATTGTATTAATATGCATTGTAGGTTTTCGGGTACAGGTGTGAACATGTTTAAAATCCGGCCTTTTTGTTTCCGAATGCTCGGGAACATGCAAGGAACTTTGGGACGCTGGTAACCACATCACTTGTAGTGTAAACAGCAAGGAGTCCCGATGCGTCCTTGACAACATCAAAAGACCGCCTTCTCACTGTGTTGCCAGGTCTGTGTTTTTTCTTGGAACTTTTTAATTGATCTACTTTTGAAGTGTCAAGGAGTGAGGATGATGTGTCTAATCCATAGCTTAGGAGATACACTGTATTTATTACATCTCTACATTTCAGGCTCCTCTCATATGCAAGCTTCTTTTCAGCATAATCTTTGCTTATTATTTCTATGAAGGAGTGATAGTTGTGTTAAAGAACTAATCTATTGTGGGAGGGTCAGGGTTTCGGCCTGGACACTGGCAGATTGCGTTGTTGGACCGTTAATATGATGCCCACATAAGCATCGGAAAGGGACGTGGAACCCACTGAGGTGAAGGATGATCTGTGAGAACAGTGAAGAGTGGACAGTGAAGGGCCGGACCGAGACTGGGATGCTTGGAGAACTGACCATATGAACCATCCATCAATTGATGAGAAAAAAAAAATCCATTCATTCCCACCGTTATTCTTTCAATGAGAATAGACAAGATGATTTTTCACACCACGGTGAAATAACCAGGCTCTTAAAGAAAAGTGTGTCATTCTGCTTCATTAAGGAGAACGAATGGTTCATTATGGTACTTAAAATACAGCTCTGGGAAAAAAAAAGATTTTTAAAAAGAAATTTTCTCCAGAAAACTTCTGGAACGTCATCAAGAAGATGATGGATGGTCACAAACCATCCAGCAAAGCTGAGCTGTTTGTTTTTTTTTGCCCAAAAAAAAAAGTATTAAAAGGTTACCCAACAGCAATTTGAAAAGCTGATGAGATGCCAAAAATGCATGAAAGCTATAATTGCAAATTATTTACATTTTGTTTTATTTGACGCAGTGGTAAAGCGCTTGCCCTATTATCTGGAGGTTGCGATTATCCCGGGTGATGCTGTAACCTCTCGCAGCCGGAGGTCTAGAGAGAGCTGATTGGCCGAGCTCTCTCAGAGGGTAGGGATGAGAGGTACTTAGTGCTCCCACATTGATCACGGCTCTACAGCCAATCAGGGTCGTCTGTGAGCGCACGCAAGTGGAAGGAGTGGATAGCGCTGTCCTCCGAGTGTGTTACTCCACCCCCAACAGTGCGTGAGCGAGCAGTTCGAAAAGATGCGGTCGGAAGAAACGCGTGATAGTCTTCGGCCCTCCTGACTGAGTGGCAGTAGTAGCCTTAATGTGGGAGCCCCCTAGTGACGGGGAGGAATTGGACACGAATAAATTAGGGAGAAAATTGTGGAAAAAAATTATATATACACACGTGGACAAAATTGTTGGTACCCTTCAGTCAATGAAAGAAAAACTCACAATGGTCACATAAATAACTTTAATCTGACAAAAGTAATAATTAAAAAAAATTCTATTAATGTTAACCAATGAAAGTCAGACATTGCTTTTCAACCATGCTTCAACAGAATTATTTAAAAAAATAAACTCATGGAACAGGCCTGGACAAAAATGATGGTACCCCTAACTTAATAGTTTGTTGCACAACCTTTTGAGGCAATCACTGTAATCAAACGATTCCTGTAACTGTCAGATGAGACTTCTGCACCTCTCTGCAGGTATTTTGGCCCACTCCTCATGAGCAAGCTGCTCCAGTTGTTTGCGGTTTGAAGGGTGCCTTTTCCAGACAGCATGTTTCAGCTCCTTCCAAAGATGCTCAATAGGATTGAGGTCAGGGCTCATAGAAGGCCACTTTAGAATAGTCCAATGATTTCCTCTTAGCCATTCTTGGGTGTTTTTAGCTGTGTGTTTTGGGTCATTGTCCTGTTGCAAGACCCATGACCTGCGATTGAGACCCAGCTTTCTGACACTGGCCAGCACATTTCTCTCTAGAATCCCTTGATAGTCTTGAGATTTCATTGTACCCTGCACAGATTCAAGACACCTCGTGCCAGATGCAGCAAAGCAGCCCCAGAACATAACAGAGCCTCCTCCATGTTTCACAGTAGGGACAGTGTTCTTTTCTTGATATGCTTCATTTTTCCGTCTGTGAACATAGAGCTGATGTGCCTTGGCAAAAAGTTAAATTTTTGTCTCATCTGTCCATAGGACATTCTCCCAGAAGCTTTGTGGCTTGTCAACATGTAGTTTGGCATATTCCAGTCTGGCTTTTTTATGATTTGTTTTCAACAATGGTGTCCTCCTTGGTCGTCTCCCATGTAGTCCACTTTGGCTCAAACAACGACGGATGGTGCGATCTGACACTGATGTTCCTTGAGCATGAAGTTCACCTTGGATCTCTTTAGAAGTCTTTCTGGGCTCTTTTGTTACCATTCGGATTATCCGTCTCTTTGATTTGTCATCAATTTTCCTCCTGCGGCCACGTCCAGGGAGGTTGGCTACAGTTCCATGGATCTTAAATTTCTGAATAATATGTGCAACTGTAGTCACAGGAACATCTAGCTGCTTGGAAATGGTCTTATAGCCTTTACCTTTAACATGCTTGTCTATAATTTTCTTTCGAATCTCCTGAGACAACTCTTTCCTTCGCTTCCTCTGGTCCATGTTGAGTGTGGTACATACCATGTCACCAAACAACACAGTGACTACCTGGAGCCCTATATATAGGCCCACTGACTGATTACAAGATTGTAGACACCTGTGATGCTAATTAGTGGACACACCTTGAATTAACATGTCCCTTTGGTCACATTATTTTCAGTATTTTCTAGGGGTACCATAATTTTTGTCCAGGCCTGTTCCATGAGTTTATTTTTTTAAATAATTCCGTTGAAGCATGGTTGAAAAGCAATGTCTGACTTTCATTGGTTAACATTCATAGAATTTTTTTAAATTATTACTTTTGTCAGATTAAAGTTATTTATGTGACCATTGTGAGTTTTTCTTTCATTGACCGAAGGGTACCAACAATTTTGTCCATGTATATATATATATATATATATACACACAGTATATATACACTCTAAATAACAATAGGTATATTTTGATTTTAGGAGGAAATAAATATAGGAAATATTGTCAGCAGCTCAAAAAAAAAAAAAAGAGAAACAAAACTGTTCATCTCACTAATACATGCGCCTGTAAGAAAAAAAAAACATAGGAAACGGATTACTGAAACAACAATTGTAAGCCAAATATGGTGCTTAATTTGAGGTTTCCATTTATGATCCGATCACCTGAGATGCTACATTAAAGCCAAATCTGAGCCTGAACCTCCTGCCATGCGAGTGATCGTTTCCTATTTGAAAAGTTAAGAGTTCAGCTCCAGAGGAAATGAGGGATCGTGATACAGCACTCCTTTCCATTTGAATCATCATGCTCTCCAGTTATCACGCATCATGTGTCTGCTTGTAGCCGTACATTCGGCTCGGGTTTGTTGCACGTGCTGCTTTTGTTCGGCTATGGATGGAATGACAATAAAAGTAGACTCGGTTGTAACATGTCCGAGTATAAGCACTCTTACTAGTAACTGCTGATTGAGGCTCTCCTGCGTTTGCAAAACTGAACTTTTCTTTACCAGCTCTTAAGTGAAAAAATGGGATAAATAGGAAATTTTATAACTGCTGAAGGGAGCAACTTCAGTAAAGGAAGAAAGAAAAAACTAAACTACAGGACAAAAACAGATTTGCACATGGAAATCTCTTGCCAATAGTGTCCCTGATCCATGTGTGTGTGTGTGTGCGTTTGGAAGTGTGTGTATGGTGCGTGCTCGCCGAGATAAAGCCGTAAAAGGAAATGATAGTGAAGTAATGAGCCGCTTGGGGGGGTTTATTGGCATCAGGAGGGGAACTTACGAGCGGGAGAGGCGTCAAAACATAAGGAAAGCTAAGCAGCTGATCCTAAATCAGGACTTCAGCGTCTCCTGTGTGGAGATGTACGTTCTTAATCAGTTCTCTAACGGTGCGCATCATTCCTTCCAAAAAAAAAAGAAAGAAAGAAAAAAGGAATTGTTACTTTGTAACGAACAACACCTTTGATGAGAATGTGAACAAGATGAATGAACTCTTTTGGACCTTTTTTAAGTTAATAAATGAAGATCTTGTATATTTTTTAAAAGTAACAAAATAAGCAGCTGACCTAATAAGTAGGCTGAGCTACTCAGCCCTCTTTTTTCACTGAATAAGAAAAGAGAATGGATAAGTCGTACACAAAAGAGGAACGGGGGAGGGCGCGTCCACGGTCACGGAGCGAGTGACGGCACAGGAGGTGACCGGGGGATGGAGCGACTGTAGCAGAGGTGAAGAACACAAAAAAATCTCAGCACACACTCACTGGAGGGTCAGGGGGGAGGAAGATGAGTGGTGAGTTTTTCTAGACTTTCTCTATATTTACTGCTTTCATGATAGTTTGAAGGATACTGAGATCTTGTCAACTGAGTTGTTGAACAGTTTACCACATGTAGATTGTGCTGTTGCAGGTTATATTTATTGGATTCAACTTTATTGTCATTGTACAAAGCCAGTGAAATGCCGTTAGCATCAAACCAGAAGTACATAAAGTGGCCTATTTACAGTAAATAACATTATGAGTTTGTATGTACTGGGGTGTCTTATGTGTAGATATTTAACGGAAGAGCATAAGCGGAAGCGTTTGGATATCTGCCGACAAAATCTGAACCGATACCCCTAAGGAAGGTGAAAATTTCTTAAAGAGAATCATTACTGGTGACGAGACACTGATTCATCTGAGAGCCTGAGAGTGAACGGTGTGGAGTATGGAACGGACACATCCTCGAGAATAAGTTCAAAAGTCAACCATCAGCTGGGAAATTGATCAATGCTTACGATTTTCAGTAGAGGAACATTATCAGGAAAGAAGGTTCAACAATCCTGACATTGCTCGCTACAGTGAGACGCTTACTGAAGAGCTCAAGCCTGAAATTCGGATTAAATGCAGAGGACTGCTATCCGAGGGTGTCGTGGACATTGTGGAGATATTATGGACAGTTCAAAGGTGCATAGTGGATGAAGGCAAGTGCTACAGTAGTGGTGTAGTGTACTTATGCAAAGATTTAGCAAGCAACATGATGCATTAAAATTATGCACATTTCAAGGTTCAATTAATCACATACTGGAATCGAGAAAAAACAACATTTCAACTGAGCAAGTGGAAATATCTGAAATCTAGTCAAATTTGTCTACTCTTATTGACGAGTACAACAAACCTTACATCACACTGTTGGTTCAAAATTTCATTTTGCACAAACAACTTAAGCAAACATAACTTGAAACAACTTAAAATTTCTCCCAAAATTGGTACACTGGTGGTACCTCTGATTCAGATTGTTAATGGTTAACTCAGGCAAGACAAGTTTAGTTTGTGGATGCTACCGAAATAATTGTACAAGTACAAGTGAGGGTTGGAGGTATGAGCTCTGTAAAAACAACAGGACCACGAGCAGACCTGTGCCGGCTCAACAGTACTAATCAGAAGGTTGTGGGTTCAAGTCCCACACTGTCAAGCTGCCACTTTGTCTATTCCAGGGAAGCTGTATTATGTGTATTATAGTAAATATCCCTAGTAACTACTCAAGTTTATGTTTAGTCCATTTTACTTAATTTTGTGGATGTTTTTAAAACAATATAAAATTGCAAATTTAAATGAAAAAAACTTTGAGGCAACAGATTTCCCCACACAAATTCAGTAAAGTCTATTTGTCAGTGTATGAAGCCTATTTCCTAGATATACTGTATATTACTATTTTAAAATTTACATTTGTAAATGTCAATCTAAACAAAAGTGTCTGCCCATAGAACCGAAAATTAATGCTTTAAATAGTAAAATAATCTTATATTTGGTTGCATGATTTGATCAAAAAAATAAAAAGAAATTGCATTGCATTGTGGTTATTTTGACGCATACTGTGATCGCAAGTTAAATTGCCATATGTAACTATTAAATGGTAGCATTTTACAATGTGATCAAATGTATTTCTCCAGGCTAACAGCAAATTTAAAAAAAGAGAGAGACTGGTTGCCAATATTTATTTATCACCTGAAAATTATTAAAAAATTAAACAAGCATTCAAATTATTTACACAAACTCTATGTAAATTCCCCAATTGTGTGTATATTACCTAAAAAGTAATATGTGAAGTGCAGTGTTTTGTGATTAAATAATTGTTTAAGTCCATATTGCAATTTCGATCAAAAATGTATTTTTAAATGAAATTCTTATTTGTCACATACACAACCATACACAGTACAATATAATAACTGAGTCTGACCTAAAATGGAAAGAGAGGATAGTAGGAAAGATTTCACTACAATAAAAGTAAAACTGAGTTAGAAGAATACAATTAAACTATAGATTTCTAATCATTTCTACTACAGATAAAATCAAGTAAAAATACAAATGTTGAAAATAAAATGTGATTAATTAAATTTAATCGTAATCGTATATTAATAAATAGTAGATGAACTGAACTAGATTCAAGATCAAAGGACGTAATCAAACATACATTTATTATTTATTGAATATCCTATTATTAAATGGTTATCACTAGTTGCAATAGTATGTATAATCTGAATCGACTTATAATTTCACTTTTTTTGCACTGACAAAACAAATTGCTGTGAAAATTTGTTTTGAGACAATGACCATTGTTAAAAGCACTATATAAATAAAATGTAATAGAAATAAAAAAAATTAAGTGAAAACAACAGGCAACATTTCCCCATATGCTTTCAGTAAAGTCTGTTTGTCAGCGTGTACAGTGTACAAAGCCTATTTCATAGATATATTGTATATTGCTGTTTTGCTACTTTAATACATTTAGCTTCTTTCCGCAAATAAATGCATATCATGAGCAAACTATTTGCCCCATAGAACAAATCTGTTGCTTTTCTCCAGTGTAGACTTTACAGTGTGTAGAATGGTGGGGAGGAAAAAGGAAACATCATATGAGCGTCAGTTCTTTTGACGCCTTGGTGATAAGCAGGATCAGAGTAGAAGGCTGGGTTGAGCTGGCAGGAACTCAAATAAGCACTCTTTACAACCGTGGTGAGCAGAAAAGCATCTGTGAATGCAGAACAAGTACAGTAAACCAAACAACAGCTGAAGATCAGATTGGGAATACAGGTACAGATTCAAGTGAAGGAAAAACAAGCACTGGTTCTTTTCAAACTAATTTTTTTTTAAACATTTGGCTTTTTTTGTGACGTTATGAGAATAAAATTTACAGAGAGGTAAAAGAGAAAGTATATGGGATGTAACAGCTGGTGAGTTTCACTTCACATTAACACCCCCTATATACTTTCTCCCTGATTTAGGTATGGCCAATTCCCAACTGTTATTTATGGCTCTTCCCTGTCAAACAACAACAGGTACCAGCCAGGGAGAGTGAAGGTTGTCACATTCTTCCTTCAAGGCACAGCTAACTATCTTTTTCTAACCCAACAATAGGGGGCGGTGTAACACACTTAAAGGAGGGCACTTGAACTCGCTCGAACATGTTGGGTAACACTTTACCCAAAAAATGTGACTTATGCGTTCACTAGTCGTAGCTTAGCGAGCCAAAACTCGACTGATGACATCAATGCCCAAAACATGCGCAAAGGCAAAAAGTCATGACCACATATCGGATCCGATCTAGGGCCACTTCAGATGTATGCGTTGAGACAGCCCTGAATAAACAATCCATGTCACATTAGGGTAGAAAATCGTAACATAGACTTAGGTAGCAGCTATAAATATAGCTTGTCTTGTTTTTTGTTTGGTTGTTTTACCCAGGGGTTTTTCTTTGTCCTTTTATTTAATGGCACCCTGTTTGATGAAGCACAGTAAGCAGGTACTGATGATATGCTGTATTTACTGTTATGTGAAAAAATCGCACTGGGTTCATGAGCTCCCGTTTAACATGAAGCCCCGATTAAGAAGATATTCATCCGCCTCTGTTTTCAATGCTAATCTGGTTTCTAAGGCGACAAGCGTAGCTTGAGTCGTGAATGGAGCTTTAATGTCCTCATGATGCACCTGCATGCTCAACTGACCCGGAACACACACACACACACACACACACACACTCACGCAGACTGTGGGCGTTTTACGGTTTGCCATGACACATCATGGCCTCCACCGTGTGTTTGCACTTTGGGAGAGGGACACTGGAGTAAGTGTTACGTCAGAACAATGATAGATGGATTGTGAATGAAGGGAGGGAAAGAAGAAAGGAAGAGGAGGAGAAAAAAAATAACAGGAAGAAGAAGCAACATTTCTAGGAATCAATTTGGTAAGTTGTTGACTTTCAGCCTAACATGATGTACTGTATTAAAGTGGAACATTAAGCTCAGAGTACTGCCGAGGCCACGTTCGAAATACATCCAGGACCTTGTGGAATAGATACTGAGTCAGAACATCAGCATTTTTGTTTGAAACTCAGCTGAGATTTTAGGAATTTTTAGTGGGAGGGAAGGAGAAGCACAGGAAAGGAAGAGAGAGCAAATGTTTGAGGAAGGAATGAGAAGAGGGACTGGATTCGGGAGGGAGGAAAGGAGAAAGCAGAAGGGTGAAAAGAGGGGGAGATAAGCCGGGGGAAGGAGAGTTTAGGTTAAGGATAGTGAGTGTGAGAGGAAGAGACTGGGTGTGTTGAGAAGCAAGGAGAAGCATGCCGGCTGCTTTCACAGTGAGGTAACCTGATTACACTGTCGTCACAGTAATGCAGATGCAAGTTTTCTTTTACTGAAGTAAATGGTTATTTGTTTTTGTGCCATTTGTGTCATTATAATTGTCCTTGAATTAGCATGTTTGATTTGTTTGATATTATTCCACTTAACTGATTAGCTGAATTTAAGTATTGTATTAAACATGACAAATCTAATAAACCTAATTGAATCGCATTTCATGGTAAGCGTCACTTAAATATTTAATTGGCATGGTTGTTTTTTCTTGTTTGTTTGTTTGTTTGTTAAACTTTGCATCCTTTTTAAAAAAAAATCTGATCTATTCATTTATCTGTATTCTGTCTCTAGGTGTGTATGTGTTTGATTGTATCTGTGTGTGCATGGAGGTAATAACAGGCTTATCGCCAGTATGTTTGCTGACTGATTAAATGGTGTGCTCATTGCAAGTTTGCGTGCACACGTGTCCATACTCACGTGCTTATTAACCCACGACTCTTCAAATAATAGCTTTCACGTAGCTGTATATGTTTGTGCATGTGTGTGTGCGTGTGCGTGTGTGTGTGTGTGTGTGTGTGTGTTGGGGGGGGGGGGGGTTGTGTTTCAGGAGAGATTTTGGGCTGTTAGTTAGTGTGCTAAGAAGACACGTTGACATGACATGAGGCATGAGAAAAAGGACAAATAAACTTTGTATTAGTCAAAAGGGGTGGATTTGTTTCCAATAGAAAGCAGATGTTGCATTTCTAGATGTCTTTTAAAATCTGTTTCTGTGGAAATAGTTGATAAAGTGAAACTTACTTTATGAGTAAGCTGATGTTTATTTAGCATTTACCGAAGAAGTTCTCAGTGTCCTCAAGACAGAGGACTTTGTACCTTGCAGTTTCTTGTTAACTGTGGGATTAGTGGATTCGAACACACATTCAAGTGGAAATATCTTGTTACATGGGGTACGAACAAACGTGATAACATGAAACCTAAAATATCCAGAGAACATTCAAGGCAAAAATATATAAACTATACATGCTACTTGACAACACATGACAATGAACAAGCTTGACATTAAGACACTGAAACTGGAACAGGTGCTAAACAGGTTATATACTGGTGCTGATGGGTAATGTAGTTCACCACTACCACTATGATTTCTCCCAACACTGGTCTCCGAAAAAAGAGTGAAATGGCACTTTCATCGAATCGTCTTTGCTGATAAGTTTCCTCGGGCTGATGAGGTGATAAGCCAGAGACAAGACATGGCACGACATGGAAGCCAGGAGTGAGGCCCACTGTAATTTGAGGAGTCAGAGGGTGAAGCAAATTCCACCAAGAAGTAAGAGGGGGAAGTACGTTTTTCATGAATCCAGAGGGGGGGGGGGGAGTGACATGCTTTGCAAAGTGAGATAAGGGAGTGACAGCAACATCTCAGCTGAGCAGGGAGGTGGAGTGACATCATAAGGTGAGCAGGGACTTGAATTGATCTCATCAGGAGAGCAAGGAGGCAGATCTGAAGCAAGACCACAGACCAGCATCCTTGGCAGTGGTGGAATGTGGGGCAACGTCTGAAGCCGAGCTGGGCGAACATAGAAAAATGTCCAAGGTAGATCAGGGACCTGGAGCCTGGGCTTAGACGAGTTCAAGAGCCAAAATGGGGTAAGGCATTGGACTACGGTTCGGAAGGTCGCAGAATTAAATCCCCCCGACCACCAAGTTGGACCCTTGAGCAAGACCCTCTAATGCTTCCAGATATAATGAGATAACAATGTAAATGATGCACTCAGTGGGGTGGGAGTCAGGGATCAAAGGTGGCATCAATAAGTCAAGTCAAGTAAGCTTTTAATTAGTATGTCATTTCCACCATATACAGTTCAGTACACGGTTCTAAACAATGGTCCTTCAGGACCATACAACATGAATTAACAAAACTCGCTAAGACTTAACAAAACTTTCTAAATGGTTTATTAACCATAAACAAATTTTTTTTAGAGCTATACAAAAAAAAGACAAGACAAAGTGCCGTAGAGGAAAGGATGATGGAAGATTGGGCACAGGAGACTTGCGAGTCATCCTCTTTTGTCTTCTGGATTGAACATAGCTTGTGACGCCGCCCTGTCTGCCTCTGGCTTGGGCACAGCTGTACAGTAATGCCGCTGTCAGTGTTTGGCATAATCGGCCCAGCTGAAAATCTGGATATAGACATAAAACATAACTTGTTTACATACAAATGAGAACTGCTATTGCACTACTGCACTTTAAAGATTCACTGTAAACCCTAATGCTCAAAGTAATTAAACATATTGAGTACTGTTAACTAGGGCTGCAACTAACGATTATTTTGATAATCGATTAGTTGGGCGATTATTTTTTCCAATTAATCGGATAAAAAACTAAACGCTTCTTTAATTTGATGTTTTGCTTATAACTAAATTGTTGGTCCACACACGTGGACCATGTCACCAAACAACACAGACACCTATGATGCTAATTAGTGGACACACCTTGAATTAACATGTCCCTTTGGTCACATTATTTTCAGTATTTTCTAGGGGTACCATCATTTTTGTCCAGGCCTGTTCCATGAGTTTATTTTTTTAAATAATTCTGTTGAAGCATGTTTGAAAAGCAATGTCTGACTTTCATTGGTTAACATTCATAGAATTTTTTTAAATTATTACTTTTGTCAGATTAAAGTTATTTATGTGACCATTGTGAGTTTTTCTTTCATTGACCGAAGGGTACCAACAATTTTGTCCACGTGTGTATGTATAAAACTAAACTTTAAAAACGCAAAACCCACATATAGAGTTTAATGACCTTTAATTTTGACATTTTAAACCTTAAATTAAAGACAAAGTTTGTTTTTGAACAGTAAAACTTCTCTAAATATCCAAAATATAAATAAAGAAATAAAAAAGCAAAACAATTGTTGTACTCTAATTATATTAGATGGCATCTGTTATAGTGGCTGCTTGTTGAAGACTGCATTGGGGATTGCTTTTTTGAATGAACTCACATATGCTGACTTGTCTCTTTCTAAAATAAATAAATAAATTAATTAATTAATAACAGCATTTGAGTATGCAAAATACAGCATTTTAACAATAATTACAGATATTGCCAGCTGATAGAGAAGGAACAGCCAATCAGAAGTAGTGTGTGGAAGTCTGTGATTGGCTGGTTTTGTGGCAGTTTTGTAACACTGGACAAAATTGAGCCAGTATACAGGCAGAGTCGAGAGCGCACAGAATCGAGAAGTCGCGCGTGCGCGGAGAACATGTTGAGCGAGCACTGGAGACACTGCACGCACATAGAGTTCTTTGTCTGCTCTCAAAATGTCACACCGCGCGCTCAGAATTGTGGCAGGAATATAACGCCATAGGGGCACGCTTTTTCCTGCAGACGCTTCTGTAACCTCCATTGCGCGAGCGGCTGTGTATCTGTGTGTATCTTTGTGTATTTGTGCATTTTGTGGTCGTGCTCCTGAGTAACGTGAGCAGTCCAACTAATCGATAACGGCATTCGTTGACAACGAATTTCGTTATCGATAATTATCGATTTTATCGATTAGTTGTTGGAGCCCTACTGTTAACTTAATTAATTACAATTAGTTCAAATTAATAGACCTTGATGAGTATTTAGAACTTTTTGGTATTGGTATGGTTTTTATGAGTTTGTAGAAATGACACTTTTCAGGTTAGCTGAACAAGTTTGATATTGTAAGTAACTATAAGTACTTAAGTAACAGTAACTGTCACCTTAAAGTTCCACCAACTTAAAATCTTTTAGACTAGTGATTTTGTGTGTGACGTCATCAAGCCATGTTGGGAGTAGCTCAGTGGTACAGAAGGTGTTTTGCCTGCCATGCGAAAGGCCTGGGTTCGATTCCCAACAACTGGATGAAGTGTCTGTCCTAAGCCTAGATAAAATGGGAGAGTTGCGTCAGAAAGGGCATCTGGCATAAAACCTGTGCCAAGCTTGTGTGCAAACCGGATTGCCTTCTGTGGCGACCCATTGCCGGGAGCAGCTGAAAGACCAACAACAATTTATTTGAGTTGCAACAACTAAAAAAATTATAATTGCTACTAAATAGTATGAGTTAGACTACTCAATAATGCACGTAAAGAACAATTAATATGAATGAGTACAACAAACTCAAAAACTGATAGTTCTGTTTACTTAAAATTGGAAACAACATTACTTAAAAAATTTGACGTAACTGATTACCTCAAACTTTTTTAGTTTTGCCAACTTATTCAGGTTTACAGTGTGGACAATATCACTGCTGCTCCTCATTTCATTTCACACTCCATCAGCACCTCGTACTGCTTTGCACATACTGTACTTAATACAGTTTAGTTATACAGATCTTACTTTTTTATATTCTTACATTTTATTTTATTGTAACAAAATTGTTGATTTTCTATTTTTATCTTTTATATCTTATTCTTTCCTATTCCTATTAGCATTTATGCCTCATGTCCCTTTTCTTTTTCAAGGTCACAAACAGGGTTGTGTAAGCATTTTACCCCATACCATACTGTGCACAGTTGCATATGTGACAAATAAAAATTCGAATTTGAATTTGAAAGTTTTTTTTTCTTTAATAGTAAAAAAAAAAGTAATCATGGAAAATTACTGTTAAAAATGAATCAAATACTTTTAGATTTGATTTTGTTAAAAAATAATAAATTTCAGAGAATTTTAATACATGAAATCTATACGTGTTGCTGTTGAGTAAATGCTATACACACGTGGACAAAATTGTTGGTACCCTTCGGTCAATGAAAGAAAAACTCACAATGGTCACATAAATAACTTTAATCTGACAAAAGTAATAATTAAAAAAAATTCTATGAATGTTAACCAATGAAAGTCAGATATTGCTTTTCAACCATGCTTCAACAGAATTAGTTACAAAAATAAACTCATGGAACAGGCCTGGACAAAAATGATGGTACCCCTAGAAAATACTGAAAATAATGTGACCAAAGGGACATGTTAATTCAAGGTGTGTCCACTAATTAGCATCACAGGTGTCTACAATCTATAATCAGTCAGTGGGCCTATATATAGGGCTCCAGGTAGTCACTGTGTGGTTTGGTGACATGGTATGTACCACACTCAACATGGACCAGCGGAAGCGAAGGAAAGAGTTGTCTCAGGAGATTCGAAAGAAAATTATAGATAATCATGTTAAAGGTAAAGACTATAAGACCATTTCCAAGCAGCTAGATGTTTCTGTGACTACAGTTGCACATATTATTCAGAAATGTAAGATCCATGGAACTGTAGCCAACCTCCCTGGACGTGACCGCAGGAGGAAAATTGATGACAAATCAAAGAGACGGATAATCCGAATGGTAACAAAAGAGCCCAGAAAGACTTCTAAAGAGATCAAAGGTGAACTTCATACTCAAGGAACATCAGTGTCAGATCGCACCATCTGTCGTTGTTTGAGCCAAAGTGGACTACATGGGAGACGACCAAGGAGGACACCATTGTTGAAAACAAATCATAAAAAAGCCAGACTGGAATATGCCAAACTACATGTTGACAAGCCACAAAGCTTCTGGGAGAATGTCCTATGGAAAGATGAGACAAAAATGCAACTTTTTGCCAAGGCACATCAGCTCTATGTTCACAGACGGAAAAATGAAGCATATCAAGAAAAGAATACTGTCCCTACTGTGAAACATGGAGGAGGCTCTGTTATGTTCTGGGGCTGCTTTGCTGCATCTGGCACAGGGTGTCTTGAATCTGTGCAGGGTACAATGAAATCTCAAGACTATCAAGGGATTCTAGAGAGAAATGTGCTGGCCAGTGTCAGAAAGCTGGGTCTCAGTCGCAGGTCATGGGTCTTGCAACAGGACAATGACCCAAAACACACCGCTAAAAACACCCAAGTATGGCTAAGAGGAAAACATTGGACTATTCTAAAGTGGCCTTCTATGAGCCCTGACCTCAATCCTATTGAGCATCTTTGGAAGGAGCTGAAACATGCTGTCTGAAAAAGGCACCCTTCAAACCGGAAACAACTGGAGCAGCTTGCTCATGAGGAGTGGGCCAAAATACCTGCAGAGAGGTGCAGAAGTCTCACTGACAGTTACAGGAATCGTTTGATTGCACTGATTGCCTCAAAAGGTTGTGCAACAAACTATTAAGTTAGGGGTACCATCATTTTTGTCCAGGCCTGTTCCATGAGTTCATTTTTTTTTAATAATTCCGTTGAAGCATGGTTGAAAAGCAATGTCTGACTTTCATTGGTTAACATTCATAGAATTCTTATTTATTATTACTTTTGTCAGATTAAAGTTATTTCTGTGACCATTGTGAGTTTTTCTTTCATTGACCGAAGGGTACCAACAATTTTGTCCACGTGTGTAGGTGCATGCCCTTGTTATGTTAACAAACTGTAACAGCATGAGGCCATGTGATAGCCCTGAGCATTTGCGATTCTCAGACACTTCTGTATTGACACAATGAAGACATCAAGCAGATCACCTGATCTTATGATTACTGGTGTAAATAAAGATAATCGGTTTATTACTGAGAGAAATGCTCAAGTGGACTTGCGTTTATTTGTCATAGAGGTCTGATGAGGACCTTTCTCGCTTCCTGATGATAACAAAGTAGCACAGACTGATTTGAAGTTAAGTTTTCGATTAGCGCTGGAATAAAAAAAAAAATCGTCTGTAGGTTTGTTTTTATTGTTCATTCAAACCAGGCACTGGCGCAAAAAGTGACTGAACTGGAATTTGAGATGAATATTGTATTAACCTGCAGGGGGACAGCGGCGTGGGAGCTGTAGGGGGAGCTTTGGAGACGCTGTCTGAGAATGGGTCCTGATGAGTCGCCCCTCCGAAAAGACACGGTACGAAGAGTGTGATTGTGTGTGTGTGGGTGGGTGGGTGTTCCACTTTTATGTTGTGCCTTACTGCTCAATGTTTATAGTTTATTTAACCAACAATAGTAACGATTTATTTAGATTTTATATCTTTGTGGCAACCGCATACAGGTGTGATGGATCTTTGATCATGAACTGTACATGTAGAAGTTTTTAACACATATTTTACAACAGGATTCTTTTGAGTTCTTGCACTCAATTTGTGAAGTGCAAATATCTCCACAGAACATCAGAGCAGTATAAACGTACCCCACTGTAGTATACAGTCTGATCATGTAAAGTTTGTTTCTCCAATAGTAGATGCACAATGTAATGTCTGTGGCCACTAAAACATCATGTCATGCACATGATAACCTGGCTTAACACTGTACAGCTTTTTTTTACTTCATTCAACTCTTATATTGTGGCAGCACGGTGGCGTGGTGGTTAGCACTGTAGCCTCGCACCTCCAGAGTTGAGGGGTTCAGTCCTGCCTCGGGGTCTGTGTGTGCATGGAGTTTGCATGTTCTTCCGTGCTTGGGGGTTTTCTTTGGGTACACCGCTTTCCTCCTACTGTCCAAATTTGACATTCTTGTGGGAAATCACAGACGCCGTGCCCTCAAGGTTAAAGAGGAGAGAGACCTTCCGGCGTGTTATCAGCGTTCACTTCAAAAGCCAGCATCTCTTATGGTATGGGGGTGAATAAGTGCATCCGGTATGGGCAGCTTGTGAATGTTGAAAGGTATATAAATGTTTTAGACAACGTCTATTTCAGGAAAGGCCTTGTGTATTTCAGCAGGACAATGCAAAAGCACATACTGCAGCTATTACAACAGCAATGTCTGCAGTCCAGATCTTTCACCTATAGAGAACATTTGGTGCATCGTTAAAACAGAAAATATGTCAAAGATGACCATGAACTCTTCAGCAGCTGGAAACCTATATCCCCTCCCAGCTCTCTATTGGGCGCAAGGGCCTCAGCCGGGATTTCCTTTTGACATCCGGTGGCTGGATGGCTTTCTCAGCTGGGAATGGCAGCCTTAACATTGAGCGCAGTGGCCTATGTCCGTCTTCAGCGAGATGATCCTGAAGGCTGGCACTACGCAAGAGTGCAATTTTTTCACAGCTGTCCTGCATGCGGAGATCAAACAGCTGTACTTAATTCTATGGCCTTTGAAGTCCCTGGGACGTGTTACATCACCCTACTCGCATGCTACCCTTCCACATTTATCGCCTCTACTCTGAAGCCCTCCAGGACCTTGAGTTACACTCCCCCTGAGATCCATTGACATTGATTTTTATCCAGCTGCCCTGCCCCTTCGTGCTCCTGCAGAAGGGGAGGCCGCCTACTTAGTGAGCCTACGGAGTAAGTGAGCAGGAAATTTAAAAATGGTCATTAATTCAGTATTTGTTAACGTTGTAATGACAGTCAAATAATGCTTTCAGCATTATCACGGACACAAGTTATCACATGAAGCATAGGGTACTAAAACAAGGAACAATGATTAAATGGGGACTGAGCCAGGACGAAAAGAGAAAACCTAAACATAGTTCTTCAATGTTTGTCGTCATGGGAACCACATCTTGATGACAGAATCACGTCTCAGTGTTTCCAATGCACAACTCATGATAGTGTCCTGGAACACTGGATGTAATATATTTGGCTGAAAGAAAAGCTGGTGACATATAGTTGTCCACACAATGTCCTTGGTGACAGCAAGAAGTGACGTGATGGCCTTGACCCTCACGAGCAGCGTCCTAGTCAGAAGGTGGAGGAATCTGACAGGATAAGAAATCTTCAGGAGTGCTTTTCTTTATTTTGTTCTTCATTGTAGGAGCCTGATCTTGACAGATCATCTGTAACGGGTTTGGATACTCACTCCTGGCAGGTCCACCATTTGCCCTCTGTAGCTGATCCAGTTTGCAGCTGCACGTCTTGTTTTCAACCTTCCCAAGTTCTCCCATACCACCCGACTTCTCTGCTCTCTGCACTGGCTCGCCTACAAAGCTAAAAATGGCCCAGCATCCACTTACCTCTCAAGTCTAATCACACCTCGCACAGCACCTCCGATCCTCCAGCACTGCTCGCCTCATCCCACCATCTCTCAGGGATCAAGGAAGACATTCTTCCAGTGTCTTTTCTGTTCTGGCACCTAGCTGGTAGAATTAACTTCCTCTAGATGTCCATACAGCTGAGTATTTGACAATCTTTAAACGATGACTCAAGACCTATCTGTTTTTTCAATACTTGGACTAATCCCCCTTCCTACCAAGTAAGTTAATCCCCTTTCCAACTGATGGAACCTAGTTAGTAACCTAGTAACCCAGTGTAAGTTGTATCTATCCAATGACGGAAGCTTCAAAGCAATTTTCCTAAGTTGCTCTGGATAGGAGCGTCTGCCAAATGCCTAAATCTAATGTAAATGTAAATGTCAACCACCACAGGGTAGAGGAAACACTTGTTTCAGGCGGTTAAAGGTCTCTGTTCAGCCAGCTTTGACTTTGGTGCCCAGCTGTCTGTCTTAGGTCTGGAAAAAGAACTGAGGTATAACTGGCATTATTGAGTATGAGTCCATCACTTATGTCATATGTGATTCAGAGACTCAGAGGACGTGACTGTCATTTGGAAGACATGACTGTGGAATGACTTTAGAGTCCAACGATGGTGCTCAGAAAGAGAGGGCATGGCTCGCAACAACTGAACCTTGTAGAATTTAACAGTTCATTTAATTTCTACTTTGTTGCTTTCTGTTCCTCTGTCTCTGTCTAGATGTCAACCTCTCCACCTTCCTCCCCTCACCCCCACGGGTGCTTTCCTGCTCCCTCTCCATGCTCTACAATCCCCTCTCCCCCCATTTCTCCTGTGAGGTCAGGGGTCGTGATCTTTCGCTCTCCTGCCACACGCCACCTTGCCCACCTCGATGCCTGGAGGAGGCACAGCTGGGAGCCGGGCGCAGTCGTGCAGGGAAACCCACCCAACGACACACGCAGGTACACTCACATCCATATACCTATTCACACACTGTGCATGGATGGACATTGCAGTCTGCACTTTTAATTGGTTCATATTATCGGATACAGGTTTGACCACTTTACTCTCCATCTGTCTGTCTCTCTTTTGTTCTCTTACACTGGCAGTGTCAGTTTGGAAGATCTGGACGCGGAGGAGATGGCGTTGGTACTGGGTGGTGCTCTGGGCTGCAGCAGAGCTCGAAACATGCGCAAGTCTGTCACTTGTGAGGGCTCTTTGTCCTCACTTACTGAAGAGGAAGCTGGGATTGAGACACAACCACAGCTCTGCTCATCACTCGAGGTGTGTACTGTCTGTGAACTATTTACACTCTGTTTACACTTAGAGGTTGTGAACCAGGAGTCAATGAACGAGACAGCGCAAAAACAAGTGCTCATTTAAACACGCTTTTTAAAAAACCTTTTAAAAAGCTGAATCAAGAAATGCATGCTAATGCTCTTCCACTTCCAACTAGTTAGTCCAATAAATATTCCTTTGGGTTTTTAGTCCGGTAAAGTTAATAATATAGTATTTACAGTATTTATGTTATTGACCTAATACGGTGTTCAAATGTTGCAGTAGTCTTATATTACTAGGTTGAGTCAAAAATTATCCGCACTCCGGTTATATTAAAACCTCTACTTATCAGTACTTTCTGTTCAAGGCTTCTGTCTCCAGAGCAGCGTGGAGTGATTATTTTTTTGTGGTCTGACTGTGCACCTGGTGTTGAAGCATCTCACAGAAGAGCATAAACAGAAGCGCTTGGATATCTGCAAACAAAATTTAGACTGATATTCGGATGCTTAAAGTTTTTTAAAGAGAATCATTACTGACGAGACACAGATTCATCAGTATGAGCCTGAGAGTAAACGGAAAAGTATGGAACAGAAACATCAGTCAGCCATTAGCTGGAAAATGTTGCTTACAGTTATGTGGGATTCTCAAAGTCCAGAAGTATTGGAACACCACCAGGAAAAAGGTTCAACAATTAATGGTGCTCGTTACGGTGAGACGCTTATTGAAGAGCTGAAAACTAAACTTCAGAGTAAATGAGAAGGACTGATATACAAGGGGGCGGCACGGTGGTGCAGTGGTTAGCACTTAGTGGTCGCCTTGCACCGCCAGGGTCCGGGTTCGATCCCCGGCCAGGCTCGATTCCCGTCTCTGTGTGCATGGAGTTTGCATGTTCTCCTCGTGTTCGGTGGGTTTCCTCCGGGTACAGTCCAAAGACATGTATGTTAGGCTAATTGGCATTCCCAAATTGCCCCTAGTGTGTGAATGAGTGAGTGTATGTGTCTGTGCCCTGCGATGGATTGGCACCCTGTCCAGGGTGTACCCTGCCATGTGCCCTAAGTCTCCTGGGATAGGCTCCGGGCCCCCCGTGACCCTGAATACAGGATTAAGCGGTATAGATGATGAGTGAGTGAGAGTGATATACAAGTGCGTTGGATCTTGCATGAAGATGCATGTCTGCACACTTCTGCCCACACTATTGACACTCTGCAAAAACTTTGTTTTGAGGTGTTAAAGCATCCTCCCTATAGTCCAGTTCTTGCTTCATTGGACTTTCACCTGTTTGGTTCCTTGAAAGCAGCCAAAAATCACAGGGCGCCTTGGCGCCCTCTAGGGGTTATCCCTGACATAACCCCCCCTCAAAGGGCGCAACTCCGGGGCGCCACAGGAGGTCCAGGGCATCCCCCCCAGGGGCCAATGTCCGCCCCTCTCACCCAGAGGCTGGCACCTTTGTCCTGTGGGCCTGGTCATGCCCCCATTGAAGCAGGGCGGCGGAGACGGAGGAAGCTCTTCGTCGTCCGTGACGCATGACGGCGGGGGCGGAGGAAGAGGAAGCTCTTCGTCCTCGGCGGCGCATGACGGCGGCGGCAGAGGAAGAGGAAGCTCGAAGTCCTCGGCGGCGCGTGAAGGCGGCGGCGGAGGAAGAGGAAGCTCGAAGACCTCGGCGGCGCATGAGGGCGGCAGCGGAGGAAGAGAAAGCTCGAAGTCCTCGGTGGCGCATGAAGGCGGCAGCGGAGGAAGAGGAAGCTCGTTCTCCTCGGCGGCGCATGAAGGCGGCGGCGGAGGAAGAGGAAGCTCGTTCTCCTCGGCGGCGCATGAAGGCGGCGGCGGAGAAAGCTCATTATCCTCGGCGGCGCATGAAGGCGGCGGCAGAGGAAGATGAAGCTCGCTGTCCTCAACGGCGCCTGAAGGCGGCGGCGGAGGAAGAGGAAGCTTGAAGTCTTCGGCGGCGCATGAAGGCGGCGGCAGAGGAAGAGGAAGCAGCTCGCGCTCCTCAGCGGCGCATGAAGGCGGCGACGGAGGAAGAGGAAGCTCGCTGACCTCGGCGACGCATGAAGGCGGCGGCGGAGGAAGATGAAGCAGCTCGCGATCCCCAGCGGCGCATGACGGCGGCGGCGGAGGAAGAGGCGGCTCGCCGTCCTCGAAGGCACTGTGCAGCGACGGAAGCTCGCCGTCCTCGAAGGCACTGTGCAGCGACGGAAGCTCGCCGTCCTCGAAGGCACTGTGCAGCGACGGAAGCTCGCCGTCCTCGAAGGCACTGTGCAGCGACGGAAGCTCGCCGTCCTCAAAGGCACTGTGCAGCGACGGATGCTCGCCGTCCTCGAAGGCACTGTGCAGCGACGGAAGCTCGCCGTCCTCGAAGGCTCAGTGCAGCGACGGAAGCTCGCCGTCCTCGAAGGCACAGTGCAGCGACGGAAGCTCGCCGTCCACGAAGGCACAGTGCAGCGTCGGAAGCTCGCCCTCCTCTTCGCCGCAGAGCAGCGGCAGCAGCTCGCTGTGCTCAGCGGCGCGGTGCAGCTGTGCTAGCAGCCCTTGGAGCCTGGTCACCTGCTCCCGCAGGTCACGAATGCGCTCTTCGTTTCTCAGAGCGCACCGCCGAAAGCTGCTCCAATCACTCTGGGAGGCTGCTCCCAGCTGCACGTCCCACTCACACTCCGCTCTTCTGCCGCTACGCCGTTTGGTTCTCCGGCTACCTTCCACGCCGGCTCCCCAAACTCCAAACATTGTTGCCCCCCCCAAAAGAATCTCCCCGGGGAAGGGCTCCTCTGCTATGCCTCTTTTGGGGTCTTGCATTCTTTCACGGTGCGGGGTGCGAGGCATAAATGCAGGAGGATCCAGGTTTTAAAAGGAAACGATTTATTATTGTAAACACAAAACAGGGAACTTAACCAAACAAATATACTTTAATAATGAAACCAAAAACACGAAGCATACATTACTCACGATGAAATCAACAAATGCAAGACCCTTAAACAGAACTAAAACAAACCATTTATAATAAAACTAATGAGTAAGTCGGTTCAGGTGCGCGCCCCCACGTCACCTGACCGAAGTGCATGACGGGAAATGAATTGAAAACAAAAGAACTACAAACAAAAATCACAGGGCGCTTTGGCGCCCTCTAGGGGTTATCCCTGACATAAGTTCAGTTTGGCGTCTTGCATTCTGTCACGGTGCGGGGTGCGAGGCATAAATGCAGGAGGATCCAGGTTTTAAAAGGAAACGATTTATTATTGTAAACACAAAACAGGGAACTTAACCAAACAAATATACTTTAATAATGAAACCAAAACCAAAAACAAAAACACGAAGCATACATTACTCACGATGAAATCAACAAATGCAAGACCCTTAAACAGAACTAAAACAAACCATTTATAATAAAACTAATGAGCAAGTCGGTTCAGGTGCGCGCCCCCACGTCACCTGACCGAAGTGCATGACGGGAAATGAAGTGAAAACAAAAGAACTACAAACAAAAATAACAGGGCGCTTTGGCGCCCTCTAGGGGTTATCCCTGACACCTCAGCCTAAAACATTTTTTTTTTATTCCTGGTATTGTACTTTTTGTGGTACTCGTTGTTATTTACGATCATCAAAAGCATACTGTGCGACCTAATGCCAACCAAATACCAACTTGTTCCACTGTCTCTAACGTTGCCAAATTAACACCAACACAATATATTGACAGTCAAAATGCTCTCCTTTCGGTATTATTCTATTATAAAACAAAAATCTGGGAATAATGCATTTGAGAAGACCAAATTAGGTAAATGTTGGTTTATATTATCACAGTTGCTTGAAATGGTCGCAGTCCCTACACCAGTGGCTCTTTGACTCCAGTCCAGGAGGGCTGACGTCCAACACAGTTTGGTGATTCTTCTGCTCAAACACAGCTGAGTCAACTAATCTGTTAATTCTCAGGTTCAGTGGGTTTGTTTAAGTGTTGGCGAATTACAAACTGTGCTGGACGCTGGCCCTCCAGGACTGGAGATGAAGCTGGAGGCAAAACAGTGAAAAGTCTTGAGGCAAACCCAATGATCTTATAGCAACATCACATGTTGCTGGCTATCATGGAATAAGCACTAGCCCTAACTTAAAAAAAAAAAGCTTTGGTTAACCACAATGAGATAAAATGATCTTACCAAGGCGATCATCAAAAATGCTTGGTCCTGGTCCTGGTGATTAAAGTTAATTTTTCTAGTAACGCAGTGTAGGGAATTATTTTGTCTCAAGTGAGGTTCTACAGACAAAACATTACTGTTTTACTAACAGAAAATAGGTGTACATCAAGGAGCGATTTCGTTCTTACAACAATTTTACAACATGCACATGTGTGACTTACCTTGTGCTTCGTCAGCGCCTCTGTTATAGCAAATTAATCACCTTCTGACCAATCAGGTTTCAGAATACACTGCTGCTATGGTGTGGTTATTATGTTTTAATTCCATGGACTATAAATTTAGGAGCAGGCAAGTCAGATGTACAACTGCAGTGTCTCAGCTCCAAGCCTCTGTGTGATGAGACGCACCCCCAAATCTTCTGCTCCTCGTCCTCGCTCATACTGCTATGGTAAGGAAACATCGTTTTCCACTTCGTCTTTTCTCCTGACCTACCTTCTGACCTTTTGAATCTGAAAGGTCCTTTCAAATACCTGTGGAACCAGGGGAATTGAGAATTGACAAATCAATCTAATTTTAGTCTTTACAGTTGCGCTTGTTAAAGTTAAACTGCAAAAAAACAAAGAAACAAATTTCACTAATAATTTTTACTGATAAAGTATCAACCTAGGTTTTTTTTTTTCATGATGCACAATATATTTTTATTCACAGATCAAAATGCCGAAAGCATCCTGTACTCCCAAGGCAGTGGTTCAACTCAAAGGTGTGTAAACTGAAAAGTTTTCTTTTTATTACTGTTCCCATTAATGTTACTTATCTTCCCGGAGTCAAAGATTAGTCTCAGTATTAGTAGTAGTGGGTAGATACAGTAGTAAGTATGTAAAAGAATTATTAGAAGGAGACAAGGTAGTAGTATTAGAAGTTGGATTAGAGGAATAGTATTAGTAATAATACTATTAATAATAATAATATTAATAGAAGGAATAGTATTATTAGTAGTAGGATCAGGAGTGGCAGTAGGAATTGTGGTAGTAGTAGGAATATTAGTATTAGTACAGGCAGATGTTGTTAGTTATTATTATTATTATCGATATGAGTCATATTAGTAGCAGAAGTAACGATAGTAGACGTAATAGTAGTAGGTGTAGATTTAGTTGCATTAGTTGAAGGAATACTGCAGGTTTCAATATTAGTAGAAGGAGGAGAGTAGCACTATTATTTGGATTAGAGATATTAGTATCCGTAGTAGGAAGTAGTGGTAGACATACTGTAGTAGTATTACTACTATTAGGAGTAGAGATGGTAGTAGTATTCATTAGTAGGGGTAGACAGTAGTATTACTACTAGTAGGAGTATAGGTAATAGTATTCAATAGTAGTAGAGGTAGACATAGTAGTATTACTACTAGTAGGGGTAGAGGTAGAAGTATTCAATAGTAGTAGGGGTAGACTTAGAAGTATTGCTGCTAGTAGGAGTAGAGGTTGTAGTATTCATTACTATGGTAGACAGTCGCATAACTAGTGAGATTATGAGTAGCAGTATTAATAGTAAAAGCAGAGGTAGTAGTATACATAGTTGAATTAGAGGTAATAGTATTAGTAACAGGGGTATAAGTAGTAGTGGTATTAGTCGAGGTAGATAGTATTATAATTGTAGTTGACTTAGAGACTGTAGTATTACTGGTCAGGATAGAGGGAGTAGTATTCATTACTAGTGTAGTATACATAGTTGTGTCAATAGTGGCATTAGAAGTACCAGTATTACTAGTAGAAGCAGAGGTAGTAATGTTAGGAGTAGGAGCAGAGGTAGTAGTACAGTTTCATTAGAGGTAGTAGTGTAAGAAGTAGGGGTAAAATTAGTAGTATTACTAGTGGAATTACTGGTATCAATATTACTAGTATGGGTAGAGCTAGTAGTATAGGTATAGGTAATAGTATTACTGGTATCGGTAAAGGTAGTATTACTAGTAGGAGTAAAGGTACTAGAATTAATATTAGGATCAGAGGTAGCAATATTAGTAGTAGTAGAAGTAGTTATTCCACTGACTCGGAGTCACTTGATGTTTATTAAGTAACTAGTGAAGATAGGTTGAAGCGCCTACTTTAGTACAGCATGTCAAGCTAATGGAAAAGACTTAAATACCAAATACTCTTTTAATTTAATGGCAGCATGTTTCAGTGTTATGACATAACATTTCTGAACAGCACACATGATTTGTATCAGCTTGTAAAACAAATGAATTAAACAAAAGAGGAGCTATATACAACTATATACCAAATAAACCAAACAACCTGATGTGATGTGGTGGAAGTAGGAGAAGGAGTTAGCGAATGGTAGTAATAATGGTATAATGTATGATAGTAGTAGAAGAAGGAGGGCTGGACCTTTTTTATTGCTCCTGGGATGCCTGTCTCTCAGATGATGTCATATTTTAGTTTGAACCCAACTTCAATATGTAACATCATTTAATATAGGCAAGATAGTATTAGCCTAGATGTTGATCCCTAGATTATCTTTAAATGTTTCTACACTCTTATGTTTCTCTGTCCCAGTCTAGATCGGAATCTTCGGTGGGATGTCGGAAGCGAGACAAATGGAGAAACAGATGAAGATAAAGGCAACCCTTTTGTCCGAACATTTAGCTTCCTGTGCAAGATGACATCCAGTCGGAAGGTATGCCTCCAAAGTCATTCTGTAATTAGAGTAAGTCATGACACACCGCTCCGGGCACGCCTTCTGTGTAGGCAGAACTGCAAAAGTCAAACAATTTAATACGACGTGTGTAATACTGATGTTTACCAGCAGTGGGCAGAATAACACCGAATACAGTAAGAGTAACAAGAAATACTGTATGCCCGCTCCCATTCACACTCAAACGCACATACAAGTCCACACCCACACACACACATCTCATCTGTTCACTTCTCCAGTTGACTGATGAGTCAAAACGACAGTTACTCATTCCTGTCTGCAAACCAGGCTCTTACTCATAATGCTTATTTGCAACTGCAAGCAGGAAATTCATTTAATCGACTAAGAAATGGAATTCAAGTGTAAGCCAGACTATCAAGAAACTTCTGTTTGAGCTAGAAATGTATGTACTATAAATAAATAAATGTACTAAATGTGGAGTCCTGTACTGTTGAACTGTAATTCAGTGAAAACTCAATGCTTATTGTTTTGTTTGGGGAAAAAGAAATTAGTTCCAGGTCTAGACACACCATCAGCAAACGTAAAAGACGTTGTACATTTTTATGATATTTTAATATTTTTAACCTGACCAAGCCTGACTAAACTAAAATACTCTTTTAAGTAAAATACTTTGCATTTCCATCGAATTACAAAGAAAACCAAACACCACGTGAACTTTATTACTTTAACTTTTTATGTATATAATGTATATAATGTGGAATTAAATATTGTGTATTGATCTTTGCTCTTCTTACACTATAAACTTCATAACACATATACTTTAGTACATTTCCTAATTACAGATAATAAAAACGAAATGTCACATTTATTGAGTAATAATTGAGAGAACCTTTTGTATAAAAAAGGTTAGCCATTTTTGGACATTCAGATGGATTTCCAGTGTGCATGTACAACCGTTAAACTTTCCCCCAAATGTGACCTCATATAAGAAGAACTTCTCAACTAGCTTGTTTCTCTGGTGGTGCGTGGCTCAGCAGGATCTCATTTACATAGACACTGAAATAGCGCATTTGGAAGAGGAGCGAAACAGATGGAGATTGAAGTCTGAAAAAATGCATTATGTGAGAGCATTGAGAGCTGTGATAACTTTAAATAACACACACATCCCTAATAATGGGACCTTTAAAGCTGCTGGGTTTCAGATCTCCTGCTTACATTTTAATTTCTGTTCTATTGTCCTGGAGTTTTAACCAACTAGTTTAGTGTCATTCACCATGCATACTTTATATACCTGACAATATGTAATTTATATGTAATTTACTGTATGGTTCTTTAGCTTACGAAGCTTGTGCTGTTCAAGTCAAACTGGGACTCGTGATGAAGTTTCTCAGAGGTGGCTCAGGGCCCACTGAAGTCGTTCTCGTTAACATTCTGCAGGTGAAACACCTGATACATGCAGAAGAAATGCATGTGTGGGAACTGTACACACAATCATTCCCGAATACCACTTGCACAATTCAGGAAGTTGGCTAGGAGTTATTGGGACATCCCCTGTACAGTCCTGACCTCACTCCAAGCCATTTCTACATGTTTTGGGCCGTTAAAGGAGTTCCTGGGAGGTCAGCGTTTCAGGTAGTCAGATCATGGCTCCGGAGTACTGAGAAATTTTTTTTTTTATCTTAATGGTATCCAAGCACTTGTGAAACGCTGGGATAAGTGCATTAGTATAAAGTGGATTATAAAGCGAAGTTAAGGTAAGTGTAGTAGAACTTTGACTTGAACGCACCCACTTACAATTACAGTTTAATCACAGAGCACTCTATTACAAACTTATCACATGTCGAATTACTGAAGTATTACAGACTGTTTTTTTTGTATGTATACTATTTACCTAAAAAAAAAGCCCTACTGTCCCTCACTATTTCCCATGAATTGTCAAGACTTGTGAAGACCTGCCAGGGTTTCTCACCTGATTACAGTGACACGCTTAGCTGAGTTTTGTGACACAACAAAAGATATGAATCTGCGCCCACTTCATACACATATCTAGTAGTCTAGCGTTCAGGGACGAATTCAGCCATCTGAGTGGATTTGCTTCACCCCTTGTATGAAAGATTTTTATAAGGGTCTCAGTAGTGACAGCTCAAAAGCATTCAGGTCAACAGTCAACAGGAAATTTGATCTATTATAAAGAGACACAGAACCCAACTCTGACAAACTTCCTGATCAAGGTTTCTGTGATCACTTTGGAAGTTTTCTGTAAATGTTTACTCAGCATCATTGTAAGGAGTCTCCAATATCAGCACTTTACAGTACGACTCCAAGTCGCTCCAGACAGGAACGCCTTGGGGACAGGAGACGTTGGGGTTTCTCAGTCACTTGACACGCTGTGGTTTTCGTCTTATTAAAGGTGCGCTGGCCAAGTTTAAACAGGAACTAACTCGTGTCACAGACATTACATAAAAGACAACACGCTGTTCTTTAATAGTGAAAATAACCCTCGTTAGCTTTGGCAAACTGCTGTGATGGAAGAGAAATGAAACACTGTTGGACGTGATGCGACTGGAAAATAATCCACTTCACCATTGATTATTTTCTCTGTAACAGTATAACCTGTTGCAGTTTTGCTTCTTACATAATACACCCACATACACTACAGACACACACACACACACACACACACACACACACACACACACACACAAGGCACCGGGGGACTACATTCTCATTGCCAGAACTACTGGCACAACACAACAAGACTAGTGTAAGATTAATAGAGATTTTTTCTTTTTTACCGTAACTCTTTATGTTACAAATCTCTTTAATCACATTTAATGGATTTGCATTTGTTTGGGAGAGCATGTGACAAGACTTCCTGGGCGATTCCTTTGTTGTCTATCTTTCTTAATTCTTTCCCATCCCTATACTTCATGCTCACACACACACATACACATGCACACACATCAGCTGTTTAACACTTGATCTGACCTCAAAAGCAACAACACCAGGGCTTACGAGAGGAAAAGGAGCATGTGTGCAGAGATAGATGTGTAATGTCTGCCTAGTCGCAGTTTAGTTGATTCTCAGTTCCTGTTTGAAAAATCAGCGTATTCAGGAGAAGGCCTGTGCGCACTAATTAGTCATCAGAAGTATGTGTTAGTAATTTGGAAGGATGATTATGTAAAACAAGTCAGTGTTTCAGAAGCAGCTCACGCACGAGGCAGAAAAGATGGGCTCCATTGGAACCATTTTAATATTATAGTTTATGACCCCACTAACCTGCAGGGAATGGAATCGTCAGGGACCAGCTAATACGATATCATCACGATACCTGCGTGCCGATTCGATTTATATTGCGATCACGTTGTTATAAATATCTGGAGTTTTTTGTCTGAACAAACATAGGAAATAATTCGCTCCTACATGACAGGATGTTGTGCTGCCTGTCAATGTGTGCATAGTTCAGAGTGCGCCAACTATAGGCTCATAGAGGAATTGCACCATTATACCACCTCAAATGCAATCTGTAACTTGCTAACTTGAGCAAAAACATTTACATTACAGTGGAACCTTGGATTACGAGCATAATTCGTTCCGGGAAGTGGGCTCGTGTTCCAAAACACTCGTAAACCAAATCAGCATTTCCCATAAGAAATAATAAAAACTCAAATTATTCGTTCCACAGCCCCAAAAAATAAATACATAAAAATAATTAATACAATCTATAAAATGAAAATAAAACAAATTAATCTGCACTTTACCTTTTAAAAAAAGTACAAATAAATCCTGACAGGTAAGTGTTTCCGTTAGTGCGCGCAGGCGCCGTGTGTGTGTGTATGTGTGTGTGTGTGTGTGTGTGTGGAATTAGCCCCTTCCCTCCACTCGTTTTACACAGTAACACTCCTCCTCCCTCTCCCCACCTCGCTTTTTAAGTTTCACAACAAACACACACACACACACACAGGAGGGATTGGGAAGGTGAGAGAGTGACGCTCGGTGTCAAAATAAGAGTTGCATGCGTGATACATGATACTCGGCGCTCGTAAACTAATATTTGCTCGGTTTCCGATTAAAAATTTATTAAAAATCTTTGCTCGGTTTGCGGAACACTCGTAAACCACGTTACTCGCAATACGAGGTTCCACTGTATATGATACTGGTGGGTTTTATGTGCTATACCAATTTACAGGTGTGACGCAAAAATGATCCGTACTCCGCTCATATTAAAACTTCTGTTGGCTTTCCAGTCACTGCTGTGCAGGTGTGAACGTGTCACATCAGTTCATTTGTTAGCAAAAATGGATCCCCTACCCAAATTTTGTGCCGAAACAACTCACAGAAGAGCATAAACAGAAGCGTTTGGATGAAAGGTGAAAGTTTCTTAAAGAGCATCATTACTGTTGATGAGACATGGATTCATCACGACAAGCCTGAGAGAAAACGGCAGAGTATGGAACGGAAACATTCCTCAATCGCCGACCAAGAAAAAGTTCAAAAGTCAACAAATCAGCTGGGATATAAATATTGTCCAATATTGGAACATTATCAGGAAAAAGTTTCAACAATCGACAGTGCGCGTTACACTAAGACGATTATTGAAGAGCTGAAGCCTGAACTTCAGAATAATTGCAGAGGACTGATATCCGAAGGCGTCGTGATCGTGCATGATAATACACATCTGCAAACACTTGGTTTTGAGGTGGTAAAGCATCCTCCCTATAGTCCTAATCTCACGCTATCAGACTTTCACCTGTTCGGTCCCCTGAAAGCAGCCATACGAGGAGTCACTTCTGATGAAGTTGTGAAGACAGCAGTGCATTCATGGCTCACAGCCCAGCCTAAAACTTTTTTTAATGAGGAAATACAAAAGCCTCTTGACATATAGACAAAGTGTACTGAAAAGCAAGGAGATTTTTTTTTTAAGTATGATATATTTGTATTTTCTGGAAGCAGCCAGAGTACGGCAAATTTTTGACTCACCCTCATGGTTTTCACTTACGTGTGTGAGGGAAGCGCACACTCTGTTGTCCATTCAGGTCATTTGGATTTAAATAAGCAAATACTTAAGCGCCTTTGGTTTGGGTAATTACTGCAGTGATTAATGTGTTTCAGCTGGTAACTGTTCTTTAATCCTAACTGATGCAGTGTGCAGCTTCTCATTTCTTAAAAAAGCCATGTTACAGCGTTTCATAATGGTGAAATTAACTTCTTTTTTAAAAAGATGTCTCGCAGTTACATAGTAAACGTAAGTGAGAGCTAATAACTTGTCTTGCGGAAGGAAAAACAATGGTATTGTGTAAAATAGAAGGAATAAATACAACATACTGTACAGTAGTTACAGTATGTTATTAGGAAATAATCATGCGGTAACAGTGACTCTTATATGTCATGTTAGAAACGTGTCAGTAATTCGGCAAACAGCACTGCCTTCTGTCTTCTTCAATTCCCTCCTTATGCAAGCACATTAATACGGTTAATGGCGCTCATTAGATGAACATACTGTAAAGAAACTAAGTAAACACAAACATGCTGTTTGTTTACCGTCCCACAGTTTTTGCTGAATGATTTGCAGCACGACTCGTACAGCTCAGTCGTGCTGATATCTAACAGCAGAGCTTCTCATTTAGAGCAATTTCGAAACAGCGTATTACATAAAGGAAGCTCAACCTTCAGCACACTGTGTTCACTAAAAAGAAGAAAAAAAAGCTGTAGGTGTAATATGAGCCGAGGTGCTGGTGACACCACCTTAAACGTTTTAATCTGTTACAATAATCTATTAGGAATCTTATATGCTCATGGCAAGGATGAATCCAGTTTGTAATACAAATAATTAATGAATGAATGCATATGAAATGCGTACCTGAAGCTACATACTGACTGTTATACTGACAATAGTATGTAGGTGATGTAAAGCATATCACTGTGAAAGAGCAGAATCTACAAAGCTAGACCTATTTTTCAGTGATTTCTAGGATCAGAAACTCTTTTTGGAGTATATGTGTGTGTGTGCGTGTGCGTGTCTGTTTTTGGCCTGTCATCCTCCCAAGTGGTTGATGCCAAAAATGACTGAAAGACCTCCTACCTGTGTTTCCACCCACTACAGTCTCCTAGTCTCAGCATGCTCCTACCAGCATTCCTGTACCCAGAACCTATAAAAAAATATTTATATGACTTTGGGTACTGTGTGTGTGTGTGTGCGTGTGTGTGTGTGCGTGTGTGTGTGTGCGTGTGTATGTGTGTGTGTGTGTGTGTGTGTGTGTGTCAGTGTTCTCCATTCTGAATAAGCTGTGTGTTTTTGCTGCCTTAAGTGGAAAATGGGAAGGTGGTGCATGTGGGTGTTTCAACTTTAGCTTCCATTCTTTTACTGCCACACACACACAACACACACAGAGAGAGAGAGAGAGAGAAAGAAAGTTAAAATTGCAAGCAGTAAAAATTCACAGCTAATTTTGTTTGTTTGTTTATTTATTTTTTGTTTTTTGCTTTAAATATATGTTCAGTTAGAAATATTTCCAGTTTTTTTTTATATTATATTTAACTTATTTAATATAATATTTAACAATATTATAAGTAACCTGTACAGTAAGTGGACTCAGTCTTTCTCTAAATCAGACCCTAACATTCCACTAATAATCACAATCATAGCCAATCAAAAAATAAAAATGCATCTAAGGAACAGTCTACCCCGAACCGGCCCAAGCAGAATGATAATATTCAATTCAATATTCTTAATCTATAGGGTTTAATATAATACCTTGTGCACTGGTGCGCAGTCATGTTGAAACAGGAAGGGGCCGTCCCCAAACTGTTCCCACAAAGTTGGGATCATAAAATTGTCCAAAATGTCTTTAAGAGTTCCTTTCACTGGAAGAAAAACACTCCTGAAAAACAACCCACACTATTTCCAACGTGACTACGCACCAGTGCACAAAGCAAGGTCAATAAAGACATGGATGAGGGAGTTTGGTGTGGAACAACTTGACTGGCCTGCACAGAGGTCTGACCTCAACCTGATAGACAAACGTTGGGATGAATCAGAGCGGAGACTGTGAGCCAGGCCTTCTTGTCTGACTTCACAAATGCGCTTCTAGAAGAACGGTCAAAAAGTCCCATAAATACACTCCCAAACCGTGTGGAAAGTCTTCCCAGAAAAGTTTAAGCTGTTATAGCTACAAAGGGTGGGGCAACATCATATTAAGCCCGATGGATTAAGAATTGGATGTTACTGAAGTTCATATGCATGTGAAGGCAGGCGAGCGAATACTTTTGCCAGTATAGTGTATTCATTCTGCCACTGTTTGCCAGTATGAGGAGGTGACATTAGGTGAGTTGAATTTCCGAGAAGGAAAGTTTGCTTCCGTTCCTGATTGGTAAACTCCAGAAGACCCTGCCACCAGTCTTTACCTTGCCTTGTTTACGAAAGAGGCACTGCCTGGCCCGCCATTTTATACATAGTAAAGCATCTAACCAGTCATAGATGAGACTGAATTCTTGCAGAACTTAAGTGTTACATTTAAAGTAAATAAATGAAGAATTACTGCTTGCTGCGTCCACCAGCCGTCCCGAAGCAGGGGAGATGGACAAACACACATGAACATGTGATGTGTCTGAAGGTGACTGTAAAGAGAACAGATTTTAAGATTTTTAAAACAGATTTCAAGATTTTGACCAGGTACCCTGTGTCACCTAAATTACATCATGTACATCAAAAAAATAAAAGTCATTAACATGAAAGCCATAGAGAGACCCAGGGACAGACGATAGGAAACACATTAGGACACGTGCTGTCTGGACACGTGCTGTAGGAAGTATGCTCATATGATAAGGAATGAGGAAGCGCAATGAGGGGGTTGTTGTTGAGGCATGGGAAGGTTCACACAATATCAAAAAATCCTACTTTATTATAAAAGGTGGGAACTATAAACTAACCTCAAAGTTGGAGAAATCTCTTCTTCTACTCCGCCACAACGAAAACAGTTAAGTTGGAATCAGAATGATTTTAATCGGGTTGAAGAAATATTGTCCATGTAAACACAAATACTATCGATCAAATCATTATTACTCACCCATTCATGGTCTTTACAGCTTTATCCTATATACAGGGGTGGTCTGGAGCCTATCCCAGGAGACTTTGGGCCACCTTATAAATCCATGGTCTTTCCTGAGTTGAACAGTTGATACTGAGTGGTGTCTGCTACTTATGCTCTGTCAAGCCTTCATAATCATTTGAGGTGCTGTTAATTGGTGATACCCAAAGTGCTTTGTTGGTTACTGCAGATGTGGTAAGAGTTCAGGAAAGGTATCAATACTCACATATATCTGAGGAACTTAAACCTTTCGTCACTCTCCAAAGGTTCTTTGTGGATGTGCAGTGGGGAGCAATCACCATGGGTTTTTGTGAAGTACACACTCTCTTTTGTTTTATCGACATTGAAAGACATATTGTTGTCCCTGCACCAGTCTGTGAGCTGCTCCACCTCCTCTCTTTGTATGCTGATGAGGCCAAAACAACTGTAGGGTGATAATGTGATCTGAGCTGTATTTTTCAGCACATTCGTGAGTCAGCGGTGGGCCGAGTGCACGTCCCTGAGGAGCACTGGCGCTCAGAGTGTTGGTGCTGGAGGCGATGTTGATAATCCTTATGCACTGGAATCACCTAGTCAGAGAATCTAGCCTCCAGAAGTGCTGAAATCCAGCAGGCTCAGCTTTGCTATGAGTTGCTGTGGGATGATTGTGTTGAACGTTGAAAATGTGCTGAAAGTCTGTAAATGGTTTTCTTTTTGGTTCATGTGTAACAGAGACAGCTGGATGACATCCAGTTCAATTCAGTTCAATTCAGTTTTATTTGTATATTGACAACATACTGTATATTAACAATGCCCATTCCTAAATGGTCATACAGAATCAAAGAAAAGTTATGGAAAAGCTTAAATGTGAAATGATCAATCAGATTGTCCCTGATGATTTAGCTGAGGGCGACAATGGCAAGGAAAAACTCCCCGAGATTGCAGTAGGAAGAAACCTTTGCGACAATGTCAATTGTTAAAGGCGTTATGCAAATAAAATCAAATTGAATTGAATGTCTTGCCCTAAATGCCAAATGTCCTTGGTGTCAAAAAGACTTCGAACATTTTGCCTCTGTGAGAGCCTGGAAAAGATCTTGGTCTTAGATAGCTGCCTTGACATCTGACCTGAAAGCTGCATTTCAGGTTTTTTTTTAATAGTGCATGCACTTTGGCTTTCATCCACAGCTTCTGATTTGCTTTTTGTAATGATGACCTGGAAGCAATTCAAATCATCTTTGAACTTGTATAATATAAAAACCAATATATGTACTGTATATGAAGACACAGTGGACAAAATTGTTGGTACCCTTCGGTCAATGAAAGAAAAACTCACAATGGTCACATAAATAACTTTAATCTGACAAAAGTAATAATAAAAAAAAATTCTATGAATGTTAACCAATGAAAGTCAGACATTGCTTTTCAACCATGCTTCAACAGAATTATTTAAAAAAATAAACTCAGGCCTGGACAAAAATGATCGTACCCCTAGAAAATACTGAAAATAATGTGACCAAAGGAACATGTTAATTCAAGGTGTGTCCACTAATTAGCATCACAGGTGTCTACAATCTTAGTCAGTGGGCCTATATATAGGGCTCCAGGTAGTCACTGTGTTGTTTGGTGATATGGTATGTACCACACTCAACATGGACCAGAGGAAGCGAAGGAAAGAGTTGTCTCAGGAGATTCGAAAGAAAATTATAGACAAGCATGTTAAAAGTAAAGGCTATAAGACCATTTCCAAACAGCTAGATGTTCCTGTGACTACAGTTGCACATATTATTCAGAAATTTAAGATCCATGGGACTGTAGCCAACCTCCCTGGACGTGGCCGCAGGAGGAAAATTGATGACAAATCAAAGAGACGGATAATCCGAATGGTAACAAAAGAGCCCAGAAAGACTTCTAAAGAGATCCAAGGTGAACTTCATGCTCAAGGAACATCAGTGTCAGATCGCACCATCTGTCGTTGTTTGAGCCAAAGTGGACTACATGGGAGACGACCAAGGAGGACACCATTGTTGAAAACAAATCATAAAAAAGCCAGACTGGAATATGCCAAACTACATGTTGACAAGCCACAAAGCTTCTGGGAGAATGTCCTATGGACAGATGAGACAAAAATTGAATTTTGTGCCAAGGCACATCAGCTCTATGTTCACAGACGGAAAAATGAAGCATATTAAGAAAAGAACACTGTCCCTACTGTGAAACATGGAGGAGGCTCTGTTATGTTCTGGGGCTGCTTTGCTGCATCTGGCACAGGGTGTCTTGAATCTGTGCAGGGTACAATGAAATCTCAAGACTATCAAGGGATTCTAGAGAGAAATGTGCTGGCCAGTGTCAGAAAGCTGGGTCTCAGACGCAGGTCATGGGTCTTGCAACAGGACAATGACCCAAAACACACAGCTAAAAACACCCAAGAATGGCTAAGAGGAAAACATTGGACTATTCTAAAGTGGCCTTCTATGAGCCCTGACCTCAATCCTATTGGAAGGAGCTGAAACATGCTGTCTGGAAAAGATAAAATATAAGGACACTCCTACGTAGTTCCACTTTAAACTTGAAAGCATATTTGTATTAGATGGCCTTGCATGATGTAGCTTTAAGATTTTCCTTCAGTGTAGTCAGTAAGAGGCATGAAACCTGTTTGCCAAGGTTGGAGTGGAAAAATTCAAGCACCCTGCATAGAGCCCTGAATTCAACCACAACGTACATGTTTTAGATGAACTGGTATGCCAACTACATGCCAAGCAGATAGTTTTGGTAAAGTCTAAACCCTTTAGTTAAAATTCTAGACAGGTTTATGTAACTGTGTTAATATATTTCTTTACATCTTTTTTTTTTTTTTTTTACAATTTTCAGATTAAGGGTAAAGAACAGAGTAGTGATGCTTTGTTGTGGGTTGTTTTTTCTTTGGAAAAGTAAAGAAGAACTTCAGTGAAAATTTTAAACGATACATTTTGGTGCAATTTAACCATTTCTCACACTTTTCAGACACACTTAACTTTAGCTCCTTACATGCAAGGACAAACGTTTTGCCGCATACATGTGTAGTGTATTTGCATTTAATTTAATTTCACATAGGTTTTTTTTTGCATTTGCATGAAAAAAAATTTAATCATTTACATAAGTGCACAATTTGGATGCACAGTGCAAGGCCATTAGAAGCTATTGTATATAAACACAGAGTAATCGTGCCCCTGACATGTTGGAGTACACTGAAAAAAAAACCACTCTGTACTGAAAGGAACAAACCGATTAGCTTCAGTCATCGTAATGCCGTCACACATCAATTTCCCAGACTTCTATGCAGCCTACAAATATGGACTACTATTCCCAACAACAACTCTCTTTTCTCCTGATTACTAACAGGCAACACCTGTGTTCAGTCAGACAGCACTTCAAAGATTCTGATCCATAGTTTTAATGCAAAGTATTTCAGCTCTAGTCTGGCATTGCAAGCATTATTTACTAGGTTTCTACCAGAACCTAATAAATTGTCCAGTTCACACATAGTACTTCTCAAATATTCCACCTTTGACATCCTTAAGAGCATCTGTTTTCATCTGTGATTAAGCTACAATATGGTCATATCAAAAGAATTTCTGTAACAATGATGTACAAGGAATATACCCACATATCCACTGCATTAGTCCTATTTAGTTGTAATACTCTTTATAAACAATTCTACAAATATGCTTCTCTGTTAAACATTTTTAAAAGGTTTTCTTTGGATAGCTAACCGGGCATGTGAAAGCTCCAAAGTTCCATGTTTTCTTGTCAAGGAAACCTAATGATTATGATAAAATGCCGTATCTAATACAGTATAACATTATACTATATGAAATGTTGTCAACAGTGCAGATTGCATTGCAAAGAAATTTACATGTATGTTTTAATTCAGGCAAAAATGTGAAAGCTTTATTTTCTCTTTATCTGGCTCCCAACCCATCTTGTCCTCCTAAAACCTAGGAAGAAAATATTAAGTTGTGTCAGTTTCCTTCACATGTCCATCAGAGTCATCAGATTTTTCTAGATGTTTGTGATGAGTTTATGACTTTATGGAATATTTTGACTAATAAGATGACAATATGGATTTCACATAAAATAACACTGCAGGACCAAACGAAAAGTCTCACACTCTAATATTTCATCGGACGGCCTTTTGCTTTGGTAAGCTTATGCATTTTCACAACATTTATTTCCATCCAGAGTTGCAGTAATTTCTCTCAAAATGGATTGAGGAACCACTGCATAACGTCTTCTCCACCACATCGCAAAGCTTTTCAATTAAGTTAAAGTCTGGACTCTCTGGTGGCCATTTCATGTGTGTAAATAATTTCTCATGCTCCCTGAATCATGATGAATCCTAAAATCGTCATCTTGGAATGTGCCCGTGTCATCAGGCAAAAAAAAAAGTCCATTGATGGAAAAACCTGGTCATTCAGTATATTAGGTAGTGATCTGACCTGATTTTTATATATAAAACAATGACCACATTACCTTTTTCCAGTGCTAATGAAGAGTTCATTCTTTATCTCCCTAGAATATTTTATTATATTTTTCTTTTTCTCCCAATTAGCCTCACTGAGAAGTGGTTTTCTTAAGCCTACACAGCTGTTTATTCCTAGTCTCTTGAGTTCTTTTCTCATTGTGCATGTGGAAATGTTCTTACTTTCACTATTAAACAGTTTCTGCATTGTATGTGTCATTTAAAGGATCAGATAAAAAAAAAAAAACACACATTGCATCCACTTCCCCACTTTTATACATGACATGAGTTACTAAAACTATAATGGATTTGGCTCTCAGCATTTCTTTTACACTTTTTAGTATTTCTCTCTCTCTCTCTTGCTCTCACTCTCTCTCAGTCAATAACAACGTCTCCTTGCAAAACCTTCCACATGCTATTGACAGCTATATATACATACTCACGTTAACTAGAAACAGATGCCGTTAATTAGTTCTGTGCAATTAAGGGCAGCATCCAGCAAGAGGCGTGACTTGGTAAACATCATAGATGTGGTTTTCCTTTACTTGAACTTGGGTTGTATGTTAGGAATGCTATTAAATTCATTTCCTGTCCTCATGCACAACAACAACTGATCTCTTGCTTGCCTACTGTGTTTGATCAAGCAGCCTAACAGCTACGGACTGATATTATTTTGGATAAATAACATGCACCAGACCAGAGTGCAAATATGTAGTCTCATACACACAGATACAGACCTGTATAAATTATTAATAATGTGAGTTACTGATACTTTAAAAAGCTGAACATAATCACTTTTAAAGGTTTCATTTGCCAGAACTATAGAATAACGCACCATACTATAAATGGTTTGTCTTTCGTGCAGTGTCCTTCACTTACCCTGCATGGAAGGACAGCATTCCCATAAATGAGCTATCTTGAAGAATTGACAGCTAAAATATCTGCCAGGTTGTTGCAAAACGTGTTTTTTTGATGAAGGCAAAGTTTGAAGAACACATTCATCATTTCGATCAAAATCATTATTTGTAACTCTGACAGTGTCAGCATGTCTTGTTCTTTTGCTATATTTTCTATTCAGAATAATATTGTGTGTTTTCTTGGAAAACAATAAAATTTCTAAGTGCTCCCAGACTTTTGAGTGGTTGTGTACATGGATGCCAAACAAAGGTGGGTAGAGTAGCCAAAAAATGTACTCAAGTAAGAGTAGCTGTACTTCAAAATAATATTATTCAAGTAGAAGTAGAAAGTAGTCATCCAAAATATTACTGAAGTAAGAGCAAAAAAGTATTCGGTGAAAAGACTACTCAAGTACTGAGTATCTGTTTCATCATAATGTCCAATTTATTTATTTTTCTTAGAAATATTGTAAGCAGTCAGACAAAATGATAAAATAATGTACAAATTGTGACATTTCCAAATAATAAAATAAATGAAACAAATGTAATAAAATTAATGAATAAAACTACATACCTTTACAAAATAGCGAATTAAGAAATAAGAAACACAAATTTCCTAATTTCCCTTTTTTCACAATATAAAGCTTTTGAAATAAATCCCTACTGTAGGTAACATAAGTACAGTATGTTTGTACAGTGTATGTTTGAACAGTGTCAGTTGCCCTGCAAATGGCTCAGCAGATAAAAAAAGAACATTAGAACATGTGTACTTTACCAACTTTACCATAAACTGTGTCCAGCAGAACAAATGTAAGAAATTTATATATATTTTTAACCTCTAGTCTATTTGCTAATTATATATGTTAAGATTGCAACATTAAATAAAACAGCTAAACTAACCGCTACATGTTTGGTTCTCTGTGTAACACTGCTGAAAACACTCCCCTCCCCTTTCTGTGTGGTCATGTGACTCCATGTGGTTATTGTTATTGCGCCTGATTGGTCAAACGGAGTCATGTGATTATTGTTGCTACATCTGATTGGTGAAACACAGTCACGTGGTACAGTAGATCCACCAGCTGCATTTCTCTGGCAAACACAAAGAATATCTAAAGCGTCAAATAAACGGTTAGAAAAGTAACAAGTCGAGTGTAGCCGAATGTAGCGGAGTAAGAGTAGCGTTTCTTCTTCGCAAATCTACTCAAGTAAAAGTAAAAAGTATGGTGCGGTAAAACTACTCATAGAAATCCTTTCAAAAAGTTACTTAAGTAAATGTTACTGAGTAAATGTATCTTGTTACTATCCACCTCTGATGCCAACTGTCCTGTTCCTTTATCGTGTATTCCGAGCTGCTTTTCTAAACACCATGTTTCTCTGAATGACTGTAGCCTTCCTGCCACATTGTGTGGCTTGGTGGCCTAGTGGTTAGAGCGCTTGTCTTAAGATTGTATAGTTGTAAATTCAAGACTTGTTCGAGCCTGGATGCAAGGTAACAACCTTGAGCAAGTCTATCATGTTGTATAATTTGGTTCCAGCTTCAAGGCTGAGAGGTAAACAAACGTGTTGTGTGATACGGTAGCCCTGTATCCATGGCCTTGTAGAGAAAGCCAGCCTCGAATAAACTAGGAAGGACATCACCTTACTTGTCAGATCAGTGATATGTACAGAAAAAAACTGCCACAGGAGAGTGGACCATTGGAACTCATAGAGATTAGGAGATAAACTGTGCAAAACTTGTCATCTCCAATATCCTAGGCGAGGGGTACCTCAGTGGTTAATGCATTGGTTCGAACCCAGCACCATCAAGTTGCCACTTGAGTGAGACCCTTAACCCTTAATTGCACAGATGGAGAATGAGATAACATGAACAGTAAGCCGCTCTAGATAATTGCTGTAAATGTAATGTAAATCCTAGATTTGGGAGTTAAAATTTTGCCTCCTGTCTCTATGCATGGGGTCTCCCTGTCCTTGTTGAGTTTCCTCAGGGTACTCTGGTTTCCTCTCAACATTCCAAATATATGCAATCTAAACTAATTAATGTTTTGAGTTGTGCCAGTTGTGCCTCCTTCTGGTAGGGACTCCAGTCCCTCACAACTATACACAGGATGTAAATGATGTAACAGCGATGAATTGATTTGTAAATTAATATAATGAATTGTTCTATCTTGTACGCTTATGACCACAGAGTATTACTGAGAAAACAGAAGCATCTCTCTCTCTCTCTCTCTCTCTCTCTCTCTCTTTCTCACACACTCTCACACACACACACACACACACACACACACACACACACACACACACACACACACACACATTTTCTCTTGTCTGCTACGGAATAGCTCTGAAGAGCAGCTCCTTGATGGAGTGGTAACCCACGGCAACGCTCTGCTCTCAGTCTCTCTCTCTTCCTCATATTCCCCATCTTTATCTAAATCTCTCTCGCACATAGAAAGAAGAGTTAATATAGTATAATATCCATTTTCCTAACCAAAGTAAACTAAAGAACCGTTCTCAATAATTCTGACCGCGCAGAGCATGATTGCACTGAAGTCACACTTACATCTTTCAGGTCTAGAGTCCATAATCTGTATATAAAGATGGATGTAATATTATGTAATATAATATAATTTGAGTCCATTAACTTTAAGTATTAATAATTCAATCCACCCTATATAATTTTCTTTAATACTATGTACTGTAGCGTACTAATATTTATGTCCATTATGTCTATCCACTCAGTATTGTTTTAGCCAAAAATGCCATTCCTAAATAATCCCACCAGTCTATAGACTGCAGTATGAGTCAGACTGCTACAGTATGAGCACTCTGAATGCACAGTCACACCTCTCAGCCCAAGTCAGGCTTTTTAATTCCTCTCCACACTTCTTGTATTGATTGGAGGGATTTAATTAGGTAATAAATAGTCTTTCCTATATGATGTAACTAAAGAATGATTCATTGTGCAATAGCTATTAAATAATACTTTATTTTTTTGTATGTGTGTGAATGCAAGTAACAGCAAGAGAGAAAATGCTGAAACACTGTGTGGAAAACCACCCACAGAGCAATCTGTCCTGTTCCGAGAGAGAGAGAGAGAGAGAGAGAGAGAGAGAGAGAGAATGGTGGCTCAAGTTGAATCACTGGTAGTGTTCACAGGGTGAGCGATCCTCACTGCAGATCTCACAAGAATAGTGTGTACAACATGTACTGTGACCATCAGCTCTAACAGCAAAAAAAAAAAAAAAAGAATACCCCATCCTGCTCCTTAGTTTAAGCAAATCAACATCATCTGCGTTTGAAGGTGATCTGAAGGTACAAAAATTTATTGTAATGTAATGTAGAATAATCCATGTACATGATCAATCTTAACATTACAAGCACTGAGAGGTGAATCGAATAACATTAATATTAATCATTATATTGATACATGTCAATGGGTGGGATATTTTGGGAGGCAAATAAACAGTCAGTTTGTGCTCAAAGCAGGAAGCTCGAATGTGCAAGCATAAGGATCTGAGAGACTTTAACAGGGCCACATTGTGATGGCTGAAAAGCTCAGGTCAGAGTGTCTCCAAAATGGCAGGCCTTCTGTAGTCTTCCTGCTATGCAGTGGTTATTACTTACCCAAAGTAGTCAAAGAAGAACAACCAGTGAACTTGCGACAGAGTCATGTGTCAAGGTTCAAGCAAGACCAAAGTCCAAGGTTCATTAATCTGCAAGGGAAGCAAGGCTAGCCTGTTTGTGTCCACAAAAGAGCTTCCTACTTTAGCACAATTTGCTGAAAAAGTTACAGTATTTCTGGTAGTGGTAGGAAGGTGTCAGAACACACAGTGCGTCACAGCTTGCTGTGTATGTCCCTGAGTAGCCACAGACTGGTCTTAGTGCCCATGCTGACCACTGTCCACTGCTGAAAGCTCATACAATGGGCAAGTAAATGTCAGAACTGGACCATGGAGCAAAGGATAAAGGTGGACTGTTTTGATGGTTCATGTTTTCTCTTATATCATGTGGAAGGCTGGGTGCCTTACTTACCTGGGCGACAGAGGGCTTCCCAGGATTGACAGTGGAAAGAAGGGATCTTTAGACTCTTTAGACAATGGTTTATTGAAAAATTCTGGGTCCTGGTGTTCATGTGGATGTTACTCAAACTTTTTGCAGACCAAGAATTTTCTAATGGCACTGGCCCCTTTCAGCACTGCAAAATCATTTATGAATTGTTTGAAGAACATGAGAAAGAGTTCAAGATATTGACTTAGCCTCCGAATTCCCCAGATCTCAATTTGATTGAGCGTGTGAGGGATGTGCTGGACTAGCAAGTCTGATCCATGAATACCCCACTTTGCAGCTTTAAGTACAGTACTTAAAGGATCTGATGCTAACACCTCAGTGCCACATAGAGTACCACAGCACACCTTTAGAGGTCTAGTGGAGTCCATGCCTTAATCATTAATTTTTTTGTTTGTTTTTTTGACACAAGAGGGACCTACACAAAATTGTACTGTGATTGTATTGTTATGGCTGATTGGTAGAAGCAATATGGCCAAATGTATGTGGACACCCATCCACAGATGTTGAACATGCCATTCCAGATTTATTCCCCTTTGCTGTTATAATTAGCTCCATTCTTCTGTGAAGACTTTCCATTAGGTCTTGGAGCATGACTGTGGGAATCTGGGTTAATTTTCCAAGAGGAGGCCTGCCTGAGGTGGAATTGAAGTTCCAGTTTAGCTATGAGGAGTCCCAAGTATTATAATGAGAACCTTCATAGTACAACACTCCCTCTTAAACAGTGTATTCAGCCTGCTAACTACACATGACATTGTAAATAAAGGCGAGGAGCAGCCCTGCATCCAGGCCAGAACATTATTTACAACTAAATTCTATACAGGTAACAAATATCTAGATGTTCTGCCTCACTAGATGGAGACTATCACTCTGGGTATGCCTCATGTCTGGTCTTAAGACGTTTTCTGGATTGACATGGACTAGACAGTTAATTGTACTTGCTTTTGGTTTTAGGCATGCTTGACTTGGTCTTCATCTCTAAAGACTGGTCTCATCAACGTCCCAGACACCAAGTCATTATGTGGGTGGTCTTGAATACAGACTTAGAACCTGGTATCAGCAAACTGCTTGTGTGCAAGATTGACCTGTGATTGAAATACTAGCTGAAGTGCATACCTTGAAGCCTGGGTGGTGTTAACTCTCCTTTAAAATAAAGTAGTACACCATGACAGTGAATATCTTCATGACTGCCACAGTGGAATAGAGCACACTTGGTGGTGTCAGGTGTATATCACTCAACACTGGAACTGTCTCCATCTTGAAGCTGTCTGACTGCCACTTATTATCAGCTGAAAAATCTCCCAGACACAGTTGTAAACATAGCATACTCATTGCTCCTGAATCAGGGAACAAGTGGGAAGATGGGGTTCTAAGGAGATCTTTGTTGAAGGACATGGGCCTCTCTGGTGGCTCATCCCAGCACTGTTTGCTTCCATGTCTTCCATAGACCTTAAACGTGAATCAGTTGAATTGCATTTTCACAAAGTCTTTCAGGCTTCAGCAAGCTGTGGTCAGGTTTGGATTTGACATTGCTAGCCGGGTTCCTGTGTCAGCATCAGCATCACTTTACAGTCAGCATCTGTAAGACGGTTAATGCTGACGCATAGTAGAACATATACAGTATGTCACAAAAGTGAGTACACCCTTCACATTTCTGCAAATATTTAGTAATATCTTTTCATAGGGCAACACTGCATAAATGACTCTTTGACACAATGAAAAGTAGTCAGTGTAAAGTTTGTATAGCAGTGTAAATTTATTGTCCCCTCAAAATAACTAAAAATACAGCTAATAATAGCTGAACCCCTGGTAGGAAAAGTGAGTACACCCCTAAGTGAAAATGTGAAATGTCAATATTTTGTGTGGCCACCATCATTTTCCAGCACGGCTTGAATTCTCTTGGCCATGGAGTTCACCAGAGCTTCACAGGTTGCCACTGGAATCCTCTTCCACTCCTCCATCACAACATCACGGAGGTGGTGGACATTTGACACCTTGTGCTCCCCCACCTTCCTTTTCAGGATTCCCCAGAGGTGTTCTATGGGGTTTAGGTCTGGAGACATGCTTGGCCAGTCCATCACCTTTACCCTCAGCCTCTTTAGAAAGCCAGTGGTCATCTTGGAGGTGTGTTTGGGGTCATTATCATGCTGAAACGCTGCTCTGCGGCCCAGTTTCTGGAGGGAGGGGATCATGCTCTGCTTCAGTATGTCACAGTACATGTTAGAATTCATGTTTCCCTCAATGAACTATAGCTCCCCAATGCCAGCAGCACTCATGCAGCCCCAGATCATGACACTCCCACCACCATGTTTGACGGTAGGCAAGACACACTTGTCTTTGTACTCCTCACCTGGTTGCCGCCACACACGCTTGACACCATCTTAACCAAATAGGTTTATTTTGGTCTCATCAGACCACAGGACATGGTTCCAGTAAACCTGGTCCTTAGAGCTTTCTTGTGCATCATCTTTAGACGAGGCTTCCGTCTAGGATGACAACCATGCAGAGCAATTTGAAGCAGTGTGCGGCGTATGGTCTGAGCACGGACAGGCTGACCTCCCATCCCTTCAATCTCTGCAGCAATGCTGGACGCACTCATCAAAGCCAATCTTTGGATCTGGCGCTGAGAACGGGCACTCAGCTTCTTTGGCCGACCATGGTGAGGCCTGTTCTGAGAAGAACCTGTCCTCTTAAAGCGCTGAATGGTCTTGGCCACTGTGCTGCAGCACAGTTGCAGAGTGTTGGCTATCTCCTTATAGCCTGGGCCATCTGTATGTAAAGCAACAATTCGTTTTTTCAGGTCTTCTGAGAGTTGTTTGCCATTAGGTGCCATGTTGAACTTTCAGTGGCCAGGTTGAGAGAGTGGAAGAGCTTTTATACCAAATTTAAGTCACCTGCTATCTGGTGACACCTGAGACAGTGTAACACTAATGAGTCAAGGGGAAGGAAAATTTGTACTCAATTTGTACATTTTCACTTAGGGATGTACTCACTTTTGTTGCCAGGGGTTCAGCTATTATTGGCTGTATTTTTAGTTATTTTGAGAGGACATTAAATTTACACTGCTATACAAAATTTACACTGACTACTTTTCATTGTTTCAAAGAGTCATTTATGCAGTGTTGTCCTATGAAAAGATATTACTAAATATTTGAGGGGTGTACTCACTTTTGTGACATACCGTAGCTATTACTTTCAGTGCTGTTCGGACATTTCGTATACCGAGTATGAGTGGAAACCTGGAAACTCATACACTCCAACTCAAGTTTTTGTTGTATTCCTTAAGCCAATACATTATTTTTACTTCTGTGATGAAGTAAGTATAGTTTGGACAAATTTGAACAGTTTTACTAAAAATATATTATTGATATTATACTGGTGTTGACACCAGTGAGCTGAAAACTTCCTATGTATTTACTCTATTTGCTAGGCCTTTTGCATGCATGTGTGCCATACTAAATCCAGAAGCATCCACCCACTTCAAAGTTTTTAGACTCTCAATAAACCCAAGGTCTGAGCTCACTGTTGGCATGGCGACAGATGTGGTCAAGGCAGGAAAAAAAGCAACCGACCCTCCAAAAATAAACTTTTTTTCCATTTGTCCTCTCCACTTCTCCCTTTTTCTCAACACTGTACAATGAGTACATCATTCTGGTTAATCTCTTCCGTTCCCAAACACCGTAATGAAGTGCAGCAGTAGTTATGTTCCTAGATCTAAAGCCTGAGGTAGGATATCATTTGTTTATATTAGGGGAGTTCAACTCAGGTGAAAGACGTCATGGCAGTGTGATTCCCTTAATTCGGCCATGCCATCCATTCTGAGTCTGAGTGATTTTATCTTCAGAGGTCTTCTGTAAGGCTTTTATTCAGGAAAGAACTGCAGTCCTTGTTAAGTGAACACTCAAGCTTCTCAAGATATTACAATAGAAACATCCTGAACTTTTCATGCTGTACATTATTTCCTGTTAATAACAGAGGCACTAGCTAACTTTGGGCATCTTTAAACTCTGGTAAGTGAAAGAAGATAGATAGCACTTGGCACTACACTGTTCAGTGAAGCAGCATTTTCAAGAGATACGGTATACCCCGATTTTCCATTTGATAGGTGTCATAATTGGGGAACAAAATGGTCTTAAAGCAACTGCCAAATTCTTTTGGTTCCTAAATTTAGGGTTAGGTTTAGATTTAGGTGTCATGAGTAATTAAGCATATCCGCAATTATTTATGTCAGTTAAAGGTCCTGCCATGAATACTAAGACAAAAACATTCATACTCTCAGTGCCCCCCAACTTTTTAGACCAATCACCCATAATATTTACTCACTCTCTCACTCATCATCTATACTGCTTAATCCCCTTTATTCAGCATTACGGGGGGCCTGGAGCCTATCCCAGGAGACTTAGGGCACATGGCAGGGTACACTCTGGACAGGGTGCCAATCCATCGCAGGGCACAGACACACACTTACTCATTCACACATTACGGGCAATTTGGGAATGCCAATTAGCCTAACCTACATGTCTTTGGACAGTGGGAGGAAACCGGAGTACCCGGAGGAAACCCAACAAGCACGGGGAGAACATGCAAACTCCATGCACACAAAGACGGGTATCGAACCAGGACCCTGGTGGTGCAAGGCGACAGTGCTAACCACTACACCACTGTGCCGCCCTCCCATAATATTTAATCAATTAAAATTAAAACCACTTAGTCTTTGGATTCCCCTTGTGCCACTGGGGTGGCTCTGGCATCTCAGAGTGTGGCTCTGTAGGGGCACTGCTCTGGTTTTTGCCACCAAGGTGTTGGCAATGGATTCTTTGGGTGCTGTGTGTGGCAGGGTTGGGTCTTCTTGGATCAGATTTGATTGACCAGCATGTCCTCTGTATGCTCGATCAGATTGGGATCTGGGGAAATTGGTGGTTGGGTCGGCGGCTTCGACCTCTTTGCCTGTTGGGCTCTGTGTGTGACAGGCTGTAGTGCACTGGGTGTCTTATTTTAGCAATTTGTGCTGCATTGGCTTTTCTGTGGGATTGAGGCATTGGCTTTTCTTATATGAGGCACGGGCACAGGCCACCCCTTCACTTAAATTTCCATGAGGGAGGATGGTAGGTTATAAGTTATAGGTTAGGTTTATATGATGCTATTTTACATAAGTAAAAAAAAAATAAAAAAAAGTGTGTGTGCCTGTGTGTAGAGTGTGCAATGTTACAAATATATAATGAACTCTTGACTAATGCACTCAAGCTGTTCAAACAGCAGGACAAACTTTGTAATCCTGTTTCCTACAGACTGTTTGAATTAAGGATAAGCACAGAGTAACGCAGGAAGCACTAAACTTGCAGATAAGAAATAAATGGTAAAATTAGAAATTTAAATAAATTTATATATTAATCAAACTATAATTCTGCAGCAGGGTCTTCTCTCAGTCATGTCACCACCAGCAGCGATGAAAAGTTCATATTTCCATTAGCTGCAAATTCAAATCAACCATTTTTCTAGCGTTAAACGCTCTAAACAGAGTTAAACAGATTTTTACCCATAAACACTATACTGCTGTATCCTCCCACCCTATACATGGTGCATTTCATTTTGGTTGGTTTAAACAAAGTTCACTTAAGGTTGCTGGACGCCTACGTGCTGCTCTCAATTTGCAAATTGCACATAATACTTTTCTCCTCTGAGCTGCTTCAATGTGATCAGGAAGGCGGGCAAAGTGTGGGAGATTCCAAAGGACTCTCAACAAAGAAGTGAATGTATAGGAACAAAATATGGTCAGGAAGTCATGCCAATCAAGGATCAAAGACTATGCTGACTAAACTGCAGCCTCAGAAAATAGAATACAAATTATGAGATGCATTTTCTTTTTTTCAGAAGTATTTTATGTTGTTATACTAACTGCATCATATTTATTTGTTGTTGTATATTTTTGTGTAAACATTACGTGATTCTCTGTTGGCCAGGCCAGATCTCAAACATTAAATAACCCATAAAAATGTTATATATGGATTCGCTATGAAAATATAACGTACTTCATTCTTCACCTTTTTATTTTTGAAGTAATTACTTTTTCACAGTGCTTCCTACTCGTTTAGCTTCATGAGGAATACGAAAGTGCCTCATGATTGTTTAAAAACGTGCTGAAGTTTGCTACTGTGTCGAAATATTTTGAACATTTCTTAAGAGCTTTGGAGATTAATAACTTTATATTGTTAAAGGTAGCCATTGGTAGCGTCTGTCTAACTTAACTAGCTAGTCAGAATAGCCAACAGATAAAGTAATATTCTGTCAGCCTTTTTGTCCCATAATTTGATAAATTCTTACAACTATTTACACAGAAAAACAGTATCCTTCTTCTTCCACATGCATAAGCTTATAGATACCCATGATGGACTTGTCTCACTCTGATTAACAAGGAAGACAAACTACAGTATGTCATGCCTTGACCGGTTTTGCTCCTGGGTTTCTCGGGATTTGACTGAGATCTAAATGTTGAGTAAAAAGCGATGTTATAAACAGTTATGTGCCAAGAGGTGCCTGAAGCCTATCACAGGATAATTAGGGTACCCTGGACAGGGTGCCAATCCATCGCGGGACACATACACAGACTCACATGCTCAATCACACACGACAGGCATGTCTTTGGCCTGTGGAAGGAAACCAGAGTAAACCCACCAAGTACAGGGAGAACATGCAAGCTCCATGCACACAGAGGCAGGAATCGAACCCGGACCCTGTAGGTGCAAGGCGACAGTGCTAACCACTAAGCCACCGTGCCACCCTGGATTTAATAATCTACTTTAAAATAAGATACTAATAAGCTACTTGCTCATAGTAAACAAACACCTGCACCAATAGATTTTACTTAGAAAAGCTAAGCTAAATATTTTTACTGGGATTAGTTAATTTTTTTCACAGCTGATATAACAGTGCTGAGGTTGTACAAGTGAATTTTAACGCGCTGGAGTTGTTTTAAGACAAAACCTGATCTTTATCCGATCTCCTTTTTGGATTTTTGAGCTGTGATTCACTCTCCGTTTACCGGAGTGAATTTGGCCCCTGCTGAAAGAAGTACAACTTCTGGTAAACAAGACGTGAACATGAACTTTTCTCTATTCTCCCTCCTCCCATTGATTGTAATAAGATGAAATAAGAGCAGATTCAAAATCTTCCCGTGAACGTAATGTTTAGTCACCAATCCAGTGGAAATACCAATACCACACCAGACAGAATTTTGTGAAATTACAATTAAAAAAAAATAAAGTGGGGTTCATCTTTGTTATGGGCTTCACCTTGAAATAATAATAATAATAATAATAATAATAATAATAATAATATCACAGATTATATTAAAGCTGATCAGTTTATTTTCCCTTATGCTTGTGTAACGTAAGCAACTTTGGTGCATGCATTTCATCCTGAAACTATGTTTGTGTTTAATTCTGTGTAAGTGTGATGTAAAGATGCTCTGTGTCAGTCTCATCATGTTTCTGATGACAGCAGCAGAAGTCCAGGTGAGATAATGTACTAAAGAAAGAAAGAGAAGTGGATGTGACTTTTTTGTTTCACTTTTGCTCAAACCCAGTGGTGTCGCTCTTTAATCTCAGTATGTGTGTGTGTGTGTGGGGGCGCGGTTTGGTCTTCGTGGAGCGCTGTTCGTTCTCTTCCTGTACTAAATCAGTTTGAGCCAGAAGAGCAGCGCTTTAGCATGAAGTAACACCGCTACACGCTGCACTCTTCCCTGCGCTATGACTTTACACGCTTAGGCGATCACACACACACACCCTTCACTTTTCTCTGGGACATTTTCTAAGGATTTGAGCTCGGTGTGAGACTTTTTTTTCTCTCTCAGCCTGAACCATGTCTCGAGTTGCGGATGTGTCGAAAGTTCGCCAGGAGAGGATGAGGGAGATCACGCTCCGGGTAAGAGCGAGCGCGCGCGCGCGTAAACACACACATTCTCACGCGCTCACGCACGCATTCACTCGGACATGTACAGTATTAAAAATCCGCGTGCATGAAGAAACTGACAGGAATGTCATTCAATATATTGGTATAAATATGTTATTATATATGGAGAGAATGTTCGATATGGGGAAATATTTAGGTTTTGTTTGTTTGTTTGTTTAACGTGGATATTAATTAAAAACAGCATGTGTAGGTGTTAGTGAGTGGGAATGTACTGTACTGTAGGTATAGGCGCGCGGATGCGCGCGCGTACGAGCGCAGGATGGTAGGCAGAACGGTTGCCATAGAAATCTTAGGCTACTGTTTTAGCATCCACACCAAAATAATCACAATTTCTCTCTCTTCCTCTCTCTCTCTCTCTCTCTCTCTCTCTCTCTCTCTCTCTCTCCCACACACACATTTATGCCCAAAACAGCTGTTTAAGTTTTAAACTGTTTAAACTAAGGGGTGGCCTGTGCCACCCTACTGTTCAGCTTAGCCACCCCAGTTTTTCCCTATTATTGTTACTGTTATTAAATAATAATAATGTCTCAAAAGCTATGAACATCTAGGAGCACCATTTAATGTCTAGCATTTAAGCTAAATGTAAAACATGTAAATTTGTAAGTTAATAAATACAAAATTATATATACACACAGATCAACCATAACCTTATGACCACCCGCCTAATATTGAGTAGCCTCCAAAACAATGATGCACTGTGTGTTCGGACACCTTTCTATCACAATCACAATGAACCTTTTCCTCAATTTGATCTACACTAGCGCTTCTATTGGATCGGACTAGATGAGCCAGCCTTCGCTCCCCATGTGCATCCATGAACCTCGGTCTCCCATGACCCTGTCACCAGTTCACTGTTTTTCCTTCCTCGGATCTCCAGACCAGGAACATCCCACAAGAGCAGCAGTTTTGGAGGTGTTTTAACCCAGTTGTCCAGCCATTATAATTTGGCCCTTCTCATGATAGCATTTCAATATCTCGTCAGAATGGCGGCTGGAAGTAGGCCAGATATATTAGGTGGCAAATGAACCTTTTTTCCTGAAGTTGATGTGTTGGAAGCAAAAAAAAATGGGCAAGCGGAAGGATCTAAGTGACTTTGACAAGGGGCAAATTGTGATTTTGTGGCAAGAGGACTGGGTCAGAGCAACTCCAAAACCGAATCTCTTGTGGGATGTTCCCAGGGCACAGTGGTCAGGACGTACCAAAAGTCATATCAAATCAGGCTTTTATTGTTATTTCAACCACACACAGTGGGTCATGGGTGAGAAAAAGGCTCACTGAATGCTGGCCTGTGTAGTCCGATCCAATAGAAGCGCTAATGTAGATCAAATTGAGGAAACGGTTAATGCTGGTTGTGATAGAAAGGTGTCAGAACGCACAGTGCATCACTGTTATGATGGCAAAAGGGGCGACCTACTCAATATCTGGAAGGTGGTAATAATTTTATGACTGATCGGTGTATATATGTTGGTGAACTCCCATATTTACAAGCAAAACAACCTTTTTTAGGCCCCTAATGATCACAACAGAAAAAATATGTTTGTAATTAGCTTTCGTTATTGTTACCGTAGCATTCATTATAATACGTTTTATTAGCTATACAATGACTTTTATGTAGCATGCTTTAAGAAGTACAAAGGATGTGTGCCGTTATCCTACACAGGATGTACGCAGATGTACACAGGAGCTTTTTAAAACTGGAGCAGTCAGGATGAAGACAGTTTCTCATCGTGTGTGTGTGTTAAAACAGCCCACCTGACTAAGAATCACATGACTTGGAGTTGAGTTTCGGTTTGCAAGCGCACAACGGATATGAATCAACCCGAACACCTTGGTTTTATTCCGTGCAGGTTTTTTTTTTTTTTTTTGCACCTACATTTCCATGGCAACCACTTAACGATAAGCAATGCAGATGCGAAAGAGGAAGCTCTCGCTTGCTGTTTCCTGTTCAGCATGTCCAAAGTGTAGAGCCCCTGAAATAGAGTGGTATTGCAATCACGATGGAGATTGGTACACTTTTGATTTGATGTACACAAGGAAAAGCTACCGATTTCCTAAACAATGTGGAATTGCTTTGTATTTAATTACAGCACATGAGTACGTTACAGTGACTGATTACATACACTACAGTGGAGAAGTTTCCTAATCAGTATGGTTAGTACTGATTTTTAAGGATGGATCATTTTAAACGTGGATAAAGATATGTTTTTTTAGAGTTTGAGGAATTCTTGTAACATATCCTTTTTGTCAAATCTTAGATGACTTAATTAGTATGATTGCATTTTTTGTGGGTTCTGATTTATTTTTAACTACTTCTTTCAGGAAGTAAGATTTTGACAAAAACTGTGGTTATAACGTTGATCCATGGAATAGTTATAAAGTCGTAATATGTTATATAACAAAGCTGTTAACTGAAGCTAGTGGGCTTTAAGGATTGGAACGTTCTATACATTAGAGTATTGTATATAAAACACTTCAACATATATATTATGTACAATTAAGCGGAAATTTAAGTGCAGTATGTAGAGGATAATATGCAGCTTTGGGCCAAGGTCTGTTATTATTTAAGGAAAATGATAGGGTTGTTAGGTAGGGGCAATAGAAGAGCAAAAGGGGTGGTGGTGTTTAAAAAAAATACTTTAGGATGGTTTAGAATTGGAGTTCCCAAATTCCCCTTTGTGTGTGAGAGTATGTGTGTGTGCCCTGTAATGGAGTGGCACCCCATTCAGGGTGTACCCCGCCTACCCTGGTATAGGCTCCTGGCCTCCGTGACCTGGTACAGGATAAGTGGTATAGAAAATGAATGTATGAGCGAGTAAACTGTAATATTTATAATAGTCAAGCCTTACATTAAGATTTAATACAGGTGCTTTTTCTTATAATAAATATCTTAATGCTGGTACAAATAGGTCAAAGCCTAACAATACAACTCTCACTGCGGTTACATTATCAGATTAAAATGGGACTGAATACATTTTCTTCCTTAATGTGACACAAATCAGATTTTTTTCCACAGAAAATATTAAATGCAGAGATCAGCTCCAGCTCTGATAAGGCAGGAAAAGTCAGATTCATAGTCAGACTAAAACCTAGTCAGGAACTCCACCCATTTTAACAGTTAGACAAACTTAACTGTCACATAGGAAGCTATGTTCTGTAATAAAGTGGAGTTTGAACATGATAAAACATAAGCAATCAATTCAAACAGCAATATGAAAACTATGACTATTAAACCTGTAGGCTAATGCTAAACCAGAACAGAGAGCCAACAGTGAAGACAATTAAACAAGGTGAATTCTATTCAAATCGTGTCATTTTGGTGAAGAGGGCAGCGGTCGCTCTGTGGTTAAGGTGTTGGACTGCTGATCAGAAGATTTCAAGCCACCAAGCTTCTACTTCACAAGCAGCAATCAAACGCTCAGATACATTTGGAAGTCAAGCTGGTAACCTGAGCCTGTGAGAAACTGACACTCAATCAATGGATATATCGAAAACATTCATCTATGGCATGTGGACTGACTTTGGACACTGAGCATGGAACCAAACTTCAGCATAACAGTTAACAGGAAAACCTCTCGGTTATACTACCGTCTTCTGAAGGTTGTACCTCAGACAGACATATTTTGGGTTTAAATCTCGCCTCTCGTCTGTGTGTCAAGTTTACAGGTTCTCTCTGGGATACTTTGGTTTCTCCAACAGGCCAAAATGTATGTATTGGTCAGGATTGTTAAACATATCACTTGTCTTGTATTTGTAATAGCGTGCATACCAGCATCTCGCATCATCAGCCCTGAATGCATAATTGAAGAAATTCACAGAATTGAGCAGAAAAGTGAAGGTCATGCTTTAAAACATTTGTGAATCAAGCTTTAGAGAGTCAGGCATTCACGATTTTTATTTATTATTTTTTTCAAATGAAAACTGCTGTGTGCAGTCCAGGAACCTTATATTGCCTTTACTTGCAATCAAGACATTAACAGAGAGCTTAACACAAATGCGAAACACGATACTGAAGGAAATTGGGCAGGTGTTTGAAAATTTAGAAAGAGAAAATTTCGTGTTCAAATTTGGGGGAAGTGACGATTTTATAGGCTTTACATGCTATGCACACCCATTCATTTCTACGAAACTTTGAGTACTGACATGAGGAGTGAAGTAATACACTGTGGCTTAAGTGTGAAGTTAGTTTCTTATTGTAGTGCATCTAAGGTAGTGTTGACGTGCAACATAGACATTTTATCATTAGATTAAAATGGTTGAAAAGTTAAGTGTTTTAAAAGAATGAAAAATAGTATCGCTTTAAAGCAGAGATGAAGTCGATATTTATGTAGACGTAAAATGTTTAAAGATGAAGACTCCAGGAAGTGATTGGAATATAATTGGATTACTAGAGAAATGTGAAATGCTACGCTTCAGAAAAAAGGTATGGTCAAAAAATATACGGTGATAGAGAGAGTTGTGGAATGTAACAAGTGTCAAATGTAACAAAGAATTTAAAGAAATGTTCTTTTTCTGTTGAATCTTTCATGTACAGTACATTGCTTACCTTTTTTTCCGAAAGGCAAACTTGCACTAGTACTACTTACAAGACAACATTTCACCATTTTCTACAACACTGGTTGTTGTTTATTGCGTTCAGTAGAAAGTAGAAAAAAGGAAGTGGTCATTATTAAAAAAAAAAAATCTGTCTTGAAAACACCCGATGTTCTGAGAGCAAGATGATTAGCGATGTCAAATGCTTTCTATTGCACCAGACAATGTTTTCTCTTTCTTAAAAAGAGTTTCATGACTTTACTCTTTCATTCTGTTGGTATGGTTCCTTCAAGGAGATGAAGTTTCAACTTGAAAACATTTCTGACTAGGAAATTTTTAACTTTTAGACAATGGCTCTGCCTGATGGTGCTACGTTGAGTTTTTCTTCCTAAGAGTTACGAGCAAACAAATGTGACCAGTCACATCAAATCAGGTATTAAGTTACGTCTTGGGTGATGCATTTCTTCAGATTCCAGGCTCAATTAGCTCAGTAAGTGTATTGCTATATCATGTATGGTTGCTGAGATGTTGCCAGTGTGATATTGTTGATGAAAAAACTCAAGTCAAAATCGTTTCTTTGGAATATTAAAATGAAAGCCTCGTTTTGATATCATGAATTGCCTGCTATCCCTAAAAGTAATTTCACCACGACTATACAGTAGTTGACTAGTTGATACGGTATTAAAACTAGCTACTCTAGTTTATACAATATTAAAGTAATGTTTTGGGATTAAACTTTCTCATTTCTTCTGAAAGACCAGGAAGGTAAGGGAAGGGAAAGGTAAGGGAAAAATCCTTTCTACCGAAATTGAAGATTTGATTTGCTTTTACCTACTTCACTTTATTGGCCATAGCGCAATACTAACCAGTGCGACTTAATACCTGACGTGACATGGCGGGTCACAGATTTTCATTTCCTTAGTCACCACCCTATAAACCATTAGGTAGTTCTTTATTTGACACATTACCGCTGCTACAAGCAGACAGTTTTGGTTCCCTGGCGGACTTGTGGCTAGCGTTGACATTGACATTTTCGCCAGTGTAGCTCGGGTTCAATTCCTGGTCAGGAAGCCAGTCCGGTAAAAAACCTATGCTGAATCAAATATACGAAAATGGAGAACAGAAACTGCTTTATCAGATTTTACTTATTTTGGAAGCCATTTTCTCCCTCATGAGAGTTGGCACACCAGTGATTGTAACTGTTTAGTCCATTAAAAGCAGCTTTGCATTTTTTCCCCTCAAGTTTTGATTAAAGATGATGGCATCATGAATACATCAGAAGGTTGTGCTGTAACTAGCTCATTTATCATTAATAACAAACCATGTTCGATACCAGGTCATTACCTGATTTACTGTATAATGGACTGGACGAAAACACAGCATTGTATTTAGTTTGAATTAACTAAGTACTCAATAAGTATTCTAGCAGAAACAAGCAGTATTTCAGCTTTGTAAACATTAACCACTACAGCTTTTGTAGCAGGGTATCTGTTGCAGCTTTTTGGGGCCAATCATGCGCATTTAGGTGAATTATTTAGCTGAGGGCAGCGGAAAAAATGCAGTATTGAAAGGTCATTGAGCAGAGAAGTTCAAAACAGGTCAAAACTTTGATTGTGTAAAGCTGCTTTGCAACAATGTCAATTGTTAAAAGCGCTATACAAATAAAATGTAATTGAATTGAAAACTAGTGGTCTGTTCATCAAGGGCCACTGCGAGGCAAAAAGTTACAGTTCATAAGTGTTTTTAGCCATGGACCAATGGACCATAGTTTCAACATTAGAAGGTACTGTAGACTAAGTCACGCCTGTATGTTGGCGTCCTCCAAACTGTTGCCACAAACACGGAAGCATATACAGTACATTGATTTTACAGACCACCCAAAAGAGAGTGAACCAAAGTGAGATCTGTGAAGACATTGAGAGCCTTGATCTCATCCCTGCTGAAAATGTTTGCGCCCTGGACCTCCTCCTCATCACAACCCGACCTCACTAAATCTGGAGTGGGATGTTTGCGGTGGATGGATGTAAGGGGTACACAAACGTTCGCATATTTATTGTATTTTCTATTGGCATTAAGTCATTTTAGGAGCTTATGTGGATTTGTATGTTACCTAAACCCCAAAAGAGCCTAGACCCATTTTTCCCCTCAAGAGATATTATGGGAAATTATAATTACAGTATGGGCAGATCAAATACACCACATGGAACACACTTTGAAAGACATCACATAGCATTTCCCTTGTCAGTTTTAGGGTTAAAAGCCAGATGTGACACAATATTTTATTATAAGTCGAGTACAGCAGGTTGAATATAAAATATGAATTGTATCATTCGGATTGCTAAAAAAGCATTTTAAAATGATCTAGTTCTGTCACATGTGCTATCCAGACTCACCACCATTTTGGAAATGATGTCATGGGTACATAAATTCACACATTGTCACATGACTGTACCAAAATGCCACTTGTGAGATGTCACAGAGACTTCATGAGTCCTACAAAGTCAAGGATGAAGCTGAATAAGGAACTTTCCAGAACATTTAAAGGGTTTGTGACACCTGTGTCTTCATGAGTTGGGCTACAAAACCGATGGAATTCTCCTGATCTTTGAGATACCACGATTGTGTTTTTTAAATCAAGTAAACAGGATGTTGTCGGCATACTTGCTTAGTGGTTAGCACTGTCACCTTCCACCTCCAGCCTCCGGGTTCGATTCCCGCCTTAGGCTTTATGTGCATGGCGTTTGCATGTTCTCCCTGTACTTGGTGGGTTTCCTCCAGGTACTCTGGCTTCCTCCCACATTCCAAAGACATACAGATTAGGCTAATTAGCATTCTCAAATTGTCCATAAGGTGTGAAAGAGCATGCGAGTGTTGACCAGAAGAAAAAGGGAATAAATATCATAATAATTACCATTGGCCTCCATGGTCCCTAGTTGGACTACAGAAGTTCTTAGAAGTTCCTAGAAGTTCCTAGATGGGTGGATGAATTGCTTGTGTTACAGTATATATACACTACCGCTCAAAAGTTTGAGATCACTTGCAAATTTCACTTGGGATTTCAAAACTATGAAATAACACATATGGAATTAGATGATTATCTAACAACAACAACAACAACAATCAGTGGTTATTTTAAGACATGAAGGTCAGCTGTTCTTGCAAGAACAGTATTGTGTCAAGTGCATTTGCAAAATCCATCATCAAGCCCCATGATGAAACTGTCTCTCATGAAGACCTTCCCAGTAGGGCAAGACCAAATCTTACCTCTGCTGAAGAGGAGAAGTTTATTTAGAGTCACCAGTTACCTCAGAGTTTACCAAATAACAAACAGCACCTCAGATTAGAGGCGTTATGAAGTCGTTACAGAGCATATGTAGCAGATACATCTCAATATCACCTGTTCAGAGGAGATTATTGCATGTTTTGGACGCCTTCAGTATTGCAATGTAGATATAAATAAATATCAGGTACGACCATGGAGTTAAAAAGTGATCCCAAACTTTTGAGCCTTAGTGTACACGCATGTCTTTTTAAATACTGTAGTTTTTTTTGTAATCTCAGGAACCACAAGTGCATTTCAGTGAGGTAAAAGGAAACAGGAAACATTTTGTCAGCTTCTTTGCCCAAAGCAAAACATAACCTTTATGAATAGTTTATTAGATATAATAAAACTAGAAGCCACTTCAGTATATAATTCAATACAGTCTGAGCATCCACAACACACAGTTTTTTCTATTCTTCTTTTTCTATTCATACTTCTTTTAAAGTATGGACTCGAGTTACTTCCTGAAAAAAAGGCCCCTTATTCATAAGCTGTGGTTGTATACTTTATTGAGCAAGAGGGCTGATTCAGAGCACTTACACAATAAGCAGTGAACTCGGGGATATCTTCACTATCTGCCTGAAATTATGTCTGTGTGTGTGTGGGGGGGGGGGGGGGGGGGGGGGGGGCAGGGTGTGTGCAGTATCAAGTACAAATATCTGGCAGTATGTTCAAAAGGAGGGTGTGTTCTGTTGTTATTAACTTGTAAAATGATTCAGATTAGTGTAGTAATGCACAGACAGCTAGTTCAGTGGATTGATAAAGATCACCATTTATGGTCAAGCATGTGGCCAAAAGTTTGTGGACGCCTGGCCATCACACCATCCCCCATTTGCTCTTACACTATAATAAGCTTCACCGTCAAAGGCAGGTCTTGGGTGCATACGTTGTTCCAGTCCATTCCATAGCTCTTCACATACTGTACACTGGAACAGGGTCTTACTGGGACAAGTTTGAGCCCCTCAGTTCCAGTGAAAGGATCCTGTAATGCAACCAGATAGACGGACAGTTGTGTATGTGCTTCCAACAAGGGACGATACTAAAGAAATAATGATATCACGCTAAAACGGAGCTGCTGGATGTTAGACACATGGCGCTTCGCCACCTTACACTTGAGGACGCTCCACAGGTGCTCAAGTCTGGAGACATGCTCGCCCACTGACAAACACGTGAACATGATGAATAGGAATAGGACATGTGACTTTGCATGGTTTTTTGATTACTTTTGCAAGATGTAAAGCTGTTATCACTTTGGGTGAGGGTGTACTTACTTTTGTTGCCAGCTATTTTGACAATAATAGCTGTATGTAGAGTTATTTTCAGAGGACAATAAATCTATACTGTTATACAAGCTGTGCACTGACTATCCGAGTTTCATTTCTATAGTATACTGTATACTGTATATACTAAATTCTAGTTTGCTAAAATTACTCACTTTTGTGACTGGGCGTAAGGTGTGATTGTCACGTTTTTGCCTATATATGTTTGTATCTACAGACTTAATGTTGCCTGGTTTCGTCTGGGTTTCCATATATCTGCATGTAGCGCTTGTGTATCATCTGTGATGCACCAGGTGAAGCTATTTCTGTCGTGAACTACAGTAGATTGCACCTAGGCCGATGTGTGTAGTGCGACAGGCAGCTTGAGTATGAACCAAGCAGCCTTATAATTTCAGTTACATCTCTGTGAAGCACGTTTAATTACACATAGCTACTTACCAAATTAAATGTTTAGTTTTATATAGACTATGTATTTTGTGCAACCTTGAATAAAAATACAAATAACCCCAGAAGAAAATCTTGTCGCATATACATTACCGCAGAGTGAAATTCTTGCTTCACATATCCACGTGCTCAGAGCTGAGGGTCAGGGCGCAACAACTGCAAAGAGGCGGATCTTATGCTTGTACCGCTGACCTTTTCGATCAGTACCTCAACCCTCTGAGCTTCTACTGCACCTAGAGCCACTGATTTAGTAGCTAATGTTTTTCTACTTCTTTTCTTTCCTCTTCTTCTTTAGAATAAGGAGAAGGAGCGGATGCGGGAGAGAGAAAGAGAGGCGCGTGAGAGGGAGGCGCGCTACACGAACGGCCACCTCTTCACCTCGCTCACCGTGAGCGGAACCACGCTGTGCTCCGCCTGCAACAAGAGCATCACAGCCAAGGAGGCCCTCAGCTGCCCCAGTGAGTCTTACGAACGCACACATTTACGTCGAACTCAACGGGCTGTGAAGGAAAAGCTGTAGTTGTGACATGACATGTAATGCTAAGCAGAAAAGCAGAACACAACGCACAAGATGCTAACCGCTAAAGTGGACAGGCTAAAACAGCAGACGACCTCATCAGGTCGTACTTCCGCCAGTCAAGTACAGGAATCTGAAACTACAGTAGAAACAGGCTCAGGAAAATTGTACTATGTATATTTAGGAGATGGTTAGTGTTATCACTAGTGTTATGGAAACACAGCTTTATGAGGACACGAATTGTGAGGACTTTTTTTCTTTTCATGATCACCTACCACGGGAGCCCTGCTTGAATCATGTAGGCGTGCACGATGCCAGGATTTGAAGACTAACACACACTTTTCACATTTCTCCGCTATCTGGAGTCATGGAGCAGGTTTATCTGGCAGAGAGAGATACAAGAGATAATGTGCCCAGTACTCCCACACACATCCATATATATACATGAACACACACATACACACAGCGCCGAAAAAGTGGGATATACTTGTGTATATGGTTATCACATAACCATAAAGCCAACACACATATGCATGCACACCACACACCACACACCTCTCTTAAAAATTAAACCTTAATCGACATCACCAAACAGCATAAAAATGCAAACACACATATTCATATTCACATGGCAGAAGCCATTTTAAACCATTTACTGAAAATAAAACAACAATGCACCAAAAAAAAAAAAACCCAAGCTTCTCTCAGCTTCGGTTGAATTTGCACACACGCCCTTCCTGTTTTGGTGTCACTCAGTTCACCCCTGTTCTTTATTTCGTCATGGTTCTTCACCAACTTCTTCATCACATGACTGCTTTTTACACTGTCCCCAAAACCTATAAACATTTAACATTAATAAGGCTTCACACTACACCATCATAGCCATCACTCAGAGGAGACACTGTGAAAAACTGTAAAGTCTGGGAGACATTGTTTAAAAAACATAGTAAAGTAGGCTATAAATGAACAGGAAGTGAATGGTTGGATTAATTTTGACCCTGGGATTATTATTTATTGATATACTGCACCTTTTAGACTCTATCACTATTACATCATTTTCACTATACGTCTGTGGCTTTAACTGCAAAATCAACTCTGCCCTGAACGACCTTGAACATTTACAGGTGATTGGTATTTGTACTGTATGGCAAGAAACGGCAGTCAGCCATAACCGATCAACAGTGTACGAGTAAAGTCTGGAGAAAAACTGTTTAATACTTTTGTATTTGGTAAGATTAATAAGATTGGTCAATGAGACCCGATAGAAATAATCCATAAAACTATGAGCGATGACTCATAAATACACTTATTGTCCCCATTAATAAAAACAACTTTATACCTAATGACGCACAATCTGACATATGGCAATAAATCCACACTTATATTTCACTCACATCGAACATCGGAAAAGAACCACTGTATGCTCTCATGGATGCACTTAAGGCGTGGTTGTTATTCGTACCAGATAAGAATATTTCAGAAACTGCTAATCTCCTGGGAACACAGAACGGATGGTGCGGAGAAAAAAAAACATCCAGATTGTGGATGTCAGCGATTTATTGTTAATTGGGCAAAGCAATTATAGAGAGGAGCTACGGAGAAATATCACGCAAAACATTGTCGATTAAAAGATATTAACTGACGATGTTTTGCATGATATTTCTCCGTAGCTCAAACCACTAAAGACTTGTACGGCGCACTTGCAGTTCAGGCAGTAAGCAGAATGAGTATGGTGACTAATTACTAATAATCAATTGATTATTGATTATTGATCGTTAACGTGTTTTAACTATCAGATAAGAAAAAAAAATGACCTTGGCTGATGTTTTTACAGAAGTTCTATAGAGACGATTGATGGCTAAACTTCTGGCCAGTTCAAAACATATTTATTAGTATACGTTAATGCCATTAATATGAAGAAAATAAAGCAGTAGACAGCAGCAAGGGGGTTTGTAATTCATGCTCATGGAGTGCATATCAGGTTACCAAGCGCCGTCTCTGGTTTACAGACCTAACACTTACGTACAACACACAAATGGTGGGAAAAAAAAGGTTTCTTTGAAGGGGTGTCGGGGAAAGCCCAACAGGGCCTGAGACTCATTACTTCCCAGACAGCCTCAAAACAGGAAGTAGAACTGCTCTCAAACAATAGGCCGTGCAAACACTGCACACTGGAGAAGCCATTACGAGAGAAAGGTCCAGAAAAGCAGAACTGAATCCCAGGTTCCAGCACACCCAATGGATACTCGCCAAGAGAAAGAGAAAGACAGGGAGAGACGTAAGATGGGTACTGTATGTATGTCCATAGTTTATCTTATCTAATGGTTCAGTGTTATTCCTTCAGAGGGTTTGTTTTTCTCTTTGTGAACTGTAGCTTGCTGTCTCAATGAGAAGGAAACAGACAGCGCTCCTTAGACGTGTACAGATGCTGAAGCAGCAGTTGAGACAGTGGGAAAGGGCTAACAAATGAAGTAATGCTTCCTGTCTGTTTTCTAGCCTGCAATGTCACCATCCACAACCGCTGCAGAGACTCCCTGCCCAACTGTGTCAAGATGAAGCAGCGGGTAAGAGAAGAAGCCGTCTCACACGGTCGCATGAAGGTGGTCTCCCTGGCTGTATTATGTATGTGTGAATGAATCATAAATTTCGGCCGAGTGTCTGAAGATCTCACCTCTAATGCTAAATGAAGTCGTCAGAACTCTGTCGAGTAAAATTATGGATATTTGTGCGATGACACCCAAGCATCAATTCTTTCACTTTTGAACATTTATCTAATAACAGCACTGATTTATGTCGACTTTATTCTTTTTTTATACTCTCAGTTTTTTTTTTCAGTTTTCTAGTCAGCTCTTTAATAACCTACAGTATGTGTCGTGTTTGAGCAGCAGCAGAAGCTGGCGCTGATGAGGAACAGCTCGTCCTACAGTGGGACGGTGACGCTGCGGAATAAGAGTGAGTGCAAACATTTCGGCATAAACAGATCGGATTCATGTTTGTGTTTTTTTATGTACAGTAATGGTGTTCTAACGCTGTTTGTAGCACATCCGTGTAGCTGTAGACTCTCGCTCTGTTTTTTTTTTTTCTTTTACCCAAAGGGAAATTCCACCTAATGTGTCATTTCCAGGTTCAACATTTCAGATTTTCAGAAACGTTCTTCCATATGAAGGTCAGGATGAGCAATTAATATGTCTGTATGGAGACAGTTAATGCCTTGTGCTAAACATTATCTTTTGGCACACATGAATAAACACATTACGTTTGAACTTTTTTTTTTTAATTATGAAACTCCAGTGAAGTTCTCTAGCTATGAGTCGCTTTCCTCAGCGAAATACTTTACATAAATGAATTGACTGGTTAAATCACAACAGCTCAGAGAAGCTGCTCCGGGCCATGCACAGAACTACAGACCAATTTTCTTTTTTCTTTTTTTACACACTTAGCACTCTACTATAGTCATTTTCACTTAGGTCTGCTGAAATACTTGATACAATGATCCAGAAAGCTTGCGGTTTTCCCCCTTCTTCAGTCTGTTAGATTAAACAGAATATCAAAATCCTGAAAAAATAAATAAAAAATCAGACCTACAAAGAGTAATAACATAAATACTCTTTGATAGGAACCTTGATAATTTAATCATTCTTCTTAATTTTTTTATGCCGTACCTTCTGTCATTTCCTGATCCAAGTGCTTCCGAGTCATTTGGCGCGTCTGCGTCAGTCTGTTAACAATATTAGATACGATTTCCTGCTATTTTTTACTTCCTTATTCGTTACTGCTGTCAACCATTTTCCTGCATCGACTGGATTTAATTGTCGTTCTACTATAAAACCTGAGCAGAATGGTGTTTTTTTTTCTTCTTTTTTTCTGGACGATACAATAAAGTAGCCCCATACAGAGGTCTACATAAAGTGCAAATACACTATCTGGGCAAAAATGGTTGGCCTAAAGAGATATAAAATATCCGAGAACCCTGCAATACATTATTAAAAACCTCAACGAGATATTGAATGATGATTTAAATGGCTGGTAAAGCTGTATCATTATTAAAAAAGATGACAGTGGAAATGACAGCCATGTTGAATAGTGAAAGTAAAAGCATTACCATACGCCAACTTACTGTAGAATTGGGACTAAACAGTTTCAGTTTGCTAGGAAGGAAAAATATTGGACTTTTTCTATTCCAGAAAAAAGGCGATGCACCCGTCATGCATAGTGTCCACTGTACAAGCAACTGGCATCACATTTTATTTTTTATAGTTTATATGACATGAGCGTGAGATAAGTGCAATAATTACTCAGGACAATAAATACAAAAGATATTGCATTGCTAACTGGACAGGTGGACAGAACAAAAGGAGTTGAACATAGTATGCATTCTCACCTCACCTCCACATTCCATACAAACGTAATTAATTCTTTTGATTGTGTAAAGCTGCTTTGCGACAATGACAATTGTTAAAAGCGCTATACAAATAAAATTTAATTGAATTGAATTTGGAACCGCCAGGACTCTTCCTAGAGACCAAAATGAGCGATCTGCGGAGAAGGGCCTTAGTCAGGGAGGTGACCAAGAACCCAATAGTCATTTTGAAAGAGCTCCAGTGTTTCTCTGTGGAGAGAGGAGAACCTCCCAGAAGAAGCACTCCACCAATCAGGCTTGTACGGTAGAGTGGCCAAATGGAAGCAACTTTATCTGGAGTTTGCACCCGAAGGACTATCAGACCATGATAAACAAACATTTTGTTGAAGCCACTTTGGCACCAATTTCAGTTTCAAATCTTTTTGAGTATGATGCTACAAGATGGTTGTTCTCCGGGAAGGTGAATACTTTCCGATTAATATTAGGAGTAAACCATAAGTTGAAGAAACAGGATTAGCAGTAAAATGTGTTCCATGGCAGCATAATAGCATCACCCCTGAGGACATTCTACTGTTTAGGTGATAAGTGAAGGTGTGCTGTGGTGCGGGTAACATAACAGGGTTTTGTAGCGCGTTGACTGATTGATTTGTTCTCATCCCTTTATTAGCACATTTGAAGGAGCGCCCAAGCTCAGCCATCTATCCGTCCGACAGTCTGCGGCAGTCACTGCTCGGTTCCCGGCGCGGACGCTCCTCCCTGCTGCTCTCCAAAAGCGTATCCACTAATAACATCGCAGGGTGAGTCAATCCACCCATCCCTATTCACGATGAGGTCATTGTGCCGTACTGTAAATTTCATAATATTCATTTAAGTATTTTGTGTGTTGTTTAATATCGAACCTACATGGTTGCATCACTTTTTGCCCTTTTATTTTGAATGCAACATGTGTTCCAACTGCAAGTTCCAGTTCCAGTCATATTCTTAATCTATTAAGAATATTATAAAGTTATTGTGTGTGTGTCACATTTTTTAAACTTTTATATTGTTGTATGGTTTTCTATTTGTTTTATTTTATTTTATATTTCATTATTATTATTATTTCTAGCATTGGTTCCTTCGTGCCTGCAACTCATTAAATTTTTTTATTTTTTTTTTTGTCGTCGGTTGTTTGGTCATGCCTATGCGGGGCGCATGTGTGTGTGTGCGTGCAACTGTGCCTGTGTGCATGCACTCTCGGCGTGTGTAGGACACTGAGTGATGACTCTCCCTTGGGGCTGCGCAGGATCTTGTCTCAGTCCACAGACTCACTAAACTTCAGGAGCAGGACCATGTCTATGGAATCGCTCAACGACGAAGGTATATATACACACACACACATACACATTCACACACATTGCTAGACCTAGCTTAAAACCGGCCTTCATAGCTCATTCCCCATTTATCTCTCTTTTTGTAGGAGAGGTTTATTATGCTTCAGTGCTGGAGGAGTTAGAGATCGAGGGGCGGGACTTTGAGGCGGACTCTTGGAGCATGGTGGTCGACTCCGCCTACCTGCAGACTCACCGCAAAGATATCATCAAGCGGCAGGATGTCATCTATGGTGAGAGAGAGAGACAAAAAAAGAGAGAGATGATTAGTATTTTACTATTTATTTGCAATACTGTTATTGCCAAAAGTATTCACTCATCCATCCATATCACTGAATTCAGGTGTTCCAATCACACTTCCATGGTCCAGTTGTGAAATTTCCTTGCTACTAAATGGTCCACAGTCAACTGTTAGTGGTATTATTGCAAAATGGAAGTGACTGGGAATGACAGCAACTCAGAAATGAAGTGGTAGGCCATGTAGTGTATAATCACAAAGCAGATGCTGAGACTCATAGAGGTCGCCCACTTTCTGCAGAGTCAATAGCTACAGACCTTCAAACTTTACGTGGCTTTCAAGATTAGCTCAAGAACAGTGTGCAGAGAGCTTCATGGAATAGGTTTCCTTGGCCGAGCAGCCGAATCCAAGCCTTACATCGCCAAATGCAAAGAAAAGCATAGGTGTAAAGCACACTGACCAAGACATTTTGGACAATCGCACGCTCCAAACTTTGTGTGAACAGTTTAGGGATGACCCCTTCCTGTTCCTTCAGTGCACAAAGCAAGGCAGTGGACGTCACCAAGGCAAGTTTGGTGTGGAAGAATTTGACTGGCCTGCCCTCTAAAAAAATCCCATAAATACACTCCTAAACCTTGTGGAAAGCCTTCCCAGAAGAGTTGAAGTTGTTATAGCTGCCGACATCATATTAAACCCTATGATTTAAGAATTGGATGATACTCAAGTGGCGGCATGGTCGCTTTGCACCGCCAGGGTCTGGGTTTGATTCCCTTCTCTGTGAGCATGGAGTTTGCATGTTCTCCCCGTGCTTGGTGGGATTCCTCCCACAGTCCAAAGAATGTAGGTTAGGTTAATTGGCGTTCCCAAATTGGCCGTAGTGTGTGTGTGTGTGTGTGTGTGTGTGTGTGTGTGTGTGTGTGTGTGTGTGTGTGTGTGTGTGTGTGTGCCTTGAGATAGATTGGCACCCTGTCCAGGGTGTACTCTGCCTTGTGCCTTGGGCCTCCTGGGATAGGCTTCAAGCCCCCCGTGACCCTGAATACAGGATTAAGCGGTACAGATGATGAGTGAGTGAGTAATACTCAAGTTCATATGCATGTGAAGACAGTCAAGCAAATACTTATGGCAATATAGTATTAGTAAAGTTAAACGTCTTTACTATTTTTACAACAACAATTAATGACAAATTTCGCAGGTAATGGCTTTCCAATGTGATAATGGCAAGTTTCATTATAAAAATCTGCAAGTTGGAAGATTAGATCTGTATAAGACATGGGAGTGGTGGCTCAGTCAGCTAAGGCTCTAGGTTGTTGATCTGAGGATCCGGGTTCGAGCCCTGCCCAGACTTTGACTATGATTAACTAGATTCAATTTTGTAATCGATTGACCGCACTAATATATATTTTAATCATCAATAGCTTGTGCTCACACAAAATTTCTAGTTTTGCTCACTGTATTTTGGCAGGCTCTACACCTCATCTGAAAGGTTTATAAGTAACCTCAGGGGATCATATTTAATCATCGTAGTTGTATTTTATCATGGACAGCACAGGATATGACATCGAAGAGTTTTCTATTTCTCGATATAGAGCTGATCCAGACAGAGCTGCATCACGTGCGCACGCTGCGCATCATGGACGGGGTTTTCCGCCGAGGCATGCTGGACGAGGTGCAGCTGGAGCCGGGCATCGTCCACGCCCTCTTCCCATGTCTGGAGAAACTACTCGTGATACATACACGCTTCCTGACACAGCTGCTGCACCGTCGGCAGCACTGCCTGCAGCCCGACAGCACACACAACTTCACCATCAGCCGCATCAGCGACGTCCTTCTGCAGCAGGTAATGCAGCTGTTAAAATAGACATAGCTTAAAAATGTCGTGTTGTTCGCATTGATTATTTAGTAACAGAAATCATTATGGTCCATGTACCATTTAATTTCTTTCCATATTTTTTGACCAGCTCAAGAGTTATACCATCAGCTGAGCAAAACCAAATTGCGTATCCTGTTATGTGAAATTAGTTCTTTTAAGCGAGAGTCATCTTGACATGCCCTGTGCAAATGCTCTGCGTGGGAGGATCGAATGCCTCTTTTTTTTTCTTCGTCTTCATTTTTTTCCCCAGAGAAAACAATGCTAATATTTTCAACTCCTTTGTGTCCTTCAGTTTTCAGGTCAGTGTGCTGATGAGATGAGGAAGACCTATGCTGAATTCTGCAGCAGTCACTTGAAAGCTGTAAAACTGTATAAAGAACTGCTGGCTAGAGACAAGAGACTGCAGTACTTCATACGGGTAAGGGCGACGCGAAAGAGGTGAATTTTCACTTCCATTAATGAGCAACGTATACGTTTTTGTTTTTTTAATACCATTAATACGTAATTCTATAAACCTCTGCATGAGTCATCTTTTTTTTTTTGCATTCACTTTGTGTGTGTGTGTGTGTGTGTGTGTGTGTGTGTGTGTGTGTGTGTGTGTGTGTGTGTGTGTGTGTGTGTGTGTGAGAGAGAACGAGAGAGCATTAACACAGATTTTACAAAGAATCATGGTCATTAGATGTCATTTGTTATAAAAGTGAAATTATTAGACCATTACAAAGAGATGCAAAAAATACGAGACCCGAAATAGACCAAAGACATTACGCAAGAAGTGTTCATATCATTCTGACTTTTCAGAACTTGCAGTCTGCCTCTGGTGATGGAGAGAAGGTAGCATGTATAGTTATGGAAAACAGTTGCATTAAAAAACCCAAGCTTAATATAACCGCAGATCAGGAACTACTGTATTTAGTGTGGCAGTATTATTAACAGTCTTGCCAGCAGCGAAGTTGGCATAAAGCAAGGAACGTCGACCTTATTAATGACCTTTTAAAAGCGAGAGCCAACAATGCCTTTATATGGAATTGTTATGCAAATCCTTTCCTGTACAATCCAGAATAAAGACTCGTTTTCTTCCTCGAGTTCTTCTTTCCGTTTGAAATCATGCATTTGAAAGAAAACTCGTTCATTTATTTGGATGAAGAAAGGGAAATGTACAGTAAGACAAACGTCTTAGTTCCGGAGGCTACAGTGGAAGAGGAGTGCCAAAATTTCTTGCAGCCATTTTTTTTTAACCTCAAGAAATTGACTTGTTAAGGTGAGGCATGTTTGAGTTATTCAACATTGATACATTCATGTAAACATACATGGATTTGGTTTAGAAGTCACTGTTTATTTAACTTTAATACAGCAAATGGTTCTCTGATCAAGAATTTTATTTAAGTTAAAGGTAAACTATTCCAACTATTTGCAGGCAATGACTGTTTAAAGTCTGGAATCTTGTGATGCTCTACCAGATCTTTACTGCAACTTCAGTGTCTTCAGTTCCTCCTTGTTCTTGAGGTGGTTTCATAATAAATTTTGGCTTCAGAAACCGAATGACTTTTTTTCCTTTCTTGGTCCACTGTATTAGACCGTTTCATACCAGATGCCTTTCCTGCCACAACTCACCTATTTCTCCAGGTTTGCTTCTGGCACTGAGGATGCTCTCCATAGAGAACTCCTGGGCCAATCTCCAGCACAGTTTGTACTGTAATTCACCAACGCCTAAACACACCCACTTAACTTTGATTTGTCTTACTAAGAGATTAGTTTAATCAGCTGTGTTTGAGCAGAAGAATCATTAAACCGTATTGAAGACTGGGCCTTCAGGAGTGAAGGTGAAGATCCCCGGCATAAGTTTAAAGGGCCAAACAGTGGCAACCAGATGGTGACGGGGCTTGAACACCCAACCATCTGATTAGCAACCTAGATCCTTAACCTCCTGAGCCACCACCAACTTCCAGCAACCGGCGTACAGTACTTATTTAGCTTTTAATCTCCACTTCGGGCCATCATTCAATACAGAATGAAGCGTTACACATTGTGTTATGAAGCATTTGGCAGATTTCATCAAAATTCATCTCGCTGCCCTTTAGTCAGCAATCTCATCATCAATAAATACACAGGAACCAGTTCCATTATAACCGTCCACTCCCACGCCAGAAGATGAGCTATTACGCTTCAGATCATAAGCAGTTCCTTCCCTTCTACATACTTTTCTGTTTCCGTCATACCGGTACAAGTTGCTGCTCATTTCATCTACCCAGAGAATGTTGTTTGAGAAATGCGTGCTCTTTTCTCTTAGTTGGCATCGATAAAATCTGACCTGCCGTTCCTGTTTTTGAGCTTTTATTAAAAAAAAAGTAAAAAGTGCACTTGTTTACCAATATGCACTGTTCAACTCATATTGGATGTCAAATTAAATATGAGGCCAAAGTGCAGAATTTCAGCTTTAGTTATTTATATATTATACATATTAAAATAACAAGAATGTTCAGTGTCCAAATATGTATGAACTTGATATTTGGTGGCAGTTTAATATTGTTTTGCAACTCTAAAAAAATGGGATCCTTTTAAAATCAGACTTATATTAAATGCATTTTTTATTTTCAACGGAGCCAAATGAAGGAGGAGCGTTAGACATTTGATCACGTGGCACAGATCAGGCAGCTTCAATCCTACCTGATCCACTTCCTCTGTCTGGTTTTTCAATGCACATTCATGCTGCCAATCAGGTAGAGGATGCAGATCAGGTAACCACAAGCAGTTTCCATAGTTAAAAGACTGGATGCTTACAGTATATTGCTTGATTTTTATTTTTTATTTTTTGGTTCTTCTTTAATAATTTAAGATTTATGGTAGTTTGTTTTTTGTTACAGATACACACACAATTATGGCAGGTCACGCAGGTCGTAGAATTGCGTTTTGAAATCTAGCACGGCTTCTAAACTGTGTGCAAACAGAGCGAACAAACAGAACTGACGTCAGTGTGCGAGAAAAAGACGGATAGAGGGATGAGTTCAGGCGCAGGATCGAGGCGAGAGAAAGAGAAAGGCCTTATGTGATGAGAATGCATGAATGAGGTGCATGTTAGCATTTATACAACTTAGTAATATTAGTCAAATGAAAGACACGCAGTGTGTATGTGTGTGTGTGTGTGTGTGTGTTGCTGCAATGGGAGGACATTGATGTAGAGCTGGATGTGAGTGGGTGCAATATGTGCTAATAGCCCTGTTTTTTGTGTGTTGGCATAGTAGCATGACTCATCAGTTTTTCAGGTATTCTGTTTAAAAAGAACAGAAGAAGAAGAAGAAAACATTTTGACTCATTAGGTGATTTTAATCCAACGGGAAAAAAAGTACAGTCTTTAGTGATTAGAATTGGGGATGTTTATCAGACCACCGTGAGGTTTTCCAGAAAGGTATTGCAGTGCATTGAGATCCTGTTCCTCCATTCTGGGACAGTGTGGATGCGCTCTAGCATGTACTGTACTCTGTTGCAAGGCTGCGTTATTGCATAGTTAAATTTAGCCAGTAGGTAGGCGTGTGTAACTTGCTGTTGCTTGTCGCTAGCTAGGAGGTGATTAAAGGACAACGATTGTAATGTGGAATTTTAATATTCACTGGATTTACATTCAACAATCAGTCATTGAGATAAAATGCTTATAACAAGATAATTGCAGGTTTACTTCACTTCCTACATTCTCTCTCTCGCTCTCTCCCACATTTTCAGAGAGTGAACAGAGGTCCTCTGCTGCGTCGTCACGGTTTCCAGGAGTGCATTTTGCTGGTCACCCAACGCATCACTAAGTATCCGGTACTGGTGCAGCGCATCCTCGACAATACCAAGGGTGAGCCGTTGTCATGGTAACAGTGCGAACAGGACACATCACACGCAATGGGCACACAGCGAACGTTCCGGAGCGCCTTTTTTTATTATGCGTGTCCTACTTAACGTGCCAAATTTATACACACATTTACAGTAAATAAAAGGTTCCGTATTTTGCTGTTGTTTAACACAGGCCTCATATCTCCCCAAAGTGTGTGTGTGTGTATTAATGCTTGATGTAATGCCTTTTTTTTTTATTCTTTATTTGACTCCTACTACAAATACAGTGTCTATGTAAACAAGCCAGGGAAGGAGATCTTTCCTATGTGATGTCATAATATAGAAAATTGAACTGGCTTGTTTAATCTCTGGCCAATAAAAAAATTAAAAAATGACACAAAGGTCTGGTGAGTATTGGGAACGCGGTGCATTAAAAGGTCTTCTTGCGCTCGGTACAGAATAGTTTATATCTGAGGCTGATCGGCCGATCACCGGTCACAGCCAATCAAACTGAAGAAAAAAAAAATCACCAGACAAAAGAAAATCATGATTCATAACGAATTGATTTTCCCCACATCCCAGTTACTTAATATTAATGAAGATAATTTTGATTGTAGATTCACACCACCAGTAATTTCCAATCACGTCTAGTGATTGCAAAGAGTGAAATGTATTTAATCGCCATTAGGGGTAATGTTCTTTAACCGGTGTTGAATACATTAGATGAGATTAGATTAAGTGAAATGAAGTTAAATAAACAGTATAATAGACAGTATAACTGTGCAAACATTGTCCAGGTAATAAGACATGCAAGGAAGAGAACATTATATACAGCTGTACTTATATGAACAGCTGTATGATATAGAATAAATATGAGTGGAATATGGAGTATTGCAATAATAAACAAATTATATATGGTGTAAAGATACATAGTATCTCCGATACTAAGTCTCCAACTTACGAACGAGTTCCGTTCTGGGAGCACATTTGTAAGTCCGATTTGTTCTTAAGTCCTAACAAGGTGAGTCTTATACGCCTTTGACACGAATATACAAAAGTAAAGCATACCAATCCACTTGACTAAATCTCTGTCGCTGAAATTACACATTGTATACATTTATTTACACACTGAAAATACTGTATAAACCGTGATTATGAAAATATTGAAAAATGTAAATATTGAAAAATGTAAATATTGAAATTCATAACTTGAATGTTTGTATGTCGGGAACACATGAATACATGGGCACAAATACACGGGCGAGATGAATGTGAACAAGGTGGATTATCATCATTCATCATAATACCATATCATATCATCAAAAATGTAAGTATTTTTATACTAAAATCATCTTGAACGTTTTGTGTGAATGTAATATTCCATGTAGACAATCCGGGGGAGGAGGCGGGGCTGAAACAGGCACTAGCATTTCTGCGAGATCTGCTAAGCGGCGTGGAGCAGCAGGTGCTGGAGCTGGAGCGAACGCAGCGGCTGCAGGAGATCCGCTCCAGACTGGACCCACGCTCTCAGGCCAAAATGCGCTCAAACGTCATGTTCAGACCCGCCGAGCTCCTGCGCAGACAGCTCATCCACGAAGGCACACTGCTCTGGAAAACGCCAAGCTCCAGACTTAAGGGTATTAATAAGGAGAGAAGCGCGTCTGTCCGCGTGTCTGTTCGAGGACAACGTCTTTTGTGATATGACTTTATCATAGGGGTCTTATTTCTGAGAAAGGAGACAGATGGGAGCAGATACGACATGTGAGGGATTTAGAGACGAAGGACAAATGTCCTTGTTATTACTCTCACTTCCGTAGCCTTTCTCTTTTTTGGGGGGTGGGGGAGGGACAAAATCTGAACTTTTTCCTTTGTGATTAAGCTTAAGATTTGAGATTTATACTATGTTTGGACATCTGAACACTGTTCACAGAATGATGTATTTTAACACGTGGTTTGCCTTTATTGTTCATTTCCTGTAGATGTTCAAGTTCTCCTCATGACTGATATCCTAGTGTTCCTGCAGGAAAAAGACCAGAGATACATATTCGCCAGTTTTGTGAGTCAACATACAGTTTATTGGCTTGTACACACGTTTATCCAAACAACTTCACTTCTTAACAAAAGACTGAGTTTTTTTTGGTTCAACAAATGTTTATGTATCTTCTCTTCCTGCTTCCTCTTCTTTGTTGCTTCTCTTTTCATTTCTGCACAGGATAAGTCTGCGGTAGTTTCTCTGCAGAATCTGTTGATCAGGGACATAGCCAATCAGGAGCGAGGGCTGTTCCTCATCAGCAGCGAGTTCAGTCCACCGGAGATGTACGAGCTGCACGCAGCCTCGAAAGATGACCGAAATACATGGATACGGCACATACAGGAAGCAGTCAGCAGGTCTCATACACTCTCACACACTCACACACACACAAACACTAGTAACTAATAAAGTGAAAGTGACAGGAAGTGAAATATGGTGCAGAAGTTCTTCTGCAGTCAGATCATTTTTAATGCAATGAATTATGTGTATAATAGAGATGAACCAGTCAATCAGCCAGTGGCCAGAACTGGATGGTTTTCAGTTTCATTGGCATCAGCCTCAGATGTACCAAGCACAGAATTTTTATGGCTGTTACATTCCCAAAAATCGTGTCTGTTAAAAGCCTCGGATCTGCCTTTTTTTTTTCAAACTCACTCATTGCACACATTCAAGCTTACACAGGTCTCAAAACTCTGCAAATACTAATTAGTCAAAAATCACGTGTGTTAGAAGCCCTTCCGCAGCCACTCAACCCACACACTCACTGTCAAGTTGAGCTATTTGAGGAGGTAAAACGTCGTTGTTTCGTTATAATCCTACAGGTGGCGCACTCTGTACTATTTAGACATTTTTTATTCTGTATGGTTGGAGTGAATTATTTGCTAAGTTTGTTTATAAATAGGAATTGTGAAAGATGATGTAATAATGATGCTCAGTTACTTTGTATTGTTTAAATGTTGCGCTCGGGTTTTTAAGTGAGAAAACTAATGTTATAAGGAAAGGGCTATATTTAATTAATCGTTACTCTTTTTTAAAGGTTTAAAATTGTAACAAAATCAGGGGGGAATGTAATGTCAAATCGGGATATTGATAAAATCATGATGCTTATAGAATCGCAATTTGATTCAAATCAGCACTGATAATATCGTCTCCACTGTCACAACCCTGATTCATCCCTATATTCACTACATGCATCAACCACATGTCCGATAAATCAGCAATTGATATCATTAGAGAAAGAGTGATTCCTTGTTTTTTGTTAAGTAATACCGGCTATCCATAACTGTTTGCTGTTAATAAAAACTATTGGCACAGTTTTAGTACCCTCCATTCATGCCAGTTCACCTAATGTCACCCGAATTGTCCTATAATGATCATTAGAGATTTTAATTAGTTTTTAGTTTAGTCCTAGGTGCCATGGTAGCACCAGGATAGTGCGATGTAGTGAGAAGCAAGCACCAGAATGTGTCCAAAAACTTATTTGACCACAAATTAAATATAAAACTTGTAAAATCTGTAGGGAAATGTTTGCATGTAAACTCATATTCGGACAGTGCATCACAGTCTAATAGTGTCTAATCGGATTAATAGCTCAGTTGGATTAAAAGTGCATAATATAAACATGAGTCTGAATCGATGCATTCCAACTGGAATGATATGGCCAGTGTAAAAAAAAAAAATTAAAAAAAAGGCAAATTTTCTTCTGTTAATTTTCCATCAGATTCAACACTTTACAGCAGGCAATAGTTTGGTTTAATGATTCGTGCATGTAAACGGCCATGTTATCAGATCAGCGTCTGTGTAAACAGTTAAGACGGAAATTCCAATTAGAATGTTTTTTTTTTCTGATTAAAGAAATGTTGTCTGTTTAAACATTTACATTTTTGCCTCTTGATAATGGGCAAAAAGCAAACAAGACACCATGCTCTATTTGCGTAAATCAAACATATTAACTTCAGAGTAGAACGGAGCAAAATGGTGAATGGTGGAGCTCACTGGCTGCTAGTTCAAGAGCCGTGATTAGAAATTAAATGTATATATGGACCTTATTTCTAAGGAAGAAAAAAATCCACCTTCTGCCAACACCTAGTGATTTCTTCTGCTCTGTCTAATTCACGTGTTGCTTTATCTGCTGTCTCTGCTTCAGTAACAGCTCTATAAATGGGAAAATCACAGGTACAGTGGAACCTTGTATTATGAGCATAATTCCTTCCGGAAGTGGGCTCGTGTTCCAAAACACTTGTAAACCAATCATAATTTTCCCATAAGAAATAAAGAAAACTCAAATTATTCGTTCCACAGCCCCAAAAATTAAATACATAATTAATTAATACAATCTATAAAATGAAAATAAAGCAAATTAATCTGCACTTTACCTTAGTAAAGTACAAATAAATACCGACAGATAAGTGTTTCCGTTGGTGCTTGCAGGCGCTGTGTGTGTGTGTGTGTGTGTGTGGAATTAACCCCTTCCCTCGCCTCGTTTTACAACCCCTCCCCTCGCCTTGTTTCCTCCTCCCTCTCCCCACCTCGCTTTTTAAGTTTCACAACAAACACACACACACACACACACACACACACACACACACACACACACACACACAACGGAAACACTGTGTTAACAGGAAAAAAAGAAATCTCTCTGAGACTGGCGTGTGCGCATACTAACGGAATCACTTTTTAAGTTTCACAACAAACGTACACACACAAACACAACGGAAACACCGTTTTAACAGGAAAAAAATAAATCTCTCTGACACTTGCGTGAGCGCATAATAAGGGAATCACTGCGGTAAAGTAAAAAAAATAAATACAAAACAAATGAACCAGCATCTTAACTTTGAAAAGAATCGCGACAGAGCAGAGTTTCTGTGTGTTTCTGAAGCCGGAGAGGGGGTGAAAAGGCGAGAGTGTCTGTGCGTGTGTCAGGGTGTTTGTGTGTGTCGGTGTCAAATTACGCGCACGCACACACATAAGAGACGCTGAAAGAGAAAGGGAGATGTTGATTATGCAAATAAGAGACGAGCACTAAGACCTAGCAGGGGAGACGATTACACACAATTCCGCAGTGCAAGAGTGATGCTCGGAGTCAAAATAAGAGTCGCATGTGTGATACATGATACTCGGCGCTCGTAAACTAATACTTGCTCGGTTTCCGATAAAAAATTTATTAAAAATCTTTGCTCGGCTGGTGGAACACTCGTAAACCACGTTATTCGCAATCCGAGGTTCCACTGTACTTGACTTTGCATGTTCTCCCTGTGCTTTGTGGTTTTCTTCCCACAGTCCAAAAACATGCAGATGCATATGTGCATTTATCAGTTAATCATCCAGTAGCAATACATACATATACAGGTCTAGAGCTTCACGTGATGTCCACATCATACATCAGAATGTGCAACCCGGTGACTTTGACAATGTTTTCGTTGTTAATATGGAATTGGATGATTCAAGGATTTGACTACAGGTAGTCCACGACTTATGACGAATTCTGTTCCTAAGTCCAATTTGTTCTTAAGCCCGACAAAGTTACAACTTTGATACAAATACGCAATGTAAAGCATACCAATCTACTTAATAAATCTGTCCCCACACTGCTGCCATGTGGCCAAAAACCATAATCGCGCCTAAGGATCTCTCAGTGAAATGTTGTCTGTTCCTATAAATCACGGACACCATTTTGTCTCCGAGCTGTTTTCCACTGTATTGGACTGTGAACTGTTTTGTTGAGGTTTTTCCTAAATTAGAACTATTCACCATCAGGACAGCTTTACAGGACAGACAATTTCTATCATCGTACTTTCGGACTGATTTACTGAAACCTGTCAGGCCGACTCATTTCTCCCGCACCCCCACACGCACACGTAAACAATAGACACTGCAGATACCAGTGATAACCATATCAGATACAATATACATGATTTTAGACATTTTATACATTCACTTACACACTGAAAATATAGTATATAATTGTAAATACTGGTATCTGGTGCACTGCAGTGTCTGTTGTTTGTACAATACACGTGAATTACTTCTGTGATTGAACCTGATGTAGAACAGCGGTCTGTTCGGATCTGAAAAAGTTCATAACTCAGAGACAAACCTGTATGCTATAGATACACTGTTTTGATATGACAAGAAGTCTGTGGTACCTCAAATAATTACTCATTATAACCGTAGTAAGCAGAAAAGCATCTCAGAATCCACGACATGTCAAACCTTCAGGTGGATGAGCTGCTACATCTGAAGCCGACATCAAAATCTACTTCTGTTAGCAATGAACAGGAATCTAAATCTGTTTTTTCCCCTTTGCTGATGTTTTATTTATTTGTTTTTACAGTATTTTAGGTATTACACCGCTGCACCAGTTTGATTATAAAGATTTTGCATAATTGCATGATTGAGGAGGGGTACTGGTGTTTCTTTTAAAATGGTCAGTGTCATCTCATCCAATATAACACACTCATTTTTCTTTACATCACAGATGTCCTTCAAGAGAAGAATTCCCACTAATTGAGACAGAGGACAAGGCGTTGTTGCGACGACTCAAAGGTATGAATTATACGTTCCAGATTAGTCTGTTAAGTTAAGAATGAGGTGATTATATATATTTTTTTAAAAGATGTTAAATATAGCATACCATACTGTACATGTTTTACACAAAATGTCATATCATTTCAGTGACATAATATCATTTCAATATGTGTAATGCACAATGCGGGGATAAGATTTAAGTCATTGTACATCCATCCACAGCTGATATCCAGCAGAAGGACAGGGAAGTGTTGGAACTCCTGCAAGAGCGCGTGACGCTGTTCTCCGATCTGGCTGAGGTCATGGGAGGTCAAGAGGTTGTGCTTCCACCCAGCTCCAGGAACCTGTTCAGAGCCGACACACCTCAGGCACCTCGAGGAGAACAGCTACTCACACAAGCCATCACTGAGGGTGAGGGTCAAAGGTTAACGAAGAAAGACAGAAAAGTCTCAGGGTTGAATATCGGTTCAATTCTCATACCACAGCACTTATATTCTCGAGCCGGATTGATCAAAAGGTGCAACAGAGGAAGCTGTAAAAATTTATTTTGAGGTGAAAGCAATAATTTTATGAGGGTTTTTTAGTCCTCATGTTTTTATTTTCATTTTGATCATAGTTCAAGGGTTATATTAAAACTTCTGTCGGCCGTATTGTCTTATCAGCGCTTTACATCCAAGTCTCTCAAGTCACTGCTGTGCAGGTGTGAACATGTAACATCAGTTCATTTGTAACTGTGGTGCGAGCAAAAATGGAAACAACTCGCAGAAGAGCATAAATAGAAGCATATGGATATCTGCCAATAAAATCTTGACCGATAATCTAAGGAAGGTAAACGTTTCTTAAAGAGAATCGTTACTAGTGACGAGACACGGATTCATCACTACGAGTCTGAGGATAACCGGCAAAGTATAGAACGGAAACCTCCTCAATCGCCAACTGAGAAAAAGTTCAGAAGTCAACCATCAGCTGGAAAATTCATCAAGATCTTCCTCTGTCCACCATTCGTCCTCTGCAGCTGATCCAGAACGCAGCTGCATGTTTCGTTTTCAATCTTTAAATGACGATTTAAGACTCTGTACTTAATAGTAGTAAATACCGTATATACTGTAAATATGATTCAAGACATTTCTTGTTTGTTTGTTTTTTCTTGTTCTCTAGTGGACAGACTGACTGAGCTGTTGTTAGGCTCTGCATTTGATGTCTCCTTAGCCTGCACTTCCAACGGTCACCACAGTTACACGGGGGCGCTGATGATAAGTGAGTATGAAGCAAAAGAGCAACAATTTTTTTTTTTTAGACTCTGTCTAGCCTTCTTATAGTGAGTCCTAAATTTCCGTTTTAGTTATCAGATTTTTTCTTTTCGTTAGTAACATAGTAACATCTGACAGGTTGGTGTTGTTGTTGTGGAGCACGACGCAGTATCTTGGGTGGAAATCATTCAGTGCTGTCTTGAGCCGACGCAGACTCGTAGTTAGATTCATATCAGAATTTATATTAAAAAAAATAATAATAATAATAAAAAAATCACTGATTCTGAATAAAGATTAGGATTCCTTAGAACCAAACAAAAGTAATGAGTAAATGTGGCGAGCTGAGTGACACTATCAAGCTGAGAAATTTAATAGAGCCAAGAATTTTGATTTTATCATTACTTCAAGTACATAGGATATACTGTGTGTGTGTATATATATATATATATATATATATATATATATATATATATATATATATATATACACACACACACACACACACACACACACACACACACACATATATATAGGAGCGTGGAGCTTTCATATTGAATTTTTCTAGTCTATACTGTAAATATAATAATTATATATAAAATATTATAATATAATTCTGTACTGTATCCAAGTTTCTACGCTCGAGTTAAATGCATTTAAAAACATTTAATGGTGAGCATTTTTTCAGCATGATCTCAATAAATGTAGAATTAGTCAGAGATGCAGGCACTTCACCTTCCGAGAGAATAAACGCAAATCAAGGTTTTAACAACTCGCCCATGCGGCGGTGACAGATGACCCGTGAACGTTATTTTGCATATCAGCCAGTATATATCTTCTCCAGACTGTTCAGTCATGTTTCTTTAAGATGATTAATGCTTAACGATAAATCCATACTTCGGTTACATTTAAATACAACTACCCTCTCCAGTATACACATGAACAGTGTAGTGTATGGAAACAGTACTGTACCCTCAATTCCTTTATATTAATTTACGCTTAATTAAATGATGGACATTAAATTAAAGAACTGAGAACAAATGTTTCACTATGACAGGCTGCCTGAAGATACCATTTAAAATCAGTTGTTTATGTACTGTAGCAACCTCGTTTCTCCTCTCGTCTGTTCCAACCACTCAGCATGACCAGTATACTAATCATCTGTCATCATCTGCACCTGTTTCGTGCCTCAAGTTAGATGTTTTTTATGCGTAAATGATTCATAGATCGTTGTGTAACTTAAGCGTTAGAAATAACGCTTGGCTCTTTGGAAGCAAAAGATCTATGAGGGGGTTAAGATTAACATTTGCACTGTACTGCATATTCATGTACAGTCTTTTTGTAGGTTAATTCCGTTATTTTGCAGAATTGGCTGCACTAAATTCCCCTTAGTGTTCGTACATTTTACTCCGCAGTGTGATAAACTGTCATCACATCAAGGAAGCGTTTCCACTTCAACCCCAGTGTGGATCCAGCACAACCCTAATTAAGATTAAGCATTAAGAAATGTTTTAAATTTCTCAGTAAACTGACGCTCACTTATCACATAGACTACTAGCGCAGTAAGCTAATAAAGCATATATTAATGATGGAACATGTATATTATTTGTAGCAACATGATTAACCCCACCCCTTTCGCGTAGCTTCGTAAAAGGTTTTAAAAGAGAAATTCTTAGATACACATTTCATGCTTTGTAAATACAGACATTCATTTTTAAATACGATGGTTATTTGTTAAGTGCGTTTTGATTTTAAATGCCATAAAAGCATCTCAAAGAGAACTGTATAAGGATTTTTCATTGATTGTGATTTTAAATATACTGTAACATTGAAATAAAATTAGAAAATTTGTTTGTCCTTGGTTTCTAATGTTCATACGCAGTACCTCGTATATAACAGTATAACATGCTATATAATATACAGTATAACACTTTAAGACTTCAAAATGTGCAATATAACCTACATACAGTACACTCCCATCATAAATGCGACAATCATTTTTTTTCTCTTCTCATTTTCGATTCCCTTTCCTCCCACTTTCAGATGGACAGGAGATGTTAGTCAACGGTTCACAGGAGACAGCAGCTTCCCAGGTAAGCACATTTTTTACGAACAATGTGCAGTTATTATACCATTTCTGTCATTGTTGTTTTTATTATAGTGAGGGTCATACTTTATTTTTTTTAACAGCAATACACGAGAAAGTAAATCTCCATTAAAACCCACTACACTGAGAGAGATGGTTTGTGTTATTGCTGAGTTTTATGCGGTTCTGTAACAAGGATAATTACTCATTATTCACGACCGTGTGACACTTGTTTCCGTGGCAACCCGATTTCAGTAAAAAAAAAACCTATCACGATTTTGAAGCAGCACAACTGTAATTGCTGCCAAACTTTGTTCCAGAACGCATTACAAAACACCCCTTATGTGGAGAATCTTTCAAGCTGATGTCCTTTACCTCATAACCATAGAGTATCTTTTAATAAATCATATTTGATTGATATTTCAGTGGCCTGATTTCTTTGAGCTTGATCGATTTGTTTTATTTATGTAGGATGGAAATGGGAATCAGCTGGAGGACAAAACACCAAGCGAGGTATCGAGGCTATTACAAACAGTTAAACCGCACTCCTGTTTTTCTGCTTTTTTGTGTGTTTGTTTGGCCAAGTGTGAAAGCTGTTTATATATCTGGGTGTGGTACTGTATAGAGAACTGGTTCAATGGCCTGTAGTTGACATAAAAGTTACTTTTGTGAACTTTGAATAACATGATTGTTTGAACAGTACTTCCTGTTTCACAGTGGTAGGAAACACATGTTGTGATATGCGAAGAAATTATCTTCTCAGAAGTGATACAGAAGGGTGACAGATTAAAGGGTGGTTAAAAGTGGTTTGTGGGTCACTCAAAAGGGAGATATCTAAGATTTAATTGCCATTAATTTCTTCTGGCGACACGGTGGCTTACTGTTGCCATGCACCTCTAGGTCCTCGGTTCGATTCCTCTGTCAGGTCTGTGTGCATGGAGTTTGCATGTTCCCCCTGTGCTTGGTGGGTTCCCTCCGGGTTCCTCCTGCATGTCCAAGGACATGCCAATTTGGCTTACTGGCGTTTCCAAAGTGCCTGTCACATCGCCCAAGATCTTTAGCGGTCTGGCTTCAAAGCAGAAGGAGTCACTGAGAAGCTAGACACTGCTAGATTATCCATTGACACAGTCAAAGACACATCCTTATGAATTTTAGAAGCATGGCAGTAGTTTGCTTCCTACCTGGAAGGTTGGTCTCCACTGGTGTCCCATAAGCCTCAGTACTTCGTCCTATGCTGTTTTCCCTGTTTAGAAGAGGTCACATTGGCTTCGCTTGGCTTCTTCTACTGCTGTGGGGCTGCCTTCCTCAGACATTCATGCTTCTGCTCAGATCTTAGTATGTCTAGCATCTTATCATGGATGGCAGCTCATGTTTATGATGCAGGATCTTAAGATCTCCCTGGAGTAATCATGGGCAAAGCATGGGCTTTCACACTTCTAATTTGACATGTTTATGTTGAGTCCTCTTTTACAAAATAAAAAAAAGTGTCCATGTCTATCCACACAGGTCACACAAATGCTTGTTTTGTATTTCATGACACGCACCATCCAACCTCTGCAACTGATGCTGCATGATTTTTAAGCACTGATGTTTACCTGCAAAACCAAAAACAGACCCACAGCACCCACTTACCTCAAATTACTCATCACACCCTCACGCTGCTCCATTCTCCTTCCGATACTCTAGCACTGCTCAAACGATTCCGCCATCATCCCAAGAGCTGTTCATAAATTAATTACTACAGCCATCAATGACCTAAAGCAAGGGTTTTAATTATGAATTGGCTAACATTTCTTCAGCAACTGAATTATAGGGTGCTATCTGTTTTTGAATGTTGGTTCAGTGATTACATATGATTCCATTTTTCTCCTCTTTTGAAGTTATTAAGACAAAAAGGAAACTTTAAACCCACCTGTGGTGGACTTTCTGTCTGTTTTAAAAGCACTGACACTGAAGACTCCTTCCAAAGTTTTAACATTGTTTCAGATTTCAGTTCTGTACAGTAGGTCATTCCTGTGAATGAGCTGTTGCTATAGAAACAATCGTGTATTAGATCATCATAAACACCTCCTGACCAAACAGATTCAACAGTTCAGCTGTGCCGTGGTATAATGAGGATAATTAGTTCTGTGTACTCTGTTGTGAGTGTTAGATCTGTTCCCCTCATAATGGATTGTGTTTTTCAGGAGGTCTCTCAGCGACTGGTGAATCTCAGCGCTCAGCTGCATGCTCTGCAGGTCAGATTCAAGCCCACTCCATCTGAGTCATATTTGAATTTGTATCAGAATGTATCCCACATTCACATTTCCTTACCTGCGTATGTAATTAATCGAGCTCAGGTAGTCTGTTTTGGTCCCAAATTGCCTGTCATACATGAGTCACTCTTTTCCCAGGGGGTAGTGATTCAGCAGGACTCCGTCATGGAGTTATGCGTGCGCGAGGGCGGTACGTCTTTGTGTCGCCCGGTGCGGTCTCTTTCACGTGAAGGAACCGGAGAAGTGGGGACAGCAGGCGAGCTGGCACTGCTTCAGCGCCAACACAGCCTCCTGCAGGAGGAGCTCGTCCGCCTCAGAGGCGCTGATGGGAGACTCAAAGACAGCGAGAAGGTTCGGGCTCAGCTTGAAAAACAGCTGCGAGACTTGAAGTCCAACGGCGCCGCCCTGGGGGAAGGCATGGGAAGTTCCCAGGTACTGTTGCAGATATTTTGCTGGAAGTATAAATGAATGAATCAAACTTTGCCGAATTTAAAACTAAAGGCAATTGAATTATTTTAAAAAAAATTACCAGGAAGTGAATATGAGATAGCATGCATACTATATTTTAAAAAATGTATCTACTAATTATAAAGTAAACCTGAGTGTATGTAAGCGTACATAAATATTATAGACACAATAGTTGAAAAAAGTTAAATAAGGGATAACAATCAGTGGGGAAAAAATCCATGATGGTGTGATGGTGACTGTTTGCAACTTCATAATCTAATAGGAATGTGTATTTCAACGTGACATTTTAGTAAATTACCACTCTGTCGCTCTACCAGGCTTCACTGCATCGCAGAGAGAGTGAAACTGACACAAACCCTGACACACGACTGGCCAGTCAAACATCTGTGGAGCAGCTAGACGGTCAGCAGGACTGCAGCGACATAGACGTAGACGTAATCTCAGACGATGACGACGATGAAGACTTGAAGGTGTCACCGCGGTCGGAGAGCCCTAGAGGTCAGTATTCGGAGGACGTACAAGTATAGAGCTATTTTATTGCCCCAGTGTCAAGGGGACAAATGACAAAAAATACTCTTAGACCACGACAAGGCTCATGTGTGTTATTAGTCATTGCTCCTTTAGCGCACATGCACACAAGCTTTCATCCACTAATTCTTTGTTTATAGTACATAAACATACAGTGCACACCGATTTACCCTTGTATACTGTACATTTCATTTCAGTGGATTATACCTTAATACAAGCCTTTAGCAAAATCCTGTTATTCAAAATCCACAATTTATTTTAATGAAGCTGGGTTTTGAGGTGCTGTTATCAGCAGTTGCTGTTATTAAGGATGATCGTTTTTGGCAGCCGCAAAAAATAGGACAAATAAATGGTATCATGTAAGCCTTTTTTTTACCCCCCCCCCCCCCCCCCCCCCCAAGAGCAGGCAGTCTGGCAAATTCAGTAATCAAACACATATAGTATAATGATTTACTGTGTATCTGACGTTTCCCCCCTTTTAGTCTTTTTTTTTTTTTTTTAGCAAATTACATTACGATGTGATCCCAAAAATCTAAATCCCTAAATCTTTTTCTTTTAACATTATTCTGTACGCAGTAGGGATGGGGGGAAATTGATTTAGTTATGAATCATGTTTTTTTTATGGAGCAATTCACATATCGCTGACTCCAAAATCAGATTTTTTAAAAACTATATTTACCATGAACTGGTCGATCAGTAAGTGACCAGAACTGGGTGGATTCAGTTTGACTGGATGTGACCAGTAAGTGGTCGATCAGCCTCAGATATAAATGATTCGGTACCGAGCGGCATGGTAAAAGTTCATGATCTGCTTTTTCTCTGCCTGATCTGGCTTTTGAGGCAGTAAATCTACAGGTGGCACACTCCGAATTATTTACACATTTTCATCCCGTGTGGTATAAGGAATTGTTTGCCAAGTTTGTTTTGAAACAATAATTACGGTGAATGATAGAAATGCGCTAGTTAGTAAAAATTTACTTTTAAATTAAATGTTATACTCTTTTTCTACTTGAAGTTAGTTTATATTGATATATTTTTTAATGCTTCCCTTGAGGTTTAAGTGAGAAAACTAATGTTACAAGAAATGAGCTTCATTTAATTTCTCATTAAACAGCGCATTTACAAAATAGCATTTGGCAACCCGCATGTAGAGGGCTCTCGGGCCACTCCTGCATTGAGGAGATTTTAAGATTTAGTATGTTCTTGGGTTTGTACAAAGGTGTTTGTGCAAAGGTAGCCAGATATGTACATGCTGGAATCTGAACATTATAATGCAGAGTGAATTAAAATATTTAATTATGTAACTAGCAATCTCACACAAACCTCTGTGGAAATTAGCAACACACTAGTGAAATTTAGGTTAGATTTTTTATATACTTGTTCTTATTAAGGATGAAAATTATGGGATGTTTCAATTTATAATTTGGCCAATGGTTTATAGCAATCTTTTTTTAGGGCCCAAGCACTATGACAATGACACTATTACATCATGGTGTATGAAGGGCCCTCTTGTTCTTCCAAGGATTTTTTTTCTCCCAGCATCTGGGGCATTTTGGGGGTCTTAACATGCTCAAAAAGTCATGAAGAACGACAGACAGGATGGAATCTGCTGCCATTAGGATACCTGAGAGTCTGGGCCATGGGCGTGGCACGGGGCTCTCTCACGAGATTTGGATGCATAGCTCATACACACTTGCATGTATGCCCGGTAGACATTTAGAGCTCGTTAAGCTGAACAACTTTTACATTACAAGTTATGGGGTAGGGCTGGGCGATACAGAAATTTTTTTATCACGATATAATGTTTCATATAATTCGGTATCTGTAATTATTGAATATTTATTAATGAAGACCAGTAGAAAAAAAATTAGAATTTAACCACTTTATTTTAATTTACCAACATTACTAAGGCAAATTATTTTAATAGTCAAAAACAAAAAAAATTGAACAAAAATATCTTGTCTCTTATGTCCTATAATAAACTAAATATAAATGTTTAAGAGACTCTTAAACTTAATAAATAAAATGTTACAAAGTGTGTGAAATTGTAAAATGTAAACACTGAACACTAAAGCAAACTTTGAGGTAGATCAACATCTGTAATAATCACAATACACAGTAAACCTCAAACTCTGTAAACAAAACAAATTATAATAATCAAATATAAGCTTTCGAGTAGAGGAACCAACCATCATTATTCACATATACCTGTAAATTGCAACATTACAAATTGTGAGCAAGAAATTGGATTTAATGCTGTGAATGTGACTACATTACCCCCTATGCTAAAAGTTCTTTCTGAGGGGTTGCTGGTGTCTGGGATGCACAAGTATTTTTTTTGCAAGTTGGGGTATTTTTTGCACTATTGGGAAGCAAATCCAAAGAAACTATATGTGGATTATTATGCAACTATTAATTAACTTTACTCACAGATAGCTGAGTGTAATCGGTGGCCAAAACACAGAGTGCAGTTGTTGAGTGAAGCGGCTCACCATATTCGCCCCACTCAGTCGTGATACACACGTGGAGCAGCGCATCAGCTAGGGTTTGCGCAATAAATACACCAGTGGTGTTTCCGGGAAAATCTGCAGTGTCCAAGCATTTACTTTTTAGATTCCAGTTGTCATTAAAATGTACGCTTAATTTATTCTGATGTACGGGTCACACGTGCGGCTTGTCCAGACGGCAGCTCGCTCTCCACTGTTTTCCTACACTTTATAGTAATTCTTTTAGTATTTCTTTGGCAATGTAGTACGCGATCACATAGGTTATATCATTGTATCGCTTGGAGGATTTTTTTTATAAGGCATTAGTGCCGAGTACCTCTCCATCGCACAAGCAAGTTGCTTGTGTTTCCATACTTGGCCGGGATGTTTTTTTTTTTTTTTTCAAAGCTTACACACAACATTGTTCTGGTGTTGATCAGAAGAAAAGAAACCAAAAAAACTGGTGAGCTGATGCATCCTTTTTGATTCACAATCTCATCCCTACTGCGTGGCACGGCACTCATTTTCGCGTGTGTTATACTGACATGAGTTGGTGATGACACAACGCAGAGTGGCTGCGTAAGCTTATTGGCTGTTTTCTGGTCACTCGTACCACGCTCATTCATCGGGAGAACCGATAGACTGTTGAGATTAAGGCAAGGCGCATGCTCAGTCAGCCAGCCGCATTTTAATAAAACTATAGCGCTTCATACCGAATGTTTTTTTTATCGTTATCGACAATGGTCTACCGTCAATAAATACCGATACAGTTTTATCGCCCTGTCCTATTATGGGGTCTACTCAACAGAAAGTCAGTTATTTTGGGTTGTTTACAAAACGCACCCAATGGAATTTGATAAACATTTCCTAGGGAATTTGATCCGATCGCCACCTTTGCTTGCAACTATTTATTTAACACGCCAATTAAGTCAGCACAAGTTCTGGGTTCCTGTACCTAAGGTTCTATGTAGCCTTAAGAAGCCCTTTGTTGCCCTCATCCCAACTTTTTTTGAGACCTGCATCAAATTTGAAATGAATAAAGTAAAAGTGTAAAATTTCTCAGTTTAAACATGTCTTTATGTTCTATTGTGAATAAAATATTGACTCATGTGGTTGGAAAGTCTTTTAGATTTTATTCAAATTTAAAAACTGTCCCATTTTTTGGAATTCAGTTTGTATGAACCCATTTGATCAGACGGTTTTCTTGTCACCGTTTGGAATCAATGCCAACAAAGTGAGAACTTGGCAAAGAGGATTCCAAAGATGGCATCAATTTAGCTTTTCTTTTTGACAGATGGCAGCTTGTCTGCATAATAACAAGGCCAGGTGATTCTATCGCAGTTATCCAGGGTTCCATAAATCACAGCTACATACGTATCTTTAATTATGAGGATTTCATCATTAATTATTCCCCTTAAATACACTTCCAGTCAAAGGTTTGGAAAAACCTCTTAGCTCCATGGTCGTTCCTGATTTTTATTTCCTTCTACACTGTAAAACAATGCTGAAGGCATCCAAAATATGCAATAATCTCCTTTGCACACTTGATATAGAGATGTATCTGCTATTTATGATCTGGAAATCCTTCATAACAGCTCTAATCTACAGTAAGGTACAATAAGGTATAGTTTGTTAATTGGTGTTTTCTGAGGTATCTGGTAACTCTAAATAAACTAAGTTTTGGTCTTGCTTTCCTGAGGTGGTCATCATGGTGCTTGATGGGTTTTGCAAATGCACTTGACGATACTGTTCTTGCAAGAACCATTCCAGATTGTTGTTGTTGTTGCCGTTGTTACTTAATTACCTAATTATGTATGTGTTATCACAGTTGAAATCTTCATTATTGTTAAAGAAAGTAGAAAATAAATCACAGAATTAAAACTCAGAATTAGGAAGTGTGTCCAATTTTTTTGACCGGTACTGTGTATATTTTCTATTTCTAGACCTGCAAGACATTCCCGAGGAGAGCGAGTCATCAAACGAAGCTCGAGAACATGCTTTACACTGCTAATGATCTTCTACTGCACAGAATGTAGAACTTGAACCCAAAATAACTAAGCGGAACAGTCGCTACTCTGCCGAAGCACAAGACTCTATGAGCAAGTCTTCCTCTGAACTCCAAGGGAAGAACATACAGCTATCAATCTAATTATATCCATCTACTGACCTTGTTTCACTTTTCTTTTTTTGGGGGGTGTAATCCAGTCATTTTGATATCAGAGGACCAATAAGCGAATGCCAAAGCAGCCTGATTGTCTGCAAATAGCAGGACTTGTGTGATATTGCATGGGGAAAAAAATAGGTGTTAAATGAACACAGGAATCAACCAAACTTCAGGATTTACTTGCTAATGACACAAAGATACTGTAACATATATACAAATGAGTTTTTTTTTCATTAGTAGTGAAACTCTTGTGTGTTGCAAACTTTTCAAGATTTCGTTATTCGCTCTTAATTTGTAATTTATTTATTATCTTTTTTTGCTGACTGAATTACGTCTTCGATAAACATTTCAAGCACATGCTATTAGAAGCCATAACCTGTATGAAAAGAAACTTCTGTGCAAGTAAAAAAACAAAAAAAAACAATGTTTTTACTATACTTTATTGAGTTATATAACTTTGAGTTATTACAGGTTTACGTAAGCATGAGTGCTTTTAGTAAGGTATATTTTATATATATCTTATACATATTCGTGCTTTAGGATTTAAGATTATATTTCACTGTTATTTTGGTTTAGGTTCATAGGAGATGATTCACTGAGTTGTTTACTGTTACACTTATTAACATACATATATATATATATGGTGCAAAGGTCTTGAGCCCTTGAGCTCATTTCTTCGCATTAAATGATGTAGACTAAATGAAAGAACCGAGAACAAATGTTTTACTGCGATGTGCCTAAATATTTTTTACAATTTAAAAACTGATTGTTTATGTAACAGCTTCAGCAGCAACCTCGTTTCCCCTCTCATCCGTCCCAATCACTCAGCATTCAGCATCAGCAGTATACTAATCACCGGCCTGAACGTCTGTCTTCATCTGCACCTGTTTCTCTCTGATTTATGCTACTGTGTGGCTTAACGCACAAAAAACATTCCTCTGAAACTGCTCAGGTACAGGGACTGGACTGAAAACGAGAAACCTTCAGGAAGCCTGGAGAACTATTTGTTCAAGGAAGTCTTGAAGAAAAAAAAAAAAATATATATATATATATATATATATATATATATATATATATGAAGAAATGAGGCGGGCTCAAGACTTCTGCACAGTACTGAACATGTATATGTGTATACATCTATATCTATTATCAGTTGCTGATTTCTTTCTTTCTTTGTACATCTATGTTTTGGTTTATAACTGTACAATTTAACAGTGCCATAATAGCTGGTTGTGTGTACAGGTGAGGTATTTTAAGCTCCGATTTCAGGAAACAAAACACAGAAATTATCGTAGGCTTTATATAACATTTCTGTTTACTTACGAATGAACGAATTTGTATGGAAATTTTGAGGAAGATTTAAATGCTTTATTAATATTTGGTCAAAATACTACAATACAACAGTATAACTCAAGGCTATTGTTATGGATTTCAGAATTAAAGTATTTATGGACTCCATTAGTGATGCACAATACACCAATATTGTTTTATATATATATATATTTTTTTTTTCTTTTTTTTTTTTTCTTTTCCAAAGTCATTTACTTGGATCTTTTGTTACGGCACTGCTCATGCATGGTGGGAAAAAAAAACTTCCTGTACCAGCCAGATTATAGTCAGGTTAGACCCCTATTTCAACCTGATGTCACGTCACACACTCACACAACATGCTTTAGTAATCCACAGCATAATGTCAGCCAAGAGACAAATATTAATTTATCAAGACGTGGTCAGGCATTGTACTCAATCTGTCTGTATTATTGCAGACGTAATGATAAAATCTTTTCTGTACCAGTTGCCGTCTTTCTAATTTACAGCCACAGACACTCAAGCCCACTCACTCACACACTACCTCATTCATCATCCAGAGCAGGAGCAACGCTTTTAAATGCAGTTGGACTGAATGAATGAGAGAGAAAGAGAATAGAAGGAGCAAATAAATATAACAAATTTATATCAAATTCTAAACATAATATTTAGTGTATCGAGTACTACACATACTGTACATATGATGTTTAATGGGAAGAGTTTATTACAAATGTTTAAAGTCAAAGAGTTTAAACAGATTTCTCAGTGATCATTTGGAGGCATGCAGTTCTATTGTAATGTGATCAAAATGTTTCCGAATAAAAGACAAAAAAATTAACAGGTTGTGTTGTGAATTTTACAGATTATTTGCGCAGATCAAGTATTTTCCTTCTCCCAGACTTCCCCTGAGGAAATGCTTTGTACAGTGCCATGATAAAGTATTTGCCCCCCTTTCAGAAATTTTATTATATTTTTTTTTTTTGCATATTGGTCACACTTACATGATTTTATAACAAAATGTAATAAATATAAAATGCAGTTTTTAAAATGATTATTTCATTTTTAAGAGAAAAAATCTGTCCAAACCTGGCCCTATGTGAAAAAGTAATTGCCCCCAAAACATTTGCGAATAACTGGCATAACTTGAATCTTTAACATTGCAGTGGATAAATTTTGGCCCATTCTTCTTTGTAGAATTGTCCTAATTTAGCCCCAATGGAGGGTTTTCAAGCATGAACGGCTTGTTTAAGGTTCACTCAGTTGGGTTCAATCCAGACTTTTAATCCTGACTCTTGTCGGCACTCAACTGTTTGAAAAAAAATGGCAATGACTCTAACATCGCTGTGGATAAATTTTGGCCCACTCTTCTTTGCAAAATTGTCCTAATTGAAGCACGAACGGCCTGTTTAAGGTCATCTCAATTGGATTTAAGTCCGGACATCATTTAAAAACATGCATTTTGTATTTATTCGGGTTATTTTTGTGTATGATTAACAATAGTTTGGTCTCCTGAACCATTTAAATGATCAGGCAAGGGGGCAAATACTTTTTCACACCTCTGTAGATCCTTTGATTTTGATGTTGATTTCCTGAATTTACCATAAAAGTAAAACTGTAGAATCCCTGTGCCAATTTTACACCAAAGTCATCGCCTAAAATTATCCCCTCATCCACTTTGACCCTTAAACTACAAAGGGCACCTTCTGCCTTTCATTATGTAAAAAAGCAAAGTGCTTTTATTATATTTGTAAGAATTACATTATTTACAGACTATAAAGGGATATACTATTATTCCTGAGGGCTGTGTTATAACAAACACACACACCCAGTAGGATAGATCAGGCAGTGTGTCCACTGGAATGCCATGCATGTACTGCACGACCGGGGGACGACGACACACACTAACACACACACACACCTGTGCCTGTCACAAATGAGCTTTGTCTTATTATAGCAGATGCCATATTCCCTCCCTCACCCTTGATCCTTTCTTTTGTCTCATATGTTATATATAGAAACTCGGTGTTGTACTTATATTTAAACAATAGACATGAAGGAATAAAAATTAAAAGAAGAGAAGGAAAGTTGCAAAAGAGAGAACTGAAATGGAATACAACACTAAAAACAACAACAAAAAGAACTATATATGATAAAGCGTCTAAAATCTTTGCTGCATCGACAATTTTTTATTATGGCCAAGGGTCTGATTGGTGCTATGTTTGTATTAGGTACCTACATGGATCTGGTGAAAACTGGGTGGGTGCAATAAAGAGGGCATAGTGTAATTACGATGGGAGGGGAAACATCGCCCCCTGATATAAAGGCCCTCCCCTTATCTCCAGCTGAGTTTGGGCTCCTTTTCCCTTCACTCCCTTCCTCTTGTCAAAGTCGGTCAGCTCCATCCATCTGTCTGATTCCCTCCTGCTCTTCAGGACATCTTTTCGTTTTTACCTTCATCTAATTCTCATACTTTAAGCACCACTCAGTCACAACAGCCAAGATGGAGGCCATCAAGAAGAAGATGATGATGTTGAAGCTGGATAAGGAGAACGCTCTGGACCAGGCGGAGCAGGCCGAGACCGACAGGAAAGCGGCAGAGGAAAGAAGCAAACAGGTGAGACAAAGTCTTGGTCAAGAGCGTATCTTGCATATGGTGTCATTTTCCATGGGATATACAGCAGATAGCCAACGGTAAGTGTATTTCAATGCAAATGGAATTTCATGGCTATGGTAATGACTAATACAATTTCAAGCTAGATTTTTACATTAAGCCATTTGCATGAAAGGCAGCCAAGTAAATAAGCCTGTCAGACGTCTGTTAAGTGCTCGTGGAAGAATGTAAAGGAAGCAGGGAACTCTGGATCGTGAGACATGTGGACTTCCAATGCACACTATCTCTATGCACAGATGTCCTTCCACACATAGGAGCTGGAAAAGACATGAACTTGTAATGAGGTGGCAACTTAGCCAGGGTCTCCCTGGAGCATTATTATTTACTCCATTACTTACATTATTATTTACTACATTACTTGTTTTCCAGCATGAAGATGAGTTGATTCAGATGCAGAAGAAGCTAAAGTCTACCGAGGATGAGCTCGATAAGTATTCCGAGGCCTTGAAGGATGCCCAGGAGAAACTGGAGATAGCTGAGAAGAAGGCTGCTGATGTGAGTGACACCAATCCACTAAGCACAAATGCCATAGAAAGAGTTCCATCACACCATTAACACCCCCCATCCCCCGTCCCAAAATCTGTCTCAAGTCCCTGTCGTTCATTGTATCTCTTTATCCCGGCACAGTTGCCTGTCTTGCCATCTTTTTGGACTCTCCTCCCACCATTACAACCACTATCCTTGTAATCGCTTCTCAACATGTCCATAGGTTCTTCAAAATGGCAGGTTCCATAGATGTGACGGTAAATCTTATTTACGCCAATCCGTGTGTGCTCAAGTTGCGTAGTTACTGCATAGTTAGACCACTGCAATCAGAGGGTAATAAATCAGTGGGTGCTAGCCAATCAGGAGACTTTCCCCAGGACTACATTGGGTTTCTAGCCCAATGGAAGACATCTGGGAAATAAGTCTCATTTCCTAATCCCTCATTGTTTCCGCTTGCACTACAAAAATTACTTCAAATTCTATTATTTATTAATTAATTAATTTATTTGATCAAATCACTTTTCACCATGTACCAGTGTTTGCCTTTTAGTCCCAAAGTTTCTATTCAAATGTACATTCATGTTCTGTGCGGCATTACCGTATCATTCTTTCACTAGCGGGTGCTGTGTTAAAATTAGTTACAGGAGTCGTCTCTTTTTCTCTCTTCCTTTTGTTCTCTTCTTTGTTTCCACCCTCATGATTAACTGTTCCGTCAGAGGTCTGGATATAGCAGGTCCACCTGTTGTCATAATGTGTGTCCTTCGAGTTATTCATGGAGTGAATGCAAGGGGAGGGGGTTAACGCTGTGTGTGTGTGTATGTATGATCGTTTTTTCTTTTTTTTTAAAGACATGTCTCCACTTTGGAGTCTTTGGCAAAATGATGACTCCTGTATATAGTAATAAACGTGACCAGGAGTGCATAATGATGATTTCGCAAAACGTAGATATTTCCTCATTATAGCAGACATGTGTGTTGGCTTGGGCAATGAAGACCCCATTGTTCAAACGCTGTGTTCAGGGTCATCTGAAAAAGATTTTTGGCAACTCAACCAGTCGTCTTCCATCGGAGTCCGAGTGCGTGTTGCCATTGCTACAGCTGTCACTTTGATTCCTGTTTAAACCCCAACCAAGCTGTTACTGTCTGCCAATACAAAATCAATAGCTTTCCAAGTTCCAAGAACTATCAGGCGCATTATCTTACGGCATGCACGAAGAAGCTGACAGACGGGCCGTGCCACATGCGTTGATCTCCCCCACCCCCCTCCCATCCTTTTGAAGGACAATGTAATTCGAGGTGTAGCTCCCTAAGTCCACAAAGATCAATCTATTTGTTCAGCTGGACTGACTCCCTGCCCTCAACTATATATAAATAATTACATTAGAGGCATACAGGTACAAATTTAGTATCATGATATCATTTAATTGTACAAAAAAAAAGTTTTTGTAAAAACAATAATAAAAATGAAGGAAAGTGCTACAATATTTAAGATATCTAATGTTTTTTTTTCTAAAAAGTGTCTAGTATTAATTCTAATAATAATAGACACTCTTAATCTATGAATGTAAATGTAAATAAAAATATAATGTACATTTATGGCGCTTGGCAGACGCACTCATCCACAGCGACTTACATCTTAATTTCATTGTACGTCTGATCAGTTGAGGATTAAGCGCCTTGCTCAAGGGCCCAACAGGCGCAACTTGATGGTTAAACCTGGGACCTGCTGAACCCTTGTTCAGTGCTTTAACCACTAAGCTACCCCTGTCCCAAATATCATGACAATGTGATTCTCACCCTATGTGAGGTTTTCTGGAACAGACTTTATACAGGATAAAGTGGTGTAGACTCTATACCAGCTGATTGATCGTACACCAAACACCTAAACTATTAAAGCCTACTATGGAGGTCCCCTTGAAAAACAGCTCTGAACCATCAAGGCATGGACTCCACTAGTTCACTAAAGGTATGCTGGGGGGGTCAAAAGGAACATCCACATGAATCCAGGGCCATACTTTCACTAGTTTGGGCATCTTTGTCCTAGTGAAGAAAAATACTTTGTATAAATCCTAGTGCCTAGTTCCAATGTTGAAGCAACCGTTTGGGGAAGAACCACCCAAGTGTGATGGACATGTTTCCACAGGATGTTTTTACAGTAGTCCTCATGGCAATTAGATACATTTTTATAGCAGACCAGCATTTTTTGTGTGTTTTTTTTTTTTTGGTAAGTCCTATACAGCAGCTCACTATATCAGTTAAACTTTGAAAGGCTATTGGTACATCAATGATCCACCATGACTGTAACTCAGGATGAAGGTGTGCAAATTGGTGATAAGGGCCATGATCGACTAGTAGTTAACTGTGAATGGACTGCATGGGGTATTAAGCCACGTTAAGTAAAATTCCAAACCTTTTACAGCTGTAAATTACCTGGTATTAATTTCATGTCTTTGGACTGTGGGAGGAAACCAGAGTACCCCAAGGAAACCCACCAAGCACTGGGAAGAACATGCAAACTCCACACACAAAAACCCAAGGCAAGTTTTGAACCCGGACCCCAGAGGTGCTAGGTGACGTGCTAACCACTATGCCACAGTGCTGCCATAATTTTCAATAGTACACATTCAATATTTAATTTCAGTAATGTGAAATTTTCACAGAACAGCCACAGGTACCCAAGATGCCTACGTTACCAGGGTAACACACAGAGGAAATGATGTCTGTCTGTTTGATGTCGCAGTGTGTTCTGAATGGAGGAATTTGGTATAGTGGGACGTTCCCTTAACACAGGGAGTGGGGAGTAGGGAGAACACTTTAAAGTACACTGTGGAACGGGACACAGAATAAGATTGGTGAGGAATCCTTAAACCTTGCTGTCTAATTAGTAAAAAATGACTAGCCTAGATATATAAATATGGTTTAAGATAAGACTGCAATCCTGAACACTTTCAAAACTGGCTATAGCCTCTTGCCGTGGCCTCAAGCGCCATCTACTGGTGTGTTTGTAGTAACGCACATCATCCTGATTTGTCATATTGATGTACAGCCTTAAGTTTCTGAAAGAATGATAAAAATAGAACAAAATCCAGTTAACACACAACATAGCTTGGGTATTCAAACATTTTACACCCACTTATTAGAATTCTGATAATAATATACTAAGCAATAATGCAATAGAGGCGGCGGTGTAGTCCGAGTTAGCGCTATGAACTTGCATGTTCTCCCCGTACTTGGTGGGTTTCCTCTGGGTACTCCGGTTTCCTCTGACAGTTTAAAGACATGCAGATTAGGTTAATTGTTGGTACAAAATTGCCCGTAGCATGTGTTTTTGTGCCCTGCGTTGGATTGGCACCCTGTTCAAGGTCTCCTGGAATACGTTTCTAGGCCCCCATGACCCTGTACAGGATAAGTAGAGTATAGAAGATGAATGAATGAACAGTGATATAAATGGATGTTATTTAACTAAAGATACAGTAGTTACATACAGTACCGTATTGTGCAACACTAATTTTAGTTTAGTTTTCCCAAACTTTATTATTGTATTATTTTATCATTTGTTTTTATTTTTATTGAATCAGTGCAAAAACTTTTCTGATTTTCAAACATCAGTACTCCATTACAAAATTAAAAGTTACAATTGTAAGCCAGATAATTATAATCAACCACTTTTTTAGACAAAAAAAAAAAAAAGGAAGCTGCTGGGTTTGGCATGCAAAAAAGGGAGCAGGTGCAGAATCCTCAGGAGAACTGTGCATGGTTCCTCAAAGCGTTGTGTCACACAACTGACACAAATACTGACTTCGCTTCATTAATTACTGTTTCCCAGGCTTTTTAGTTCATTTATTCATTTTGAAGTCAGCATTGCTCTAGAACATTTATCTGCATATGCCTAAGACTTTTGCACATTTCCGTACATCACTGAGTGTGTGAATGCATGCGTGACCTCCAATGGACTAGTGTCTATTTCATGCTCTGACAGGCTTTGGATTCACCCTGACACAGACAAAAACCATTAGTAAAGATGAATAAATCAATCAAAAGATATATAACATATAACAGTTGCAAGTTAGTGAAAAGAGTCAAAATCTAGCCACAAAATGTGTCTCCATCTCCTGGCCTGGTTGTAGTATGTCAACCCTCTTACAGGATCACACAGTAACAATGGGAAAACCTTGACAGGGAACAGGAAGGAGTGACAGGATATGATAACTACGGCAAGGTCAAACATGCTCCACTGCAACTACACCAGGGTTTACTGTGTTACATTTAAAGTTGCACAACCTGCTGTCAGGGGTGACACTGGGACAGTGGAAATAATTGCCATCTAACAGCTCCATGGAGATTCAATCTGTCCTGCGTTTCATATGTTCTTTCCTCTGGGATCTCCAGCTTCCTCCTACAGAATTCATCATGCTTCATCTTGTTTTCACCCTTTTGATTGCTACACATATGACGGTGTCTAATGCTATCTTTTATTTCTGTGCAAGGTCTGTTTGCATTGGGAAGCGCTAACGCCCAGTTTCGGAGACTGGATTTCTTATCCTATTTGTTAGTGAGTTTAAAATAGGCCAGACTTCAAAACTGTTGGGAAAGATGTTTCTCCACTGAAGACCTCTGTTTTGAATTTATCTGAAAGGTAATATGACATGGTGGCATAGAGGTTAGCATTGTGGCCTCGCACCTCCTGGGTTGAGGGTTTGGGTCCCTCCTCAGATCTGAGTGCAAGAAGAGGGGATGTTCTCCCTGTGCTTGGTTGGTTTCCTCTGGGTACTCCGGTTTCCTCCCACAGTCCCAACTACACAAGTAGTGTGCCGTGCAATGGATTGGCACCCTGTGCCCAGGGTGTACCCTGCCTCGTAGGGTAAGTCCCCTGGGATAGGCTTCATGCCACCCTGTACCGGTTAAGCAGTATAGAGAGTGAGTGGGCCCTAGTTTTTGGTCCAAGGGGTTATACTACAAGTAAAACTAAAAAGAAGCAAACCTAAATCCAGAGGTGGAATAAAATGTTTTATTTGGTATTTGGATTGTAGGTACAGTATATACATATAAACATGTACATTTATGGCATTCGGCAGACCCCTTTATCTAGAGCAACTTATCTTATAGTTATAGCAACTTATAGTTATCTCAGCAGTTAAGGGTTGAGGGCCGTGCTCAAGTACCCAACAGTGCTGTGGTTTGAACCCATGACCTTATGATGATATTCCAAAACCTTAACCAATGAGCTACCTACTGTATATGGCCCGAAGCTTTGTGAACACCTGATCATTCCATCCATATTTGCTCTTTACCATCACATTCTAGATTTAGTCCCCCTAGGTCAACCCGAAGGTTTTCGTCAGGCTTGGGGTCAGGAATCTGTACATGACACTCAGGTTCTTCCAGTCCAAGCTTATTGTCACGGAGCTTGCTTTGTGCACAGGGGCATTGTCACGCTGGAACAGGTTTGGTTTCAAGCCCTTAGGTCCGGTGTAGGGAAACTGGAATCCTGCAGCTTATACATTTGTTTGCTTCCAGTGTTGTGGCAACAGTTTGGGGAAGGAAGACATGTGGGTGTGATGGTCAGGTGTGTACACGTTTTCGGCCTTGCGGTGTGTCAGTGCGTGGATGACAGACCATCAAGAATATGCATGTGTAACAGATCCAAGCAAAAGCTGTCATGTAACACTCTCTCACAGCCACCTCATACACAGCTTGTATATGTTTTGCAGCTGAAACATCAAATGACTTTGTCTACATGAGGGCGCAAAAATGACCGCTCATTAGAAACTTTGTAGAAGTAAGGACACCGTTCATGGCTTTATGGATGGATGGAAATTTTACTTGAGATAAGTGTATTTTTGATCCGTCCAGCTGTGAACTGAATGTTAGACATCGTAGTAGTAGAATTCTTGCTTTAATATGAATCAATAAGACAAGCAATGAACAAGATAAACTTACCCGAGGTTGTTTTTGTTGTTAGCCTTTCGGCTACTCCCGTCCAGGGTCGCCATTCGATCCGCGCAAAACAACTTTGGCACAGGTGATCCCCTTCCTGATGCAACCCTCCCAGTGGCAATGCTTCCAGAGGCTTCAATATGGGCATTGAACTCGGGCCTTCCGCACGGCAGGCAAGAAAAACATCACTGAGCCACCAATGCATGGTGGTCACGCCTGCCATGCTACAGATTACGCATCTATTTTTAATCAGAATAAAAAAATATTTATATCATTCAGGCTTGAGTAAGAAGGATGATGCAGGTGTGACACACTTGTGCATGTGGTAACTATGATACCTATAAGTGTGTCAGTGTGGTTCAGCATCCTGGATCATTTCACAAGAGGGAAAGACGTCTATGACTCAAAATCCAAGAGTATTAATCTTCCTCATGCTTGATATGACAGACTCATTATTTGAACCATAGGAATGCTGCTGTGTAACACGTCCGGTTCTGAGAGTGAACTTTTCTATAGTAATGAAAAAAATAAAAATAAATCAAGACCAATAGGGCTCGAGACAATCCTGTATAACCTTGACGTCGCGCGTGCAGCTTTGGTGCCACACCTTAAACCGAGGAGTTTAAGGAGCGGTCTTGGAATGCTTCTGGTGACGTCACTCACCTGTGACTTCACGGGTCCGGCCAATCAGCTTTCAATTGGAGCGCGTGATATCTGATCCAGGATCGGTTGAACGTGTCGTCGGGGGCTGGGTGGAGCGAACCGGAAGTGGGGTGAACGCCAAAAAAAGGGTGGGGGGAGAATTGAACAAACTCTGCAGAAAGACAGATTTAAGGTGAGGTGAGGAAAGGGAAGAGAAGATTGTGTCGCGGAACAACAAAAAACGAACAATATATATTTACAATAGTGATAATAGCAAGAAATTGAGCGGGAGTCCAGACGCGGAAGAGAGTGTGAAAATTTGGATAAGTTGCCACGTCCTACTGAAAGAAGAGAAAGCGAGAGAGAGAGAGAGAAAAAAAACAACAGCTTCATTCTGCGCTTCCTGTTTATGTCAAGGACAAAAAAACCGTGAGAGTCGTGAGCACTGACTATCTAAAAACAAACTGAAAGAGGGATCATCTCGTCTGCTGCTTCTACTACGACTCGTGCTACAAGTTGACTCGTTGGCGGGGCGTTGGTTTGTTCTCCCCCAGCCCTCCCCAACACTCATCACTCTACTGTGCACAGACTCTCCACAGCTTCAGAAGGAAGGATATCACCCCAATCCCTTCATCACACTACTCTCCCCCTTTTTTATATATATATTATTATAATAATTTTAAAAAGTATACATCATATTTAAAATGGCCGGAACGAACAGCATCGACGCGGTGAAGAGAAAGATTAAAGTTTTGCAGCAGCAAGCGGACGAGGCAGAGGAAAGGGCCGAGATTTTGCAGAGGCAAGTCGAGGAGGAGAAGCGCGCGCGGGAGCAGGTAAAAAAAAAAACTCAGCGATACAATGTTTCAAAAACAAAAAGCCGTTTGATTCACCACGCGGTTGATTGACAATTCGGTCGGTTTACGCTTTACGTCCTGCTTTGAAGATTGCTGCGCCGTGTAGTCACACTCTTTTGAAGTCATTTCCGTCCAAATAGTATGTGAATATATATAAATGTGTCCGTTTTTACGTAAAATATGATGTTGGATTGTACGAGAAATGTTTGTTTATTTATTTATGTATGTATTTATTTATTTATTTTTAAACTTTAACTTTATATATATATATATTTTTTTTTTTAAAAAAATCTTTTTATTCATTTATTATCGTGGAGAGAAAAAAAAGAATGAACCTCAGTCGTGCAAACTCGTTTTTTTTTTTTTTTCTTCTTCTTCACCGCTTCCATCCTGTTTGAATCAGGAAGCACGAGCTCGGACCTCACTGACTTTTCGGACACCTGAGCCTCTCCGGAGACCAGGTGTGCCATGACGCTCAGGTGCACTCGGACCCATTTTCGCATTAATTCCACACCTCCCCGGGATTGTAGAAATGTCTCAGATGCCTCCCTAGTGCACTTATTGGTGATGAGCTCACCTCCTTGGACTTTGCAGTTCCTCATACCTTATTAGGAGCGAAACGCCAGTCTTGGTGAGCGATTGCGTCACATCCGGGCTGAGCAAGGGTGCATGTTTCTTTTTTCTTTCTCTCTTTTTTTAAAAACACTGTCGTGGTGGTGTGTTATTTAGATGATGCATGAAGACAGGCTTGTTTTTTTTGTTTGTTTTTTTAGTTATTATTTATTTAAATAAACTGACTTCTCTGAACATACTGTACATGGTCATTAAAATTATGTGTAGTGCAAACTGTTTGGTTTCCCCGAGCCAAAATGTGAGAGTGTTTGTCACTTCGTTAAGTCACACATTCCCAACTCTCCTTCACATTGTGCATGCACTGGAACACAGGAAGTCTTGATGGTTGGCTCGTGTGCATTAAAAAAAAAAAACAAGGTGTCGGTACACGACCTGGACAATATGTGACTCGTCCTCGTTGTATCCTCCCTTTGTCATTCATAATTGTGTTAACATTTGTTTTCTGTCTGTGTATGTGTGTTGTAGGCTGAAGCCGAGGTGGCCTCTCTGAACAGGCGTATCCAGCTGGTTGAGGAGGAGCTGGACAGAGCTCAGGAGAGACTTGCGACAGCCTTACAGAAGCTGGAAGAGGCGGAGAAGGCAGCAGATGAGAGCGAGAGGTACGTGTGCGCACACGTCCGATGACGAAACGATCCGGGCATCCATTTGAGTCCTGTTCACACCTGGTATTATCGTCAAGCTCAGGTGTTCAGGACAGCTGTATAGTTTCCAAGCGTTTCAAAACTCGTCCCACAGTGTTGCGCAACGGCGTTGTTTCCTGGGATACACCGAGATGCCTACCTGTTAAATTATCATATGGCCCTTGGGCTGTCTCTAAACATGTTTAGTGTGATCATATATTTTCGTATCTTGGTTTCGTCATGAAACCAATGTTGTTGCTTCTGTAAAACAGGGGCATGAAGGTGATTGAGAACAGGGCGCTGAAGGATGAGGAGAAGATGGAGTTGCAGGAGATCCAGCTTAAAGAGGCCAAGCACATTGCCGAGGAGGCCGACCGCAAGTACGAAGAGGTGAGCGTTACACTCGTCCCTGAACTCAAGTCCTGACTTGAGTTCAGCATATAGGCGTGCATTAGCCATCTGAAGAATGTAGAGGTCACACTCGCGTGTTTAAAATGTCACCCATCCACCATCTGGATGGTGTGGCTCATGCCGGAATTTGGAAGTAATTGGCTGTGTGTGTGTATACAGGTGGCTCGTAAGCTGGTGATCGTCGAAGGAGAGCTGGAGCGCACTGAGGAGAGGGCCGAGCTCGCCGAGGCGTGAGTCATGCATCTTTTAAACTGACAGATCATCTTCTGTGAACTGTGCTTTATTAGTGCAGTGACTCTGCAGCTGAGCCGTGTGTTTCAATCAAGCTAAATCGTTTAGGCATGAGGGGGGAAATGCATTTGCATGTTATTATCCTAACATTCTGCTGTGTTTTGTGTTTTGTCTCGACTGTCCGCCCCCCCCCCCCCCACCCCCCCCCCATGTCCCTTTTGTTTTTGTGCATGTTTGACCTCCTTTGAATAAAACTAACAGTAAAAAGAAGCAGTTGGAGGAGGAGCTAAGAGTGCTGGACCAAACACTGAAGTCTCTGCATGCTTCTGAAAACAAGGTAGAATCTCTGTGTGTGTGTGTGTGTGTGGAGATCCTCTGATATAGTCGGTTTCTATGTTGTGTTTTGCGTGAAATCAGAACAAATGACGTAGCGCCTCCGTGACCATTTTTATCGAGGCAGGTTTAGCGAGTCGAACATGCATTCCTGTGTGTGAATGGGTGCATCTTTATTGTTGAAAATGAAGCAAAAAAAAAGTCTTCAACTTCCTCCAGCCATGGCCATCTTTCATCTCTGCTCGTGCTGGTTTGCATAGCTTTCAGTCTGTCTTTCACTTTCCTCCTACTTTATTTCGGCAAACGGTCTTGCAATCAGGATTATGTGTGTGTGCATGTGTGCATGCTAGATTTTTATTAAGACGGAAACCATGGCCAGCTCCTCACAGCATGAACAAGCACGAACAAGTGCTTCTTGCATGACAGTGCCACATTACCACCGGCACGCTGTGCATTCGCCAGGAGCAGCTCACACAACCGAGAATCTGAACACACACGGTTTAGGGCTTGTTCAGTCACCCCACGATAAAAATCCATCTGTAGATTCTTGTTAAATTTCTCACCTAAAAAGCGTCACCTGCACTCCACTTGTCTCTCACTGTTCACTTTTCCTGAGCTTTGTTCTTCACTGACTTTGTATTCATACTGTTTCTGTGCATACTCCTCCCTTCATGGCCTTCTCTTCCTTTTCCCCCCCTCTCTCTCTCTCTCTCTGTGTGCTGCTTTCCCCGAAATCAAAATTACTCGTCCTGCTTTCAGTAAATGCGCCGAGCTGGAGGAGGAGCTGAAAAATGTCACCAACAATCTAAAGAGTCTGGAGGCTCAGGCCGAGAAGGTAGGCAGTGTGTGCTGCATGAACTTTTAGTGGACCAGCGAGTGTATTTATTTTATATCTCTCAAGCCACACATGTTTTACTTTGATCCTACAGTATAGGCATCGCATATCTTCAGTCATGTTCAGGTGACTTCTACATTGAAACTAAACCCCAAATCTTATAGCTTTGGCACGTGAAGACTAAGCTGTCACTGATAGCAAATGCAGGTGATGACCCTGACCCCTACCATGTTATTTAGCCCACACATCACCCTGGATTTAAAACTGTAAATGAGTCGCTTCAAAGCGCATTCGTGGCATTTTCATCTGAAATATTAAATAATCCACAAGTATTTTGGGCAATGTGTACGACTTAACCGGATTCAAATGATAATGAAAACAAGCATGTGCTGCAAAGATGTATTTGTTTTTTTGCATTGAGTCTTGTTTCGTGTTATAAAACGGGCGCATCCGTTTACTTTACATCAGTCAGTTTTTGCTCATCATTAAATTCACAAAATCACTTTTTGAGTACTTTATTATATTCAAGTTCAAGAAAATTTACTGTTAAAAATACTGTGGTTTCTACTAGTAATGGAAAGTTTGAATCATTTTAGTGACTCGATTCTTTGAATCACGTTCATCAAAATGAACAAATCTTTTTTTGAGTCATTTAGTTAATTTCATTCTTTTGACCAGAAATAAAATAAAATGTTACATTATTAATAAACAGTAACCCAACACGTCTACATATACAAATTTTGACTATAGTTCCAGTAATGAAAATATTACAATGCAGCTAAGGACATGTTATAATAAACAGAATGAGCCACTCAACATCATATCTTCTAGTCCGAGTCGTTTGTTCTTTTGAATCTATTGCACTTCATAGCGTCTATGGGAGTCACGTGACAAAATAACGAACGACTCGTTCCAGAAGAGTCTTTTTTTGAGAACCGTTCAATTCTGTTTCCTGTACATAACCTACGGAGGTGTGGCGATGATTCGTGCATGCGCGCTCAGTAGAAACTGAACGAATCATTCTCAGAGACTACTCGTTCTTATGAGTCACGTTAAAGACTCGTTCAAAAAGAATGAATCGTTCATGAACGACCCATCACTAGTTTCTACCCAGTCTGGTTCCAGAGTTGTTGTTGATGGCGTTAAATCAAAATTGTGATTTTGATACTGCCTAGCTTTAATCTGTCACATCACTGTACAGTGAAACACTTTATTCTTTTCTAGATTCTAGGGACAATCTTATCATTTTGATTCATACACATTCACATTGCATACAAACTTACTTCTTTTGATTGTGTAAAGCTGCTTTGCGACAATGTCAATTGTTAAAAGCACTATAAAAATAAAATTGATTTGATTTATTCTTCACATATCCCAACTACTTTTTAATAGGCACTTATAATTCAGCGCTTATACGGGGCCCCTGGAGTAGACCGGGTTAAGGGTCTTCCTCAAGGGCCCAACAGCAGCAACTTAGCCAAGCTGGGGCTCGAACCACCAACCGTAACACACGGAGCCACTGCCACACTTACAGTACCAACATCAAACTTGGCTCTTGTGTGTAGCACAGATTTCTCTCCTATCTTGAATAGGACCTTAGGTTATTCATGATATATTTTCAGTTCAGCAGACAAATCTGACCCAAGATTGTGGTACATGTTTGGGTTAATTCTGTTCATGAAATCTGTAGATTCATCGTTTATGTGCCTCTAATGAAAATCTTGTGTATTGACGTAAAAAAAAAAACTAGTTTTTCACGTTTCTCTGTGACGTGTATATTTAAAAATGCATAGAAACCACTCCAACACCTATTATCAAAATGCAGCCACCTAAAAAAAAAATAATAATAATAATTTAGTTAGTAAAAATAAATGTAACGCATTGGCAGGGTAATAAGGTTGTAGCCAAACGTTGGTGTAATTCCTTTTCCAGTTATACAGGTTGTTCTGGTCCTCATTCTTAACTTCTTGAAACCCAAATTTTCCTTATATGATATAAGGACAAGACGTTTTCTTCCCACCACGCTGTCATTTAAGGGGAAACGTTAGGGACATTACGTCAGGTACAAGGACGAGAAATTGCAGAAGAGTCTTGATTTCTGGACGTTAAATAACTTGTTTCTCTCCATGGTCAGTGAAATCAGGCATGTTCGAGTTTGAAGCACACTCGGACACTATTGTGCAATAATATTAATATTATGAGCGTCTATATTTGGAAGAAGCCGCCTCCATCGCTTTCCTATATCCAATCGAATCCTTTTAATTCTCTAGGCAGGAAATTCCTGCCTGGTCATTTGGACATGAAGTGATGAAGTGCATGCCTTCACAAGTGGTTTTTACTGTAGCTGTGTTTCTTCATCCACGCTGAAAGGCCAGACATGTCCAGTCACATGAATTACATTCAGCTTTATGGAGGGAAGTGAGCACCAAATGTTCGTCACTAATAGCTTTATCCAGGACTTCATTGTCCTGGAGGTTAAAACTGTAGCGCATCAGATGTGCACATGAATGCGCTTTAGCTGTACAGTACATCCTTTTTACAAACTAAAAGGGGGTGTATGAAGCGAGCTCTTAATCCTGGCTTGTTTGTAACAGACTCACTTTAAATCGGTCTTACAGATCACTTCAGGCTCCGTGTGTTCCGCTGATGAACTCGAGCTGAGACATGCTCCGACTAATTCAGGTGGAGATTTATGTTGTAATCAAGGCTCTCTCACACACACACACACACACACGGGCATGCTGAATGAAAGCAGTCCTGACGATCAGATACTGAAACATGTGCATAATTCTGTACGTCACAATATAGGCATATGAGCGAAATTAAGAACAAACAAATATATAAGGAATGATTGAAAATCCCATGCATTTATAGTGATCCTGTCATTTATTTTGTAGGATGAGTATGAGGGGGGAAATTATCTAGTGTCAATGCTGAACAAGTGTTTCTACTGTTATAAACTGTTACACCTGACAACTAACTGTATTTACAGTACATATTTTAGTCCGTAATACAACTGAAAAGGATGTGGTGTTTTCTTCTTTATGCGTCATAAGTTGCCGTACTTCCTCACCGGTTAAAGAAGTGCAGAGCAATACAGGTAGTTTAGGGCCGTTGTTTCAGTATCGGTTCAGACTGATTAATACAGTGATCAGTAGCAGTCGCTGATGATCGTGAGTAAAAGCTGTGCGTTAGCACTGTCCCTTTGCACCTCCAGGGTCCGGGTTCGACTCCCGCTTTGGGGAGTTTAACTGGAGCATCGTGCAGAAGATTAGCAGGAAAAAAAAAAGATTAGCAGTTTGTATGAGACATGACATTTAAATAAAAATAAACAAACAAACGAAAAAAACACAAGCTGCACAGGCTTTCAGTTCTTGGTGTATACATGAAGTGTAAGAAGTGCAGTTGCTTGTGAGATCAGTCAGACAGTAATGTGTCGGTGCTATTGCATAGTATCGAAAATCACAATGACCAAAAATGGAAGCAAGTCGACAATCTGTCTGCTGTATGATTCACCAGGAAAGATTATGTAGGAGCAGGTGGCCTTTTCTCTCTCTCACACACACACATCTTATACACTGGATTATAAACCAACAGGCACGGCCTGCTCATGGTTGCCTGCATTCTTGCCTTCTGATTTTATCACTCTGGGGTTGGTATCGAGGAATAAAACCGTGATTAGACTTTCATGTCTCTTGGTGACTTTTAAATTTCATGCCCAAAAATCCTAACGTTATCGTGACATTTGGCAAAAGATTTTCATGACGTTCATGTCTCAGGTTGAATGAGCTGGATAGACTTTGCCTAAAGCACATGTTGCCATAGTAACTCTCAGAGGCTCAGCTTTCTTCTTGGAACGCAAATGAATGCAAATTAGTCAGGTTTGTTGTAAAAAAAGAAAAGCCCTGTCATTGTACAGTACACCTCAACGTGCTCTTCATTGAAGACAGGCTTCTTGATCAGTTAGTAAATAAGGAAGTACAAGCTGAAGATGACCGGAGAAGATGTTTACAGCACGAGACTATGTTTGGAGGCGATGCCGATTGGGGAACAGAAACTCTGGTGGATGCACAGATCAGAGTTATGTTTGTATGCGGTGCTTTTTTTTTTTTTTTTTTTGTTATTGTTTTTGAGCTCAAGACCTAAATTGCCAGCTGAGCTACAAGTAAATATTTCCATTTATTTAGTATTTGCTTCCTTTCAAGCCTCATCACAAAGTTAGCGCACACATTTCTTCATAGGAAAACTCCCAGTAGCAGGATTATAATAAAAGCCGCTTCTGCACTGAGGAACACGGGAACGTCCAGCAAGCCTGGCAAAATCAGTAACGTGACTGTTACAGGATAAAATAAACTGACCTCAATGCATGGGACTGTACATCTCATGAGGTTATCCAAAATCCTTTTAGTGTTCGGACGAGTTAGTGTTGCAGTCCACGTAAAGGCTAATACGCCAGGGTCATGTGACGTGGTGGAACATGCAGAGGAATGCCACAAGGCTCTGACCAATTGCTCATGGTTGAGGGGGGAAAACTGCTCTATTTTATAAAGAGATTTATAGAGGTAGATAAATTTATTATTATTGTTGGTATAAATATTATTAGTATGTGGCAGAATTTCCACAAACCTCACAAGAAGCATCTTATTAAAAAAAAAAAAATAGAAAAATGTTTTATTATTAGAATTTCCTCAGACTTCACAAGAACCATCTTGTGAACATATTAACAAGTAGGAAATTTTATTAGTAGTAGTAAATAGTCGTAGTTAATAATAATAATAATAAATTGGTACTTGGTAATGTGTTTACAAAATGAGGTACTTGTGAAGTTTTGTGGAAATTCTACCACACACTGCTAATAATAATACTATTATAGGAATTTTGAATTTCTACAAAACATCACTAGAACATCTTAAAACATTTTAATATTATTTCCTTTTTTTATTATTGTTCTTATTAATATGTGGTAGAATTTCCACAACACTTCGCAAGTACCTCATCTTGTGAACATATTAACAAGTAGACAAATGTATTATTGCTGTAGATGTGCCTGTTATTTTAAGTAAATGCTTAGTGTGCGGGTCCCCTCAGCAGGGACATTTGTTCTGTACAGGCTTGACGTTCTGCGTTCTCCTGAGTCGTACCTGCCGCAATGTTGTTGCTGTTACAGCCACATTCCTGTGCACATGTCCTGATCTGTTTTAAAGTTCTGGCAGAGGAGAGGAAAACACACACACACGCGCACACACACTTTTTCCTTCTGCACATTCTCCCGGCCTCAAAGGGACTTTTGTTTTAGAGATCAGGATCAGGTTTTTGACCCTGGGCGCTCGTTACCCCGTTTGCCCCAATAAATGTGAATTTCGATGATCATATTTTAATGTAATGTATTTATCCAGGAGATGTGGCTTTTCTTTCTTGTTTATGCCTGATTTTTTTTTTTTTCCCCCTGTATGTCTATAGTATTCCCAGAAGGAGGACAAATATGAGGAGGAGATCAAGATCCTGACTGATAAGCTGAAAGAGGTGAGCTGACTTTCTGGATTTTGAAAACGCATGCAACGTCTCGCTTAATGTTTGACGATTGTACACCGATGTAATCTTTTGCCTCGCGTTCGTGCCAGGCCGAGACCCGTGCCGAGTTTGCCGAGAGGTCTGTAGCCAAGCTGGAGAAGACCATCGACGATCTGGAAGGTAAGAAATCCGTCTGCGAAGCTCCTAGTCTCCATTTTCATACTCACGTTTTCTCTATTCATCTTATGTTCTTTACTTTTGTTTTTTTGTTTTTCTTCTTCTTTCTATTCTGATTTTGCCTCCATTACCACTCTTGGTGCTAAACTTTCTGTTCCTTTTTTTCCGTGCAAACAGATGAGCTCTATGCTCAGAAACTCAAGTACAAGGCCATTAGCGAAGAGCTGGATCACGCCCTCAACGACATGACCTCTATGTAATTACTTACTTGGCCTGTATTGTGTGCGCGCACATGCTCGATGTTTCCGTCGCTTACGCACCACGAAAGTGCCTGAGCCTCAGCGCCGGTTGTGCGACAAAGAGTCGCAGTGTGTTTTTTGATGTTTTGCGTAAAAAGAAATTATATATATATATATATATATATATATATATATATATATATATATATATATATATATATATATATATATATATTTATTATTGGCACCGCAAGTGGAATGTTGGTACGATTGGTGCACTGCCTGTGTGTGTGTGAGATTTTAAAAAGGCACTGCATGGAGTTTTCTTTGACTGTGCGACACCTGGAAAGAACGATAATCTTACAAACGTGCGAAATAAAACGTGACGTGCAGTTGCATAAAAATATGGTCACATGATGCTTGTACCACCCTAATGGTTTTGTGTTCCATCACTAACAGCATGTCCTGGAGTGTTTTCTTTCTCTTCTACCACAGCCTGGGTAACCTTTTTTTCTTAATAGTAAAAAAAAAAAGATGAAGAAATGCAGGGAGTGATTTAAATCAAGAAATCAAAGACGAAATTTTTAAGACAAACGTGTTAACAGAATCCTCAGAATTATATATTTTTTTCTGCGTGTACTGTTTGCTTTTCCGAACAGATTGCGTCCCAGCATCACGCAAAACCGGCTGTCCAGAATTTACGGAAACTAAAGAAACGCAGTCTACTTTATATTTGCCTAAAGTTTAGCGCCGATCAAAGCGTCGAGTAGAAGTGACGTTACACGTCGGATAAGAAGCTGGAAGTTTTGACGTCGTACCGCACATGCTTTAAAGTTATGGACCGTTATGTGCTGGATTTAATTATCTAAACTGCTTGCTCGACGTAAACGAACACCAGTGCCAATAGATATTAATTCGAAAATCTAAACCGAATATTTTAATTTGGATTAGTTTATATTTTCTGAAGCGCTGAAGTGGTATAAGAGAATTTTGAGACGTTTCTCAATTAGCTGCAATTATCAACATGTATATCTTGTCTCATCTTTATCTTAACACTTTCTAATCTTTATGCTAGTCAAAAATAACACTTTTAAACGTCACATTAAAGGTTGTAACTATTAAATTTTTTTTTAAAAGGTTTCATTAATATCAACCTTGCAACAGGAACTATTGTCCGAGTCGGTTAGTTTCTGAACCCCTTGTGACCAATCAGAAAGCAGCGCTGTGGTGTAACCTGTAATAACGTCTTGCATTATGATGGCGCACTCACCTGGTTCCTAACCCCGCTGTTTTGTGTGGAAAATGGCGAAGCCTGTTTGAACTGCATTCCTCATTGAAGTTAGACAAAAGGGAAGGGTTTTGCCCTGTCTGTCGCGAGGTGTTGATCATCCCTGTTTGTTTGCAGATAAGTTTCTGGACTTGCTTTCTTCAAGAAATCCTGCTCATCTCCATCCTGACCGCTCGCACTCGTATCTCCTTCATCCTTCTGTTTCCTCTCTGTATCTTCAGCTCCATGTCCCTTCTCTCCTTCCTGCTTTGTTTCATTTATATTTATGATGCCTTTGTGTTCTTTGTCTTTTCTTTTTCCCCCCACTGTATTGTAATTATATAAAGTTCTTGGACTTGCTTTGTCATTTGTCTGTGCTTTTATCTATTTTCTGTCCTCTTGTTCTTTATCTTCTGGCTGTATTTTGATGCTCTGTGTACATGCTAAATGAAGGGAGGGGTAAAGAAACCTCTGTGTTTTAAATGTTTGTGTCTCACTTATTTTTCTGGCTGCAAGACGAACTTTTTCTCGCACACACTCACGCATGATCCTCATATTCTTATCACCCTATGCGGCCTGATCTGGAGGGGATCATACTTTTCATTATGAAGGAGTGATGCATGATGGGTCGCCCTGGTATATAGCAGTATCGATCAATCAATATAGCTGATTAATTTCCAGTAACGGCGCATCCCGAGAAGTTTTATTTCTCTTATACTACAGCAATTTTTCAGATTTTAGTTTATTAATGACATTTTTATTGCTTTAACTGTTACTATGGAAACTATGAAATGGGTTTATAAATATAAACTACTTCATTTAAATTATATTTTAAGTAAGGTTTTTTTTTTTTTATCGATTTAATTAACATCTGAATTGATGCGTCCGTTTTAGATTCAGCATAGACTCGCCATTTTTAAACTGTTTCAAGTGTTGAATTCTCTAAAATTGATATTAATTGAACATGCATACCACAGTTTCTGGAGAAAATGCACACTGCTTCCTCTTTTCATGCTTCGTGAGAGCATCACTTCTGCTTTTAAGTTTACAGGCTGCTTAAGACGAATCGGACAGTAAGTCAAGACAAAAATGTCATTGAATCCAATCCGTATTCTACATATGATTTCATAAATCTAATCTGGTTCCTTTCTTGCTGCTTAAAAAGGTTCCATTACGTACTTTTTTTTCACAAGTTAACCCTTAAAAGTCATCAAAATGTCTCTTAAATCAGGTTTCATGTTCTAAAATTTGAAATTTGTTTTCCATTTACGCCATTTCAGTGTCTGTAGCTTTAAATGCAAATGATCTCCTTCGTCTATGTCCCTTTGTAGAAGTGCATTTTTCTAGCCAATCAAAACATGAACGTACATACAAGCACACAGGAGGCTACTAATAGGAATGTCCGAAAAATATCATTAAAATATTTTCTAATGCACATATCAATATGGGCAATGAAGTTTTATATTAACAGGGTGAAATTACATCGTTGTGATGTCCTTGCATAAAATGTCAAATTTGCCTTTTTTTTTTTTTTAATTAGTGTGATATGAGTGATCAGATTAATTTTGCATTTATTGCAAAATCTGGACCTTAAGAAATTATATACGAGTAATCTAGCGCTTTTTAAAAACCACTAGATGAGAACTAATCAATGCGATAGTTTACCTTGTGCACAGAAGAAGCAGAAACAAAAGTACGACAGCATGGCTTACTCAAAGAAAAGGGAAGTAGACTATAAAAACTGAACCTTCAAAGATGAATGGACGATGGAAAAAAAAAAAAGCGTCGTGAGGGCGTGTAAAATACCTGAACTGAGAGCCCAGTATAACAGAGCCCAGCAGTGTGCGCATATAATTTTTTTTTTTTTTTTGATCTGATTTTTTTTTGTTTTAGACTAGAATTTGAATCCTACCACGACATAAAACATGACATTCGGACCCTTCCTCGAAGATTTTATTGACCAGACCTTCTTGAATTTTACTTCAGGATCCTGGTGTAATGGGTCACCACGTCCTCTGCCTGACCTTACTCCATTATGCACTTCTGTTTTACGTTGGCTGATGTTGATGACAATTTTCCCCCTCACCCTGCTCTCGTTATCTTATCCAATACATTTCAGAAGATGCAAGTACTGTACACCTAGCTACAGTACACATTCTGTGGTGCACAGCTCGTGCATGTCAACCGAAGTTAATGCAATGTAGTGCAGCATCACGAGTAATAGAGGCAGTAAAGCCAACAGTGTACACGAGTCAATGAACTAATCGGTTTCGAATCACATACTTGTCCTACCCTAGACTATTTTTAAACAGTCACTAAACTACGATTTTTGTATTGCAGTTACTTAAACCTCCAGAAAGTCTGTTTTAGGTGACATACCTCTGGAATGTTCAAAGAGGGATTTTGATTTGAGGCACACCCATTGAAATAAAAATTATGACATCAGAAAAGGTTTAAAGGGTATCTTTTACTATTACTATTTTTATTACTTCTTTCCTTCAGCTGAAATAAATTTTAGGTAACTTTAACTTTGTTTCATGCTTTCCTAATGTGTTTTTTCGTCCTCAATGTTTATGTAATTTCACCCCTCTAAAGAGCAGCAAAGCTGAGCAACCACCTAGGGGAAGATATTTTTTTATATGAGGTCACTTTAGGAGGGGTTTAATCGGCTAGTTTAAGCTGTGAACAGTCCAAAAAAATGAAAGGACTAAAAGCAGGGATTATTTTTTTTCTTCTTCTTTTTTTCCCCCATTTTTTATTTTATTTTTTTCCAAAAGACTTAAAGAAAAGAAAAAAAAAGAACTAAAAGAAAAGACTTTTAGAAAATGTCTTAAAATGACAGTGAATTTCGCGCAATATAATTTGACAAATTGCATAATACCCTTTTAAAGAGAATCGGAACTCGTCAAAGGCGTTGTCTGTGAAATGGCTTAACATGATATTTTGATGTACAGCCCAGATGTTACAGATGTTTTGGCAGTGTGCCTCCTAGATATTGCTTTTACGCCTCCAGATGTACATTAGAGACTCGCACAAGTATGAGAACTATGCTGTCTGTGTAGCAGCTGCCTGCAAGCATGTATACGTGTATTGAAAGGTATTTGCACGTTTACGTACGTGTAGAACAGAACACCTCATGAATAAATTCTTATCACCTAGACCTTGCGCATAATTCTGTAGAGACACGAGTTGTATGGATTGTGAGCTTGATGATTACTTTGCAATTAAATGTCTTCAAGTATCCTGTAGAAACGTTACATTAGCTAAACACAAAGTTCTGACAATGAAATCCTAGGATGCATTAATCTTAATCATATTGCATTGCATTAATGTGTCAGTAGAGAGTCGGGAAAAACCTGATTGACTACATTGCCCGAGCATAAGCTCCAACATTGATACAGGTATGACCGTATTACAATCCGAGGAAGGTGACTGACTTTTATACCATTCATATAATTCTAAAAGGGAGAGGTTTTAGATTTCGTGATAGAAAGGAGAGAAGCATGTCGGGTCAACGATTGGTTCATAATTCAATGTGCTCACTTACCAGTCAATATATTCTGATTCCTGATGCAACTCCCGATGATCCAGTCATTTAAGGCATTGAATCCTGAAGGTCAAGGCATGAAACATCAGAATGTGATCTGAGTGACTCTAATCATGGCATGGTTGTTGGTTTGATGGGATGGTTTGAGTATTTTAGAAACTCTTTGAAAATAACGTCTTGTTGAACAGCCAGAGGCTTTTAGTTGACAAGAAATTTTAAGAACTACTCTTAGAAGTTTCAATGAACTGAAATTAACTTGACGATGTTTCTTGACACTGTGCCCATGGTGGCTTCTGATTCCTGTTCTTGGCTGATGCTAAAGGAGCCTGATGAGATGTCTATCTGCTCCCTATGGCTGGAAAGAGTTGGTCGTTTGTTACCGTAGGCGTCTTGTCCGTTCTAACCAGTCGCCTGGTCCTTCTCTAAAGACGCAACCCTAACACACTCACTTCATTGGACTAATAAGGGTAGAGTGGCTGTAGTTTCAGTTCTTGCTGCTAAGACTTTCAGTCCTGTGCTACACCTTTATTCACTGGATAATATTTAAAGGTGACCTTGTACCCTTCAAATGAAAATCCTGACTATAATGGGGATCCGAGGTACATCTAGTAATCCGGACTATAAGTTAAACCGGTTATGCCACAGCATTAACCAGTCACTTGTTTAACCAGTGGATGTTTTATAATGTTATAAAAGGTTAAGTGGCTTTTCTTTCCACTTTATTTCCTTTGCAAGAGGTATTCTTAAACTTCCCATACCTCCTTTTTCTTTCTTGACCTCTTGTCTTTCCGACTCTTGGCGGTTTTTGATCATAGTTCTACTTAAATAAAGAATATTTTTATTGTTGATTTCCTTTCTTTTCTTTTTTTTTTTATATTAAAATGTTTCAGAAATCTGTTTAAATCCCATGCCTTATGTTCTCACTTTGCAGAAAATCTAAAAACCGCCAAGGAGGAGAACGTCAAGATCCATGCCACTCTGGACCAGACCCTGCTCGACCTGAACGATTTTTAAACATCTCGGACCAGGACGTTCCCTCCTTCCCCTTTTCAACACACTCATCTCACGTCTCTGATTCGGCCCAAGTCGTGTAATTTACCCTGCCGTTGCTTCCTATCTTCTTTCCACTTCCTTCACCTCGCTCCCCCCCACCTCTTGTTAAAGCCGAGCTCTTAGAACCAACCAGCTCTGACAGCGAAGCTCTCAACAAGCCCATGCCACGTTTTTTTTTTTTCCTGTTCACTGATTCCTGAGTGTGAAGTGCGGCTCTTTAAGCACTGCTCTGGTCCCTGAACTGTCTGAACATTTTTTTTCTTTCTTTCTTTTTTTTTTTTTTTAATTGGTGCTTTTCTTCATGTGCCACATCCCTGGGACGTTTCGTCTGAGGCTTTCAATGTGTGTTGCTTTGGTTGTGACAAAGCATAGGTACAGTTCACTCCCCCACTCCCAAATCTCAACATGTGATCTCCAGACATCGGCCTTCCCCAAAAGCCTGTTTTTTTTGTTCTTCTGTTTAGGCACTGTTAAGTATAATCTTTGCTCTGTGGTAAATGTGTATGCTGATGCACCTGTCTCTTTTTCTTCTGTACTTCTCCCCATTTTCTGCAAGCTTTTTGGACAGTCTGTACAGGTGATGTCTTAAAATGGTCTGGTTTCAAAAATGAGAGCCTTTAATTTGTGTGGTTTCCTTTTTCTCATTAATATTTGTTTAAGTTCAGCTGTTAAAACCCACTTGCTTTGTTTGAACCACTACATGTGAAACACTCCACTTTTAAGGGCTCACGGCAAACATCAAGGCCTGAACTGAACTTTCCAATGCGTTCGTAAACAACGATGAACTGTGCCTGCTTTTAATAGAGCAATAAAAAAATATATGCTCCTGATTGGAGCAATGGGGATTTTTATTATTGTTTTTTTTTTTTACAGACATCGCCGGATGTTTCATTTTATGACGTCTAAGTATCATTCATAGCTGGAGATCATTTCTGGTCCAGAAAGAGAAACCGAGAGAAAATGGTAACATTTAAAAATGAAAAGATTAAAGGGAAATGTGTATTTTTAACTGGAAAATTCCAAAATGCATATACATATAATCACTTTGTTACTGTCTTTTTAATGATGCTTTTTTTTTTTAATAAAAAAAAATGTTTTTTTGTCACCCCAAACCTTTTTTTTTTTTTTTACCAAGTTTATTTTTAACCAGATGTCTCGGTGTTTAAGTGGGTGAGATTTGTTTCTAAAGCACAGTTAAAACTATTTGAAAGTTCTACACTTTGATTAAATGTGATACATGAAATAAAATAATGTAAATGATATAGAAAATCGGATGCTAACATTAGAGGGAACAGCATGAAGAGGAGTAGAGAGAACTGGTGTCCTAGCAATCCAAAAATCTGCATGTACACACACGATCAAAATGGTTGAGGTTAAGGCTTGTCTAATAAGCCTCGCGGTTCTGATTAGCACTACTACTCTGCATGTGTGTGAGCAGTTTGCAGTGTTCAACCCCCTCAACACAATTTGTAGTCTTTAATGGAAGGATTTACAAATTACAAAAAGTATGTAGATATCTTACTATGATTCCTGTACACCCATCACACATAATGCCCACTGTGCAAGCCTCTAGAGGCAGCGTTATGATCCAGGGTTGCTTGATTTCCATTACTGATAGGGAAAATTCTTACCTCCAATGCCATAAAGCAGCCACTTTTGGATGCTTGAGCAAGGCTTTTAACCCTCAAGTTCTCAGATATGTAATGAGATAAATGAGGGCCAGCGGTGGCTCGAATTGGCTAAGGGTGTGGGTTACTGGTTGGATGGGCGGGGTTCCACTGTTGAGCCCTTGAGCAAGACTGTGAACATGTGATTAATTGAATCTTGAGTTGAAATCAGGCCACCTGACAAAAAACATAAATGTAAATATAGCAACAAAGCGTGGAGCCATATTCTTGTCTAGAAAGTCATTTCTACTTTACTTAAACCAAAACCTGTTCCAGCACACAGTGAACTCCACGAGTACAACGTGTTGGAAGTGTTGGAGTAGAAGAACGCATCTCCAACGTCAACTGGACTCAACAGCATTGGAATGAACTGGAAAACTGACTAACTAAAGCCTCCTCACTTGTGGCTGAATGTGCTCAAATCAGCAGCAGCAAAGATGACTAAATCTGGCATGAGATGTCTATCAGGGACGAGTGTTACGTTCAGACGTCCACAACTTTTCAGACATGTAATGGAATTACTTAAAACTGTTTCCTGGTTGGCAGCACGGTGGCTTAGTGGTTAGCACTGTCGCCTAGAACCTCCAGGTTCTGGGTTCGATTCCCGCCTTGGGTCTGAATGTATGGGGTTTGCTTGTTCTCCCTGTCAGTTTCCAAAGTCCAAAGACATGTGGATTAGGCTAATTGGTGTTCCCAAATTGGCCGTAGTGTGAATGTGAGTGTTTGTGTATGTATGTGTGTGCCCTGCAATGGATTGGCACCCTGTCCAAAGGCACCTCATGCCCTAAGTCTCCTGGGATGGGCTCCAGGTCACGACTCTAGATACTGGATTAAGCAGTTTAGACGATTACTGTTTCCTGAAAAAGTCCCTTTTACTATTATTTTTTCCCTTTGCCTTTTACAGCAGCACATACTCAGTTTTCATGTCTGTGTTAATCACTAAATATTATATAAACACAATACACGACCTGCCCTATATGATACAGAAGGGGTCAAGTCTAACTAGGATTTTTGATTTCACAGAACAGAGTTATGAGAGTAACTCTGAGCTGGAGCTAACGATATACGCCTTCGTCAGTCAGAGGTTAGCAAGAGTAACTTTACAGAGGTGTTTAAAATAGCGAAGGCGATGTCCGATGAAGTAGTTTGCTCTGGTCCCATCCCAATGAGACGTGGCGACATAGCTTACAGCAGGTTATGGTCGCTGAACCGCTGGATGTCCAGGTGGTGCTCCGAAAACAACGTGGGCTTCATAGACAATTGGAGGACCTTTGAGGGCAAAACTGGCCTGTTAGGGCGGGACGGTGTCCATCCCACTCGGGAAGGTGCTGCTCTCATTTCTTGCAGTATAGCACATAGTCTCAGAAGAGGCCTAGTTAATCGGTGACAATCCAGAGCCCAGGCCAGGGAGCAGACAGACAGGCTAAACCAACCGTCTGCTAGCTGCAGAGAGTCGTCACTCAGGGTCCATCATATTGAGACTGTGTCTGTTCCCCGAGCTAAACATAAATTTAGAAAGACTCACAAAGTCTGTTTTAGTAATTTAATTAACATAGGTACCACAAACTCAGATCACACTGAATGCGCAGCCGGCAACTCTGATCTGAAGCTAGGACTGTTAAATATTAGATCTCTCGCATCTAAGGCAGTTATTGTTAATGAAATTATCACAGATCAGGAGTTTGATATCTTATGTTTAACAGAAACCTGGATTAAACAGGACGAGTATGTAGCTCTAAATGCAGCTAGTCCTCCTGGATACAGCTACATACACCAGCCTCGGCTAACTGGTAGAGGAGGAGGAGTCGCAGTTATTTATAACGATAATCTGTCTCTCGTACAAAAACACAGTTTTAAATCTAATGCATTTGAAGTTCTCTATAGTAACATAAAGTCAGCTCAGTCGATCCCGCTAATCATCATTTACAGACCCCCAGGGCCGTACTCGGAGTTTCTCTGCGAATTTGCAGATTTCCTCTCAAACCTTGTTGTTTCTGTAGACAAAGCGTTAATTGCTGGAGACTTTAATATTCATTTTGAGAATCCAGAAGACCCTCTGAGAACAGCATTTATGTCCTTACTGGACTCAGTAGGAGTAAATCAGTGTGTAGTAGGACCCACTCATAAAGCAGGTCACACTTTAGATTTAATATTATCCTTCGGATTAAGTATAGGAAATATAATCACAATTCCACAGTCTGAAGTTATCTCAGATCACTACCTTGTCTCGATTAAAGCGTGTTATAGTAATAATGTATGCAGCACAGCACCGCGCTTCCACCTTAAACGTACATTTACATCAAATACCGCACAGAGCTTTATCAATAATCTTCCAGAATTATCAACTTTGATTGGATCGCCATCTGACTTCACAGAACTCGAACAGGCGAATGAATATCTAGAGTCAGCACTTCGTTATAGCTTAGATAATGTAGCTCCAGTTAAAAGGAAAATGATTAGAGATAAGAAACTCGCTCCTTGGTATAATGACCACACACGTGCTTTAAAACAAACCACTCGAAAATTCGAACGTAAATGGCGCCAAACTAAATTGATAGTATTCAAAATAGCTTGGAAGGAGAGCATCCTGAACTATAAAAAAGCTCTCAGTGATGCTAGATCAACGTATCTCTCCACTCTTATAGAAAATAACAAAAACAACCCGAGATTTTTATTTAATACCGTAGCTAACTTAACTAAAAACAAGACCACTGCAGAAATCTCCACAACATCATCATGCAGTAGTGAGGATTTCATGAACTTTTTCAATAATAAAATCATAAATATTAGGCAAAAAATTCAGGCTTTGAAAACAGACAATTTAAATAATTCAGATGATCTAACCACATCACATCAGAACTTAGAACACTTTACTCCCCTTGAAGCGAGGGAACTAATTTCACTCATCTCTTCTTCAAAATCGTCAACCTGTATATTAGATCCTATACCGACACATTTTCTCAAACAGATAGTACCAGCAATAATAGAACCCCTGTTGAAAGTAATTAACTGTTCACTCAGTAGTGGGTATGTCCCCAAATCCTTTAAATTAGCCGTTATTAAACCGCTAATCAAGAAACCTGACCTTGACCCCTGTCTGCTTTCTAATTACAGGCCGATATCAAACCTTCCCTTTATCTCCAAGATTTTGGAAAAGGTAGTATCACAGCAGCTATGTTCACATCTACACAGAAATAGCATAAATGAACTGTATCAGTCAGGATTTAGGCCTCATCACAGCACAGAGACAGCACTTGTTAAAGTAGTAAACGACCTCCTATGGGCCTCTGATCAGGGTTGCGTCACTATACTTGTGTTACTGGACCTCAGTGCAGCTTTTGACACCATTGATCATAGTATTCTCCTTCACAGATTAGAAAAGGTAGTAGGAATTAAGGGAACTGCCCTCTTGTGGCTCAGATCCTATTTGACTGATCGTTATCAGTTTGTAGATTTAGATGGTAACCATTCCTCATGTTCTCAAGTGGAGTTTGGTGTTCCACAGGGCTCAGTTTTAGGCCCACTGCTTTTTTCCCTTTACATGCTTCCTCTGGGCAACATAATTCGTAAACATGGTATTAGTTTTCATTGTTATGCTGATGACACACAATTATATGTCTCAGCAAAACCAGATGAGAAAAACCAGTTTGCTAAAATCGAGCAGTGTGTGCAGGATATACGAGATTGGATGTTAATTAATTTTCTTCTGCTTAATCCTGATAAGACAGAAGTTCTGGTCATAGGACCACAAGTAGCTAGAACTAAGCTTTCTGATCACACTGTAACTTTAGATGGCCTTTCTGTTCCATCAAGTGCAACAGTAAAAGACCTCGGTGTGATTATAGATTCCAGCCTTTCGTTTGAAGCTCATGTAGATAATATCACCAGGATAGCTTTCTTTCACCTTAGAAATATTGCCAAGATAAGAAACATATTGTCACTAAATGATGCAGAAAAACTAGTTCATGCTTTTATCACGTCTAGGTTGGACTATTGTAACGCCTTACTGTCTGGTTGTTCAATTAGGTGTATAAACAAGCTTCAGTTAGTACAGAATGCAGCAGCGAGAGTCCTCACTAAAACCAGAAAATACGAGCACATCACCCCTATCTTATCTACACTGCATTGGCTCCCTGTGAAATTTCGCATCGATTTTAAGATACTACTTTTGACATTTAAAGCACTAAATGGTCTCGCGCCACAGTATTTGAGTGAACTGTTAGTGTCTTACGATCCGCCACGCCTACTTCGATCAAAGAATGCAGGCTGCCTGTCAGTACCACGTATTATTAAAACTACAGCAGGGGGCAGAGCTTTTTCTTACAAAGCCCCAAAGTTATGGAATAGTCTTCCTATTAATGTTCGGGACTCAGACACAGTCTCAGTGTTTAAGTCTAGGCTAAAAACCTATTTATTTAGCCAAGCATTTTTGTAAATAGATTAACCTTAGGTAAAGGAGCAGATCTGGGGGACTCATAGACGTAGAGTATTCTGGTGAACTGGTATGTTTAGATGCTGTCCTCCCCACTCTCATTGTTCACTCAGGTTTGTTGACGGTGAGGTGATTGGTTGCTTTACATCTCAGGGAGCCCTCATGTTTGTGTTTCCTTCTGGCTCTCCCTTTTAGTTATGCTGTTATAGTTAGTCCTGCCGGAGTCTCTGCTTGCACTTTGCACTAAATATACATTCACCTATACATGCTGACTGTGACCATACCTAACTGCCATCTCTCCTTATTTTCTGTTCTCTCCTTTTCTGCTCTCTTCTCTCTCTCTCTCCCCCTCTTCTTTCCCTCTCTCTGTCTCTCTGTCGAGCTATACATGTTTCGCTCCTGAGTTGCCAGTGATCCAGACCCCTCTGCCCTCTGGAGCCGTCTAACCCATCCTGGAGTCCTGCTTCTGGTTGGAGATCTCGTCGCATGGATGCCCCGTGTGGTCTGCCTGGATTCGTATGGTGGCTGGGGATGGTTTCCATGAAGACTCTCCTGTCATCGAGTGATGCTCTGGGGACCTGTGACTTCAGTTGTTCGATACTCAGGACCGGAATCCCCTACAGTCTACCTGAGCCTCCGGGAACAAACTGGACTCCTTTTAATTTTAAAACATCTCTTGTTACACTGAACTTCCAGTCTTGCACATTATTATGCTGAGCAATTCCTGCTATCCGTTATCACCCAGATGAGGATGGGTTCCCTGTTGAGTCTGGTTCCTCTCAAGGTTTCTTCCTATTACCATCTCAGGGAGTTTTTCCTTGCCACCGTCGCCCTCGGCTTGCTCATCGGGGACAATCTTGTCATTTTGATTCATATACATTGCATAAAAACTTACTTCTTTTTATTGTGTAAAGCTGCTTTGCGACAATGTCAATTGTTAAAAGCGCTATATAAATAAAATTGACTTGACTTGACTTGACTTATGAGAGTAAAAACTCATGTTACTTCTCTATATAATGCCCTGCTACACTAATGTACTTATCCCAGTGTTTCAATAATGCTTGGATACCATCAGGCCATGATTGGATTGACTGATTCACAATTCACGCTGAAACGCTGGCCTCCCAGGGACTTGTGGACTTAATGGCCCCAAACATCCAGAAATGGCTTGAAGCGAGGTTAGGAGATGTATGAGATGGGATGTGAATGCTCATGGGAATGATTGCAGTGGGCTCATAGTTAGGAACGTCAAAAACGGATGAATGCTTTCACCATTCAAATATTTTACTGCGGTTAAGTGTCTCATCACCGTGCTGTGCTTGAAGTAAATGTCATCCTTTTTACACCTTAATTCATGAGGGATTCTCAGTTTGACTTGAACACCCTTCGTCCATTTAAAACAATAAAACTAACCCAATCTGTTGGTCTTTTGTCTAAAACCATGCAAAACATCCTGTGAAGTGTGTCACTCATGTTGGGCGTGGCCCAGGCTGAGGGAACGTGGCTTGCGAGTGTGACCTACACATGCAAATAATCTAACATGCACGTGCATGGCACATGGAACATTCCTTACATCAGGGAATCTAATAGCTACAGATGTTGGGGCAGTAATTGTTCACAGTCCCATACATTGTGAGATTTCTAGTTCCTGCAGTATGTATAATAATTTCCCTATTCATTAAAGTATGATAGCCGCTCACTAGCCCCTTTATTAGGAACACTACACTAATACTGGGAAGGAAGTCACTTTCTCATATCTTTGAGGATGGATCCTGGATTCCAAAAAGTGTTGGAAACATTCCTCTGTATTCTGGTCCATGTTGATGTGAAAGCATAACCACGGATGTAGATTTGTCAGCTGCATGTTTATATACTTGAAATGTATTATTTTTATTTTTTATATACTTTAAATTTTTATTCTTTTTTACGTGATCAGAGGTGGGTAGAGTAGCTGTACTTTAAAATAGTATTACTCAAGTAGAAAGTAGTCATCCAAAATACTATTACAGTAAGATTAAAAAAGTATAGGTGAAAAGACTTCTCAAGTACTTAGTAACTGTTTCATCATAATGTCTGATTTATGTATCTATTTTTAGAAATTATGTAAGCAGACAGACAAAATTATAAAATAATGTACAAATTGTGACATTTCCAACTAATAAAATAAATGTTATAAAATAAATGAATACAACTAAATATATTTTCAAAATAGCAAATTAAGGAATAAGAAACACAAATTTCCTAATCTCACAATATAAAGCTTTTGAAATAAATCCCTCCTGTAGATAACATATGTATGTTTGAACAGTGTAGACTATTTCCTGTGTAAGATATACTGTATATTCAGTTGCCCTGCAAATGACTCAGCAGAAAATAACATTAGAACATACAGTATGTACAAGAGGTCTCATTTAACTATAAACTGTGTCCAGCAGAACAAAAAATTATATAATTTTTAGCCTCTAGTTTGTTTGCTAATTAAATATGTCAAGATTGCAACATTAAATAAAACAGCTAAGCTAACCGCTACATGTTTGCTTCACTGTCTACCACTGCTGAAGACAACCCCCCCCCTTTCTGTGTGGTCATGTGACTCCATGCGGTTATTGCGGCTAATTGGTCAAACTGAGTCATGTGATTATTATTGCTACATCTGATTGGTGAAACACAGTCACGTGGGTAGTAACTCGTAACTCTGAACGTGATTTATAATGCCAACAGGCATACCATATATTTAGCAATGCTGCTTAAACAGGTAGATTGATGACATACTGAAATGCACCTTGCTGTTTTTTTTCTTTTGCTTATTTGTCATATTCAAATGATTAAGACCATTAAGTAATTTAATTTTATAATAATATTACACAAATATTAATATTGGGCAGATTTATCCCTTGATATTGGAAGTTAATATGCTATGATTTCATTTATGAAAGGAAAAAAGCTGTCCAAACCTGCCTGGCCTGATTGACAAGTTTCCTCTCTAAAAAAAAAGTGCAGTAAATTGTATCCATTTCTCATGAGGTTCAATGATTTTGTTCACATCTGGCATTTGAACACACGTGGACAAAATTGTTGGTACCCTTCGGTCAATGAAAGAAAAACTCACAATGGTCACATAAATAACTTTAATCTGACAAAAGTAATAATTTTAAAAAATTCTATGAATGTTAACCAATGAAAGTCAGACATTGCCTTTCAACCATGCTTCAACAGAATTATTTAAAAAAATTAACTCATGGAACAGGCTTGGACAAAAATGATGGTACCCCTAGAAAATACTGACAATAATGTGGCCAAAGGGACATGTTAATTCAAGGTGTGTCCACTAATTAGCATCATAGGTGTCTACAATCTTGTAATCAGTCAGTGGGCCTATATATAGGGCTCCAGGTAGTCACTGTGTTGTTTGGTGACATGGTATGTACCACACTCAACATGGACCAGAGGAAGCGAAGGAAAGAGTTGTCTCAGGAGATTCGAAAGAAAACTATAGACAAGCATGTTAAAGGTAAAGGCTATAAGACCATTTCCAAGCAGCAAGATGTTCCTGTGACTACAGTTGCACATATTATTCAGAAATTTAAGATCCATGGGACTGTAGCCAACCTCCCTGGACGTGGCCGCAGGAGGAAAATCAATGACAAATCAAAGAGACGGATAATCCGAATGGTAACAAAAGAGCCCAGAAAGACTTCTAAAGAGATCCAAGGTGAACTTCATGCTCAAGGAACATCAGTGTCAGATCGCACCATCCGTAGTTGTTTGAGCCAAAGTGGACTACATGGGAAACGACCAAGGAGGACACCATTGTTGAAAACAAATCATAAAAAAGCCAGACTGGAATATGCCAAACTACATGTTGACAAGCCACAAAGCTTCTGGGAGAATGTCCTATGGACGAATGAGACAAGAATGGAACTTTTTGCCAAGGCACATCAGCTCTATGTTCACAGATGGAAAAATGAAGCATATCAAGAAAAGAACACTGTCCCTACTGTGAAACATGGAGGAGGCTCTGTTATGTTCTGGGGCTGCTTTGCTGCATCTGGCACAGGGTGTCTTGAATCTGTGCAGGGTACAATGAAATCTCAAGACTATCAAGGGATTCTAGAGAGAAATGTGCTGGCTAGTGTCAGAAAGCTGGGTCTCAGTCGCAGGTCATGGGTCTTGCAACAGGACAAACACAAACACACAGCTAAAAACACCCAAGAATGGCTAAGAGGAAAACATTGGACTATTCTAAAGTGGCCTTCTATGAGCCCTGACCTCAATCCTATTGAGCATCTTTGGAAGGAGCTGAAACATGCTGTCTGGAAAAGGCACCCTTCAAACCGGAAACAACTGGAGCAGCTTGCTCATGAGGAGTGGGCCAAAATACCTGCAGAGAGGTGCAGAAGTCTCATCTGACAGTTACAGGAATCGTTTGATTACAGTGATTGCCTCAAAAGGTTGTGCAACAAACTATTAAGTTAGGGGTACCATCATTTTTGTCCAGGCCTGTTCCATGAGTTCATTTTTTTTTATAATTCCGTTGAAGCATGGTTGAAAAGCAATGTCTGACTTTCATAGAATTCTTATTCATTATTACTTTTGTCAGATTAAAGTTATTTCTGTGACTATTGTGAGTTTTTCTTTCATTGACCGAAGGGTACCAACAATTTTGTCCACGTGTTTACAAAATTATAATTCATTAGAAATACGTTTCTAAAAAAATTGTGTTCCATGGAACTTTTATACACTCATGGTGTTCCCGGTTAAAAATGAACATAATCTGTCGTTATGGAAACTCCAGGGTCGACGGTTCACCCCCTGGCACCCCATCCAGGATGTATCCGACTTCGTGCTCTAAGTCTCCTTGGATAGACTCCAGGCCTCCCACGACCTTGTGAACAGTATGAAGTGGTATAGATGATAAGCTAGAGTGAGTGATGATCTTAATAATTTGTGACAAATATGCCAAAAAATAAAAAAATAGGTAGAACTAAATACTCTTTTCACAGCACTGTATTCATGAACAGAAAATTATTCTAAATAATAAAATATATTTATAATTGTAAATGTAATCCTAGCTTGGCTCCAGATAACTGCAGACATGGCATTTCATATAATAGCATTTTTTGTTGTTGTTGTTGTTTGTTTATTTTACAAACAGTGGTTATATAAAAATAATTATTAAACAAAACATGAAAATTAAATAAAATGCACTCGTACTTAAAAAACATTAGGCTTTCTCTAAAGGTGTGGAGAACTTAAAGTGTTGACCCTTTGAATCAACCTCATTTAATATTTGTTCAAAAATGCAGTAGTGCAGAACTTGGGCTTCTGGATGTTTTTTTTGTTGTTGTTGCTTTTTGTCCGCTAGGGGGAAGCAAAGGACAGGACTCCTGTTACGTTCCGGCGTTATGTCGAAGTTGGTCCCCCCATCGGGATGCGTTTTCTTAGCCCCACCCCCGTGAAAACGGCGCAGGGAGCGCGCATTAAGCTAGACAGGGTGTTCAGCTATGTTAAGTGTGATTCCAAATCGCAGGGATCGAAAAATATTCAATTTAAAAGGAAACTGCGAACGGTGTAGGGAAAAAGAGAACGACAGGTATTCACTTCACCAGAAAATCAGTCATTGCGTTTTGCTGCAGCGTGAAAAAAATGGAGCTTGAAAAAGGATTTATATAATTATTATCATTATTATCGAGGACGGCATCATATTAAAAGGACACAAAATTACATTTGAATTTAATCAGGAAATCCTTAGTATTATATAGGCTATCTGTAAAAATAAATCTCTGTACATATTTAATCAATTATTATTAATCAATAGTTTATTTGCTAAATAGTTTATTTTAAATTATACACAGTTTAACAGTATGTTTTATACTGGTACCCGTTTTGGTTCAATAAATATTCAATATTTAATGTCCGAATGTCTTTTACCGACAGCACAGACGTCACTTCCTCCGTGCGTTACCGTGGTAACATAAACACATCGAAAATCTGTCACTACTGCGGTGAAAATTTCACTCTATATGAATAGGAAGCACACTTCGGAATGGAACGCAGCCGAAGGCTCGCCTACGAAAGGTTACGCGCGTACCACTGAGATTCTACGGAGCGCGATAAAGGCCAAAATCGTCATTGTTATCGTTTTTAAGCTCTGAAATGGAAAAGACGTGGAATTTGACGCGCCTTTAACACAAAACTTAGTATAACATGCGTTGTATTGTGGTTTTTAATCACTGGTATACACAACCCATTATTTATTTGTGCTGTTTTACCAATGTAAACTCATTATTTATATTTAATAATAATAATAATAATAATAATAATAAATGAACCACGACCAGTGCTGATTCCTTTTATACAATTCCTTTTATATACGTCTATCTGAATAAATTGGGTTTGACCTAATGAGTTGGCATCATGCGAATTAAATGCAAATTATCTCGCATTATTATTATTATAATAATTATTATTATTATTAGTGGCGGCTGGTGCAAAAAATGGGGGGGGGGGGGGGGGGGAGGGGGCACAAACAAAATTAAAATGAAACTTTTAATGCTTGCCTGTACATACACACGTGGACAAAAGTGTTGGTACCCTTTGGTCAATGAAAGAAAAACTCACAATGGTCACATAAATAACTTTAATCTGACAAAAGTAATAATTAAAAAAAATTCTATGAATGTTAACCAATGAAAGTCAGACATTGCTTTTCAACCATGCTTCAACAGAATTATTTAAAAAAATAAACTCAACAGGCCAACACGCCAACAGGTCTGGACAAAAATGATGGTACCCCTAGAAAATACTGAAAATAATGTGACCAAAGGGACATGTTAATTCAAGGTGTGTCCACTAATTAGCATCACAGGTGTCTACAATCTTGTAATCAGTCAGTGGGCCTATATATAGGGCTCCAGGTAGTCACTGTGTTGTTTGGTGACATGGTATGTACCACACTCAACATGGACCAGAAGAAGCGAAGGAAAGAGTTGTCTCAGGAGATTCGAAAGAAAATTATAGACAAGCATGTTAAAGGTAAAGGCTATAAGACCATTTCCAAGCAGCTAGATGTTCCTGTGACTACAGTTGCACGTATTTTTCAGAAATTTAAGATCCATGGGACTGTAGCCAACCTCCCTGGACGTGGCCGCAGGAGGAAAATTGATGACAAATCAAAGAGACGGATAATCCGAATGGTAACAAAAAAGCCCAGAAAGACTTCTAAAGAGATCCAAGGTGAACTTCATGCTCAAGGAACATCAGTGTCAGATCGCACCATCCGTCGCTGTTTGAGCCAAAGTGGACTACATGGGAGACGACCAAGGAGGACACCATTGTTGAAAACAAATCATAAAAAAAGCCAGACTGGAATATGCCAAACTACATGTTGACAAGCCACAAAGCTTCTGGGAGAATGTCCTATGGACAGATGAGACAAAAATGGAACTTTTTGCCAAGGCACATCAGCTCTATATTCACAGATGGAAAAATGAAGCATATCAAGAAAAGAACACTGTCCCTACTGTGAAACATGGAGGAGGCTCTGTTATGTTCTGGGGCTGCTTTGCTGCATCTGGCACAGGGTGTCTTGAATCTGTGCAGGGTACAATGAAATCTCAAGACTATCAAGGGATTCTAGAGAGAAATGTGCTGGCCAGTGTCAGAAAGCTGGGTCTCAGTCGCAGGTCATGGGTCTTGCAACAGGACAATGACCCAAAACACACAGCTAAAAACACCCAAGAATGGCTAAGAGGAAAACATTGGACTATTCTAAAGTGGCCTTCTATGAGCCCTGACCTCAATCCTATTGAGCATCTTTGGAAGGAGCTGAAACATGCTGTCTGGAAAAGGCACCCTTCAAACCGGAAACAACTGGAGCAGCTTGCTCATGAGGAGTGGGCCAAAATACGTGCAGAGAGGTGCAGAAGTCTCACTGACAGTTACAGGAATCGTTTGATAGCAGTGATTGCCTCAAAAGGTTGTGCAACAAACCATTAAGTTAGGGGTACCATCATTTTTGTCCAGGCCTGTTCCATGAGTTCATTTTTTTTTATAATTCCGTTGAAGCATGGTTGAAAAGCAATGTCTGACTTTCATTGGTTAACATTCATAGAATTCTTATTTATTATTACTTTTGTCAGATTAAAGTTATTTCTGTGACCATTGTGAGTTTTTCTTTCATTGACCAAAGGGTACCAACAATTTTGTCCACGTGTGTAGCCATTTATCAGGTGATTAAGCATCATTACTACCAGCATAAAATAAAGGCATTACCCACATGACTCACGTCAGCAGCTCCGCTTGCCATAAGAAGTGCTGGAAAAGACTCGTTGAGAATGGTCCAATCACATGAGCCCAAATATTTTAAAACAATATTGATTCGCTAAGGACAAAAGTGGGAGAGTTCAGGGCGCACAGAGCTGCGCCCGAAGGATGATTTGAGCTCAGCCTCAAGTCACATGCTTTTCAAAAACTTACGTGCCATAAGTACTTGTGCCTATAAGGACTTGTTTGTCCGGCGCCCCGCGTACACGAACACAAATGAACGTAATATACAGTTGAGTTTTTTTTTAAATTGCAAATAAATTATATTAAGAAATACAGCGGAATATTGTGAATAAATGACTTTATTTCATTATTAAAATAAATTATTGTTATGTTAAATAATTGCATTCTTCTCTGCCTAACTTTAAGGGGGGGCGGCGCCCCTGCGCCCCGTATTGACCGGCCGCCACTGATTATTATTATTATTATTATTATTATTTAAGTCTTAAGAGTTTATCTGACCGGTCTCTATTCTGCAATTATGGTTTTGCTCCACTTTACTGAGAAGACGTGTTTGAGAAGAAATATTAGACAAAATCTCGAAAGTGTTGCTGCTGACTTGTTTCCTGACCACAGAGAAAGTGTACATTGTGCTTTGTCACTGTCAGATACTGTTTCCCTTATATTTGTTAAGTAGAGAGGTTCCCACACCTATCAGACTGGTGCTACTGATTTGTTCCCACATCACATGTGAATTAGCTGAGTTCTATCCTTCTAAATATATTCTTTATGACAAGGCAAACACATCCTGATGGATAGAATTGTTACTGTCAGATACGGTTTCCACTCTGCTTTCTATGTAAATAACTTCCCTCAAGTATCAAAATGTTACTGTGACTCTGAGTTCATCATTCTAACACTAAGTATGTTCACATGTCCATGTTCTAAGTAAGTAGTACAAGTTCTAACTGTAACTGCTCACTTGTTTACACAAAACAGAACAAAAGACAATCAGTAAAGTTTCATCGTTCTAAATATGTCCCTTATAGCAGGAGGAACACATCCCGATGGCAAGAGTTCGTGCTATCAGCTTTTCACATACAGATGTGTCCACAGCTGCCAGAATCATACTAATGACATGTATATTAATCCACAAGTGAAGCAGATGAGGTTTACCACTCTCACACAAAGTATGTTCATTATACCAGCAAAAAACGCATTATGATGGCTAGAATTGTCATTGCCACATACTGTTGTCCCTTATATTATCTTTGTCTCTCTTTGACTCTCTCTCTCAACACAGAATCAGTTTCCAATTTTTCCAATAATTTTTTTCCAGCATGGTTGGAACAGCCTGCTAAGTACCTCTACCAACTGTGTCAAAGTGAACCTAAAAGATTTTATTTAATTCTTGTAAATAAATAAATAAATAAATAAATAAAACTAGTTATTGCATTATTTTTTAAGACATCCTTAAATTATGTTTTAGCACATAAAAAAATATATGTCCACAAATACTTTTATTTATAAATACAGTTATCTGCCATGTTGACACATATCACCACATAACTAACACATCTTCATTGAATATTAATTATACCCCAGTAAACTGGTGACAGAATTATTGGCATCCAAGGATCATGCATGCCTGTGTGGACCAAAGGCCAGCCCATCCAGTCCAATCCTATTGTTCCTTTGTCACTAAAGGAAGGTGTGCTAACTTTTGCTGAACTGAATTTCCAAAGTGGGGCCCTGCATTAAATCTTAACTTAGATTCTGAAGTGATTTAGCTCCAAGGTGACATGAGAGCAATTATCCTCAATTAGTTGCATACGAGATGCCAGTGATGTCAAGTCGAACATTACTTTAATTTTTAATTATTTGTTGTTATTATTATTATTATTATTATTATTATTGGTTTGTTTTAGATATTTACAAAAAAAAAAGGAGTCGGTCATGTGAAAACATGAAATTATTTGAACGTAGTAATTTTCCTTAATTGGCAGACACACACTCAATTCTTTGCAAACGACACGTGGATGTATTGATTAAACAACGTTAGTTTGGAGCAGGTAGCTGTGCAGTGAAAATTCTACTTTTTTATTCCTCAATCTTCAAAAAGGTAAGTAAATAATTATGTAAAACCTACATAGCTATAGCATGCAAAATAAGAAAGTATTAGCTCTAGTTGCATGATATTTTTTCAGAAAGTCTAGCCACTTATGGTATTTATTTCCCCTGATAGACAAGGCTGTACAGAGAAAACTGAAAATTATATAGCACGTGGTGCATATCCAGAGGGTGCAACCAAACCACAAGTTATTAGAACGAGGGCATCAGACTTTAAATTTGACAGTAAGTTAAAGAGAATTTGTTGCCATAATAAAATTGTTCTTTTTAATATATATATATATATATATATATATATATATATATTTTTTTTTTTTTTTTTTTTTTCTTCTATTGCTTATTTTATAATAAAATTAATTTCATGTAATTTTTCTTCAAAATCCTGTAATATTTCATATATAAATATGTTCAATTAATTAATTGAATTAGTTTATTAATGGGGAAACTTTTTTTATATTACATGACAAACCCCTGCAAAATAAATGTGCCACAAAATAAACATTATATGAGATTTATGACCTAAAAATTTATGTTATAATCTAATATTTGATGGAGATTATGCAGGCAGGCAATCTCTTAGCGCATAACAATCTCTTAGCGCATAACAGTATTTTTTTTGTTTAATTATTTGTTTTTGTTAATATATATATATATATATATATATATATATATATATATATATATATATATATATATATGTGTGTGTGTGTGTGTGTGTGTTTCTGTTTGCGCACAGCGTTTCCCTGTCAAACAAATAAAAAATCTAAAGGTCAGGTCGTGTGTTTGTCTTTGTGTGGAGGTGAGTGTGTGTACACACACACACACACACACACACACACACACACACACACACACACACATACACAATATGATGAAAAATTAAATAACATGAAATAATTGGGTGATTGTGAGAAAATTAAAATAAATTAATAAGTAATTCAGAGTTGTGTTTAATATATTTTACAGAAAAAATGTAAAGAAAGATGAGAAGTGCCTTTCTTTCTACAGTGCTTGAGCCCCTGCCCATCAAAATGTCTGTGCACGTCCTTGGTAATAGATCTTACTCTTAAGCAAATGGAAAGCAGTAGGTCGCATACAGCTCTTCTCCAAGCATGCTTGCTGTTTTGGTTCTTGTTAGTACTCAGCGCAAAATAAGACCGGAATGTGCTACATTAAATAGAGATTTTAGGTTTTGGTTATTAATAAATATGACACAATCACAGGGTATGACACTCAAGTTTTTGTCTTTTTTTTTTTTTTTTTGCCGTGCTCCCATTACTCCACATCCGTTGTTATTTTACACACACATTACAAGCTTTCATGCGCTTTTATGTATTACACACACATTAAGCTTAGGTTCCCTAAGAATGTTGATAATAAACACACATCACCACAACTGCACACTGATCATGTGAAATATTTAAACTTTTGTATACATGGAAATCAATAACATTATGCCTGGTCATACAGTATTCATTTGGTGCTTAATGTATATTTGTTACTCTACTACTAAACTTTATTTTCAACAGATGGATCATTATATTATATAAAAGGGAAGAGGAAAATTAAATTTTTCATGAATTTCATAACAGTGCCTTTGGGGCCCACTGTGGAATTGTTAAAACAACGGATGCCGTGATGAGATTTTATTGGCCTGGAATGACCTGTGACATTGATAAATGGGTGAGTAAATGTTTGAATTTACACCACATACACATTATTTTAAGCCAAACCCCCATGTGTTGGTCAAGAATCATAAATGTTCTTGTTTAATTTTTCATGGTGGATATGTGCTATATTTGTTTTTCTATATTTTGTTTTTCAGCCTTGGTGAGCATATTCCCCTGATGACCTGCGGTATTTAGGCTTGACTGGTAGATCGAGTGCTTTTCTTTTGTTTTATTTGAAAAATGAATTAGATGAATTAGCCCTGTCTACTGTTGATTGTGCTTTGTAAACTGTGTTTTGGATTAATCTGCCTTGCCCCCTAATAAAATCTGTGTATGTACTTTGAGTAGTTTCATTCTGTAATTATTCTTTGTGTTCGTGTTTGTCCAAAGATATCTTTTGACTCATGAAAGAAAAGTTATAAAGGAAAGAAATACGTTATGACAAAGACTCTTTTACATACAATATATTGTAGGCTGGCCAAAGTCCACAATGCCAGGTCAGTGCTGCAAATTTAAAACAGAGGCAGAAATACATACCTATACAGGTGATTCCAAAATTGTGCCCTACACTTTAATCATACTTGTGTAGCCCGTCTACTGTCAACTTATGTAGAAAGGGGCCCTGAGTCCTTTTATTCTATCTTACCTTTATGATAACTCAGATTATTCTATTATTTTAATATAATAAGACCTGGGTCACTATGACAATATATACCTCTATTGCAAAATAAAAAAATACTATAAGCACCAAATAAAACATATATGTGCACTCACAATTCACAATAGTGTTTCTATGCATAAAAAGCAATAAACAATCAATAAGCTTGTTTAGAAAAATATATATTCAAGTTTATTTAAACAATAAAACAAATTAAACAAATATTAAAGTTTCATATAGAGTAAATCAATTGGCTTTCCCTTTTTTTAAAATTAGTTTAATCTCCAAATAAATGATCAAAATTACTTGAAACAAAACGTTGCAGGCCTGATTCGGTGCTTGGGGTCGGTGAGACCAAAAACTCACTGGTCGTTTCACTCCTAAGAGCAACAAACCAAAAATAAACGGACGGTACCTTATTTCCCTGTTCCGAGATTATCCACTGAATCCTGCTGTCCTATTCCTGCACACACGCCGAGTAGCAGCTGTTGATCCCAGTCACGCAGTTATTCCGTATCTCCAGATTAGCAACAGTCCTCCGAAGCACGTGTAGCTGGGTTAGCTAACTCACTCAGACTGTTCACGTTGCTAAAATCCCCTCGCTGTATTAACGAGCTGGTATCCAGAAAATATCAAACTAAAGGAAATTCTATCCGAACTCCTCAGTGTCTCACAGAAGTTTGCATTGGTTTTCGATTATCATGCCGACAGTCTAACACCTGCAAGTAAACTCTGACAGAACACAACTTAAACCTCACTTTGTCACTGCGTCAGTAGCATGCTTCTCCTCTCAGTCTCTCTCCTTCTCCGTCTCTTTTTTCCGCTATTTTCCGCTATTCTTCCGCCCCAAACTTCCGGTTTTAACAAACATAAATAAATAAAAGCCTGTTCAGTCTTATACAATTTCTAGGAAATTATGTTCCAAAAATTAACAACTCTATAAAAAACAAAAGTACAAATACACATCTTGTACATTTTTAACCTTCAGCAACTTTCTATACCATGAACTTGGCATTTTTTTAAAGCACAATAGGCAATATCTGTTGTTAACCATGTACTAGTAAGTCAATATGTAACCATATAAATCACATTTATTAATAACACTTATTTATGCATTAATTATTTATATATCTACCTATTAATATCTGGGCTACACCCTCCCCCTTCTAAATGTCTGGTGTCCTCAACAGACTTAACTTTTAACTCAACAACAGGAAGTGGGAAAGGGTGGCTAACACTTATCTACTTTTCTATCCTTTTCCAATTTTAATCACAACACCTCTGTGTATAATGGTAATTGGCTGATCTCGGCCTTTACCTGGCTCATCATAGGTTAATTTGACAATAGGCTTCACAGCTCTCTTTGGACGTGCATCAGTGTCTCTAGACGTTCGGTTTCCCAAAACACTAGGACTGTCTGGTTCGTTTGGGCACGATGCATCACTAGTATCGGAACATGTGTCAGGTCCAGACTCTTCTTGATCTGGATCACTTTCCGCTTCAGAATGAGAATCCTGACTAATCTCCTCTTCTCTTTCATGCCGAGATTCCTCGCTTGAACCATCTTCCTGTCTCTCGTTCATTTGAGGAAGGGCACTTGCCTCCTCTTCTAGAGAACCTGAGAGCTCTACAGCCCTTCTGGCTGTTTGCGCCACATTTTCTGAAAGTGTATAATGGGGTCTGGATGGTCTACAATACTCTGAGTCAGAGGATGAATCTGAATCTAGGGACACCTGTGAGATTGTCTGAGATTCCAGGGAAGTTTGCATCCATTTCTTGGAAGTCTTAGCTCTAGTCTTCGGCCTTTTAGGTGTATCACCATCTGTCTCCATCCTTGGGAGTCGCACCCACTGCCCTATCGGCAGGATGTGATCTCTATGGATTGTCTTGATGCCCCCCCCTGTCTCGCGTTTCACATTATAAACCGGCAAGTTGGGCATTTTCCCCACTACAATGTAGGGAATGGGACTCCATCGTGTCTGTAACTTGTGTTTGCCTTTCAGCCCCAGGTTCCTGAGTAACACTCTGTCACCTGTTTCCAGTGACTGGAAACCCACCCTCTTATGATATGACTTCTTATTCTTTTGGTGTGTCTTGTCTGCATTTTCCGAGGCTAGTTGGTAAGCTCTCTGCAAGTCTTCCTTTAACTTTGCCACATATTTTGTGTGACCATCTCTTTTCCCATCTGGAGATGTACCAAAACACAAGTCTACTGGAAGTCTGGCTTCTCTGCCGAACATCAAGAAGTAGGGTGAATACCCTGTAGCATCACATTTAGTGCTATTGTAGGCATGTACCAAATGTCCCACATGTTGACTCCATTGACGTTTCTTCTCTTGGCTCAGTGTTCCTAGCATTGCTAGTAAAGTTCGGTTGAACCTCTCTGGCTGTGGATCTCCCTGTGGGTGATATGGAGTCGTCCGTGATTTACGGACTCCCATCATCTTCAAGAGATCTTTGATCAAATGGCTCTCGAAGTCTCGGCCCTGATCAGAATGGATCCTAGCAGGTAGGCCGTAATGTACAAAATACTTTTCAACCAAGACCTTTGCTACCGTCTGAGCCTTTTGGTTCTTTGTAGGGAATGCTTGAGCATAGCGGGTGAAATGGTCAGTAACCACTAAAACATTGCTCATGCCTTTGGAATCTGGTTCCACTGAAAGAAAGTCAATACATACAAGATCCATTGGTCCATTGCTTATGATCTGATGTAGTGGAGCTACTCTTTGGACAGGGGTCTTACGAGTAATACATTTCCCACAATTCTTTATGTGTTGCTCTACATCTCGTGACATTTTGGGCCAGAAAAATCTACTTCTCAGCAGATCAGTGGTTCTTTCTATACCCAGATGTCCTAGATCATCATGCATTGATTTCAGCACAGCTTCATGAAACTCTTTCGGCAAGACAAGCTGCATGTACTCTTCGCCTGAAAGTCGTTTATTCCATCTATAGAGTAGACCCTCCTTTAGCATCAACTTATCCGCTTCACGTTTCAACTGACCAAATTCTGTATTATCAGTGTTCTCTGGCCATTTCTGCTGTGCAACGGCTTGGACGGCAGGTCCTATTACTGCATCATTCTTTTGAGCACGTACAAGTTCTGGTTTTGACATGTGTTCTATCGACTTTAATTCCATTTGCATTGGATATGTATAGATGTCAGGAATACAATCAGGGGATGCTCCTAACTGATCCACGTATCTGGTTAAACTAGCTGAAGACCCGGGGGTACAGACTCGTTGACATATGGACCGAACACCATCCTGTGGTATTGTCTCCCAATCTGAAGTGTCATTTCCATCAGGAAAGTTTCTAGAAAGAAGGTCTGCATCTATGTTGTGCTTGCCAGGTCTGTATTGCACATTAAAATCATATGTGGATAAGGCAGCGAGCCATCTGTGTCCAACCGCATTAAGTTTGGCTGTTGTGAGCACGTACGTTAAGGGGTTGTTATCCGTACGTACGGTGAACCGTGCCCCATATAGGTAATCGTGAAACTTATCCACCACAGCCCACTTAAGAGATAAGAACTCCAACTGGTGTATTGGGTAACGTTTCTCCGACTGGCTCAGCTTCCTGCTGGCAAATGCTACAGGTCTTAACCCCTCAGGATACTCCTGGTAGAGAACAGCTCCAATCCCTTGCAAGCTAGCATCCACATGTAGGATGTATGGCCTCTCAGGATCAGCAAATGCTAACACTGGTGCATGGGTCAGACAGTAGATGATCTGGTGGAATGCATCCTTACAAGACTGATCCCATCTGCTGCCAAAGGGCTCTGACTCTCTCAGGTAGCACTTGGTAGGATCTTTGTTACGTTTTTTGCTCTTTTGGGTGGGAGCATAACCTTTAGTTAGCTCAGTTAGCGGCCTAACAATGGAAGCATAGTTGGCGATAAATCTCCGGTAATACCCACAGAAACCCAAGAACGATTTCAAAGTTTTTAGGTCAGTAGGTTGTGACCAGTTCGTGACAGCCTTAATCTTTTCTGGATCAGGTGAGACACCATCAGCAGACACAATGTGTCCAAGATATTTCACCTTAGGCTGACAAAACTGACACTTTTCTAGTGAGATCTTCAACCCAGCCTCCTCAAGTCGGTCAAGAACCTTGAGAAGTCTCTCTTCGTGTTCTTCCAAAGTCTTTCCAAAGATAATTAAATCATCAAGGTAAACAAGGACCTGGAGCAAGTTCATATCACCAACTGTCTTTTCCATTAATCGCTGGAAAGTAGCAGGGGCTCCAGTTATGCCCTGAGGCATCCTCTCAAACTGAAAGAACCCTAGGGGGCAGATAAATGCAGTTTTCTCCTTGTCTTCCTCAGCCATTGATATTTGGTAATAGCCACTTCTTAAGTCAAGCACCGAGAACCACTTGCTTCCAGACAAGGAGTCCAGCGCGTCATCGATGCACGGTATGGTATACTGATCAGGAACTGTCCGGCTATTCAGTAGCCGGTAATCAATGCACATCCTGATAGTCCCATTTTTCTTCCGTACAATCACAATTGGGGAAGCATAGGGGCTACGAGACTCCTTAATAATGCCTGCACAGAGGAGCTCCTGCAGGTGTTTCCTCACATCATTAATGTCGGCAGGGGTAAGTCGCCGAGAGCGCTGTCTGAAAGGTCTGGGATCAGACATTCGGATGGTGTGCTCTACACCTTTAGCTAACCCAACATCCCATTCAGTCAGGGAGAAAACATTGGATTTTTGCGACAGCTGCTGTCTCAGTCGCTCTTTCCATTCCTCTGCAACAGGAGAGTCTCCAAAATTAATCTGGTTGACATCAAAACTGGTTGACTGTGTCTTAATAGAAGACACCGTAGTGACACTTTCGGTGGGGTACACATGTCCCATCACTGTTCCTACTGGTACAATTGTCTCTTTTAAGGACTGGTTCTGTACTAATATTCTAAAGTTGTTGACATTTACTGCATAGCTTGGAACCACCATGGGTTGCAATAACACACTGGCTGGAAGTGAAACTGTTGAGGATGCATCAACCATCAGGATTTCTTTGCCCACCGGCTGCTTGAAGTCAACTTTGCAAACAATTTGTAAATCTTCCCCAGGGGGTAAAGTTAAAGAACCAGGACCTTTCCACGTCACCACACCAATATTGTCATCTTTAACACAGATGGGTGGGGCCGAATCATTAGCTGCAATCTCATCTGCATGGCCAGCTTCTATACCTAATGTCTGGGTGATATCTAAACCACTTTCTCTGCATTGCTTGATTAGGCTTCTGACATGACTGGTGTTTGTGCCAACAATGACAGGAGTCTGTTCTGCAGTTCGGGGGCTGGGACAAATGAGAGCAAGGACTGTTACAGTCTTACAGGTTCCAGTGATTTCTGCTGGATACTCAAAGTCAACTACAATGTAGCCACGGTAGGGATAACTCACTTCTGACTCACTTAAACCCCAGAGAGCAAGACCAGACACAGAATGCACTGGTACATCACACAAGTGTTTTTGGTACCAGGACTCAAATATGATGGTAACTTGTGAGCCACTGTCAAACAGAGCATCACAGGGATGGCCATTGACTTTTAATTGTACTATACTCGGTGGCCCAATCAAACCTTCAGGTATTCCTGTGTTCTCAGGTGTGATCACAAGACTCCTCTTAACTATACAATTAATTTCAGCCCCGGCGCTGTTAGTAGAGGGCTGATTTTCTCTCGATAGCTTTAAGGCTTGAATCAGTCTTTTAATAACTTTGGTTTGATTCTCGGGATAATGGCATTTTGCTGCAAAGTGTCCATTTCCTCCACACCGGTAACAAAACTGATCCTCAGAGGGTCTAATGGGTCTACTAGGAAAACTACTGGCCTTAGGTGAAACTTCAACTGTTGAAACAGTAGCTGGATTGACCGAAGTACCTGTTGCAGTGACTTTCTTATTTAGTTTGTGCTGTAGTCTTTTCACGTGTTTCTTTAAAGCTCGGAGTTCACAATCTTGACCCCTTTCATTTGCCGGTGTAGTAGCTGAAAGTGCATTTGTAGGACACTCCTCCTGAGTTTCCACTGGTGGAACCACAACAGATGAAATAAGTGACTTAAGCTCTTTCATTTCAGCTTTTAAGCTCTGAATCTCAGACTGTTTCACATCAGCTTGCTGTTTTGTGTGTATGGCATGTACTGAAGTGTTGAGCTTCATCCTTGAAGCCTCATATTCCTCCTCAGCTCTTATTTCACTCAAGAGTTTCAGAAATGTAGGGGGATCGGTCTTTCGCTCTCTTAAGCGAAGCTGAATCAGCATAAGGTCAGAAGCAACTGCCCCTCTCAGCAACTGTTCCACACGAGCTTTATCCATATTGGTTTGGGGGAGGCCGCCCCTCTGCACTACTTTAGAGAGAGTGCGCTCTAATCGTCTGAGGAATTCTGACAGTTTCTCTCCAGGTTGCTGCTGCATCAGACGAAAAGCAAAATACAAATCATCTCCTGATTCTGCAGTTCCAAAAGCACTTTCGAGGGCTTCCAAGTACTCAATAGGTTTAGCATCAGGGTCGCTAACTCGTACAGCTTTAACTATTTCAAGTGCAGGACCCTTTAAGCTTTCCATCAACCTGCGTCTTTTCTCTTTATCTGTGCATTCACTCTCCTCCACCATCAGCCACGCTTGTTCAAGCCAGTGGTCATACTGCTCCTCACCTGCTGGAACAGGTTGTGTTCCTGAGAAGATGCGCAAGCGTCTATATCCACCTTCTAGTGATGGTTTATTGGTCTTTTCCAAGAAATCACCAAACGCCTGTATTACTAGATCAGCAGAGCTAGGGGATGGTGGTGCACCTGGAAACAGAGCTCTAATATCCTCTATAGTTTTGCCCTCGGACTGAAGCAGTAACTCTAACTTGCTATTGAAGTCTTCATTTGAAACTGGGGCCGTATCTGTAACGACTATTGACCATGTTTCATCACACTCTGGAAAATAGACCTCAGGAGGAACTTGTACTGCAGTTAGGGCTTCCTTGCATTCACACAAGACCATCAAATTGTTCAGTCTTACATTATAGATCCTTCCCCTAACTCGTACTCTGCCCAAGCACTTAATAGTTTGGAGAGTCTCTTCAATTTTGGATATTTCTACATCTTCTGGAACAACTACCAGTAATCCATGAGCTTCATCCAAACCTTCACCCCTGCACCACCTTTTCAGCTCAGACACTAACTCCTTCTTGTCTGCCATCTTTACAAGTTATCACAGTCTTTGTTTTGGTAACTACTTTAACCTTCAGATACCCAAGACTTATCCCAGCGGTGCCTCCATTTTATGTAGCCCGTCTACTGTCAACTTATGTAGAAAGGGGCCCTGAGTCCTTTTATTCTATCTTACCTTTATGATAACTCAGATTATTCTATTATTTTAATATAATAAGACCTGGGTCACTATGACAATATATACCTCTATTGCAAAATAAAAAAATACTATAAGCACCAAATAAAACATATATGTGCACTCACAATTCACAATAGTGTTTCTATGCATAAAAAGCAATAAACAATCAATAAGCTTGTTTAGAAAAATATATATTCAAGTTTATTTAAACAATAAAACAAATTAAACAAATATTAAAGTTTCATATAGAGTAAATCAATTGGCTTTCCCTTTTTTTAAAATTAGTTTAATCTCCAAATAAATGATCAAAATTACTTGAAACAAAACGTTGCAGGCCTGATTCGGTGCTTGGGGTCGGTGAGACCAAAAACTCACTGGTCGTTTCACTCCTAAGAGCAACAAACCAAAAATAAACGGACGGTACCTTATTTCCCTGTTCCGAGATTATCCACTGAATCCTGCTGTCCTATTCCTGCACACACGCCGAGTAGCAGCTGTTGATCCCAGTCACGCAGTTATTCCGTATCTCCAGATTAGCAACAGTCCTCCGAAGCACGTGTAGCTGGGTTAGCTAACTCACTCAGACTGTTCACGTTGCTAAAATCCCCTCGCTGTATTAACGAGCTGGTATCCAGAAAATATCAAACTAAAGGAAATTCTATCCGAACTCCTCAGTGTCTCACAGAAGTTTGCATTGGTTTTCGATTATCATGCCGACAGTCTAACACCTGCAAGTAAACTCTGACAGAACACAACTTAAACCTCACTTTGTCACTGCGTCAGTAGCATGCTTCTCCTCTCAGTCTCTCTCCTTCTCCGTCTCTTTTTTCCGCTATTTTCCGCTATTCTTCCGCCCCAAACTTCCGGTTTTAACAAACATAAATAAATAAAAGCCTGTTCAGTCTTATACAATTTCTAGGAAATTATGTTCCAAAAATTAACAACTCTATAAAAAACAAAAGTACAAATACACATCTTGTACATTTTTAACCTTCAGCAACTTTCTATACCATGAACTTGGCATTTTTTTAAAGCACAATAGGCAATATCTGTTGTTAACCATGTACTAGTAAGTCAATATGTAACCATATAAATCACATTTATTAATAACACTTATTTATGCATTAATTATTTATATATCTACCTATTAATATCTGGGCTACACTTGAAAAAATATTTTTAATGCTACTTAATAAATACAACCTAAATGTTTACTTTTTTATTCTGCTTTTTTTTTAAGGTTACATGACCCTTTGAGCTTGTGGAGATGGACATCATAGGTAAATTAGTCAAGTAATGGAAATATGTACAGTATATATCTGTGTGATGGTAGACTATTCTACCAAACGGTCTGAGGCATTTGCCCTCCCATCGAAAACGGCTGAAAATGTGGCCAAATGCATAGTTTAATTCTTTTACCATTTTGGAGCACCAAAACACATCCTCACAGACCAGGGACGGGAGTTAATTTAGTTGTAAGTCATGTTGCACCAAAGAGAATAGGTCATATTTTTCTACAACTAAAAAACTAATAATTAAAAGTTTTTTTTTTGCAAGTTGTTTGTTATAAAAGATAACGCACTTATCCTTACTTTATCAACAGTTAAATCAAAAACTATGCCAGACACTTTGTAGTCGGCACAGCCTTTGTGCTCCATGCTATCCACAGACAAATGGCATTGTGGAAAAAATGAACGGGACTATACAAAGGTAACAGACATGTAATTGTATTTGTCCTAGACATGTTTACTAAGTGTTAAAGGTTCAGTATGCACTAAAATCTTGTTTTTGTAAAACATGTTAGTATAATTAACATAAAGCACATATATTAATGATCACATATAAACATGAACACAAATAAATGTAAATGCTTGTTTTCTGAAAAAAAAAAAACGGTTTTATACATTTATGACGAGATGAACTCAATGCAATTTGAAGGAGATGGCTTGGCTGTTGATGTAGTGATACTTTTCAGATCATTGTCCTTGAACGCTCAGAAAAGTGGGATGTCTATTTGATATCAGTGATGTTTGGGTTGAGGACCAAAAAACAGCTAACAACCCAGTTCTATCCCTTTTTTTCTCCCTGATGTTTGGCACAGAGGCAAGATATCCATGTAAGGTCCCGGACAAATGTAAGATTGGTTGAAAATGTTAACCGTGTTAGTTAAAAGAAAGGGTTGATTCAATATTGCTTATCAAATTACTGTTCACAAAGTTTTGGTGTGTAAAAAGTTGGCAAGAGTCTATTTAGTGTCATGACAGTGTTCTCACAGATAAAAACCATCAGCAATTTATGACCAAAAGTTTTGTTTTGCCAAACAGATCGACAGCAATGTGGAGAAAGCTGTAGGGCTGGAGGTGGTGTAGCTGAAACTACTGTAGGACGGGAGTAAATTTTTGCTGTTGTTCAGGAAAATATAAAAAAAATTCCCAATATCTGTTTTAAGACTCCTAAATCCCAATGAAAACTTTGCTTTAAAGTAGGAGTCCTTCCACAAAATGTCAGGAGCCAACAAAGGAAGGGTGGGAAGTTGGACCCAAATTGGACAGGCCCATTTACGATGGTTGCCATTGAGGAGAAAAGTGCAGACCGCCAATCTGAAACAGATTTTTTTCCAAAAAGTGAACATTGATCACTTATAACTGTTTAAAGAGCACCAGCCATAAGTGCCCCAGCGGATAAAAAGACACAATCAGCAATCACACCAGATGCAGCAGTAGTTCGATTCCCAGCACCCTCTTCTTTGGCCCAGGCAGCAGCACCACCACGTCTGTGTATACAGTGGCAAGAAAATGTATCTGAACCTTATGGAATTTCTGGTTTTCTGCATTAAATGTGATCTGATCGTTATCTATATCAAGGATGTTAGCAAATGTATGGTGCCTATAATAATAATAACAAAAGATATTCTAATCTTTCATGTCTTTTTTGAACTCATTCAACATTCAAAATGATGGAAAAAATTAGTGTACCCTTGACAGGAATAACCTCAACCAGGTGCTTCCTGTAGCTGTGGATCAGGGCCCATATTCACAAAGTCTCTCAGAGAGCTTAAAAAGTCCTAGCTGGGAGTCCTAGACTAAAAGTGATTTAGGAAATTTCTCAGAGCAACTCTGAGTAAGGAAAGTACAAAAACCTTTATCTTAGTGATGAGGTGTGGTTGACCCTGTTGCTAGGGATGATGCACCAATTCAAGGACTGTGATTGGTTGATAAAAAAAATAACTCCTGACCTCTGCAAAGGTCATAAAAATCACTCTTTGTGAAAAGAGAATATATGATAATAGAACAGACAGTGAAATCATAATGTTTGTATATGAATAAATTGTGTAACCATGACTAGAGGCTACTTTATGCAAAGTTATTGATATAGGCTAAATATCTTTAAGATAATTAAACAGGCAAATGTTGAAAATGTGTTTCCTTTTAAAGCAACCAATTTCCATGCAGTAGTTACTATATTTAAGTTCTCACATTTATTTACCATACTGATTTTATTACTTGTAATCCATTTCAGATTGATGGGAGCAAAGTGGCTCAGCTTTTACCAATTTACATGATTGCAGAACAGTCAGTTTAAGTTGCACTTTTGGATGGTCTGCAGCCAACAATCCAAGAGAGATGGAAGGAAGTAAAAGAACAAGAGAACCAAATTGGACACAAGATCAGTGTTTACTTTTAGCTTTACATTCAGGGTTTGGAGGATAGTTCTTCATTCTGCCATTTTGACCTCTGCTATAGAAACTTTTAAGCCTCTTAAAAGTCCTCTTCTCTACTCTCAACAATTTTTGCTTTAGGAGCTGTTTTTAGGGCTAAGATGTTTCGTGAATCATTTTTATCTTTACTAAGATTTAGTCCTAAATTTAAGGGGAAATTCTAAGAAAATGTCATAATTCTAAGAATCATCTTAGAATTTAATCACTAGGAGCAACTTTTAGGCTTAAGAAGCTTTGTGAAACCGGGCCCAGATCTGCACATCATTCAGGAGAAATTTTAGCCCATTTTTCCTGGAAGAACTGCTTTAGCTCTATCATATTATTCTTTGGATGACTCATGGTCATGACTGTCTTCAAGTCATTTCATACTGTAACATCTACAGTATATTGGTTTGAAGACTTGGCCACTCCAAAAGGCCGATTTTGTTTTACTGTTGTGAACTTACTCTAGTGTTTTGGGTCATTGTCCTGTTGCATCACCTAACTTCTACAGAGGTTTAGTTGATGTACAGACATTCTCACATTATCATGAAGAATTTTTAATAGGCTTGGGAATTCATCTTACCCTCAATTACTGGAAGCTGTCCAGGCCCAAATGCAGCAAAGCAGGCCTAAATCATGATGTTTCCTCCACCATACTTTACAGTTGGGATGATGTATTCATGATCATATGCAGTGTCCTTATACACGTATAGTGCTGCGAGTTCTTTCCAAATAGTTCAATCTTAGTTTTATCAGTGCACCTGTAATACTCCTGAAAAGAGGATTAATAAAGAAATAAGGGAGTGCGCAGCAGTGATGGCTTCTCTGTTTATCAACTCAACACATCAGTAGTTACAGTAGTAACTGACAATAAACATGAGATTTTAACACTTTCCATCACACTAAAATAAACATGAAATTACAATGAACAAGCGTCCTTCACACAGTTTACATGCTAACCACAAAAAAGACAGCTGATACTTTTACAACCAGAATCAGATTTTCAAAAAGCACACAAACACTAAGAGAATATACAGTATAACTTTATTTAATGACATGTATACGTTACGTGGCGCGGTATGGAGAGCCGCCCCACGAGATGTTTTTAATGATAAGAGCCCTTACGCAGGGCTTTAGAGGGGGTTAACGAAATAGGAGTGTGTGAGACTGCTTGTGATACGGACGGGAAGACCTTCCCGTTTGGAGATGCGTTGGGATTATTAATTAGAACCTTAAAGGAAACAAAAGAAAACTGATAACACAAAATAAACAGAGCTCCGTTGTCGACGCGAGAACGGACGGGGCTCTGGTAACTAAAAACAAAACTAAGGATCCTCTCGGGGCATTCGCCCTTACCAAGGATTTACTCAGAGGAGAAGGAGAGTTTGTGCTTTGTGCACTTTAACTGAAACTGAGCTGCTGCGTGCCGCTCTCTCTTTCACTCTCTCTCTTGCTTTCGCCGGTCTTACGGAGGCAGCGGCTATGGCTTTGCCTCTGTCTCTCAACTTTCTGTGCGCTTTTCTTTTCTTTGTCTGTATTTTGCTTTCTTTTTTTGCGATAATTTTTTATCAGGACCCTTAAATAAACACGCCTTCAGGTGCGGCTCGTTCAGGCTGATTGCCTGACGGCGGCGTTGCCTGGCAACCGCGTGTATAAATGGCCGTGTTTTTGCCTGTTCAGAACTCTGTGTGGTAGCAGCCTACTACTGTTCACTCCATTGCATCCAGTGCAGCACATCAAAGACACACTTAAATGATTATAAAGTGCAAATGCAACTGCTCTTCTGTCCAATCTGGTTTTCTTGTTAATTTACTTCCTTCCATCTCTCTTGGATTGGTGGCTACAGTACATACTGTACAATCCATAAGTGCAAATTAAATAGACTGTCCTCCAATCATGTGCTGTAAATTGTAAAGGCCATTTTGCTACCATTAATCTGAAATGGATTACAAGTTACAAAAATCAGTATTGTAAATAAATGTAAGAACTTAAATATAGTAACTACTGCGTGGAAATTGGTTGCTTCAAAAGTAGACACATTTTCAACATTTGGCTGTTTTAATTAACTTATATCCTATAGCAGAAACTTTGCATAAAGTAGCCTGTCATGAAATCATGATTATTCAACTTCTTTATATACAAACTATGTAAACTCATGTGATTTCACTGTCTGATTTCACAAGAGCGCATTTTAAGACCTTTTTTTTTTATTAACCAATTAATTATGCATCATCCATAGCAACGGAGTCAACCACACCTCCTCACCAGTGGCGGCCGGTCAATATGGGGCGTAGGGGCACCACCTCCCCTTAAAGTTAGGCAGAGGAGAATGCTCCTTTAACATTTAATTATTTAACATAATTATTTATTTTAATAATGAAATAATGTAATTTAGTCACAATATTCTGCTGTATTTCTTAATATAATTTATTTGCCAATAAAAAAAATTTAAACTGTATTACGTTCATTTGTGTTCAGACAAACGAGTGTCTATGTAGGCACGTAAATTTTTGAAAAGCATGAGACTTGAGGCTGAGCTCTGATTGGATTTTGTCAAATCATCCTTCGGGCGCAGCACTGTGCTCCCTGAACCCTCCCACTTTTGTTCTTAGCGAATCAATATTATTTTGAAATATTTGGGCTCATGTGATTGGACCATTCTCAACGAGTCTTTTCCAGTACTTCTTATGGCAAGCAGAGCTGCTGACTGGATGTGATGTGAGTCATATCTTTATTTTATACTAGTAGTAATGATGCTTAAATCACCTGATAAATGGCTATTTACAGGCGAGCATTAAAAGTTTAATTTAAATTTTGTTTGCACCCCCCCCCCCCCCCACCCACCCAAAAAATTTTTTTTACACCAGCTGCCACTGCTCCTCACTAAGATAAAGGTTTTTGTCCTTTTCTTACTCCATGCTCTGAGAAGTTTCCTAAATCACTTTTAGTATAGGACTCCCATCTGGGACTTTTAAAGCTAAGATGGGAGCTGTTTGAAAGAATTCTAAGAAGCTTTGTGAATACGGGCCCTGATCATATTTTAGAACAAATGAAGGCAGAAAACCATGAAATTTCAAAAAGGTTCACATACTTTTTCTTGCCATTGTATGAAAAAGTACGTGTCTATCCTAATATTAGAAAATTTGCATATTAAATTTTACTACTAGAAGAAATAGTTCACCGTAACACCACATTTTTTATGCATTCATTTGTAAAAAACTTTTTATGTAAAAGTGAAAGATGTTTGAGATGGTTTAAATGCTTATTTTCCTGTTTTCAAAAATTGGGCCATATAAGGCATTTTACTGGGACATATTGTAGGTAAATTAAAGCCTGGGTTTTAGCTAGAGAGTGAGGTAAACATGGTTTTTACTTTTACAAATATGAATAGTAAATAAACGTTTCTTTAAAACAATTACCTTGTAATATATTAGTAAAGAAAAGTCAGGTCATCAATGCCTACCTGGCCATGCTTGAACAGCAGTGCAATAAAACATCACGGGAGAAGGTCCTTCATATTGATAGTTATGCCATCTCATCTGTATGGACTGGGAAAATTTAGCGATTAACGATTTAGGGTTAGTAGTCCTGTATTTAATTTGGTGTAGATGGTCACAGTTCTAAGATTATTTATTCACCTTTAATTAGTGGGACCCTAAAACTACAAGCTGATGTTTGCTGTGGTCAATAAAAACCATCACTGGTTTCTGGTTGTAAGTGTTGTTTTCTGTGACATTCTATATACAAATTGACATATTATATGTACTATCCCCAGATGAAGTGAATTCTTTTTTATTAAGTACTTTAAAGTATTCTTTAGTGTATTCTTTTAATATCAACTAAAGTCTGTTTTCTTTTTCTTATATCCAACGGAAAAGAAGATACTCCAATCCATTGGGTGAAACTCCTGCAAAATGTAAAAAAAAAGAAAAAAAGGTGTGGATGCAACCAGCTAGGCAGATAATTTGCAGGTGAACAGGATCTTTAAAGTTGTTTTTAGTCATGTAGGGGTCACATTTGTGAAACGAATTGAAATTAGGTAGTAATTTATGACAATTTTACTTCCTGTACTCGGATGTACTGCAATTGTACAGTCATGATGTATGTTATTAAATTCGGCTACATTCTTTGTGTGTTTTAATGTAAAAATTTCAAGCATGATGCATCTCACTATATCTCCTCTCTATTTAGTTAATCCATTCTCTCTTTCACAGTCAGTCGAAGATCAATAAAACAATTAAGATTTTACTAATTAAGCTTTTTATTTCATTGTTATGCATCAAACATGTATGACTTAAAATTATTTTGGAGGGACCAGATATAAGATTGATAATTTTTTTAAAAAATCTACACCTGTTCATGGGTATAAAAAAGTTTTACTATGAAGAAAATTTCAGATTAACTTTATTTGCAGTTTAGTGTTTAGAGCATTGATGAGGAAGAAAGATATCAATGTGTCGAAGTGAAAATGTGACACAGTGCCTCATTCACATCAGACGGCACATCCTGTGGCGTATTTGCAATTAGGGTAAGTAAACAATTATTTATCTTACTCGGACATGATAACAAGCAATGGGGTGCTTCCTCATTGAAATCTATTTTTGTTGGTAAATTATTGTTTTAAAATCAGTTTGTAGAGAAAATTTGGGGCCAAGAGATCATCTCTTTCCCAGCTACACGAGCAATTGTGAAAAGTGATCAGTGCTACTGATATGTAATGTATTACCGCGTACAACCAACTATAAATATGTCATCTCAGATTCACTTTTATATAAGCTAAAATATATAAACGGAACAGGTTGGGCTGGAAATTAAAGATAATCTGGTCTTGAATGTTGTCTTTTCTAAGACATTATTTTATTATTTGAACAGATGACCTGACAGACCTCAGGCATCAGTGTGGGGAGGCCAGTGTGGATGACTGCTCCGATGAGAAGTTAACATGGGTGTGTGTGTGTAAACTAAAGTTAATCTAAAAAATAGAAACATCCCACATATAATGAATATATTTTCAAAGTGGAAAATTTATTTCTCCTACTAACCTTCACTTCTGGTGCCAGTGTTGCAGAAACTGCTAATGCTCTTATGAAAAATGTCTTTACATAATAACAATTGTTAAAATATTTTCACTATATAGATCTCCTGTGATATATGTGAAAGACGATTCCATCATCTTTGTTTTGGCCAGCCAGAGACGAAGGAAAAGTTTTTTTGTGCAGCTTGCTCAGTCTTGCTCAAAGAGTTGAATGTAAAAGAAAAATTGTGAAGACACAGTAGTTTGGTTTAAATTTATTCATTTTCAAATTTGTTAAACGTACATAACTTAATATCCATATGTTAATAAAATTTTATGTTTTAATATGTAAATTTTAACTTAATAAAATGTTTGTGTATTTAACCGCACTTGACATTTTTTTGTATATTGCATATTGTTCTCAGTGACAATTCCAGTAATCAGAATGTGTTTCTGTTGCTATAATGAACATACAAGAAAAAGTATCTGACCATGACAATTTCATCCATCCACTGCTATAATTAACCTTTAGAATGACGAACCTCAGCTGATTCACTTGTAGACTGTATACATGTCAGTAGTACCATTTTGACAGCTGTGGGCTCATCTGTATGTGAAAAGTAGAGAACCTTATCTGATAGCACGAACTCTTGCTATCAGGATATGTTCCTGCTGCTATAAAGGACATATTTAAAATTATGAAACTTCACTGATTCAGCTGATTCTCTTTTGTTCTGTTTTGTGTAAACAAGTGAGCAGTAACAGTTAGAACTTGTACTACTTACTCAGAGAGAGTCACAGTAACATTTTGATACTTGAGGGAAGTTATTTACATAGAAAGCAGAGTGGAAACCGTATCTGACAGTAACAATTCTATCCATTGGGATGTGTTTGCCTTGCTATAAAGAATATATTTAGAAGGATAAAACTCAGCTAATTCACATGTGGTGTGGGAACAAATCAGTAGCACCAGTCTGATAGGTGTGGGAACCTCTCTACTTAACAAATATAAGGGAAACAGTATCTGACAGTGACAAAGCACAATGTACACTTTCTCTGTGGTCAGGAAACAAGACAGCAGCAACACTGTCGAGATTTTCTCTGATATTTCTTCTCAAACATGTCTTTTCAGTAAAGTGGAGCAAAACCATAATGGCAGAATAGAGACCCGTCAGATACAGTCTCAAAACATTAATAATAATAATAATAATAATAATAATAATAATAATAATAATAATAATAATAATAATGCATTTAATTTGCATGTTGTAAACTCACTAGGTCACATCTATCAGAATAAACCCAAACTGCGTATAAAAGGAATCAGCAGGTAGTGATTTATTTTTTAAATAAAATATAAAAATAGCAAAATGTTCGCGAGATCTCGTAAAAAAAAAACTTGGTTCGGTTCAATTGTCTCATTTTTTGTGTGTGTGTGTCCCATGTCTTGTTTTTTCCCCTCAGATTTTTCCCTCAGTCAGTTCAGTCTGGCAGCATGGTGGCTAAGAGATATACTGTACAGTCCTGCATGTGAAGCTCTGGAAGTTTGACAATGAAAGTGATCAGGAGAAGAGAAGTGTCAGAGGTTGAGGATGACACAGTGTATAACCCAGAGAAGGAATACTCTAACACTAATGAGGAAAAAGACCCAGCTGTTGACCCAGAAATTGTGGTCTACTTAGACTCCAAAAATGGAACTAAACCCTAACCGTAACCGGATATGCCAATCCTGAGTGGATGACATCAAGTCCTGTTTTCAAGTTTTCCTCACAGACTCCATTGTAACCATTGCCATGAACCTGACAAACCTATAGGGGAAAAGAATTTATGGAGACACCTAGTAGGAAGTAGACCCGGTTAATATTGAAGCCTGAGTGGGTGTGTTGATTGTGTGTGGTGTCTAAAGATCCCGGAATGAATCTGCATCCAGCATATGGAATGTGGACACTGATCAGGCAATTGTTTGTGCTACAATGTCTTTGCAGACCTTCCAAATCCTGTCACGTGTGATTGATGACCACCACACAAGAGCAGCCCAAAGTCAACAAGACAAGCTGGCAGAAATCAAGGAAATTTGTCAGAAGTGGGTGGACCATCTGCCACTCATTTACAAACCAGGTCCTGACATCACTGTTGATGAACATCTCGTCGGTGCCCATTGAAGCAGTATATGCCAAACAAAACATATAAGTATGGTATAAAACTATGGACAACATGTAATGCAAAGACATGTTATGCCTGGAACATGCAAATGTACAGTACACAGCCAAACTGGCTGATGCTGTTTCTGAGAAAAATCAGTAGAAGTGGGGGGTCCTATAAATGATGGCAGGGATACTTTAAAATTGTTCATACAGTCAAGCATTTCATTTATAATATAGTTAAGTTTTCCTTGTGTACATATGGGGTTTTGTTTTCAAGAAATAAATCATGCTGGTAAGTTTTGCATACACAAAAGTTTTAATGGTTTCAAAAATTGACTTTGGTAAACATTTCAATGAAGTGCTCTGTGATACATAGTACAGATTTCATCTTAGTATTTGTTATAGTCAAAATAATATATATATATATATATATATATATATATATATATATATATATATATATATATATATATATATATTCTTCTTTTTTTTTTTCTTTTTTTTTCTCCCTAAAAAAATGAGTGGTACAGTATAAGCTCAAGTAAATGAGGCCTGTAGGACATACACAGCAAATACAAGTTCAAAACTTGTAATGTTCATAAAAATATCTAATACAACATTAGGTCATAATATATGTATTAGTGTAAACTTATAATAGAACAAAATAATCTTGGTCAATGAATGTTATCCAAAAATTAACACAACAGTTGGGTTAAACTCGGTTGGCTATGTCCAGTATTAAATTATCCTCACACTAAAGACAAAGCAGAAGTAGAAACAAGGGTCTGAAGTTGCATTTAGTTGGCTTGGTGCTGCTTATTAGTAATAAGGTACAGTACATTATCATTTATTATATGAACAAATGATGTTCTGTGACTATGTGGTATAAGAATGGAATGGAGTGGAGAGAGCAGTGAAACAGGTTCTCTTGTGCTTGCATGATGTTCAAGGGATGGCATTTATCATTTATTTTTAACATTTATAATTTTTCTTGTATGCAAAGCCTTGAATTTTATTTGCTTCTTGGTCAGTAACTGTAGAGTGAGCATCAGTTGTCCTTATCATCCCACTAAAAAAAAAACTAAATCTGTAGGTGAATGATCCACTCCACATTCTTATTGTGGATTATAATACTGCATAATAGTGACATTTATGATTAGGAGTGATATTAGTTTAGGCCTATAAGTGGAGAAGTTAAAAACCAAAACATGACCGTCAACCTAAACTGACAGGCCGGGCAAGGAGTGCATTAATCAGAGAAGCAGCCAAGAGGCCAAGTTTGAGACAAGATTGTGACAAGCCATATGGAACTGCAAACAGGACTCTTTTTTGTGGATTTTAACAATGGCACAATTTTTTTGTGGACTTTCAACAATGGCTTTCTTCTTGCCACACTTCCTCCAGATTTGTGGAGAGCACGACTAACAGTTGTCCTGTGGATGGACAGACTCTTCCACCTGAGCTGTGGCTCTCTGCAGAGTTACCATAGGTCTCTTGGCTGCGAGTCCACCTTCACAGAATAGCTGTATTTATACTGGGATTAGAGTACACACAGGTGGACTCTATTTGATAGTTAGATTAATTCTGAAGGCAATTAGTTCCACTGAATGTTGGTTAGGGGTGTCAGAGTAAAGTGGGGTACAATACAAATGCACACCAGACTTTTCAGATTTTTTATTGATTTATTGAAAACCATTGATCATTTTTCTTCCATTTAAAAATTATGTGCTACTTTGTGTTGGTCTATCACATAAAATTGCAATAAAATACATTTATGTTTGTGGTTTTAATGTGACAAACTGTGGAAAAGTTCAAAGGGTGTACAGAGTCATCCAAAAAAAAATGTATACACACTTTATACACACAAAGTAAATTATATTAATATAATATTAATAATGTGATCATAATATTCTCATAATATTACCATATATATCAATATATAAAGTATAGCAATAAGTTTAGTATTAAAATATTTATACAAACTTTTCTTTTTACAAGCATGTGCTTTTTAATTCAAATTAATTAAATCCTTTTCTTATTATTATTCATTTTACAAAGCAGCTTTACAGAATTAAAATAAAATTATGGAAATTATTATGAGAAAATATGTGCAAATCAAATCAAATCAATTTAAATAAAAATAATCAGATTGTCTCTTTTGATCAGTTTGTCAAGGAAAGCTGAAAATAAAAAAACGTTTTATATGACCCACAAACAAAGCAATGTAAAATGTTTTTACAAATATTAAAATATATAACTTTTGACAAATGTTTCCAGCAAAATATTTTAAATATTTTTGAGAATTTGTTAAAGCAGTGAAAAATAAATAAATAAATAAATAAATAATAGTAAATCAATCAATTTAAGTGTAAACATTAAAACAATCTGAATTGTTTTGAGTATTATACATATGCGCGTAGATACACATCTACTGTAAGCAAGAATAGACCTTACCTCATTTGATGAAAAATGTTACCCATTGTGTTCCAATGTAATGAAATGTATAAATGTGTATAGGACATTTTCTGACACTTCATCTAAGCAAAGAGTATTTCAATACATTTGACATGCTTTAAAATTACAAATAGTTTCCCAGATCTGTAAAACCATGTTAATAATTGTAGTGTGTGTGATAACTGATGCATACCACTCTAATGTTCTTGACACAACCGTACAAATCAAGACTTTTGAGGTGAACAAGTTCGGCTAATGTTTTCTCCATTTATTTTATGTCGCTAGATAGTGTGATACGGTAATCTTATGTTGTCAATGAAGCATTGAATTATTCTACACTCTATCTCCTAGTAAATGTTGTTGTGGATAAGCAAAACCTATCCTGTTGACCTAAGGTGGTACAGTAAAAAAACAAGCAATAAGAAAGTGACCTTGTCCTGAATTTTTATCAGCAATAGATTCAAGGCTTTTAAGAAGGAAAGATGTCCTGATAGATAAATGCTTAATGTATTGTTATATTGTAGTTATTGTAGTACATAATGTACCTTGCATTATCTGATATTTAGCACTTACGTCCGGAACGTGACCTTATGAGATAAGATTTATTTGCTAGACACAATACACTCACAGGTACTTTTCTAAAAATTTGGGAGTTACCTAGTGTAACTGTCTCTTTTACATAATTAAATGTCAAAACTACTTATTGTTAAAAAATTAATCATACAAGCACAAGGAAACCTGCCCAGATTGATCTTATCTCATAAGAACACAAAGGCATTGCCAGATACATTTGTTGGATACTTAAGTGCAGGACAAATGAATTACAAGAATTCTGTACTGTACATTGAAGAAAAGCCTAGCTAATCTTATGATAAAAGTTTTGAGGTAAATAAAATCTTTTTTTTTTATCCAGCACATCCCACCGATGGTTAACTAGAATGAAATCTAAGGAATTTTAAGGCCAAGTTAATACCTCAAAGTTGTTGTAGTGTCCCTCAAACCCTTTCTGCAATGCACAAAGTTGGGTGGTGTTACCATAGTTCTGCTTAGATTCCATCTTCGGTTGTGAGTTTTAAAGTCATTTTGAATTAAAAAGAAAAAGACAGAATTTAAAATATAAAATTTGACATTTTCATATAAAATACCCATGGATAAACATTTCTTTGGGCCAAAATGATCAACAAATGTTTTTTTTCACATTATACTTAATTTTAGGTAAGCAATTGTGACAGTGGTGAATCTCTCGTAAAATTTCCACCAAATATTCAAACCCTAGCAACTGGATGCAGTGTCGCTCCCTAGCGCGAATAAAATGGGAGGGTTGCATCTGTAAGGGCATCCAGTGTCAAACTTGTGCCAAGTTGTTTGCAGACCAGATGGTCCGCTGTGACTCCGCCGAAACACATACAACAATATGTCTAATTTTTATTAGTCAAGTCAAGTCAAGTCAATTTTATTTATATAGCGCTTTTAACAATTGACATTGTCGCAAAGCAGCTTTACACAATAAAAAGAAGTAAGTTTGTATGCAATGTGTATGAATCAAAATGATAAGATTGTCCCTGATGAGCAAGCCGAGGGCGACGGTGGCAAGGAAAAACTCCCTGAGATGGTAATAGGAAGAAACCTTGAGAGGAACCAGACTCAACAGGGACTCACAACTTCAAAAAAATCAGGGACAACAAACATCAGTTTCCAAAATACTCAAAGTCCCAACTCGGATGTTAACTGCTACACAGCATGATTTTACACACTGACCTGCAGCTACATGAATACCTTCATGAGTGAGAAAGGCATTTCTATTAAAATGGCCACTGAGATTATTTTCTCCGCTTTTCTTTTACATCATACATATGTATAAAATAAGCATTTGAACAGATTTTTTAAATATACTGCCACACCTTAAAGTTATTTATGTACTGCACATGACATTTATCAGAAAATTTGATAGTGAAGTTAACAAACGTGAAATCATGATCTGTTCACAGAAATAAGCAACGTGATGAATGAACTATTGACTCGTCACGTGCAAGATGCCAAATGTGCACATACAGTGTTATTCCTCAGTTTTGATTGGTTCCTGATTCAGTTGTCCAGAACAATATAAGGCGGCTTGTCCTGAACCTCAATCGACTGCAAGACAAGAGCAAGTCCGGTATGTACCATTACTATAGTTATAGAACTATTGCTTTTTTTTATATATATATGATTGATAAGCTGAGATTTGTGCAAACTATTTAGTTTGCTTTGAACATCTGGGATATTTTGCTTTATTTGTAGTTTGCCACCAAACCGAAGCAGCCCTTTCTCACAGGCCTGAAGATGAAAGCAGCTCTTTGTGCCATCGCTTTTCTGCTTGCCTTTGGTAAGTCCTAATAAAAAAATTAAATAAAAAATATATAATCTTGTTAAAAATCTACATTTAAAAACGTACACTACCAGTCAAAAGTTTGGACACATCTTCAAATTCCATGGTCTTTACCGATTTCTACAAAATATGCAATCATCTCCTTTGAACATTTGATATTGAGATGTGTCTGCTACTTATGCTCTGTAAAACCTTCTCTAATCTGAGGTGCCTTTTGTTAATTGGTTATTTCTGAGGTTGGTAAATGAACTTCTCCTCTACAATAGAGGTAAGTTTTGGTAATGCTTTTCTGGGAAGGTCTTCGTGAGAGCCAGTTTCATTATGGTGCTTGATGGGTTTTGCAAATGCACTTGACAAAAATAAACAAATAAATAAATAAAAATAAAAAAGAATATTTGTCACATACATGGTCATACACAGTATGATATGCAGTGAAATGCTTATATGACCGGCCATGACCTAAAAATTATATAAAAAAGTAATTTTCAAATAAAGAATATGAAATAAGAATATAAAAAATATTCAAATATAAAAAAATATAGAAAACGTTTAGACAATTTACACAATATACAAATAATAAAATAGACTTTAAATGGAAATAGAACTGTTCCAGACCAGCTGATCTTCATGTTTAAAATAACCACTGACAAAGTTTGTTATGTAATTACATAATTCTGTGTTCTTTCATAGTTTTGAATTCTCCATTGCCTTAGGTGTATTGTTCTAGAATATAGGGGGAAAAAAAATCACTAAATAAAATTAGAAGGTGTGTCCAAACCTTTGACTGGTACTGTACCTCTAGCTCAGTCTACAAAACCAAGCATTTCTAATAATATAGGTGCTTATATTTTACTATGTACTTAGTACTATCTGTAATGTCATAATTAGGTAATTTACGTTCCATTTCTGACATTGTGATGAGGTCATTAGTTCAACGTTACCCCAACCAACATCATGTACTCAGTGCTGATGTCATGTAGTCGTCCCAATCCCTGTCTTGTTTGCAAATCAATGCTGAAACATTTCTGAGTAATTTAAACTATATAAAATCTTATAAAAACTCTCTCTCTCTCTCTCTCTCTCTCTCTCTCTCTCTCTCTCTCTCTCTATATATATATATATATATATATATATATATATATATATATATATATATATATATATATATATACACTGTATATATATATATAATGATTGTTTTCCTTTTTGTTTAGAAATTTGGCAACCCAAGGCTGACGCAGAAAATGCCCCTCCCGGTCAAGTGGGAACCTGTCTGGTTATGGGTGACCCACATTACAGCACATTTGATGGAAGTTACTACAACTTTATGGGAAACTGCACCTACGTCATTGCCAAGAACTGCCACGTAGATGATCAACATCCAGCATTTCAGATTAACACCAAGAATGAACGCAATGGCAATACACAAAATACCATTGTAGCAACGGTCACAATTTTAGTGTATGGCACCACAATTACTTTCAACCGTGTGGAGAAAGGTCTTGTAATGGTATGAGGTTGGGATTACAAAATATATTTAAACAAAATTTTATAATTCAATTGTTTTGTATTTTAACAATTACATTTTATACTTTTTAAATTTCAGATTAATGCTTCACTTTGGAACTTTCCAGTCTCTTTGAACAACGGTCGTGTGAAACTCACAGCAACCAGCCTCTCAGTTACCATGAAGACTGACTTTGGCCTGTCAGTTCAGTATGACTGGGATCAATACCTGGTAGTGACCGTCCCGATGAGCTTTCAGGGAAAAATGTGCGGTATGTGCGGGAACTTCAATGGGAAGAAAGAAGATGACCTTATTACTCCCAGTGGCAGTGTAGCGAGCAATATTCAAGAGCTGGGAAAGAGCTGGAGAGTACCACAACTTCCAGGAGAAACTTTTTGTCAGGATGAGTGTCCAGGGCAGTGTCAGAGTTGTGAGGGAGCTTCATGGTTCACCCGCATGAATGCAAAGCTTAGCTGTGACTTTGTCACATTTCTCACAAAAGGACCTTTGCATGAATGCAAGAGTGTCGTCAATCCCGATGTCTTCTATGACAACTGTCTGTATGACTACTGCTCTGGCAAAGATGTCAGCAATTTCTTATGTCAAACTGCGCAGATTTACACTGATGCCTGTGAACAAGCTGGTATACATGTTTACAACTGGAGAGGCCTCCTTAGGTGCTGTAAGTATCAGTTTAAGAAATAATGTGGAAGTAAATGCATTATACAGAAGCCCTAAAATGTTAAAAAAAATGGATTGTTATGAAACTTACATTAATTTGTTCAAATAACTTTGATTAATTAGGTAAAGTCTGCGGAGTTAAACATTGACCATAAACAGCTTTAATTTAATTGCCCATCATTAGACATAAAATAAAAAACATTTTAAAAATCTGGCTTACTTACTATTTGGGAACCAGCAAAATGATTAAGAATTATAAGGGAGCATTGTTTAAGATGGCGACGCAATGACTTGGTGTCTAGCAGTGTCACTTTGCACCGCCAGGATCCAGGATAAATTCCTGCCACTGAGTCTGTGTGCATGGAGTTTGCATGTTCTCCGCATGCTTAATGGGTCTCTTCCGGGTGCTCTGGTTTTCTCCCACAGTCCGAAGACATGGAGTTTAGGCTAATCGGCGTTCCCAAATTGCCCGTAATGTGTCAGTGTTGACCGGAGGTCCTAACATGGTTGTAAAAATACAATGGTCACCACTGGCCTCCACGGCCCCCAGTTGACCTACATGGATTGTTTAAAATAAACTGGTGTGTAATTCTTCTACATATGCATTGCTCCTAAGATAGGTCCCAGACCAACAAAAAATAATGAGATACTAAGTCTAACAATATAACAGTATTAATATATATATATATATATATATATATATATATATATATATATATATATATATAAAATATTTATTAACTATGTAAAATGCATCATGTTAACTAAACATACTCTTCATTGTCTTCTTCTATTAAGCTAACCCTGCATGCCCAGCAAACAGTCACTATGAGTCGTGTGCCTGTCCTACTACCTGTGAGAATCGCACTCCATCTCCTGAATGCAAAGCAAACTGTGTAGAGGCTTGCGTTTGTAACGATGGATACTTTTGGAGTGGAAACAAGTGTGTCACTAAGAATCAATGTGGCTGTGTATACAAAAATGATGGTGATGTGCGTTACCTACAGGCTGGAGAAACCATCTGGGGTAACGATGAATGCACCAAAAAATGCACCTGCAACCCGACAAACGGTCAGGTCCAATGTGTAGACACAAGCTGTCCGATTGGAACCTCATGCAGTGTTGTTAAAGGAATCCAGGACTGCCACAAAATTCCAACTGGCACCTGTAATATCTATGGAGATCCTCATTACAACACATTTGACAAAAGCACCTATGACTTCCAGGGCACTTGTACTTACACTGCCGCTCAGGGCTGCCACCTGGAGGGAACAAAGCTAACTCCATTTTCAGTTGTAATAGAGAACGAGAGATGGAATGAAATCCAAACCACTCCGAATGTTTCCATGGCCAAGGTGGTTGTTGTGGAGGTGGATGACATGACTATAATTCTGCGAAGAAATCAGATACATCAAGTCATGGTTAGTACAATCTTAATTATATTTGTCTTATGTATAATTTCTAAATAAAAAAATACTATATCAATCCTTTATGCATCTAAAAAAAACAAAAATCTTTACATCGCAGTAAAGATTTACATACATATTTATTTATTTACATATTAAATAAAAGTAGTCTATAGCAATGTTTCTTAGCGATGACCCTAGATTGTGCTTTCTCGGCTTCCAGGACACCTGATTGAACTAATTAACCACCTTTTGTTGGGTGTGGTAGAGCAGGGAAAACAGTAAAATATGAATGGTAGTGGACCTCAGAAATAAGGTTGAGAACCACTGCTTTATAGCTGCCAATAACCCACACATAAGTTATGAGATTCAACAGTTGTGATATACTGTTCAACACTGTGATCTAAGCATGTGTAACATGTGTAACATTTACACACAAACAAAGGTTGGTGGACACCTGAGCGTGACTCATGTGTGTGCTCATTCCCCTTTGCGCCTATGATACTCTTCACACTTCACAAAGGTTTTCCATTAGATTTTAGAGAACAATGTAAATCATAAGTAACTTCATAGACCAGGTTTGGGTTCTTAGTTAAAGTTAAACAAAAACTGTCATTTTACAGCATACAGACATTCTATACAATTATTTGCCTCCAACATTGTGGCAACGGTTTAGGGGAAAACCACATATGGGTATAAGTGTCCTCATTCTGAACAGTTGAAAAAACATTTTTTTTTTTTTTACTATTTCCTCAAGTGTATTGCTTTAGAAAGTTATAAACATATTTAAATAACTAATATTTAAAAAAAAAATAATGTAATGTTTGAGATCATGGTGTATTTCTACCTGCATTTCCAGATTAATGGCATCCTAACCAACATCCCTGTAAATCTCAATGATGGTGAAGTGATTATTCAGCAGGAGGGCGATTTTAATGCGATCATTACCAACTTTGGTCTAAAAGTGTTCTATGACATGGTTTATCATGTTATTATCACAGTCCCTGGCACGTACGCAGGAAAGACCTGTGGCATGTGTGGAAACTTTAACGGTAATAAGAATGATGATTTGCTGTTGCCAAATGGAAAAGAAACCAAAGATTTAAAAACATTTGGAGCAGCTTGGAAGGTGGCTGTCCCTGGAGTTGTGTGTGATGATGGCTGCAGCGGTGATTTCTGTCCAAAATGCCCTCAAAATGAAAAACATGTATTTGAAAAGGACTGCAGTATTATTACCGACCCTAACGGTCCATTTGCTGCATGTCACAAAGTAATCGCCCCCGACTCCTACTTCAGAGATTGTGTTTATGATGTCTGCATGACTGAGGGAGACGAACATATGCTGTGCCACAGCATCGCTGCGTATATGACTGACTGCCAGGACTTTGGTGTCCCGGTTAAAAACTGGAGAACCTCAACATTCTGCCGTATGTGCAACATTAACTTTATATGATTTTCAATTGTAAAAGTATTCCCTATTTTGTTGATGCTAAGGGTGTGTCTCCTCTTTTTCAGCCTTATCATGTCCCCCCAACACCGTCTACGAAATCTGTGCAAAGGCATGTAATGCACCTTGTCCTGGCCTTACTGGTGTAATGGAGTGTAATATCCAGACCTGTCTTGAAGGCTGCATGTGTAAACCTGGATTCTTTAACAACGGGACTGGATGCGTTACAGCAGATCAGTGTGGCTGCTATGACAAAGGACACACCTATAAGGTAAATAAAAATACAACTCTGACATCAATAATTGCAAGGAAACAATACAATGCAATTTTAGTTACCAACACTTTTACATTTGTAGCTCCATGAGACCGTCGTCACAGAAAACTGTCAAGAACGCTTGACCTGTCTACCAGCCGGCAAAATAGAACGTCAAAAAATGAGTTGTGAAAGTAGTGAAGTCTGCACCACTAAGAATGGTGTCCGTGGATGCTACCCAAGGCAGTGCATGGTGGAGGCTGGCGGCTCCTTTAGCCTTTTTAGTGGAGAATCTTGGACCATCACATCAATAGGAGCCTATGAGTTGGTGAAAGCCTGTGATGGTGCTCTTGAAGAAGAATGGTTCCGAGTGGTAGTGGAGTTTGGAAGCCAGAACAGTGTTGTAGCTGTGTATGTCTACTTTGAAGAAGCCTTCATCACGGTCACCAACAAGCAGTCCACTTGGGTAGGCTTCCTAGATAAAATTATAGTCTATACCTATACTGCCTTATATTTAAAGTTCTCCTAATCAAACCGTAGAAATATTTAATACAATTCTTATCACATATAATAAATGACACATGATGCATTACTATATAAATATAAATTGTCAAGTAAAGGCAATTTTACAAGACTGAAATTACCCATAATGCAAGTTCTAAAGATCTGTGATATTTGAAGGATCATGCCATTGATACAGTATATAGCAATTATATGATTCTGTAAAATAAAATAATGCATAAAGATCTTGAGAAAACTTGTTTTAGTTAGTAAGTTTTTTGACTTAAAGAAATCGAGAATGTAATTTTATACACAATATTTAGTGATGCAATAATTACTCAAAAAAAACTATACAACAAATTGGAAAATTGGAAATTTTATTTATTGTTCTATGCATATTTTATGTTGTACTTTTTATGTTTTGTAAAAGATTCTTCATAAGTAATTTTTTATCATTCTAAAATATGTGTATATTTCATTTTTCAGATCAATGGAAAGCTTCTCACTCTGCCACAGAAGCTGAAGAATGAAGTGATGGTTGAGTTGGTTGAAGGTTCATTCACTATTGAAAAGAAGGGTATCCTGAGAGTGTCTTTCAGTCTTTCACTTGGCCTTAAAGTGAGTGTGAGTGATGGCATGGCGCCAAAGGTGTGTGGAGCCTGTGGAAGTGATGACAAAATATTTGCTGTCCAGCCTCAAAGCGTTCAAGAATTCATGGCCAAATGGAGAGCACTTGACTTTCCAAGTTCCCTTTGTTAAATATGCTGTTTTTTAAACATTGGATTTAAAGAATAAATAATGCAAAATCTAATAAAAAAGGGCCTATTTACATCTGGTATAAAGAATCAAGTTGTTTCAAATGGTCAGCTGAAATGGGCTATGTTTATGTGTCTCAAATGCATCTTCTCTGACCACATGTGGCTTTGTTTTGTGACAAGCAAGGTTTGGGCTGACATCAAAAGCAAACACAACAGCATAAAATGAAAATGTGTTCAGGCAATTTCTGACATGACTGCCTGCCATTTACAAAAATTTAATTAATATGCTTAATATGGATTTTGCTCATTATTGCAGAATCACGTTAAGCTCTAAGCTTCTGACATTTTGTGTAGTCTGTAGCCAAAGCCCTTTTTAGTGCTAATTGTCTTTGTATAGCTCGTAAATATATTTTGTGTCTCTTAACTCTGTTTCAAATGATAATACGTAGTGTAAACAGGGCCTTATATATTACTGTATGCTTTATTCGGATTGTTTCTCTAAAATGTAATGCCTTACAGAAAATAATGCAATCTTAACATATTTCAAGAAGTGAGACAAATAGTAATCTTAAGGCAAGAATTAAGATCCAAATCCATAGGATTTTTCATAACTTTACTCAATGGTTACATTATGTATTGATGCCATATTTTTTATATTTGCAAATAAATCCTTTCCCTTCTTCTTCATGACTTTGCTTTTCCCATTCTGATGGTTTTCAATATTATTTCAGTGATCAAATAAGGTCTGTTTTACAATAGATTTTGTTTCATAAAAGAAGGATAAATTAAACAATATGATGTCTTCAGAAAGACATAATCTAAGTTGCCTACTATTACATGGAACAATGTGGTAATAATTAAAATGAGCAGGAGGCAGTTGCCTAAAATAATTTATTATTATTATTATTATTATTATTAGTAGTAGTAGTAGTAGTAGTAGTAATAATAATAATCGTAGTATTATCATCATAATTATTAATAAAAGTAGCAATAATGATAATAATAATGGGTGAAAAATAACTAAATAATTTAAAATTAAATAAAGCATCTTCTTGCTTGGGGTCGCCACAGTGAATCATCTGCCTCCATCTAACCCTATCCGCTGCATCCTCTTCTCTCACACCTTAACTTCATGTCTGCTCTCACTACATGACTAGACCAGCATCTCTTTGTCTTCCTGTGTACTCTCTTCAGTGCTCTCAGTGTCCCATGTAGTTAAACTTTTTTCTCTATATACAATTCTGGACTTCCTTGTTCCACCACCAAGTGTTGTTGTCCACTTTCCCCTTTTCTGATGATACACCAAATACCCTCCTATTTGTCTCCCTGATCACATTAGTGTAGTTGTCCAGTCAACTGAAAGCACCTCTTGACCACCCAGAGGTCTCAACTCCTCCCTGAGAGCTACATAACATTCTTCCTTTTTAACTTCCACCACTTTGTCCACTGCTCTGCTTTTGTCCTCTTCACCTTCCTCACCACACCATTTTTTTACACACCATTTTGTGTTGCCTGGCTACATTCTCCCCTACCAATATTTTGCAGTCACTGATCTCTTTCAGATTACAACATCGACACAAGATGTAGTCCACCTGAGTGTTTCTGATTCTTCTGGAAGAAAGTATTCACTATATTTCCCTCCTCTTTGCAAAGTCCACGACCGTCTGTCCTTCTGTATTCCTGTCCTGAAGTCCAAACCTGCTCATCACATTCTCATCAAATCTGTTCCCTTCCCCAACATGCCCAGTGAAATCTGCACCAATCACCACTCTCTCACCTGTGTCAATGCTCTGCATCACTTCATCAAACTCACTCCAGAATTTCTCCTTCTCTTCTAACTCACTTCATAGCGCATATCCACTAATAACACTTCATACCTGTGTCGGAGGAGAGCATCCGTAACAGTGCTTAACATTAACCACATTTATAACATCAGTTTTTTGTGGGTTGCCCCAAGACACAGTGTAATTTATTGGCCCTTTTTTGTTTTTAATCGCTGCTGGATTCTCCCACTTGGGCACTAACTTAGCAGAATACTTTAGCTAGATGGAGGAGAGTGGGTGCGTCTTGATCCATATCAGATTGCCCGGCTAATAGTGGTGATCCTTCCGGCAGGAATTATAGTATATGGCTTGTTTGGCTTTTTGTTTTTCCACTATGTTTTACCTCCTCCGCCTTGGAACTCTATCTTTCCAGTAAGTTGTATGCCAATTTATCAGGTGTTGGAGGTTTGCTAATGAGCGTGAGCTCAGCTGGTGTGTTCCCCATCGTTTTCTGTTGGGCTTCTCGATGCTGTCCCAGGTCTTGCAAAGTTTGGCCAGTAGCCGGCATGTGAACTGTAGACTTGGGTCAGAAATGAGGTATTTGGGGGACGCCCCATCTGGTAAAGATTTCTTTCCGTAGAACTTTTACAAGTTTTGGGGCTTTAAGTTTCTCAGGGGAAACATCTCCACCCATTAAGTAAAGTAGTCCACAACCACTAGCAGGTAAGCGTTTTGCCGTTTGCTCAGAGGAAACGGGACCATAATGTCCAGCCCCAATGTATGTCCTGGTTCTGGGACTTCCGAGCTCTGTAACAGACTGCTAGGTTCGGTGTTTTCTGGCCTATACTTTTGGCAGATGTTACAGGTCTTGACGTATTGCCAGGCGTCCTTGAGTACGAGGGCCACCAGGCCATGTCTAATAGCCTCAATAGGGTTTTTAGATGGCCGCTCATCGGGTTGTCATAGAAGTAATGTAGAAAACTCTGCATTACTCTACTCTACATTACTGGTGTTAGAGATTGGGGGACCACCAGTTGGAATTTTTCTTCTTGTTTTATGGGAAACCTGCCATATAACACCCTCTGGAGGTGCTCAAAGGACATTCTTTGGTTTTGTGTCTTCCTCGGGTGGTCTCCTGTGAGCAGTAGGGCGATCATAGGCTATTGGGCTTGCAATATTTTGTACAAGTCACTGGGTAAGTCTGAAGAAAACTTGGTGGTTGTGATGGCTAAACATGGAGCTGTACCAACCATCAGCGGGAGTGGAGCTCGGGAGAGGGCATCAGGACCCATATTTAAGCTGCCTTTACAGTGATGAACCAGGAAGACGAACTGTTGCAGCCTCAGCGTCCATTGAGTGAGCTAAAAATTGGTTTAAGGGCAGTTGAACGCCCAAGACGGGGCAGCATGGTCGGTAAAGATGTCCAAAGTCCTTCCTTCAAGGTAATGGCCTCCATTTTTCCACCGATCTCAACACTGCCAAACACTAATTCTCCAAGGTGGAGTAATTCAGCTCAGCTCCTCTTAAGGTTCAGGAGGCGTACTGTAGGCTACTGCTCGTTCACCTTCGACTGACTTTTAGGTGAGGTTGGTCCCCAGGCCCACATAGCTGGTATCCGTGTGCAGTTGAAGAAGTCATTTAAGATCAGGTTGAACAAGTACAGGTGGGTTTTGAAGGGTCTACTTAAGGGCGTCCATGCTGGCGTGACACACATCAGTCCATTCCCATCTCACTTTTTCTTCAGATGGTTCAATGGGGCATTGATGTAAACAAAACATGGAATGAAGTGGTACCAGCCATCTTGAGGAGGTGGATATTCAGCCACAGCTTGAGGGTTCTTTGGGGCTTGGGTCTTCTCAGGGTAGATTTGTACTCTGAGATGATGTGTCCAACAAACTTGAGTTGCCATTTGAAGAAATGGCACTTCTTCATGCTCAGGAAGAGGTTGGCTTGTATTAAGTTGACATTCTGTGTTGTGCCACATGTAACTCAGTCTTCTTTGTGTTGTTGGTGTATTTTTCCATCAGCCATGACCCTCTGGGGGGGGGCGGGGGGGGGGGGGGGGTAGGGATTCCTTCAAGTTAATGAAAAACATAACATTTCAGACACAGTGTACTGGATACTATGTGTGGCAGTCCTATATCCCAAAGGGACAGGAAGGTATAAATGAATTTAAACCAACTACGCCACCCTGGTGGGGCGCCAGGGAAATACTCCCAATAAAGACACAAAGGTAAGTTCTACTAGTTGAAGGCAAGAATAAAAATCAAATGAGACGTGGATACCAGTACAGAATATATATTTTATTATTAAAAAGACCAACTATAAAATGTTCTCTTCCAAATAAACACAAAGAAAACTAACAAATGATTTTATAAAAATACCCCTCTGGGGCCAGAGACTTGCAGAAACAGAGCAGGCTGGCTGCAATTCAGGAAATCGTCCAAAAACCCCAAATTCATATCTAATAAAACGCCATGCACCCACTGCAAAGAAATTGAGTTGCCACACCTACACTCAGTGAAGCACACGCCCCAAACGAATGCAGCTAGCCTCCTCATGCCTGGCTCCTGATAAAAAAATAAAGAAAAACACAACAATTTGTCAAACTCAATAATATAGGGCCTACAACACTCAAGTCCTCTCACAGTCCTATGTACAGCTGATACCGGTGCATGAATGCACCCAATAAACACAGCAAAAAAAGAGAAATAGCCACACAACCACTTACATCACAACATAATCCACCAAGCACACAAAGGAAACAATTTGCCAACACGGGCAGTTAAATCCAAACAAAACCAAAAACTACAAGTAAATCAAAACAATCAAAAAAATAATAAACCCTTAATCGGCACACAGACTGTAGCTACCAGCCCAACGGCCCACAAAACAGCCGAGTCAGGGGCAAAGGATCCGCAATAACCATAAGCAAAACAGCTACGGCATCACATATAGCGTTATCAGCTAAGAATAAGGCCCAAGAATAATAATATTCCACCTCACTCTTGGGTTAAACAAACGCTCCACATGAAGCTGTATGATTACTCACAGCAGGGGCCGCAACTCAGTCTATCGGCCGGCCTTCTCACCCTTCTAATGGCCCCGTAACTGAAAGCGCACTCCGCCACGAATACTCCAATTGACTCGCCCGCTGACTCCACTAAAATTAAACGGAACACAATCAGGAACCAAGAACGGGAAGGGACACACCAGGTTGAGATGAACCCAGAAACCACAAGACAAGTCCCCATGCGTCAAAATAAGGGTCCTTAAATAGACTGCGTTCCCCTCATTAACCGGATAACCACGCCCCAACCAAGTCAACAAATAAAAACAAACACTTACCCTGCCACATTCGCACAGGAATTATGGGAAGAATGGATCTTGAAATGATGACCAGATTGCGAAAGAGTGACTTTGCCTCTACATGTGTTATGATCAAGGGAGTAGGGAAAAATGATATGCTCAACTATGGGCTGATGTAATAGACACAGTCACTAATGTTTTATTAGGAACTATAATCATGAGAGGTCCAGAAGCAGCCATCAGTGTACACCTGACTGAACAAATGGTAAAACAAAATATTTACAAGCCATAAATTGAATTGTTGATGCAGAGAGTCCCATAACACCTGATCCACACACACTACTGCTTAATATTCCAGAAAATACCCAGAGGTATACCATTATAGACTTACATTTAGCATTCTTTAGTTTTTCACTGCATCCAGCATCACAACACCTGAGGGACGGTGAATGATGTATACCTGTCTGGCTCTGGGCTACTGTGAGAGTCCATCAATATTTAAATGCAAGCACAAGATCTGGCCTCTGTGAATATCGAAGGAATATTGATTCAATATGTAGATGAGCTTTTGATTACCAGTCCAACCAGAGAGCAATGTCAGGCAGACTCATTGAAAGTTCTGACAGTGTTTGCTGAAAATGGACATAATGTCAGCAGAGACACCTCTAATTCAGTAAGCAGAATGTTAGAAGGGACAGACAGATACATATCCTTAAGTCCTTAAACCATAACCACAAGAAATGCCGTTCTTTTTGGGCATGGCAGGAGTTAGTAGAGACTGGATTTGTCTGCTCTATGGCAGTACCCTTCCTAATCTATCAATCCTTAGCAATCCCAGGCGATAACGCCCTCTTGCACTGTTCTAATAACCTGGTTGCAATGCTGTATAGTCCCACCAAGTAGAACAGTGACTTTTTCAGTTAACTGCAGTACTTGCATTGTCAACATATTTTTAAGATTAAATCAAGCTTGTCATCTTGGAGATATATACAGTGTCAGTGTATAAGTACCAGTTACTAACTATGCATTAATGGTCTGACCTTTCATGTACAAGACATTGTGCCACTGGAAGTTACTGCATTATCGACATATTTTCATTACATCAAGGATGTCATCTTGCTCTGTCACTCTCATATACTTTCAAAAATAATAATATAAAAAAAAAATTTAATGTCAGTTGAAAATATATTTTATGTAGTAGTTAATAATGCTGCATGAGCATGTTTTACATAAATAAATAAATAAATAAATAAATAGCTCAGCTTAATATGGATCATAGTAATTTCATGCAGGGGTCATAAGTAATTGAGAGTGTTTTTTCTTTAACATAGTGTGTTACAATGTATAGCGATGCATACTAACATTATGCAAAGTCAGACCTGTGGACAAAGAGATGCACATTCACCTGCATACATATTGTAGGCTATTGATGTTATAGAGGAGATCTCTCTCTTTCTCACACACACACACACACACGCACACACACACACACACACACACACACACACACACACACACACACACACACACACACACACACACACACGCACAGGAAAGGAAATAGAAAAAGGCTGTGGCATTCTTGTAAAAAATTATAATAATATGTTTAATTTTTCATGTGGAAAGATTGGAAATGTTTGAATTTACAAGATTTGTTTGGTAATAAACCACCACTTACCTAATAAAAGCAAAAAGTCAGAGTGGTAAATCAATGCACTTTCCCCCAAACATTAAAATTTTTTATGGTAAAACATGATAAGGATTTACAAATAAGTGTGGTTAATTTTTAAAGGAACATGCAAGTGACTGCATACTGAGACTAAACTCCGACTCCGAGGGGTGTGTTAGTTAGTACTCTGATGGAAAAGATATCAGCATTAGAAGAGCGCATCCAGACTTTAGAGAGGGTTAGCAAGCGCGAGAGCAGTGTTATTCCTGTAGCAGTCTGGGTGCCGCAGGCAGAGATAACCAGCCCCCGACTCCGCCATTAGAGCCCTCACAGCGGGGCGAGTGGGTGACGACTCGGCGGCATACTCGTTCAGCCAAAGCTAACGTTAGTCTAGCCCACCGGAGCACACATCTTCTGCGCTTCACGTGTCCAATACCTTTGCTCTTCTCAGTGATGCACCCGCTGAGAAACCTGAAAGAGCTCTGGTTATAGGAGACTCTATACTGAGACATGTGAAATTAGCTAGGCCTTTAGGGGCGGCAGTGGTTAGGTGTATCCCGGGAGCCAGAGGTAAACTTAGGGCTCTAGGACAGCATAGGTTCACTAAGATAGTGGTACATGCTGGAGCTAACGATATACGCCTCCGTCGGTCAGAAGTTAGTAAGCATAGCTTTACAGAGGTGTTAAACTAGCAAAGGCAATGTCTGAAGAAGTAGTTTGCTCTGGTCCCATCCCAATGAGACGTGACGACATAGGTAAGCTGACCTGCTGGATGTCCAGGTGGTGCTCGGAAAATACTGCGGGCTTTATAGATAACTGGAAGACGTTTGAGGGCAAAGCTGGCCTGTTAGGGCGGGACGGTGTCCATCCCACTCGGGAAGGTGCTACTCTCATTTCTTGTAGTATAGCACATAGTCTTAGAAGAGGCCTAGTTAATCGGTGACAATCCATCCAGAGCCCAGGCCAGGGAGCAGACAGACAGGCTAAACCAACCCTCTGCTAGCTGCAGAGAGTCGTCACTCAGGGTTCATCATATTGAGACTGTGTCTGTTCTCCGAGCTAAACACAAATTTAGAAAGACTCAGAAAGTCTGTTTTAGTAATTTAATTAACATGGATACCACAAACTCAGATCACACTGAATGCGCAGCCGGCACGTCTGATCTGAAGCTAGGACTGTTAAATATTAGATCTCTCGCATCTAAAGCAGTTATTGTTAATGAAATTATCACAGATCAGGAGTTTGATATATTATGTTTAACAGAAACCTGGATTGAACAGGACGAGTATGTAGCTTTAAATGAAGCTAGTCCTCCTGGATACAGCTACATACACCAGCCTCGGGTAATTGGTAGAGGAGGAGGCGTCGCAGTTATTTACCGTGATAATCTGACTATCGTACAAAAACATGTACACAAATTTAATGCATTTGAAGTTCTCTGTAACAAGTGTAGCTACAAATATTAAGTCTGCTCAGTCGATCCTGCTAATTATCATTTACAGACCCCCAGGGCTGTACTCTGAATTTCTTTCTGAATTTGCAAATTTCCTCTCAAACCTAGTAATTTGTGTAAACAAAGCGTTAATTGCTGGAGATTTTAATATTTTAATATTCATTTTGAGAATCCAGAAGACCCTCTGAGAACAGCATTTATGTCCATACTGAACTCGGTAGGAGTAAATCAATGTGTAGTAGGACCAACTCATAAAGCAGGTCACACTTTAGATTTAATCATATTTTTAATAATAATTAAGTTTAAGAAATTTATTCACAATTCCACAGTCTGAAGTTATCTCAGATCACTATCTTGTCTCAATTAAAGTGTGTCATAGTAATAATGTATGCACAGCGCCGTGCTACCGTATTAAACGTGCATTCACATCAACTACTACACAGAGCTTTATCAGTAATCTCCCAGAGTTACCAACTTGATTGAATCGCCATCTGACCCCACAGAAGTCGACATTTCGTTATACCTTAGATGACGTAGCTCAAGTTAAAAGAAAAACTATTAGAGATAAGAAACTCGCTCCCTGGTATAACGATGACCGCTCAGAAATTAAATGGTGTCAAACTAAATTGTTAGTATTTCTAATTGCATGGAAGGAAAGCATCCTGAACTATAGAAAGGCTCTTAGTGTAGCTAGATAACATATCTTTCCACTATAACAAAAATAATCCTAGATTTTTATTTAATACTGTAGCCAAATTAACCAGAAATAAGACCACTGCAGAAATCTCCACAACAATATTGTGCAGTAGTGAGGACTTCATAAACTTTTTAACAATAAAATTGTAAATATTAGGCATAAAATTGAAGCTTTGAAACCGGACAATGTAACTGATGCAGATGTTTAACTAACCATGTCACATCAGAACCTAGAATACTTTACTTCCCTTGAAGAGAATGAACTAATTTCACTCATCTCTTCTGCAAATTCATCAACCTGTGTATTAGATCCTATACCGACACATTTTCTCAAACAGATATAAGAAGATAAGAAATAACAGAACCCCTGTTGAAAATAATTAATTCTTCGCTCATCATTGGGTATGTTCCAAAATCTTTTAAATTTGTAGATATTAAATCGATAATTAAGAAATCTGACCTTGACCCCTGTCAGCAATTACAGGCCGATATCAAACCTCCCCTTTATCTCTAAGATTCTAGAAAAGATGGTAGCAGAGCAGCTATGCTTATATCTATATAGAAATCAGGATTTAGTCCTCATCACAGCACAGAGACAGCACTCGTTAAAGGAGTAAATGACCTCCTACTGGCCTCTGATCAGGGTTGCATAACTATGCATGTGTTACTTGACCTCAGTAGAGTTTTGACACCATTGATCATAGTATTCTCCATCACAAATTAGAAAATGTAGTAGGAATTAAAAAAACAGCCCTCTCCTGGCTCAGATCCTACTTGACTGATCGTTATCCTCACTGTACGTGGAGGCAAAATAAATTTGTGTCCTCGTCCAGGCTTGTTTGCTACTGTTCCAGTTTTTTAAAACTTCTTAATGATTCCTCTCATAGTAGATTTGGGCAGGTGCAGGCGGGTGGCTATTTTCTTGGACCCATTGCCTGACTTGTGAAGGTCGACACGCATCTGCCTTACTTGAATGGTGTGTTCCTTTGTCTTTCCCATGTTGAAGAATGGATAAGAGAAATGGCCTCTGTGTCACATCATATTTATACCCCAGGGAAGCAAGAAGTGATAAATTACTAATTAAATGTTTCTAAATACTCTGATCAAGTTTGTAAACTACTGTAGAAATGTCAGAAATACTTCAATTACATTTATTTTCTAGGAATTGTTAGGGGTGCCAATAATTGTGGAACAGATTATTTTATGAAAAATAATTATTTGTTAGTCAGAGATTTTTATTTCCTCTTAAAATTCACTGTATATTCATGTGATAATTTTCAGTGTGACAATATGCTTCGGCAATAAAAACTGAATTTATTTTAAGGCTTTTAACACATCTTAACCAGGGGTGCCAATAATTATGGAGGGCACTGTATGTATGTATATATAGTATGATTTTTGTCTGTGTGTGATGTTTGACATGCTCATCAGAATCTAGTAAGTGTAATCAGCGTTTATAAACCCCCTTTCTGTAAATAAAGGTACAGTAGTAAATACCAGGTTCTGACCAAGTCGGGCAGGATGGAAGGACCCAAAAGCAGACTCACCACACAGAAATGAAAAATTTTAATAGCTTTAATGATGAAGACACTGAGTATCTGGAAAGAAAAGCTTGAGCAGTGGGCCTTCAAGTCAGGGCCCACTGATCTAGAAGAGTCTCCTATGTATTAATGCATAATTAAATATTACAACCTGCTGTTATTCATAACCTGTAGACAGTAGCCTTGCCCATCCACCAGTCATTCTGTCTCACATAACAATATCTTTTATTTTATTAATTCTATTCCTGGTATAATTTTAACATTATCTCCTGTATGTCCTTATTAATGAATTAGAATCATCTTACCTAGTTTTAATATTGTCCCGAGTTATCAGCCTCTTATACAAATGCCCCACCTTTCTCAACAAGAGCAATTCTTTTGAAAAAAAAAAAAAAAAAACACTTCAGATAATTTATTATAGATTATATAAAGACATAAAGCCACACATGGCTCATACAATGAGGCAGGTAGGGCATTATTTACAATACAGCTTGGCCCAAAGTACTAAGTCCAAAAAGCAAATGCTCAAATTGATGGACTGTGACTGAATACAAGAACACTGAACATTTCTCAATGTTGTAGAACAAGTTCCATGCAGAGGTGATTTACTGCTTTAGTGTTGTGATTGTTCTGGGCTGATTTAGAAAAAATACTGACCTCCAATGACTCCAAATGATGAGTGGTGTTACTTCTGATTCAATTCAATCTTCTGTTGTGAGTTTTAAAGCCACCTTGAGCTAAAAAGAAAAAAAGAAATTACATAAAAAGAAAAATATAAATTTACATATAAAAATGCCCATGAATACAGACAGTTTTTTTTTTTTTGCCAAAATGTTTAACAAACGTTATCTTCATAAAGATTTTTTTCAGGGGTTGTAAAGAGTGGTTCTCAGAGTTACCTTGGCTTTATCTTTTTTGTGATACTGTACATAAAGTTACGGTGGTGTAGTGGTTAGCACTGTCTTGCCTTGCAAATTCCATGCACACAGAAACGGGAATCAAACCTGTCTGCTTCCCGTTTCTGTATCCATGGAATTTGCAGGGCTTGCTTTCCCCGTGCTTGGTGGGTTTCCTCCAGCTACTCCGGTTTCCTCCCGCAGACCCAAGTCCTGCAGATTAGGCTAATTGGTATTACCAAATTGCCCCTAATGTGTCAATCAGTGTGTGTATGTGTTTATGTCTTGCGATAGATTGGCACCCTATCAGGGGTGTACCCCGCCTAAGTCTCCTGGGATAGGGTTCAGACCCCCTGCAACCCTGAATGCAGGATAAAGCTGTATAAACGATGAGTGAGTAACTGATACATAACCTTAATAAACTTTGACGTGCATGAAAATTCAGTAACAATAATCAGCAGTTTCTGAAATACTCAAAGTCCCCATTTGGATGTTAACTGCTACACATTAAATTCTACTCAGTCTAAGAAATGGCTGATGTTATTTTCTTCCCTTTTTGTTTTATATTATACATATTTATAAAATGAGTGTTTGCGCAAATTCTTTTATATGTTACCACACCTAAAAATTATTTATATACTGCACTTGACATTCATCAAAAGATTAAGTAAACGTGAAAACTCACACAAATTAGGCGCATGATGAATTAACTATTGACATCACATGTAAGGTGTCACATGTCACATGTCAAATGTGTACATGCAGTGTTATTCCTCAGATTTGATTAGCTCCTGATTCAGTCATCCAGGACTATATAAGGCGGCTTGACCTGAACCTCTGCAAGACAAGAGCAAATCTGGTATGTACAATTACTTTACTTATAAAACTAAATGATTGATAATAATTGTGTTTTGAAAATGTGATATCTTCCTTTTTTGCCACCAAACCGTAGCATCCCTTTCCACAGGTCTAAAGATGAAAGCAGCTCTTTGTGCCATCGCTTATCTGGTTGTCTTTGGTAAGTTCTAACAGAAAAAAAAAATCTACATTTGGAAATGGACACTACCAGTCAAATGATTGTGCAAACCTAATTCCATGGTCTTTCCTGATTTTTATTTCTTTCCACATTATAAAACAATACTGAAGACGTCCAAAATATGCAATAATCTCCATTGAACAGTTGATATTGAGCTGTGTCTGCTACTGTACTTATGCTCTGTAAAGCCTTTATATTGGCTCTTATCTGAGGTGATATTTGTTAATTGGTGCTTTCTGAGGCTGATAACTCTAAATGAGCTTCTCCTCTGCAGCAGGTCAGGTTCAATGCTGTCCGATTGGAACCACATGCAATGATGCTAAAGGAATCCAAGACTGCGACAAAATTCCAACTGCCACGTGTAATATCTATGGCGATACTCATTACAACACGTTTGACAAAAGCACCTATGACTTCCAGGGCACTTGTACTTACACTGTTGCTCAGGGCTGCCACCTGAATGGAACAAACCTCACTCCATTTTCAGTCGTGGTAGAGAACGAGAGATGGGATGAAATCCAAGAAACTCCAAATGTTACTATGGCCAAGGTGGTTGTTGTGGAGTTGTCTAACATGACTATAATTCTGCGAAGAAATCAGATACACCAGGTCATGGTTAGTACAATTTTCATTACATTTGTTTTATGTTTAATTTCTTAATAAGATTTTTAAAAACTTGTAACCCATCCTGTATCAAACTGAGATTTGTGAGCAGGAATTTAGAAGAGCATTAGTGAGATCAGACATTGATGTTGAGTAAGAAGACCTGGGGGCACAGTTGGTGTTCTGGTTCATCCCAAAAGTTTTTCATTTTAGTCACTCTGTACAGTTAGGGCACTTGAGCTCTTACACTCCAATCACAGCTATAAACCACAGCTTCATGGAGCTCACTTTGTGCATACTAGACCAGTTTTGGGCTTCTTAGTTCTAGTGAAGGGAAATTGTAATTCTACAGCATACAGATATTCTGCACAATTATGTACCTCCAACGTTGTGACAACAGTTTAGGGAAAAAACACTTACAGTATGGGTGTCATGGTCAAGTGTCCACATTCTCTATATTTGACTACACAGTATTCATTTACTACTTTCTCAAGCATTTGGCTCTAGAAAGTTTAAATAACTGTAATGTAATATAATGTAATGTATGTGTAGATCATGATGTATTTCCACTGGCATTTCCAGATTAATGGTATCCTATCCAACATCCCTGTAAATCTCAATGATGGTGAAATGATTATTCAGCAGGAGGGCGATTTTAATGCGATCATTACCAACTTTGGTCTAAAAGTGTTCTATGACATGGTCTATCATGTTATCATCACAGTCCCTGGCACGTACGCAGGAAAGACCTGTGGCATGTGTGGAAACTTTAATGGTAATAAGAACGATGAGTTGCTGTTGCCAAACGGGAAAGAAACCAAAGATTTTACAACCTTTGGAGCGGCTTGGAAGGTGGCTGTCCCTGGAGTTGTGTGTGATGATGGCTGCAGCGGTGATTTCTGTCCAAAGTGTCCTCAAAATGAAAAACATGTATTTGAAAAGGACTGCAGTATTATTACCGACCCTAACGGTCCATTTGCTGCATGTCACAAAGTAATCGTCCCCGACTCCTACTTCAGAGATTGTGTTTATGATGTCTGCATGACCGGGGGAGATGAACATATGCTGTGCCACAGCATCTCTGCATACTTGACTGACTGCCAGAACTTTGGCGTCCCGATTAAAAACTGGAGAACCTCAACATTCTGTCGTAAGTGCATAATTTTTTTTGATATTCAATTCAATTTTATTTGTATAGCGCTTTTAACAATTTTCATCGTCGCAAAGCAGCTTTACACAATTAAAAGAACAATTTAAGTTTATATGAAATGTGAATATGTATGAATAAAAAAAATGATCAGATAGTCCCTGATGAGAAAGCCGAGGGCAACGGTGGCAAGAAAAAACTCCTTGAGATGGCAGTTGGAAGAAACCTTGAGAGGAACCGGACTCAACAGGGAACCCATCCTCATTTGGGTGAAACAGAAAGCAGAAATTGATCTGCAATTATACTGTGTGTTGGGTGGCAGACAGTTCAGTATAATAGTTGTTACTAGATGTTAATTGATGTTAATATGGAGTCCAGGTAGTTATTGGAGGCTCAGGTAGACTTGTAGGAAATTCCAGTCCTGAAATATCGAGCGACTGTAGCCAAGTCCGCAAAGAAACCGCCGTCAACATCATGCGAGGGCAGAAACGTCTTCCTAGTAGAGTGAAACCGTCCCCAGACATCGGACGCATCCCAAAGAGACACACGGGGCATCCATGTGACGAGATCTCCAACCAGAAACGGGGCACCAGGATGAGTCAGACAGGTCCAGAGGCCAGAGGGAGTCTGGATCACTGGCAGCACAGGAACGACATTTGTAGCTCGACAGAGAGAGGGAAAGAGAGAGGGGCGGTGGGAGAGCAGAAGAGGAGAGATAACAGTTAGGTATGGTCACAGTCAAATAATGTATAAGGTGAATGTATATTTAGTGCAAAGTGCAAGCAGGGACTCCGGCAGGACTAACTATAACAGCATAACTAAAAGGGAGAGCCAGAAGGAAACACAGACATGAGGGCTCCCTGAGATGTAAAGCGACCAATCCCCTCACCGTTAACAAACCTGAGTGATCAATGAGAGTGGGGAAGACAGCATCTAAACATACAAGTTCACCAGAATACTCTACGTCCATGAGTCCCCCAGATCTGCTCCTTTACCTAAGGCTAATCTATTTACAAAAATGCTTGGCTAAATAAATAGGTTTTTAGCCTAGACTTAAACACTGAGACTGTGTCTGTTCACTCAGATACTGCGGTGCGAGACCATTTAATGCTTTGTATGTCAAAAGTAGTATTTTTAAATCAATGCAAAATTTCACAGGCAGCCAATGAAGTGAAGAAAAGATAGGGGTAATGTGCTCATATCTTCTGGTTCTAGTGAGGACTCTGTACTAACTGAAGCTTGTTTATGCACCTAGTTGCACAACCAGACAGTAAAGGCGTTACAATATCCAACCTAGAGGTGATAAAAGCATGAACTAGTTATTCTGCATCGTTTAGTGACAATATATTCCTTAACTTAGCAATATTTCTGAGGTGAAAGAATGCTATCCTGGTGATATTGTCTACATGAGCTTCAAATGAAAGATATTAGATTTTCAGTTGTAAAAGTATTCCCTATTATGTTGATACTAACGGTGTGACTACTTTTTTTCAGCTTTATCATGTCCTCCCAACACTGTCTATGAAATCTGTGCAAAGGCATGTAACGCACCTTGTCCTGGCCTTACTGGTGTAATGGAGTGTAATATCCAGACCTGTCTTGAAGGCTGCATGTGTAAACCTGGATTCTTTAACAACGGGACTGGATGCGTTACAGCAGATCAGTGTGGCTGCTATGACAAAGGACACACATATAAGGTTAATAAAAATACAACTCTGACATCAATAATTTCAAGTAAGCACAATGCAATGCAATTTTAGTTACCAACACTTTTACATTTGTAGCTCAACGAGACCATCGTCACAGAAAACTGTCAAGAACGCTTGACCTGTCTTCCAACTGGCAAAATACATCGCCAAAACATGAGTTGTGAAAGTAGTGAAGTCTGCACCACTAAGAATGGTGTCCGTGGTTGCTACCCAAGGCAGTGCATGGTGGAGGCTGGCGGCTCCTTTAGTCTTTTTAGTGGAGAAACCTGGAACATCACGTCTATAGGAGCCTATGAGTTGGTGAAAGCCTGTGATGGTGCTCTTGAAGAAGAATGGTTCCGAGTGGTGGTGGCGTTGGGAAGCCAGAACAGTGTTGTAGCTGTGTATGTCTACTTTGAAGAAGCCTTCATTACTGTCACCAATAACCAGTCCACTTGGGTAGGTTTCCTAGATAAAAATATAATTTTTACTTTTAAGGAAGCTCCTAATCAGACTGTATAAATATCTAATATACTGTAATTATAATAATATATAATTAACACATTATATACATTGTCAAATAAAGGTCATTTTACAAGACTCAAATATTATTAATTTCTAAACTTTTCAGAATTTTTTTTAGAATCTGTAATTAATATAATATAATTATGACTCATGAAAAAAAATGTATGCACATGATAATCTATTTTATTTAATATATTTTTTGCCATAAAGAAATTGAGCAAGTAATGTGAGCACAATATTTACTGATACATACAAGGAAGTGAATGATAATTACTCGAAAAAAAAAAAATAACACTGAACAAACAAATTATGAAGATGTAAAGTCCTTCCTGAACTGAAAATGGGAAATAAATGGTGCAAAGAAAAAAAGTGTTTTTTTTTTCTTTCACAAATAACTATGCATATTTTTATGCTTTGTAAAGGATCCTTCAGAAACTCCTAATTACTCATAATCGGTATTAATATTTCCAACAAATCTTTTATGAAAGATTAAATATTTAAAAAAAGATTTCATTTGTGTTTCAGATCAATGGACAGCTTCTCACTCTGCCACAGAATCTGAAGAATGAAGTGATGGTTGAGTTGGTTGAAGATTCACTCACTATTGAAAAGAAGGGTATCCTGAGAGTGTCTTTCAGTCTTTCACTTGAGCTTAAAGTGAGTGTGAGTGATGGCATGGCGTCAAAGGTGTGTGGAGCCTGTGGAAGTGACGACAAAATATTTCCTGTCCAGCCTCAAAGTGCTCAAGAATTTATGACCAAATGGAGAGCACTTGACTTTCCAAATTCTTTTTGTTAAATGTACTTTTGATATAATGACATGGGCATATCTGCATATTGAAATAGCTTTTTAATAAATGGATTTAAAGAATAAATTAAGAAAATTCTAACAGTAAGGCCCTGTTTACACCTGGTATAAAGAATCAAGACGTTTCAAGTAATTGGATCACAAATGGTCAGCTGAGATGGACCACTGTTCATGTGTCTTAAATGCATCTTCACTGACCTTATGTGATCAATATGACATCAATATGAAGGCAAACTGAAACACATAAAACAAAAACCTCAAACAAATATATTAATTAATTGGATGGCAATTTTCTGAATAAATTGTAGACTCCATGACATGTCCAGCTTTAATGAACTTTAAATAGTACAAACAATTAACATCTTGATGCTGATGTTAGAATCACATTAAGCTAATGACATTATGTGTAATCTGTAGTAAAGCACTTTTTAGTGCTAATTGTCTTTATATAGCCCATCTATACATTTAGTGTCATTAAACTGTATGTTTCAAATGATAATACGTAGTGTGAACATGGCCTTATATATTAAGCTTCATTCAAATTATTTTGTTTAAATGTAATCCTTTATATATAATAATGCAATCTTTACATAATTTAAGAAATGAGACAAATAGTAATCTTTTAGCAAAAATTAGGATCCAAATCCATAAGATGGATCCAACAGACAACGTTACTCATTGCTTATGTTCTCTTATTTTGTGTCATATTTTCATTATATTTGCAAATAAAGCCTTTCTTCTTTCTCCTGCATGACCTTGCATTTCTCATTCTGATCTTTGCAATATTATTCTGGTGACCTAAAGAAAGTGTGTTGAAAAAGCTAATAATTAATGCAAGATTTTGTTTAAAGGACTGGCATAGATTTACATATAGCTTGCAAACACTTTTGTATAGTACCAGCCTGTACTTAGGTTTTATTTATAAAATGAGAGGAAAGAAAGACAAATTAAACGATATGATGTCTTCACAAAGGCATAATCTAGGTTTGTCTACTATTACATATGTAATAAATGTGGTAATTATAATTAAAAAGAGCAGGATTCAGTGGCTTTGTATACAAAATCTATAATTTTTATTATTAGTAGTAGTAATAGTAGTAGTAGGAATTGGTGCAAAATAACTAAATAATAAAAAATAAAAAAGCAAGTAAAAATATAAATAAAAAGACATTGGTTGAGTAAGAATATTAGAAGATTAAATTTAGTCCATATTTTCAAATTATATCCTAATAGTATAAAAAACTTTAATAACTGTAGTAAAAAAAATTCCATTAAACATCCTGCAACAATTATCTACAATGGTCCTGACTGTCTTTATCATAATTATTTTTGAATATTTGTAGGATTCCACTTCATCATTTATCAGTGATTATTATATGCAAAATCACATTCAAATAATGGTTCAAAATGTGAAAGAATAAACAGTGACTATTTATTTTACAAGTAAATAAATAAACATATAAGACATTTGCAGGTTCTTTGGGATTACATTTTGTGTACCTGTGTGTGAGCAATATCTACAGTTTATATTAAACCCTAACCTTATTAAAGTTTTATTTTAAATTTCTCACAAATAATACTTACATTTTTTATTGCATTTCAAATAAAAATGTTAAGTTTAAACATTTTGGCTTGGAAAATGATTATGAGATTTGAAAGATGGCCACATACAAATGTGCAAAACAGTCTTTCTTAACCCTGGTCCTGGAGGACCCCCTGCCGTGCATATTATTGTGTTTTCTGAGCTCTGCGCAAACCTCATTCAATGATCAGCAATTTAACATTTTTTTGTTTTCTCTTTTCATGGGTGTAATAGAGCAGGGAAAACACTAAAATGTGGAGGACAGCAAGACATCCAACATTCCATTGATAAAGAAGAGCCTTCTGTTTATTAATACATAATTTAAATGATAAATACATTTAATTGATAATTTAATTATTGATAACCTGCTGTTATTCATAACCTGTAGACAGTATTTCTGCCCGTAGAGCAATCATTCTGTGTTGAATAAGAATATCAATTATTTGATCACTTCTATTCTATGTATAGTTTTATATACATTGCATCCTGCATGTCCTTATTACTGCTGCTATTTTTACATTATCTCAAGTAGAACTCTCTTACTCAGTTATAATATAATATTGTAGCTTGTTGAGTTATCAGCCCTTATCATTCTATACAAATGTCCCACCTTTCCCAACAAGTGCATTTAAATCTACTTGAGGTAAAAATAGCACTACAGACAATTTATTATAGTTTACATAAAGACATCACATAAAGTAGTTCAGAATGAGACACAAAAGACGTGCAAGATCAAAGACTAAAAGTCAAAGTCACTGAATTGTAATAAATGGATAAAATGTGAAATAGTAAATACAATAATTCCTGGTCACTTTTATGATTGAAATCAATGGACATTTAGTTTCTTTTTTGGGGGACAAATCTTATTTATAAATGTATTTAAATTAAATTTGGAACAAACATAGTTTTTAATAAATAAAAAGCAAAGTTAGAAAATTATTGAGACTTGAAAGACAGGATTTTTTTTAAATAACGGGTGTAATAGAGCAGGAAAAATACAAAAATCTATAATAATTTTTTTAACATTGTATGCTGTATGTCCTTATTAATGCTATAATTTTTATATTATCTCAATTTGAATCATCTTACCTAGTTTTAATATTGTCCTGAGTTATCAGCCTATCTTATATAAATGCCGCACCTTTCTCAACAAGTGCAATCAAGTCTACTTGAGAAAAAATAACACTACAAACAATTTATTATAGATTACATAAAGAGATCTCATAAAGGCATACATGGCTCATACAATGAGACAGGTAGGGCATTATTTACAGTACAGCGTGGCCCAAAAGTCTGGGTCCATAAAGCAAATGCTCAAATTGATGGTCTCTGAATGAATACAAGAACACTGAACATTTCTCAATGTTTTAGAACAACAAGTTCCATGCAGAGGTGATTTACTGCTTTAGTGCTGTGATTGTTCTGGGTTGATTTTGAAACAGTACTGACCTCAGATGACTACACATGGAAAAGGTGAGTGGTGTTACTTCTGATTCAATTCTGCTGTGATGTTTAAAGGAAAACATCTGACATAAGAAAAAGAATTATATAAAAATGGCCATGGATACAGATTTGTTTTAGGCCAAAATGTTTAACATTAAGCTTCATGAAGATTTTTTTTCAAGGGGTGTAAAGGTCCTTAGAAATTATCTTGGATTTGGCTTTTTTTCACTATTAACATAAACCTGATAAACTGTCGCCATTTGGATGTTAACTGCTACACATTAAATTCTACTCAGTCTATTAAGGTGGCTGAGGTTATTTATCTTCCTTTTTTTATATCATAAGCATTGATAAAATAAGTGTTTGCACATGTTTTTTATATGCAACCACACCTAAAAGTTATTTATATACTCCACTTGACATTTATCAAAAAGATTAAGTTAGTAAACGTGAAAACTCGGTCTTCACAGAAGAAAGGCATGTGATGAATTCACTACTGACACGTCACATGTAAGATGCCAAATGTGTACATGCAGTGTTACTCCTCAGATTTGATTGGCTCCTGATTCAGTCGTCCAGGATGATATAAGGCGGCCTGACCTGAACTTCAACCAACTGCAAGACAAAAGCAAATCCGGTATTTACCATAACTTTAGTTACAGAACTAAACGATTGATAATAATCTCATAGAATTGTGCAAACTATTTAGTTTGTTTTAAAAAACTGTGATATTTTCCTTTTTTGTAGTTTGCCACCAAACCGTAGCAGACCTTTCGCATAGGTCTAAAGATGGAAGCATCTCTTTGTACCATCGCTTTCTTGCTGGTCTTTGGTAAGTTCTAATGAAGAAAAAAAAACCAATACAGACAAATAATATTGTTAAAAATGTATATTTTTATTAAGATTTTTTATTTCTTTCTGCATTATAAAACACTACTGAAATATGCAATAACACGGCCAAAATATGCAATAACAAGTCCAAAATATGCAATAATCACCTTTGAACAGTTTATATTGAGCCGTGTCTGCTACTTATGCTCTGTAAAGCCTTTATATTGGCTCTTATCTGAGGTGATGTTTGTTAATTGGTGCTTTCCGAGGCTGATAACTCTAAATGAGCTTCTCCTCTGCAGCAGGTCAGGTCCAATGCTGTCCGATTGGAACCACATGCAATGATGTTAAAGGAATCCAAGACTCCAACAAAATTCCACCTGGTACCTGTAATATCTATGGCGATACTCATTACAACACGTTTGACAAAAGCACCTATGACTTCCAGGGCACTTGTACTTACACTGTCGCGCAGGGCTGCCACCTGAATGGAACAAACCTCACTCCATTTTCAGTCATGGTAGAGAACGAGAGATGGGATGAAATCCAAGAAACTCCAAATGTTACTATGGCCAAGGTGGTTGTTGTGGAGATAGATGACATGACTATAGTTCTGAGAAGAAATCAGATACATCAGGTCATGGTTAGTACAATCTTCATTACATCTGGTTTTTATATATAATTTCTGGAAAATCAATTCTGTAAACCATCCTGTAACAAACTATATCAACCCTTTATGCATCTTAAGTAACAACACATCCTTAAAACACAATATTAGACATGTTAATGAAAAGTAGTCTATAGTAGTGTCTGTCAGCTTAGACCCTACAGATGCATTTAAGTTGGTGTGGTAGAGAAGAGAAAAGGAGACAGGAGACCTCTGGGCTAAGGTTGAGAACAACTGCTTTATCATGAGTAAAATCATGATTTTAAACAATTAAACAACACTGGAATATAAGCATTTGTACCATTGCAGACAATTGATAGGCAAAAGTTTGTGGACATCTGGTCGCCACACCCATATGTACTTGTTGAACACCTCATGTCCCCTTTGCGCTTATAATACCCTCCACATGTTTGCTAAGGTTTTCCATTAGATATTTAAGAATACCTGATGAGATTTGTTATCATGCAGTTAGAAGACCATTAATGAGAACAGACCCTGATGCTGGATAAAAAGACCTGCGGGTGCGGTTGGTGTTCTGGTTCATCCCAAAAGTTTTTCATTTCAGACACTCTGTACAGTCAAAGCACGTGAGCTCTTCCAGTCCCACCATTGTATTCCATAGCTTCATGGAGCTCACTTTTTTTTTTTTTTTTGCAGTAAAGGGAAATTGTAATTAAACAGCATACAAACATTCTACACAATTATGTACCTCCAACTCTGTGCGAGGGAAAAAACACATATGGGTGTAATGGTCAAGTTTCCTGATTCTCTATATTGGACTACACAGAATCCAATTACTACTTTCTCACGCGTTTAAAAAAAACTATAATGTAATATATGTGTAGATCATGATGTACTTTCACTGGCATTTCCAGATTAATGGCATCCTAACCAACATCCCTGTAAATCTCAATGAAGGTGAAGTGATTATTCAGCAGGAGGGTGATTTTAATGTGATCCTTACCAACTTTGGTCTAAAAGTTGCCTACGATATGGTTTATCATGTTATTATCACAGTCCCTGGCACGTATGCAGGAAAGACCTGTGGCATGTGTGGAAACTTTAATGGTAATATGAACGATGAGTTGCTGTTGCCAGATGGGAAAGAAACCAAAGATTTAAAAACATTTGGAGCAGCTTGGAAGGTGGCCATCCCTGGAGTTGTGTGTGATGATGGCTGCAGCGGTGATTTCTGTCCAAAATGTCCTCAAAATGAAAAACATGTATTTGAAAAGGACTGCAGTATTATTACCGACCCTAACGGTCCATTTGCTGCATGTCACAAAGTAATCGTCCCCGACTCCTACTTCAGAGATTGTGTTTATGATGTCTGCATGACTGAGGGAGATGAACATATGCTGTGCCACAGCATCGCTGCATACATGAGAAACTGCCAGAATTTTGGTGTCCTGATTAAAAACTGGAGAACCTCAACATTCTGTCGTAAGTGCAACGCTCATTTTATATGATTTCATATTGTAAAAGTATTCCCTATTCTATTGATACTAAGGGTGTGTCTACTTTTTTCAGCCTTATCATGTCCTCCCAACACTGTCTATGAAATCTGTGCAAAGGCATGTGATGCTCCTTGTCCTGGCCTTACTGGTGTAATGGAGTGTAATATCCAGACCTGTCTTGAAGGCTGCATGTGTAAACCTGGATTTTTTAACAACGGGACTGGATGCGTTACAGCAGATCAGTGTGGCTGCTATGACAATGGACACACCTATAAGGTAAATAGTTTCCAATGGATACTTTTGGAGTGGAAACAAGTGTGTGCCTAAAAATCAGTGTGGCTGTGTGTACAAAAATGATGGTGATGTGCGTTACCTACAGGCTGGAGAAACCATCTGGGGTAACGATGAATGCACCAAAAAATGCACCTGCAACCCAACAAACGGTCAGCTCCAATGTGTAGACACAAGCTGTCCGATTGGAACCTCATGCAGTGTTGTTAAAGGAATCCAGGACTGCCACAAAATTCCAACTGGCACCTGTAATATCTATGGAGATCCTCATTACAACACATTTGACAACGGCACCTATGACTTCCAGGGCACTTGTACTTACACTGCCGCTCAGGGCTGCCACCTGGAGGGAACAAAGCTCACTCCATTTTCAGTTGTAATAGAGAACGAGAGATGGAATGAAATCCAAACCACTCCGAACGTCTCTATGGCCAAGGTGGTTGTTGTGAAGGTGGATGACATGACTATAATTCTGCGAAGAAATCAGATACATCAGGTCATGGTTAGTACAATCTTCATTACATTTGTTTTATATATAATTTCCTAATAAGATTGTAGGAAAATCAAATCTTTAAACCATCCTGTATCAAACTGATAAAATTACTATATTAATCCTTTATGCATTTTAAATAACAACACATCTTTAAATCACAGTATGAGACAGTATCATCTTGAAGTAAAGTAGTCTAATGCAGTGTTTTCTCAGCTCTGACACTGGAGTTGCATATTTTAGTGCTTTCCCAGCCCCAGGACACCTGATTTAACTAATTAAATAATTAACAGCCTTTTGTTAATTGAGTGTGTTAGAGCAGGGAAAGCATTAAAATATTCATGGCAGGGAACATCTGGACTAAGGTTCAGAATCACTGCTTTATCAAGAGTTTTAACAGGTAAGCAACACTGGGATATACTGTAAGCATGTGTTCCACTGTAGACACTAAATGTTTGTGGACAACTCATTGTCACGCCCACATGTGCTTGTCGAACACCTCATTCCCTCTTTATGCTTAAAATATCCTCCACACTTTTGCAAAGGTTTTCCACTAGACTTCAAAGAATACCTGATGGGATTTGTGATCATGGAGTTAGAAGAGCATTAGTGAGATAAGACACTAATGTTGGGTGTTTGACTGTGCCATCGGGTATTTTGGGTCTCACAACATCAGACACCCTGTCTCAGGTGACCCAGCCGGAGTTGATCAAGTTCCAAATTGTGTCCTAGCAGTGCTGGCCCATTTTGCAGACCTCTTGATCCAAATCCACCTTGAGGCTCTCTCTGCGGCTTTTGTGATGCCAAGCCTGGCAATGATCTTGCACAGGGAGCGAGCGGCAAAACGTCTGCACCCTACTTTTATAGGCTCACAGCAAGCTTTCCAGCCCCTCCTCCGGCAGTCCTCTATGAGCTCCTGGTACTTGCACTCATTTCTCCAACAGTTTATGGAAGAACCACATATGGGTGTAATGGTCAAGTGTACTCATTCTGTATATTTGACTACTTCCTTAAGCTCTAGAAAGTAATAAACATATTTTTAAAAATATATTTAAGAAAAACTGCAATGTAATGTATGAGTAGATCATAATGCATTTCCACTTATCTTTCCAGATTAATGGCATCCTAACCAACATCCCTGTAAATCTCAATAACAGTGAAGTGATTATTCAGCAGGAGGGCTACAAAAATGTAATCATTACAAACTTTGGTTTAAGAGTGGCCTATGACATGATTTACCATGTTACTATCAGTGTCCCCAGCACCTACATTGGAAAGACCTGTGGCATGTGTGGAAATTATAACGGTAATAAGAACGATGAGTTGCTGTTGCCAGACGGGAAAGAAACCAAAGATCTCAGCACCTTTGGAGCGGCTTGGAAGGTGGCTGTCCCTGGAGTTGTGTGTGATGATGGCTGCAGCGGTGATTTCTGTCCAAAATGTCCACAAAATGAAAAACAAATATTTGAAAAAGACTGCAGTATTATTACCGACCCTAATGGTCCATTTGCTGCATGTCACAAAGTAATAGCCCCCGACTCCTACTTCAGAGATTGTGTTTATGATGCCTGCATTACTGAGAGAGATGAACATATGCTGTGCCACAGCATCGCTGCATACATGAGAAACTGCCAGAACTTTGGGGTCCCGGTTAAAAACTGGAGAACCTCAACATTCTGTCGTAAGTGCAACTCTCATTTTATGTTATATTATATTTTATTTCTAGTTGTAAAAATATTCCCTATCTTGTTGATATTAAGGGTGTGTCTACTTTTTTCAGCCTTATGTCCTCCCAACACTGTCTATGAAATCTGTGCAAAGGCATGTGATGCTCCTTGTCCTGGCCTTACTGGTGTAATGGAGTGTAATATCCAGACCTGTCTTGAAGGCTGCATGTGTAAACCTGGATTCTTTAACAACGGGACCGGATGCGTTACAGCAGATCAGTGTGGCTGCTATGACAAAGGACACACCTATAAGGTAAATAAAAATACAACTCTGACATCAATAATTGCAAGTAAGCACAATGCAATGCAATTTTAGTTACCAACACTTTTACATTTGTAGCTCAATGAGACCGTCGTCACAGAAAACTGTCAAGAACGCTTGACCTGTCTTCCAACTGGCAAAATACATCGCCAAAACATGAGTTGTGAAAGTAGTGAAGTCTGCACCACTAAGAATGGTGTCCATGGATGCTACCCAAGGCAGTGCATGGTGGAGGCTGGCGGCTCCTTTAGTCTTTTTAGTGGAGAAACCTGGAACATCACGTCTATAGGAGCCTATGAGTTGGTGAAAGCCTGTGATGGTGCTCTTGAAGAAGAATGGTTTAGAGTGGTGGTGGCGTTTGGAAGTCAGGACAGTGTTGTGGCTGTGTATATCTACTTTAAAGAAGTCTTCATTACTGTCACCAACAAGCAGTCCACTTGGGTAGGCTTCCTAGATAAAATTATAATTTATACTTGCACAGCCTTCTATTTAACATGCTCCTAATCAAACTGTTAAACTCTCACTCACTCACTCACTCACTCATCGTCATCTTTACCACTTTATCGTGTATTCAGGGTCGCAGGGGGCTATCCCAGGAGGCTTAGGGCACTAAGTGGGGTACACCCTGGACAGGTTGCCAATCCATCATAGGGCACACACACATACACTTACTCATATTATTAGCCTTATCTGCATGTCTTTGAACTGTTGGAGGAAAACAGGAGTATCCAGAGGAAGCCCACCAGACACGGGGAGAACATGCAAACTCCATGCACACCGAGACAGGAATTGAACCCGGATCCTGAAGGTGCAAGGCGACAGTGCTAACCACAACACCACTGTGCCGCCAAACTTAAGCTATTTAATATAATTATAATCATATATAATCAATAACACATTATATATTATAAAATAATAATAATACATTACACATGACAAAAAATATATACATTGTCAAAAAAAGTAAAGGCAATTCTTTTCTCTACAAGACTCTTTGTTCTTTGCAAGTTCTTTATTTCTAAGCTTAATTTTTGTACAGTCTGTGATTAATATAATCAGTAATAATTCATATAAATTATTGTTAAAAAAACAAATATTTTGTACAAGATAATTTACCAATTTTACAAGATTATTAAAATTTTATTTGTTTTTTGAATTACTGATACACACAAGGAAGTGAGCAATAATTACTGGAAAAAAAATATGAAGATGTAAAATGAAAATTTTCACACATTATTTTTCTTTCAGGAATAAACTTTTCTATTTTTTACTATACATATTTTTATGCTTTGTAAAAGATCCTTCAGGGTGCTCATAATTACTCCTAATTAATATTAATAATTCCAATTGATGTTTTTATGAAACATTAAATATGAAAAATATTTAATTTGTTTTTCAGATCAATGGACAGCTTCTCACTCTGCCTCAGAAGCTGAAGAATGAAGTGATGGTTGAGTTGGTTGAAGATTCACTCACTATTGAAAAGAAGGGTATCCTGAGAGTGTCTTTCAGTCTTTCACTTGGCCTTAAAGTGAGTGTGAGTGATGGTATGTCGTCAAAGGTGTGTGGAGCCTGTGGAAGTGACGATAAAATATTTGCTGTCCAGCCTCAAAGCGTTCAAGAATTCATGGCCAAATGGAGAGCACTTGACTTTCCAAGTTCTATTTGTTAAATGCACTTTTGATATAATGACATGGGCATATCTGCTTATTGAAATAGCTTTTTAAAGAATAAATGATAAATTCTAACAGTAAGGCCCTGTTTACACCTGGTATAAAGAATAAAGATGTTTTAAGTAATTCAACATGAAGATAAAGGCAAACCCAACATCATAAAATAAAAAGCTATAATATAATTAAATAATACATTGGATGGAGACTGCATGCCATTTCCACCTTTAATTAATTTTGCATAGTACAAAAATTAAGTTAACATTCTTAAAGATGATTTTGCTAGTTATTGCAGAGTCACATTAAGCTCTAAGCTTAGTACATTTTGTGTAATCTATAGCCAGTCTACACATTTAGTGTTGTTAAACTGTATCTTTCAAATGATAACACATAGTGTAAATAGGGCCTTATATATTAAGCTTATTTTTTAAATAAAAATTTAATGCTTTACAGATAAAATGCAATCATTATATATTTCAAGGTGTGAGACAAATAGTAATCTTTTTGCAATGATTAAGATCCAAATCCATAAGATTTTGCACAATTCTCCTCAGCGGTTACATTATTTTAGGTACCGATTCCATATTTTCATAATATTTCTGAATAAAGCTTTTCCTATCTTCTTCATGAGTTGCATTTCTCATTCTGATTTTTTCAATATTATTCCAGTGACATAATAAATAAAGAATGTATGTTGGAAAATATATATAATTTAATACCTTACATATTTTGTTTAAAGGCATATAGATTTACACTTAGCTTACAAACCATTTTATGTACAGTGACGGTTATGACTTTGAAAACAAAATATAATAATAATAATAATAATAATAATAATAATCTGTGCAAAATAACTAAATATTTTAAATATTTAAATAATAGCAATAAATATGTACATAAATGAAAAAATAAGATCATGACTAGGACTCATTATATTTAGTTATTATTAGTAGTAGCATATGTAGTATTTAAATAACAATGTTGGTTTGACATTGGTCTTTCTAGATAGATAGATAGATAGATAGATAGATAGATAGATAGATAGATAGATAGATAGATAGATAGATAACAGTTTCAAGGTTAAAATTTTATTGTCATATGTACAATAAAGAAACATGTTCCCCCAGTACAATGAAATTCTTCTTTTGCTGTCCCTCAATGAATGCTGCTAAAAAAAAGTAAAAGTAAAAAAAAAAAAGCATCAAATAGAATAAAATAAAAATAATAGGATATATATCAAACATAGAATTAAAAGCAGAATGTAAAAATATGAACAAAAGTATGAAATGAGTATCAATATACTGTAAACAGTATGTACTGTAGTGTGCAAATTATGCAAGTTTATGGTAAAGTCTGCAGTATGTTTGAAAAAAAGAAAGTCTGCAGTGTGGGTTCAACGCTGCAATGGTTTGTGCAAATAATGCAAAATGATTGGTCGTGACTATTATTGTGCAGATGATTGTGCAAAGGCCACAATGAATGTCCTAAGATCTGTGTCAGTCGTCATAAACAGTAGTAAGACCATCATTAGGAGTCTGATGGCAGTGGAAAAGAATGAGTTCCTTACCCGTGAAGTACTAAGATAGAATAAACAAATTAATTATATAAATGTATTATATTAATAAAATTAAAGGCTTGGGATGTGTATGTGAGAATTCATGCCAGTTCAGTCAATTTTTTTTATAGTAGGGTCACGCACGGATGTTGGACAAGATCCACAGTTTCATTCCATCCAAAAAGGATTTTATTGAGGGTTGAGGTTAGGGCTTTGCCCAGGTCACTATGTCTGTAGCACCATTCAATGTAATAAATAAAACAAAACAAAAAAACACAAACACAGTGCAAATTTGCAGCTTTTAATGTAATGATATTTACATAATGACTTGTGATACCACAAGTTACTAAATATTTATGGGAAGTTACAATTTCAAAAGCTGATGATTTTCACCTTCCCACAAGTTTGTGGTATTATTACATGAAAGGCTGCCTATTTGTATCATGTTTGTGGTATATTACGTTTGTGGGCTGTTGCTATATAGGCCAGCATGATACAATGTACTTATGTAGAGAGTTGTAAAATATGTTGTAAAATTATTGCCCCAATATTGGATGTCTAAAATGTCATTGTATTCTAAAGTTTTAAACATAACATTTCCCTAGACTGGAATAAAGAGAGCCAAACCAAACCCCGGAGCATAATTCTTAATAATGGCATTATGCAGTCCAGTAGGTAGCATTTTCCAAACCCAACATCATCCCTTAGACTGCCAGATTGCAAACTCATGTGGGAAGAAAATTCTTGTACTGAAGTTACAGTTTGGAACTTTGAAGCTAGTGATGAAGTTAGGATAAGCAAATTTGACATACTAGATGATTTAATTTCAAAGTCCTAGCACACACAGGACAGCTGATCAGGGCAGATCTAGCAGGGTATCTTTGAGTTCTTGAACCGATATGTGTCACAGGTAGCATCCTAATACAGTGCCACCTCTAATGTCAGTAAACCCTTCAGTACGACCCATTCTACTTGCCAATGTGTGTCTACTGAATTGCATTGTTATGTGCTTGATTGTATGCACCTGGTTGCAGTGAGTGTGGCTGAAGCAACTGAAATCACTCAGTGTGTCAAAATACTGTACTTTTGCCTAATAAAATATATAGATAGGATATATTGTATTTTTCAAATGTTCATCCACAGTTATTTGTTTTGAAGACAGTAAGGTTACCGTCCATGCATAACATTTATTTCTGAAACAATTATTCAATAATTCTATAATACAATAATTATAATAATACAATAATTCTTAAAAAAATAATTTCTCCTAAAATGTTTCTGTTTGGACTTAATCTCCCAGGTTGCACTGCATTAGAGAAATAGTTGAGTTCCCTGATTAGTGTCAATATTTAAGCTTCTGCTCATCTGGACTGTTTCATATGTAATCTGACTTAGCTGTTCTGTTCTGTTTTGATTATCAACATTTGGATTGTTCCTGTGTTTTTATTTCTGTTGGTTAATAGCTGTAATGAAATGTCTAAATATCTGCATCCTTTTTTCCTGGAATAATTTTTATAATTATATTTTCTACAGTAATATGTATATTAAGATCATCATCAGGGATATTTTATTTTATTCTAAAGAGAGAGAGAGAGAGAGAGAGAGAGAGAGAGAGAGAGACAGCTGGAGAAACAGGGCTTGATGCTGCCACCACCATGCTTCAGTATGGGCAAGGTAATCTTTAGGTAATAAATTGTCTAGTTTTTGTGCTTCCTGCTAAGTTTGAACTGCTATTTGCAATATTTGCACAATATTTATCTTATCTCACTCTGCTATTTGCACAAAAATATTTTTTTTTACTCAATGTCAAATTGTTTACTGCTGTTTTTCTCACTACCTCAACTCATACCTCATCACTAAAGGCATTTCAGTATTGTAACTTGTTACGTTGTTGTGTTGTTATGTTGTGTTATCATGTAGCTCTTTGTTTTCACATTTGCACATGCACTTTGTTGTCTGTTGTCTATTGTTGTCTCTTCTTTGTATAAAAATTGATAGCTTTAGGTTAATTTAAAAACGTAAAATCTGCATTGTTAATTTATGTTGTGTTGTTAATTTATGTCGTTTGCATGTACTGTATGTAGCACCTTGATCCTGGAGGAACGTTGTTTCATTTCACTGTGTACTGAAACTGTATATGGTTGGAATGACAATAAAAGCCTACTTGACTTGACTTGACTAGATAGATAGCTTTGGTAACAAAACAAGAAAGACATATCATATTGCGAGAGTTTTATTTATTTATTTATTTTGACTTACAATTTCAGATATTTTTTTATTATTCAATTGATCATTTCAGAAGATCAACTAAGAAATCATGTAGCAACATTTTTTCCTGGTTCATGTTCTCAGATTCCAGTATTTATGTCTTCTCCCATCACGAGATGCTGAAATAAAATAAAAAATTCCAACACAATGAATGTTTCCCTTGTTATACATATATAATATTTCTAACAGAAGGTAAACATTTAAAAAAATATTTATGTTCAGTCATTTCGTGCTGTAACAGGATATATTATAGAGCCAAATGTTTATGGACACCTGACCATCTCACCCATATGCTTATCCAATTGAAGATCTATTCACTCCTTTGGCGTTATAAAAACCTACATTGCCCCTTCCGCTGCATCTGAATCTGTGTGCAGGATACTTACTGTAGCAAACAATGTTTTCCTTATTGGAATAGTTTAAGCAAGGAACACGTGTCGGTCTGATGGCCAGGTGCCTACAAACATTCAGCCATATTATTTTAATTTTGCTACTCACCAAGTGGGAAAATCAAGAGCAATGAATTGATCCATATAGAACTTTATGCTTTGACCGGGAACAGAACCAGATAGTGTTCCACAGGCACCACAGATTTTGTCAGCGATTCCATCGTCCACTGTGATTATGATCTCTTGGGATAGACTGAAGGACAATTTGAGGGCAGATGCCTTCTCAATGGTCACTGACTGATCAATGATCTTAACGATTACTCCACTCTTTTCCATCATAGACTGAGTCATCTTTCTCCCGTTGAACTAAATGTTTGGAAAGAAAAGAAGGTTAGTTGGAAATTAACATTTCTGTAACAATTTAATGTCTGATTTTATTTTGTGATGGGACTTTTTCTGCTCACCCAGATCTCATTTTCGCTGACAACAGTTACAAGAACATTTTCAAAGAAGATGTGAACAGCTGAAGGGGTGAAGAGTCCAATTCTATCTTGCAGCACCGCTACTACACGGAACCAAATGCCCATAGCCGAATCGTCACATACTTTCACCAGTTCAAAAGCTCCCATGAATGGGATGTTCCAAGTCGTTCCATTGAATAGGGTGAATGAGCCTGCAGACTCCAACATGCATCGTTTCGGGTAGCATCCACGAACACCATTCTCTACCTGGCATACTTCTCCAGTCTTACATTGCATACTCTCGTGTTTCACAATACCAGATTTCTGACATATCAGTTTTTCACGACAATCGTCTGTAATAACAACCTGGCCAATCTGTACAAAAAGAGATAAGAGAGAAGGTAAAGTCATTTTGACACTTTCATAAATTTTTGTTAACTAAAACATAGCATAAACCAAACCTATAGCAAACCACAAGCCACAGCCCTAAGGTGTTGAAAAGTGTTACTTTTCAACACATATATATATTTACATATAGGAATATGTAAATATATATAAATATAAGGAATATGTAAGTCCCTCTTATCCAGAGGGACTTACTTGAAGTTTCCATCACTGGATAGATCCTTATACCGGTTAATGCCAAGCATATCTGCTGTAAGCAACAGAGGTTCTAACTTACCTTATAGCTGATCCCATAGTCATAACAGCTACACTGATCCTCTTGAACACAACCTGTTCCATTGCTGAAGTATCCTGGTTTACACATACACCCTTCATTACAGGTCTGGATATTACATTTGATGATGTCAGTGAGGCCGGGACAAGGTGTGTTGCATGCCGTTGCACAGATTTCATAAACACTGTTATCAGGGCATTTCAGAGCTACAACAAACAAACAAAAAAGGATTCAAATTATCATTTAAAAATGATTAAATTATTATTCAAATGATTTTTAAAAAGGAGCCAATTTTATTCATTCATTTGTTAATAAAATTAATTAAAAAATAATATTTTAAGTAACAAAATGAGATGAGAAGAGTCAAAATTTAACTAGATCAATCAAAATATGATTAAATGACAAAACTACATGTATTTTTTGTTGTACTTTAGCAAGCTGACTTGTATGATATAATGCTGGTGGTTTAAGGCTTATGATTTTTTTTATTTCAAAAAACATGGTGAATGTAACAGAAATGATGAATGAATAATAAATGAAAAATTGCATGGCTTATGTTTTCTTTTGATTAAATGATAAATCTTTTTATAGTATAACTGATCTCTACAGATCCACTTAACACTTACGACAAAATGTTGGTGATCTCCAGGGCTTCACAGGAACCTTGAAGTCCTGGCAGTCAATCATGTACGCGGTGACACTGTGGCACAACATATGCGCATCTCCGTCACTTGTACAGACATCATAAACACAGTCTTGGAAATAGGATTGAGGGTTAATTACATGGTGACAGGCAGCGAATGGCCCGTTAGGGTCGGTAATAATGCTGCAGTCCTTTTCGAATATACGTTTTTTCTCTTCAGAGCACTTTGGACAGGAATCACCGCTGCAGCCATCATTACACACAACACCAGGGACAGCCACTTTCCAAGCCGCTCCAAAGGTGCTGAGATCTTTGGTTTCTTTCCCGTCTGGCAACAGCAACTCATCGTTCTTATTACCGTTATAATTTCCACACATGCCACAGGTCTTTCCAAGGTAGGTGCTGGGGACACTGATAGTAACATGGTAAATCATGTCATAGGCCACTTTTAGACCAAAGTTTGTAATGATTACATTTTTGTAGCCATCCTGCTGAACAATCACTTCACCGTTATTGAGACTTAGAGGGATTGTCGTTAAGACACCATCAACCTGAAAGGAAAGTTGTTCCAGTGAATACATTGGTTCATAATTTTTTCATAACCTTTCCACAGTATCACAAACTGCAAAGAAAGCTATACTAACCATTATCTGATGTAGCTGATTTCTTCTCATGACCAATGTCATACCATACACCTCCACAACAACCACCTTGGCCATAGAGACGTTCGGAGTGTTTTGGATTTCATTCCATCTTTCGTTCTCTATTACAACTGAAAATGGAGTGAGCTTTGTTCCCTCCAGGTGGCAGCCCTGAGCGGCAGTGTAAGTACAAGTTCCCTGGAAGTTATAAGTGCCGTTGTCAAACGTGTTGTAATGAGGATCTCCATAGATATTACAGGTGCCATGAGAGACAGACTGGCAGGCTCTGATCCCATTTTTAACACTGCATGCTGTTCCAACCGGGCAATGTGCATTTTCACAAATCATTTCACCATTTGTTGGGTTGCAGGTACAGTTTTTGGTGCAGCTGTTATCAGCCCAGATGGACTCTCCAGCCTGTAGGTAACGCACATCACCTCCATTTTTGTACACACAGCCACACTGATTTTTCAGGACACACTTGTTTCCACTCCACAAGTATCCGTCATTACAAACGCAAGCCTCTACACAGTTTGCTTTGCATTGAGGAGATGGAGTGGGATTCTCACAGGAACCAGGACAAGCACAGCTGTCAAAGTGACTGTTTGCTGGACATGCCGGAGCAGCTGAATAATAATAAAAAATAAATCAGATATCAGTTAAATTTACCCCTTTATATTTTACATAATCTGTAGTGTTACAGATTGAATGTTAAGATGAATTATCTTAGAATATATGTCATGCGTTTCCTCAAAATAGCTCATAATATTGAAGAAAGCCTTTATAAAAAAAAAAAAAGCAATATGGAATCACATGTTGGAGACTTGTCAAAGATGTGGAAAAAGCATGCCTTCTTGGCTTTGGTTGGGCTGCTCTTGACTCTGAGAAGTCCTTTGCCCACAGTAAAACATGGTGGTGGTAGCATTATGTAATGGGAGTGTTTTAATTAAGCAGGCACTAGTGACTAGAAAACTGCACAGGGTTAATGGCAAGTTGCATTGTGCCAAAAACGAACAAACCTAGGACAAATCTGGTCATATAGACTAGGAGATTTACCCCCTTAAACAGGAAGTAAGCATAGTGCAAAAGCTACACTGGATCAGTTCGAAACCAAGAATCTGGTTGTGTTTGAATGGCCTAGTCAAAAGACAAACCTCAATCCAGAAACTTGAAACTTATTAAGTAAACTTAAATTTGTTCACTTAAATAAACTTTGTTTACTTATGATCTCCAACAAATCTGACAGATCTTAAGCAAGGTTGTCGTACATGTTGCATATTAAAATGGAAAAAAAGCATAAGGATCCAGAAATGCAAAGCCTTAAAAAGACGTGTCATAAAAAACTTCCACCTGTGATTTCATTCAAAGATTGTTTTTTGGGGCAGAATATGCAGCCAAAATATATGTATTACCCATGCCCTGTCTTGACCTAGGGGTACACCCTTGACGAGGTGCAAATCCATCGCAGATTACAGGCACACTTACATACCAGGGCAATTTAAGAATGACAATTAGCATAATCTGCATGTCTTTGGACTATGGGAGAAAACCGAAGCACCAAGAAGAAACCCACCAAGCACAGGGGGGAACATGCAAACTCCAAGCACACAGACCTAAGGTGGGACTCGAACCTCGACCCAGGGGGTGCGCGGCGACAGTGCTAATCACTAAGCATAATTATATTTTTGTCTATTTCTTTTACATTTTGCAAATCCATACATTCATCACTCACTCACTCACTCATCTTCTATACCACTTTATCCTGTATTCAGGGTCACGGCCATACATTCATGTGCTGTTAAATTATATTATATGTAATTTTATATTCTAAGGTCATAGATTTGGGTTTTCTGATAAATACACACACTTCATAAAACTTACAACAGCCAATGGTGTGTCTCCAGTCGTGTACACGGATCCCAGCTCGTTGACAAGCATCTGTATAGATCTCTGCTGTCTTACACAGAAAATTCTTAAACCCTTTTCCCATGCAGTAGTCCATAAGACAATTTTCATAGAAAACCTTGGGGTCAACGAGAGAGTTGCAATCTTTGAATGGGCCATCAGTCAGAAGTGTGGCCAAGTGACAGAAGGCCTCTGCTGCTAGACGTTCAAACCACGACTCTCCCTGACAGCTCTCACACTGGCCCACACAATCATCTGTACAATAGGCTTCACCAGGCACTCTCCAGCTCTTTCCAAGTTGGGCAATGCTGCCTGCTACACTGCCACTGGGAGTGGTGAGGTCATCGCCCTTCATTCCATTGAAGTTACCACACATGCCACACATTCTTCCTGTAAATCTAACTGGTATTTTCACCACCAAATATTGATCCCAGTCATACTGCACTGACAATCCAAAGTCTGTCTGGAGAATAACTGACAGACCACTTTGCTGAAGAGTTACTTTGCCATTGACCAAGGAAATTGGAAGGTACCAGAGTGAATCGCTGATCTGAAATGTATGAAAATGTAAATATTAAAACAGTAAAATTGAATATGTTGCTAACGCCAACATATTCACAATCAAAATAAATAAATTAATAAATAAAAAAGAAATAAAACAACTCACTCTGACAAGTCCACTCTCATGTTGGAGAATAGTGATGGTTTGACCATAGACTTGAATGGTGACACCACTGACACTAATGGCTTTTGAGCTTCCAGTACGTTTATTCATGGCCTGGACTTCAAATGCTGGGTGATCATTGTCTGCATGGCAGTTTTTGGCCATGATGTAAGAACAGTTGCCCATGAAATTGTAGTAATCGCCATCAAAAGTACGGTAGTGTGGATCTCCAATGACATAACAGATGCCTGGTGACGCTAGGAGAATAATCATAATATGGGAAAAGGATTAGACATGTACAGTATGTACTAATGATTTGGAATTTATACATTAAAAAATTAACAAGGAGATGTTCCTGAATAAGGCATTGCTATAAATTTTTACAAAATTATATGGTAAATCTATTGGTGCAATGGTATTTCTAACCATCTAAGTGATGAGAAAAATTGAAATGCATGCTTAGAATGTCACCTTAATCTAATCATAATGTCTATACCGCTTTATCTTGCATACAGGGCTGTGGGGGCCTGGAGCCTATTCCAGGAGACAGAGCATGAGGCTGGACATACCCTGGACGGTGTGCCAATCCATCACAGAATACATGTACAGTACACACACTATGGGCAACTTGGAAATTAGATTAATCTGCATATCTTTGGAAAGTGGGTTGAAACCAAAGTACCTGGAGGAAACCCACCACGTACAGCGGAACATGCAAACTCCATGTACACAGACCTGAGATGGGAATCAAACCCGGACCCTGGAAGTGCGAGGTGGCAGTGCTAACCACCAAGTCACCAGTCACCTATTTCACTTTTTATCATTTGTCAAATTAATCAAATAATGTCAATGTTTTTGTTGATTAAGCATGATCTTCTGTAAACACACCATGAACGTAATTTCGCAAACATTTATCTGTTCCATTTACAGCTCGGTTTAAGGAAAAGCTGAAAACTCATCATCCTATCCACAAAAATGCAAACCTTGAGATAAGCAACGTCAACTATTTACTTTTGAATTTTTCATTTTTTAACAGTTACAATATTTCACATGCTAATCCTAAACCTTTAAGAAAGACAACTCTTGAGCAAAAATTATTTTACTCACCATTAGGTTTGGGATAACAGCCCAAAACCCCATTCTGTATCTCACAAACTTCCAAAGAATTGCATTCCATGGGTTCATGACTTACTACACCAGAGGCATGACAGGTCAACTTTTCTTTGCAAGAATCTGTGATCACGGTCTCATTAATCTGAAAGAATAATTTAACACTTAATTACTTCTACAGTATAGGTGTTTCAATTAAAAAAAAAAGAAATCAAACTCTCAATATGAACTCATATATGCATCTCTATCATTATAATCCTGCCTTTCAATAAAAAATAAACGTTCTTAAAATAATGGTCAAGTAATAATAAAAACAAAAAACTTCCACAATTATCATATTTCTATACTAATAGATATGCATATGCAGTGCACATATATGTACAGGCCATCTATTGTGGAACCTCTGTAGTCCAACTAAATTCAAATTCAAATTCAAATTTTATTTGTCACATACACAATCCTACACAGTACGATATGCAGTGAAATGCTTAGGCAACTGCCCTGACCTAAGAGAATAAAATTAAATAAAATATAAAATATAGAATATAAAATGTAAAATGTAAGAATATAAAAATATAAAATGTAAGTAAGTAAAAAAAAAAAAAAAAAAAAATTGAAATTGAAATTGCACAAGTGGAAATAAAAATATTGAATATGCAAATATACAGTAAAGTGACATGTTAAATGATAAAGTGGCTTGTGTGCATATTTAAGTGACGTGTGCATACTACCCATGAGTGAGCAGGTGTGCAGTGAGGACAAGTGAGCAAATGTCCTGAATGTCCAGAGTGTCCAGAGTGAGTGCAGAAGCATGTGTGGGTGTGCAAAATGGATCAGTACTGTGTGTTGTACTGATTAAGAGACCGTATCGCCTGCGGGAAGAAGCTCCTCCTCAGTCTCTCTGTGTTGGCCTTCAGGGAGCGGAATCGCTTTCCTGACCTCAACAGAGAGAACAGTCCATTGCTGGGGTGACTGAGGTCCTTCATGATCTTCCTGGCCTTGGTCCAGCACCGCTTGCTGTAGATCGAGTGCAGGTCAGGGAGCTCGGTGTGGATGATGCGCTCAGCTGATCGCACCACCCTCTGAAGAGTTCGTCTGTCCTGCATGGTGCTGTTCCCGAACCAGGTCGTGATGTTTCCCGTCAGGATGCTCTCTATGGTGCAGGAGTAGAAGTTCCTAAGCACCTTGGAGGGCAGTCTGAAGTCTCTCAGGCGTCTGAGGTGGTAGAGACGCTGTCGGGCCTTTTTCACCACGGTGTTGATGTGACAGTACCAAGACAGGTCCTGCGTGATGTGTACACCGAGGTAACGGAAGCTGTCCACTCTCTCCACTGGGCTCTTGTTGATGACGGGGGTCTGGTAGTTCCTCTTCTGCTTTGTGCTGAAGTCCACTATCAACTCCTTTGTCTTGCTGACGTTGAGAAGGAGGTTGTTCGTCTGACACCAGTTCTCCAGATTTCCAATCTCCTTCAGGTAGGCCGTCTCATCGTTGTCAGTGATCAGGCCGACCACGACGGTGTCATCAGCAAACTTGATGATGGTGGTGGAGTTGGTAGTGGCTACGCAGTCGTGAGTGTACAAAGAGTACAGTAGAGGGCTCAGAACACAACCCTGTGGGGCTCCAGTGCTGAGGGTGATGGAGGCTGAGACATGTCCACCCATCCTTACTGCCTGTGGTCTCCCCGTTAGGAAATTGGAGATCCACTGACACAAGGATGAGCTGAGTCCCAGGTGCTCCAGCTTGGTAGTGAGTGTAGAGGGAATTATGGTGTTAAATGCTGAGCTGTAGTCGATGAAAAGCATTTTCACATAATTCCCCCTTCTAGTGTCCAGATGAGTGAGAGATGTATGGAGTAGATGAGCGATGGCGTCATCTGTAGAGCGGTTTGAACGGTAGGCAAACTGAAGTGAATCTAGTGTGTCTGGTAATGAAGAGATGATGAAGTCTCTGACCAGCCGTTCAAAGCAAGGACAAAGACCAGGAACCAGCCGTTCAAAGCAGCCAAGACCAGGAACTAGGAACCGTATGGAACATTACGGGCACTTTTGGGAACGCCAGTTAGCCTAATCTACATGTCTTCCTGTGGGAGGATGCCAGAGAACCACCATGCATGAAGAAAGCATGCAAACTTATGCGCATGAACCCCGAGGCAGGGATCGAACCCAGACACTGGAGGTGCAAAGTGATGGTGCTAACCACTAAACAGTGGGGGCCAGGGATTGCTTAGTGTTTAAGGCATTGGACTACTGATTGGAAGGATCCAGGTTCACACCCAACCACCCACTGTTGGCACCCTTAAGCAAGGCCCTTAACCCTCAACTGCTCAGATGTTGACTGCATATTGAAATAAAAATGTAAGTCACTCTTACTATAGATTTGGCTTACCTTATAGGTGTGTCCATTCTCATAACAGCTACACCGATTTGTAGTGACGCAGCCAGTGCCGTCGTTAAAAAATCCAGGTTTACACATGCAGCCTTCGAAACAGGTCTGGATCTTGCAATCCATTATACTAATAAGGCCAGGGCAAGGTGCATCACAGGTGTTTACACAGATTTCATAGACGGAGTTGGGAGGACATGATAAGGCTGCAAAGGATTAAGCAAAGAAAAAGGAAAAGAAATCTAGAAATTCCTTACATCTTATGGTTCTTAATCGTGTTCTACAAGTTTGCTTCATACTCACGACAAAATGCTGGTGTTCTCCAATTTTTTACTTTAACGCCGGCGGTCTGACAGGCAGTCATGTATGCAGCAATGTCTTGACAGAGCATATTTTGATTTCCTTCGCCCATGCAGACATCATAGACGCAATCTTTGAAGTATGATTCCGGGTTAATTACACTGTGACATGGAGCAAACGGACCTGCAGGGTTGGTAATAATACTACAGCTTTTTTCAAATGCAGTTTTCTTAGCATCAGGACACTTTGGACAGAGGTCACCACTGCAGCCATCGTCACACCCAAGACCAGGAACAGGTACCTTCCATGCAGATACAAACTGTTTGAATTCTTTGGTTTCCTTGCCATTTGGCAACAGGTACTCGTCGTTCTTGTTGCCGTTAAAGTTTCCACACAAGCCGCAGGTCTTTCCTGCATAGCTGCTTGGGACTGTAATGGTGACATGATATATCATATTGAACGCAACTCTCAGGCCAAAGTCTGTTAAAATCACATTTTGATTGCCTTCTTGCTGCACCCTCACTTTTCCATTGTCCAGACTTACAGGGATGTTGGTCCATAATCCATTAACCTAAAATATAGAATAAAATAAGTGAAGGATTCTGGATTTGATTATTATATTGTTAGATCAAATAGACCTAACTAACCATTTGTTATATACAGTAATGCCTTTCCTCAAAGGTCTCCAAATTCCAAAGGTCTCCATTCTATCTTGGGAGAATTGAAACCTTTGCCAAGAATTTGGGGACCTTTGAGTTACCTATACATTTGCGTTAACTTGGTCAGCAAGAAACCAAGAAAAGCAAAACATGAACAAAAAGAGACAAGCCTGTAGTGTGTGCAACACTTTCTTCATCATACCTAACCTAATTAGATGCAAGTAAGAAAGTAAAAAAGAAAATTGCTTGAAATTCTATCTTTGTAATTAGAAATGTATCAGTCTCACTTTTCTGTATGATTTTCATGTAATACGTAACATGAGTCAGTTTCTGCTGTCAAGCTATGCAAAACATTATAGATGTGTCTGTGTGCTGTGTCAATGTCAATGGAATAGATCAGGAAAAAAAGCAAATCTGATCAAGTAACATTCCTGTGTTTTAGGTTATTATAACCAGTATAACCAGCATACACACGTGGACAAAATTGTTGGTACCCTTCGGTCAATGAAAGAAAAACTCACAATGGTCACAGAAATAACTTTAATCTGACAAAAGTAATAATTAAAAAAAATTATATGAATGTTAACCAATGAAAGTCAGACATTGCTTTTCAACCATGCTTCAACGGAATTATATAAAAAAAAAATGAACTCATGGAACAGGCCTGGACAAAAATGATGGTACCCCTAACTTAATATTTGTTGCACAACCTTTTGAGGCAATCAGTGCAATCAAACGATTCCTGTAACTGTCAATGAGACTTCTGCACCTCTCTGCAAGCTGCTCCAGTTGTTTCCGGTTTGAAGGGTGCCTTTTCCAGACAGCATGTTTCAGCTCCTTCCAAAGATGCTCAATAGGATTGAGGTCAGGGCTCATAGAAGGCCACTTTAGAATAGTCCAATGTTTTCCTCTTAGCCATTCTTGGGTGTTTTTAGCTGTGTGTTTTGGGTCATTGTCCTGTTGCAAGACCCATGACCTGCGACTGAGACCCAGCTTTCTGACACTGGCCAGCACATTTCTCTCTAGAATCCCTTGATAGTCTTGAGATTTCATTGTACCCTGCACAGATTCAAGACACCCTGTGCCAGATGCAGCAAAGCAGCCCCAGAACATAACAGAGCCTCCTCCATGTTTCACAGTAGGGACAGTGTTCTTTTCTTGATATGCTTCATTTTTGTAGACACCTATTATGCTAATTAGTGGACACACCTTTTTTCAGTATTTTCTAGGGGTACCATCATTTTTGTCCAGGCCTGTTCCATTAGTTTTTTTTTATAATTCCGTTAAAGCATGGTTGAAAAGCAATGTCTGACTTTCATTGGTTAACATTCATATAATTTTTTTTAATTATTACTTTTGTCAGAAGTTATTTATGTGACCATTGTGAGTTTTTCTTTCATTGACCGAAGGGTACCAACAATTTTGTCCACATGTGTATCTGGCATTATCCAGTATAATGCCATGTGCCAGTATACTGGTTATATCAGTATATTGGCACATGGCATTGGACCGGGACAACATTTTTTTGTTTAAGCCCTGTCCTTTTTTAAACAACCCAGGTTTGGGTTTATTGTTCATGTCAGCTCACTTTACTTTGAAAGAAAAAGCTTAATTTACCCATGTACTAATTAAATTTAAATGAGTGAATTATTATTTTTGATGGTATACAATAATCAACAACTTGTAAAATGTGAATCACCGGGATTGTTTACTAGAATAGCTAAATACTTGAAACCACAGTGTATAGTATACAGATTGTACTAACCATTATCTGATATAGTTGATTCCTTTGCAGCATTAATGTCAGGCTGTACACTTGCACAATCACAACCTTGGCCATAGAAACATCTGGCTTGGATTGGATTTCATTCCACTTTGCATTCTCTACTATCACTGAAAATGGAGTGAGATCTGTTCCCTCCAGGAGGCAGCCCTGAGCAGCAGTGTAAGTACAAGTGCCCTGAAAGGAATATGTGCTGTTGTCAAATGTGGTGTAGTGAGGATCTCCATGGATATTACAGGTGGCCTGATGGACTGGATGGCAGCCTCGGATCCCACCGACTACGCTGCATTCTGTTCCACCTGGGCAGCCGCTGTTTTCACACACAACTTGACCATTTGTTGGGGTGCAGGTGCATTTTGTGCTGCAGCTGTCACCAGCCCAGATGGATTCTCCAGCCTGTAGGTAACGATCATCACCTGCACTTTGGTACATGCAGCCACATTGGTTTTTAGGGACACACTTGTTTCCACTCCACAAGTATCCGTCATTACAAACGCAAGCCTCTACACAGTGTGCTTTACATGCAGCAGAAGGAGTGGGGTTCTCACAGGTAGCTGGACAAGCACAGGAGTCAAAGTGACTGTTTGCTGGGCATGCAGGGTTAGCTGCGAAGATAAAAAAGGAACTTTGAACCTCACTTCATGAGTCACATTGAACTGTCTCTGCATCCAATTATAATATGAGACACTTAGTTGGGTATTTATTTACATTTCTGGTATTTGTTAGACACCCTTATCCAGAGCTGAGTGATAGAGGGTTAAGGGCCTTGCTCAAGGTCTCAGCTTGGTGGTGCTGATATTTGAACCTCATATTCAAATCAATAGACCAACACCCCAATCACTGAGTGACCCCCAAATATAACTACTTCTGCATAAGAACATCTCTTTTGCATGTCAAACATAAATATTCATGCTTTTCCTTCATATTCTGGCAACCTTTATCTACAAAACTATCAATCACTAAGATTAGAAAGGAATGTTTTCATACAATTCAGTTTAATTAATTATCAGATATAATGGAACATTCATGAAAACAGTTCCCTACATACAAAAATTTGCATTATGATTGTGACTGTAATCTATTTTTATAATCTATGATATAGGTCATTTATACTTACAGCAGCCAATGATGTGTCTCCAGTTATGCACATGGACACCAGATCGCTGACAAGCATCTGTATAAATCTGTGCTGTTTTACATAGGAAGTTTTTGTATCCTTTTCCGATACAGTAGTCAAAAAGGCAATTTTCATAGAAAACCTTGGGATCAATGACCGAGTGGCAATCTTTGAATGGACCTTCAGTGAGAAGCGTGGCCAAGTGACAGAAGGCCTTTGCAGCTAAACGTTCAAACCATGATTCTCCTTGACAGCTCTCACACTGGCCCGCACAATCATCAGTGCAGTAGGCATTTCCTGGCAAACCAGGCACTCGCCAACTCTTTCCAAGTTGTGGAATACTGCTTGCTACACTACCACTGGGAGTGATGAGGTCATCCTCTTTCTTTGCATTGAAGTTTCCACACATTCCACACATTCTTCCCATGAAGCTTCCTGGTATTTTCACCACCAAATATTGATCCCAGTCATACTGAACTGACAGTCCAAAGTCTGTCTTGATGATGACTGACATGCCACTTTGATAAAGAGTTACTTTGCCATTGTCCAAGGAGATTGGAAGGTACCAGAGTGAATCACTGATCTGAACACAGTTAGAAAATGAAAGTCATGATATGAACTAGGGGTACAATTATACTTCACCCACCACCAGTGCTGGGGAACGTTACATTTTAAAGTAGCTAGTTACATTACAAAACTACTGTCATTAAAAGTTATCAGTTACATTACAGTGTTACTTTCTGATAAAAGTAGCTAGTTAGAGCACTTTTCCATTGCAGAAAATGAAAACTCTTTTGTGATTCCTCATGCATGTTGTTTTAGTCATGACCTTTATAAGTATCCTACCATCATCACTCAGCGAAGTTTGGCCCATAATTTGTTAAGGACTAATACCCCTATCTTATCTACGTGGTTTCACACGGTGGCCATAAGTATGGTTCATCATGATTCACTGCGAGTTTTGTTGCTTTGATTATGTTTACATCTTTTTGCGCGTCAGTCCTCGCAGACCTTGCAGAACTTTGTGGGAACTTGCGGTGGCTCACGGTGCCTAACACCGCTTCTCACCGTGAGTCAAACCACATAGGTGAGATAGGGGTATAACAGCAGAAATAATGGGAGGTTATCGGTGCCGGGGCTTGTAGGACGACTTTCACACACACACACAATAACTGAATCACTGCTGTCTGACATTAATTGTTTGAATAATGGATAATTTTTTTTTAAATATAACTAAATAACTGAATACTTAAATGGCGGACCTAACACGTTAGATTTCTCGATACATCAAAAAAGTCATCAAAGTACTCTAACACGTTACTTTGTAATGCGTTACACCCACCACTGCCCACCACCAGTGTAACACATTTTTATACTGTATACTGTACTTACATGTACAATCCCAGTCTCATGGCGGACAATTGTGATGATTGTACCATAGACACTGATGATGATTTTCTTGACAGTGATGGTTTTTGCACTTCCAAGGCGCTCATTTTCAGTTTGGACTTCAAAAGCAGGGTGAAAACTGTCCACATGGCAATTCTTGGTCATGATATATGTACAATTGCCCATGAAGTTGTAGTAAGTGCCATCAAATGTACGGTAATGTGGATCTCCCATGACCCAGCAGTCGCCAACAGTAGCTGAAATTAATTTTGGAGAATTAGTTAATTTAATGTTGCTTCTCTAAAAGTGTTTGTATTCTTGTCTGATTGTTAAGCATCCTTCTCTTGTTTGCTCACCAGGGGATAGTTGTGCAAGTCAGATTTAAAATGCTTTTTCGAGAGGAATCAGCATTTAAACAGTGAGTTGGTTAAATACTCTGGTTATTACCTCTCGCCTTACATTTATGCTTGGCTTAGTTTTTAACCAGGCAGCTATATATTTTCCCTTGACTTTTTCAGTTTGACAGTCAAGATGATATAACCCATGACTCATAACAATTTATAGCTTTTTGGAGAAGTATTTTCTGTAATTACATTCATAACTGTACTTCCTTACCTGGAGGATCACCAAGGGCAGGAGATCCATATCCATTGTATTTTGCTGCACCGATGCTGTATAGAGCAAAAGCTGAGCTTGGATGGGAAACTTGTTGGAAGCCTGAGCCTGCATCATAACTAATCTGTGTCCATGAGTATTGACTTTTCCCTACTTGAGACCACTGAAGGTCATTTGGTAGTGGATTTTGATCAAATGTTATTCCTCCCAAGTCTGAAGTTTGAGCTATAATAATACCTTCATTGGCAAAGCCAGGTTGACTTCCCATTGCATACGAGGTGCTAAAGCGGTCGATTGATAGGACAGTAATGAGGAAGGGATCATTAGTTTGTCCATTTTGGTTAATTCCACCGTTGAACTCATACAGCACTTGAACTCCCTTATTGCTCATCAAATTCAGTGAGTTTGGATATGGGAGGTTGATATAGAGCGTTTCTCCAGCCACCATTTGTTTTGGAGAAGTTGTACCATCTTGAGTAGTGATTTGGATTTCAGTGTTTTCTGAGGCCTGAATGATTACTGAATCGAATCTGTATGAGGGTTTAGTGTATGCAAGAGTTGCGACTAAAAACTCTTTTCCCCAGGTGCTTACAGGAAGCAGTTGCTCATACACGTGATTACAGTCAGTAAAATACCAGGTACAGCTGTGTCCAGTAAAGACTGCCACGGGTTGCTTGGCAGAAACCTTGGACCCAGTCAAATCTTCTTTACTTTGGATTAGCATACTTTCAAATGGCTCCAAATTGACAACAAGTGTGCTACCTTTCTGGTATTGCTGCCCTTCAAACGTCACCATACCGCTTAGCTGAATCTCCACAGTGTTTAGCGTGCCTTGATTGACAATGGAGAACTCTTTATATTGGTCAGGTGGACCCATTTGTGGAGTATAGATATAATACTCTGTCCCCCAGTCTTGGACAGGGTAGATCACTGATGTGTCAGCTGTGTAAGGCTTAGAGTTAAGAGACAACACAAGAATATCCTGGTCGGCTTCTACCAGGACAGTCTGTTTGTTTCTTGCGCTTCCGACCATCTCTACCTCAACAGGAAGCCCTAGAGACTTGCCACCTCCTGGCTGAATTGTCGTCTCAGAGACCTTTCCCAGGGCAGTCACCTTCACCTTTGTGCTTAAGAGAGAACTCGGCGGGCTTGAGACCTCGACGATGAATTCTGCTTGACCTCCTGTATTCCCTGGTTTGTAATTCTGCATAAATGATATTGCAAACTGTTTCCCTGCAGGCCCAGCAGCACATGGCCCTAAGACATTTTGAGATTGTTGAAGTAAATTAGTAATAATAATCATAATCATAATTACAATAATGCTATGCTATAAAAAATTTATGTGTCTAATTCTGGAGTCTTACCACAGAGCAGGGATGCAACAAAAATAAGAAGAATTGTTTTCAACCCCATAACTACAAAAAAAAGAGCAAATAAAATGACACAAAATGGCTCAGACAAGCAGCTACTGAAGATAAAAACAAAATTTTCTTAAACATTCTCTCATTTTGATCAGTCATTAATAGCATTGGCTCTTACCTGTGAGAGAGCTGTGTCAGGGCTGTAACACTTTGTCTGAAGTTTTAACTGGATTCTGTGTATTAAATTCTTGTCTCCACCTCTTCAGCAGCCAATCAGTGGTTCCTTTGCTGCTGCAGAAGGAATTAAGTGTGGAGCCAAACCAGGTTTATTTAATTAATAAAATATTTGTAGATCACACAGCAATCAGTTAAAACAGTAACTAATCACAATAAACCTTATTGTCAGCCTAAGATAACAAAGGCGGTGCCTACACCTGGTCCACACCTTCACTATCTCGTTGCTCGTCCAGCTAAAATGAATCGCTGAATAATTTCTGCTTGTTGCAGTAAATGAGCGTTACTATGCTGCCAATATCAATATTTTGATATGATAAGGTAATTTATACATATTAAAAAATAATCTTATCATGTAGGTATTTATTTCCAGCACACCACTCCATTTAAAAACAGTCTATCAAATATCACTTAATTTTTTCAGGATTAATGTGAATCAGTGAACTCCATGGTACTTATAACCTGAAGCTGTTCATTACAGAGTTATGTTATGTTGAATATTCTTTCATAGGCATTTACCGAGGACTCTTATAATTGAGAATGAAAAATATTATATTATTTTTGTACATTCTTTTTTTTTTACTTAGACATTTTTAATCATAAGATTAAACGTGATGTGAAAGAACGGATAAAACATGGTATTGGTGCTTAAACTCGTGTCACTTAGGTGTAGTGTCTGTAACAGTTTGAATGAAAACCTTTCAATGATCTTAAATGTCATTCAAATAACACTTGGCCAATTTATATTTTACATGAAAAGACATAAACCTGAAAAAGTGTATTATTCTAAAATGCTAAATTGTTAAGATAACATTATGAAATTCATATGAATTCATGAAACATGAATTTGCCATGCAGACACTACAAATATTTTTTTAGGGAAAAAAAACTTTAATTTTGCACAGAATGCTATAATTTAAGCACCAATTTTTACAGTTAACATGCTGTTAAAAACATACACCATTTTTAATATCAATACTTTAATCAATTCAATATCAAAATGTCACGTATAAAATTAACTCTACAAAACGGCAGAAATTTTTAAGAAAGCAAGATTGGTCATTTCCCTGTTGCATAAACTTCAGAGGTAGTTGACACACACATTTTCTGTATATAAAAGTGTATTTTATCCATAAGGAATTGTTTTATACCCTTCTTGTACAGAGTTTCATATTTCTGTAAGATTATGTAAATATGTTATTTCAAAAAGACTAACAATGCTTAAAATCAACTGTACAGCCTTTTCCATAATCACAACTGCACATAAATGATTTTACATGAACTCATACAGAAGGAATTTGTACTAAATGGAAAGAGTGATAATAATGTGCCTTGCTTTTATTACAATCGTTCCGAGAAAAAGTAAAAACACAGAGCCTAAAACTTTAAATGACTGAAAATGTGTGAGGACATGCTGATGCAATCATTTCCCAGATGTTTAATTTACAGAATACAGGAAACACAAAATACAGTCCTCTATGTATTTTGTGATGAAATTATTTTTAAATCACAAAGGGCCCCCCCCCCCCCGTTTGTACTGGAAGCTTTTCCTTGTATGCAGTCCAGTCCATAGGTGGCGTACAGACCAAAAATTGCTTTTGTGTCATTCTTCTGGGTGGTGTTTTTGTTAATGGATTGTTAAACCATCTTCCTGTTTTCATAGAGCTGAGCAATTAATCAATAATCAGAAAGCAAAACAAAGGAAATGGCAGGAGCAAACGTCAAATTGGATAAACATGCCTCCATGCCATATACTGTATATGATATATTAAAAAGCAAACAGTCAAAAACTAAAGAAAGCCTATATTAATTAACTATAATTTTTTTAATGAGAAGAAACTTGAAGAAGCTGTCGTAGTTTTCCTGTAGACTTTCTGCTCAGTTTAAATAAATTCAATTTGATTTATTTTAAGAATGGACAGGAGCTTTATAGAAATCCAGATATGAAAAGTCAATTTCTATTCAGAACTTTCCCGTAATGAGCAAACCCGAGGTCACATTTGCATATAACATGAAGAAGGCTGTATGTATGAGTATGTGTCATATAAAACTGGTTGATCATTTTTTTAAAACTAATTGATACTTAGTTAACATCCACAGCTATCTTTCTTTACCCATACAGAAATGTAATATATGTCTACATATAATAGCTGATCCCAAATTGCCCGTATTATGTGAATGAGCTTGTGAATGTTCACCGGAGGTCTTAGCATGGTCATTAAAATGGGAATAAATACAATGGTCAAAACTGGTATCTACAGTCCCTAGTTGGGAGAAAAAAATAAAAATACATTTTATTTCTTCTTTTTTTTTCTTCAGGCCACCCAGCACAGAATGAGTAGTATGAAATGAATATATATAATACTGTGTGTGTGTATATAAAATACATACTCATACTCAATGTTGCTTTTAACACAAATAGCACTATGACTCTAGGTCTTCCTTTCCAGCCACATTTCCAGCAATTTCTAGCAAATGTTACCTCGGGTTTGGTTATTGGGGACATATTTATGTAAAGCTCCTGTCCATGTTAGGATAAGCTCTATAATATATACAGTATATATATATAATATATAACAAAGGTTATTTTTTTTAAATGCTGACAATTTTTCAATATGACTATTGTTATGTTATTACTGTACTGTATATTTAATTTAAGGGAAATAACATGATCAAACACACATAAAGAAATAACCCAAAATCATGCAGTATTTGCAGAGCTTTAATAACTCAGATAAAACAAAATGCAAATAATTTGTAAACAAATTGTGTTAATGCTTTGGCTAAATAACATTTTAGAAAATGTATTTAAAGTATTTGGTGGAAAAACCCAATGCTTTGGCATGCTCGCCACCAGTTTTTCACATTTATGTTGGGTAACTTTTTATACCACTCTTTTTGCAAAAATGCAAACAACTCAGCTTTGGCTCATGGTTTGTGACCCTCCATCTGCATTTTGATGGGATTACAGAAGTTTTCTGGAGTTAATTGTAGTGGTCAAATATTTTTTTCCAGGGCTGTATATTCATGTTTATACCGCTTATCCTTGAACCATTCACACAGAATTCCGGCACCAAGTGGGGCAGGGTGGCAGCCCATTACAGGGCACACAAGTAGACACACACAGTCTCTCTCATACTCATTTAATTCACACAAGTGAATGTGGGAAAGCCAATTAGCCTAATCTGCATGTTTTTTGACTGTGGGAGGAAACCGGAGTACCAGGAGGAAACCCACCAAGCACTCCATGTACACAGACCCAAGTCGGTAATCCAATCCTCAATCTTGGAGGTGCAATGCCACAGTATTTGCATGTACAGTACAGACCAAAAGTCTGAATATCCTAGCAGATATTCTACCATGAAGGCCTGATTCACACAGTCTCCTCTTAACAGTTGTTCTAGAGATGTGTTTGCTGCTAGAACTCTGTGTGGCATTGACCTGGTCTCTGATCTGAGCTGCTATTAACCTGCGATTTCTGAGGCTGGTGACTCGGATGAACTTATCCTCCGCAGCAGAGGTGACTCTTGGTCTTCATTTCCTGGGGTGGTCCGCATGTGAGCCAGTTTCTTTGTAGCGGTTGATGGTTTTTGTGACTGCACTTGGGGACACTTTCCAAGTTTTCCCAATTTTTCGGACTGACTGACCTTCATTTCTTAAAGTAATGATGGCCACTCGTTTTTCTTTACTTAGCTGCTTTTTTCTTGCCATAATACAAATTCAACCTCTTTGAATGAGAAGGTGTGTCCAAACTTTTGGTCTGTACTGTATACTCACACACTACGGGCAATTTGGGAACGCCAGTTAGCCTAACCTACATGTCTTTGGACTGTGGGTGGAAACCGGATTACCCGGAGGAAACCCACCAAGCACAGGGAGAACATGCAAACTCCATGCACACAGAGACAGGAATCGAGCCTGGCTGGGGATCGAACACGGACCCTGGCGGTGCAAGGCGACAGTGCTAACCACTACACCACCGTGTCGCCCCCAAAGGCATGTACTGTATTTCAAATTCATATATGGCTGTGTATTACATTTAGATGTTGGTACGGAGTATATGTGGTACCATAAACATAAATCTTTTTTGTGTGTGTTTTCTGACACTGTAATATTTTGTGTTTTTTGTTTTAAAGATATGTTGGGTAAGATAAAGCTGAATTTCATTTTCAGCTCAATTTTCCAAATAATTCATAATAGAATCTTCATCATTAAAGAATATCTTTTCAGAGTGGTCTAACAACACAATTTTTATTAATATTTTGTTAAAAAAGGCAACAGTATGTATTCTGTAAATACTTATTTTCTCTAATTATTATATGCATTTATATTATGGATGTAATATTCATGACCCCATGGGACTATTTCTTCATACTCTCCTTCCTTAACCTACCAGGATGTAAATTGTGTAAGTGGTACATGATTGCAATATCAGTGTAAGAAAATACAATCCCTTTATTAAATTATCTATAACACACCCACATCAAAGATACTATGTCTACATGGTCTGTACTGTGATATCGCTGCTATGCCAAACCTGGACAAAAGCGTGTCACGCAAATCGACTCTCATGAACTTTAGATGACCAATTAAGACATTTAACCCCTTAATGCCCTTCTGAAGTGTAGTAGTTTCCATCAATTAGTTTCAATAAATATTTTTATTTTAAAAAGTAAAAGAATTTCCACATGATTGGGATGTCTACGTTACAGACATTAAGCAGACAGTCTTATCCTGGCTCTGGCAAACTGAAATGCATTCTACCTTTATAGTAACTAAGCACTAGTGAAACGTTGGGAAAGTTGCCGTATTGGGCAACTGCTCAGATGTATTATGAGACGAAAATCGCTCTGGGTAAGGACGTCTGCCAAATACAATAGAGTTTTTACTCTCATGACTGAATTTTTTTACTGCACAATCAAAAGTCTTGGTTTGACTTGAACACCTCTTGTGTGAGTGTTTTATTATTATTATTATTAATAATAGTACTAGTATTAGTAGTAGTAGTAGTACACAATTCCGTACAAAGACTATGTGTAGATATACCATAATAAAAAATATATATATTTAAAAAATATATATATAAATATTTTTATAAAATAAAATATATACTGTATCTGCCCCCTCCACCAAATTCCACCAAAACAGTTACAAGAACAAGCAAAAAACTTTTCAAAAACAAGCAATGTTGATTATATTATATCAATAGCAGCAACAATATTTTCTTAACATGTGCATCATTTACACAGTTCAGAAATACTCTGGAAGTTCAAGAATTAATATTATAACAAAGGTGTCTATTGGCGTCTGGCTCGAGATTACTTTTTTTGTAGAAATTTTGTAAAGATATGCCAAAGATATGTTGCCTTTAGAATGGTACAGTAAATATAAAAACTCAATCATTGTTCATTATTTTTAGCTTCTGTATAAAAAAATCGATATCTTTATTGGGCATCAAATATCATTTGTGGTGTGTAGGTTTTCTAAATGTACCAAAATGATTTGTCATTTAGCTTGTGTGGGAATATTTACGGTGGCAGAGAAGTGCAAAACAAAATAGCAAATTAAAAACTAAATAACAAAACCAGTATAATATATGTATACAGTACATATATATATAGTCACTATTCACTCTCACTCACTCATCGTCTATACCGCTTTATCCTGTACTCAGGGTTGTGGGGGACCTGGAGCCTATCCCAGGAGGCTTAGGGCACGAGGTGGGGTACATCCTGGACAGGGTGCCAATCCATCGCAGGACACACACACACACACACATACACTCACTCATTCACACTCTACAGGAAATTTGGGAATACCAATTAGCCTAAGCTGCATGTCTTTAGACTATGTGAGGAAACCAGAGTACCCGGAGGAAACGCACCAAGCATGGGGAGAACATCCAAACTCCATGCACTCAGAGACAGGAATTGAGTCTGGCTGGGAATCAGACCCGGACTCTTGAAGTGCAAGGCAACAATGCTAACCACTGCAACACTGTGCTGCCAGTCACCATTCAGTCATTAATTAATTAATTAATTAATCAATTCAAACATTTATTTCCTAGTTGGAAATTCTGTGCAGTAAGAGGAATGTCACTGAGGAATTGTGTCCCTAATGTTTCATCTTGGATAATGGTGACTAAGCCTGTGATACTTTCTTTGTATTGATTTTCTTGATTGATTGGATACAATGTCGTTGCAGGTTTGGCCAATTACCTTTGTCCTTATGGTGTATGTGACTAGCTACTGATTCCTTATTTTTAAAAAAAATTGTATTATGCATTCATGAAAAGAAGCATTATTCCATGAGTATAATGAACATTATCTCCTCATCTATACCCCAACCTATCCCAGGAGACTTAGGGCATGACACGGGGTGCACCCTGGATGGGGTTCCAATCCATTGCAGGGCTCACATAAACCCATATACACACATATAAGCCACCATACTATTAACATGATTTACCAAACTCTCACTCTCACTCATTGTCTATACAGCTTAATCCTCTATTCAGGGTCACGGGGGTCTGGAGCCTATCCCAGGAGATTTAGGGCACAAAGCAGGGCACACACACACACACACACACACACACACACACACACACACACACACAATTTTGGGAATGGCAATTAGTCTATCCTACATGTTTTTGGACTGTGGGAGGAAACCCGAGTACCCAGTGGAAACCCACCAAGCACAGGATTTATCAAACTCTGAAAACTTTTTTAGTCTGAGTAACTTTTTTAATTACTTTAGTTATTTTTTGTTATTTTTGCACAACTACACTGTAAAAAATAGCTGTAAAAAAACAGCCATTTTCCAACAGTAAGGCACTGTTATTCAAAAATACAGGTGAATACTGTGAATGCAAACCCTTTTTGGAAAAAAAAAAAAAAACTTTTAATCGCAAACTACTGTTTAATTCTAAGGTACAGAACAGTATTTTTTAAGTCTAGTCACGTGTCTGACGATGTCGCTGATGCTCACAGGTACTCAGAAGAGATTCCTGCAGGTCTAATCTGAGCAAGATCATCAAATCTAGCCTCATCTTTACACCTGGTGTATGTAAATATTGTAGAACGAAGGAGTAAGAGTTTTAGAACGCAACAATTTTGAGGTTTGTCCCGGCTGAAGCTGAACTGGTTGATATAAACGGCATTCCGGCACGGAGTTTTTTTCCTTGCTTGAGGTAAATGCAATTTTATCATTTTCATTGTTACACTGTACTAGCCTTTATTATATTATTTGCTTATAACGATCTAATAAAATTGATTTTTCTGAGTATTATGTACTTAATTAGCAATGTAGTAGCTACGTTTGCATTGCCAGTCAACTTAAGTTTAGTTTATTTTTAGCTCAAAGAGGGCTTGTGTTAAACTAGCATGGTTATTTTGCCGTTGACATTTGCTGATTGCAGGAGAAAATGTTCATTTGCAATATTTGCAATAAAACCTGCAGCAATTCCTTTACGCATGTGAGGCACATGCGGATGCATAGTTTTTTGCCTAGTGCAACATTTAAGTGCAGTTTTCCTCAGTGCAAAAGTGTTTTTTTTTTTTATGTTTTCAGCATCCAAGTGTCACACATATGGTTATACATTTGAAAAAATAAGACTAAACTGGATAAAACAGATGATTTAACGTCTTGATTATTACCCACTGCCTAAATATTCAGTTTGTGGCATGTCTTTGGTAACTCTTCACCACTCTGTCCCCACATTTTAGATTCCTTTCCTACATGTCAATCTATAACGAGATAAAGGCTATCATCACTTCACTTGAACGCTCAGGTGTGGAATCAATAGAAGACCTCATATATGTACAACAGGAAGATTTCAAAGATGTTCTATCTGTTATACAACAAAGGAGATTTTTGGAGTCATTCAAACTTGGTAATTTTTTGTTTCTATTTGTGATTATTATTATTATTATTTGTTTTGCTGTATATGTTTTATATGTATATGTTTTTTTATTGTCAAAGGGATGCTCACCATTGATTTTCTATCATTCAAATTTCATTGTTATATTGAAAGAAAAAAATTAACCTACATCTTGGTAGGAAATTGGATTTGCTTTAAAAAAAATTGTACTTCAATTTTATGTGTTTCAGAAACTACACAAGTCACACTTGATCTCCAAAAATTGCCAGATAAATCAACAGATACAAGTATGTCTTCACTCTCCAGTCCACAGCCTTGCACATCTTCAAGCTTAAGCTCAAGCTCTTCACAAGCATCAACACCTTGTGTTTTGTCCATTATTTTAATGTCCACGTATTTGTTAAGTGGAAACAATGTTAATGTATTTTATATGTTGGCTTTAATAAAAGTCTAATGTTTTAAGGCCATCTTTTGTCCAAGCAATTTGTTTTAAAAAATGAGAAATTTAATTTAATCATAAATAGCATTGATATAACATAAATAAAAGTAATTTTATAATATAACCTAATACATGCTAAAACAGTATAATGCCAACCAATAAATCACAGTGTTATACTGTACACCATATATTTTTACAATTCAGTACTGTAATATATTTGTCATTCCATATTACAGTACATGCACTGTAAAATTACAGCTCAAAGCCGGAAAATCTAGCTGCCAGCTGTTTACTGTAAATTAACAGGATTTTTTTTACAGTGTACTATTTACACGGTACGGTGGTGTAGTGGTGTAGTACACCTAGCACTGCCAGGGTCTGGGTTCGATCCCCGGCCGGGCTCGATTCCCGTCTCTGTGTGCATAGAGTTTGCATGTTCTCCCTGTGCTTGGTGGGTTTCCTCCGGTTACTCCGGTTTCCTCCCACAGTCCAAAGACATGTAGGTTAGGCTAATTGGCATTCCCAAATTGCCCGTAGTGTGTGAATGAGTGAGTGTATGTGTGTGTGTGTCTGTGCCCTGTGATGGATTGGCACCCTGTCCAGAGTGTAAGCTGCCATGTGCCCTAAGTCTCCTGGGATAGGCTCCAGGCCCCCGTGACCCTGAATACAGGATAAAGTGGTATAGATGATGAGTGAGAGTGAGTGAGATTTTGTAGTTTTTTGTTCTTAGCATTGCACTCGTTACTTTGGTCAGGTCTAACGTTACCCTGTGACTGAATGCATGCAAGATATACAGCGTGCAATCACATCTACAACCTGTTTTTGTTTTACTGTCTTTACTACTGCTGGATCTATCTATCTATCTATCTATCTATCTATCTATCTATTTGTTCAGCGGCCCTGTTTAAAGCGTGAAACCAGTCGTGCTATTGCAGTGACCAACCACTAAATGGCGCGACACAGATTTCAAAACAGACCACTGGGCTTTTAAGGATGTTTTCACAAAAGAGAAGGAAATGGGTCCTGCTAAATACACACGGAGCAGATTTTATAAGCGTATACATATAAATCTGTAGTTTTTTTTTTGGAAAGAAAAGAAGAGAAAGTATAAGAAGACGACTATCACCAGGAGCGTGTTTAAAGTTTTAAAGCTGTATAAAGAAGTGTAACAGACAGCTTTGGACGGGACTGTGATCAGTCGGGTGTCTCAGCGGCGTCAACAAGTGAAGAAGAAAAAACAACAAGAGGTCAGAAGACTGTGTGAGAGCTGCTGAGACAGATATATGTTTAATAACAGATGTTTAATCTAATGTACTGATTTAGAGCTGAAGGCTAAAGCTAAACCCTGCACTAGGTGTGAACTGCTCGCTTGCTAACTGAGATTAGCTTTCATTAACCAGTTACATTAGGTGTGTTACTTCCAAAATAGTTTGGTGTATTATTAGTATTTTTATTATTATTATTTATTTTTGTGATTTTCTAATGCGATAAACCATCTAGAACTTTCTGAAATTAGCAACTATTAGCTGGTTAGCATGTCTGGTCAAGCCAAGAATTCAACTTTCCCTTTCACGCAACAGTTTTTCAGGGGAAAGTATGTCAAGCACGCATGAAGTCACCAGGTGACGTCATCGACTCCATACAAGGAAGTTGACACACATGGAATATTTTCAGAATCTAAAATGCTAGCTCATTCTGATACATCCTGATATGACATTATCACGATACCTCAGTGCTGATTCGATTAAAATCGTATCACGGTTTTATAAATATCCTGATTCTATTTACATTTTCACTTGATTTTATTAAAACTTTAAACTTTTTTTTTTAAGTTGAATTTTTATTTAAATGTAACCTGTTCCTTGTAACATTAGTTTTCTCACTTAAAAACCCAAGCGCAGCATTTAAACAATACAAACACAAGAGTTTAACATTTAATTAATTCAATTAATAATTGCCTCAAACACTTCCAAAGTCTCAAAAGTCAACAAGTGAGACAATAAGTGTGATAATGTATATAAACGGTAACACACACACACACATATATATATATTTTTTGCACACTCATTGTTGACTTTTGAGACTTCGGAAGTGTTTGAGGCAATCAAAAGTTACCGTTTATATATAGAAAAAGGCAGATCGGTTGCTTTTAAGGTGCATGATTTTTGAGAATGTAACGCCATAAAAATCCGTCTCTTGAAGCTTCTGTGCTTGGTACGTTTATAGCGTTTATAGAGTCATTTATATCGATCACCGGTCACGTCCAATCAAACTGAAAACCAGCAATTCTGGTCAGGGTCCAATCGACCTGTTCAGATCTATTAAAATCGTAATAGGTTGTAAAAAAAAAATAAAATAAAATGTGAATCGCCACTCAAAAGAATCACGATTGAATCGATTTTTTTTTCTTCATGTATAATAAATCACAGGGACTGGAATCATCAGAGACCAGGAGATATGATATTATCACGATAATACCTAGGCATCTGTACTGAGTGAGATTTTATCAGATGTTTCATGTCGTTTGTGTTTAAATTTGTGAAAAATAACTTTAAAAAAATGTTGTTTTGATTTATGTTCCAATTTGAATTTTATTTGTCATTTAATCATACACAGTATGATTTGCAGTGAAATGCTTACACGACTTGTTCGTGACCTAAAAAAGGAAAGATGAAAATGAACAAGAAGTTAGGATGAGGCAAATTAGAGGCACTAGATAAAAAAGTGTACAAAATGACTTCTAAAAATATACAGTCACATTAAAATACATTTTATACATCTATTTTAAATGTTATCATGTAAACTTGTAGTAGTTGAACCATGTAGTTTTTAAATGTGTGTGACTGCAGCAGTGGTATTGTCAAAGTGCAAAGTTAGTCCTCATTTATATGTGAATAAGAACCAACAATGTGTAACATAAGTGTCGTGCAAATGTGGTGTAATGTGCTCCAACACAGGTGTGAAGAAAACAAAGCAATTGCAATCAGATGAGTCCTATGTGGTTTTGGTTGATCGTCTGAATAGCCGGCGGGAAGAAGCTTCTCCTCAGACTCTCTGTTTTGGCCTTTAGGGAGCGGAAGCGCTTTCCTGACTGGAACAGAGAGAACAGTCCATTGTTGGGGTGGCTGAGGTCTCTTGCTGTCTTCCTGTCCTTGGTCCAGCACCGCTTGCTGTAGATTGAGTGCAGATGAGTGCAGATCTTGGAGTGGATGATGCACTCAGCTGATCTCACCACCCTCTGTAGAGCTCATCTGGCCTGTGATCTTTCCCATTAGGATGCTCTCTATAGTGCAGGGGTAGAATTTCTTAAGCACCTTGGACGGCAGTCTGAAGTGAGCTCTTTTTCCTTGCTGACGTTCAGAAGGAAGTTCTTTCTCTGGTGCCAAGTTTTCAGGTTTCTAATCTCCTCCAGGTATGCCATCTAATTGTTGTAAGTGATCAGGCCCACCACAATAGTGTCGTCAGCAAACTTGATTATGGTGGTGCTGGTAGTGCCAACACAGTCGTATGTGTACAGTGAATACAACAGGGGACTCAGGACACAACCCTGAGGGGCTCCAGTGCTGAGGATGAGGGAGGCTGAGACATGTCTGTCCCAATCAGGAAACTGGACATCCTTGGACTTCTAAGGTCTTTGTGTTGATTTAGGCTGATGAAATGTTGCAGTATGTTTGATTGGTTAATCTCATAGTCTCCGGCCAATGAAATTGCTTAGCACAATGGATTAGTTTTTGTTTACTTCCTCAATTACCATCGTAAAGAAAAGAAACTGAAACCTGACAAATCAACAAAAAAAACAATAACCTCGGTTTTTGGACAAAGTGATGAAGAAAAAAATTCTTTGGATGCATCTTTATCGACTTTATCAATTGAAACTGACCTCTTGGGATCCATGGTGATATGTCTTTATTAAATCTTGCACAAAATGCAAAAAAAAAAATTATAATTTATAAACTTGCTTCACTTGGCTTTCCACCGACGTAAACATGTTCCCGGATGTACGCACAACTTGGCCGCCGTTCGGTTCATTAATTTGTTTGTAGGCCGATACAAATTTCTTGCAAAATGTCAATTTCTATGCTGAAATTCCGTTGTGTATCTATAAACCGCTATTGGAGTCTCTACAACTCGCTGCCAGTTTTCGTCACAGTCATAAATATTAATATACAAACATTTACAGCTAGTAATTAATACTGATCAAAGTCCAGCTTGGATGAATTCTCAAATCAGGAGTTGTTGATTAATCTTCTGTAACATCAGCTCATTTATTTATTGTGGGACCCACTGTTTTAAGAAAATAAAAAACATTTAAAAAATATGTTTCATCCTTCAGACCCATAATCACTGCGTTTTCCACACATGGATTATACGTGGGTTGGGGCCGTACACGCCTTTCTAAAAATCTGTCAGAGAGGACGAGGTCATCCGCGATCAATTAAGTTAAGCCTTTATTAGTGAAATTCTTTCTTTGCATATCACAGCGTGATGCCAGGGCAGCCATGATACAGATACGGCCCAACAATGGCAACCTGATGGAGCTAGGGCTCCGCTTCTGCGAGAGTAGTGTAAAAAGAAACACCGTTTCACACAGTATACAGGCTTTTGTTTAAAAAAGAAAATAAAAATGTTGCTAGGATATTGCTGTTTTGCCATCTAATGGCTAAATTTGACTCTTGAGAATTGACATTACAGATATCAAATAAATTTTTTTCTGACTCGTTGTAACTGCATTTAGACAGTTAGAGATATCTGTAGTTCAGTTTCGTTTAGTCACAGTGTGTTGCAGTGTACTTGGGCACGGATCGTACTGGAGAACAGAAATACATCACTGTTTAGAGACAACGTCATCGCCACCATTGGTCGCCTCGGAAATCTCAGCATGCGCAAATCTCATTCCTTTTAAAATATCAGTAAGATTAGTTATAGCATGAAGGGTAACTCTTCTATTCTTGCGTTTAATGGAGGCTCACAAACCAAGTGGGTGCTGTATCGGAAAGTGTAAATATGCAAGCGGACATTTATTTGATGTTTATTTATTTATCGACATAAATAATTTACAATCTACATAAATTCCTGACCATGTGAATTAAATGCTTGCACTGGGCCGTATTGTGGTTTGCGATTTCTAATGTGATTAGTTGTGGAGCAATTTGAAACATGGCCGTCATGTGATTTATATTTATTTTTTGTTTCTTTTAAACAATTCACATACATTTGCAGAAATCAGTATTCTGCAATATTTCCAGTTTTGTGACGCATATCACAAAACTTTTATACATCTGTGTGTTGTATTTACAGTACAGACCAAAAGTTTGGACACACCTTCTCTTTCAAAGAGTTTTCTTTATTGTGTTCTTTAGCCCAAACAAGTCTCTTCTGCTTGTTGCCTGTCCTTAGCAGTGGTTTCCTAGCAGATATTCTACCATGAAGGCCTGATTCTCCTCTTAACAGTTGTTCTAGAGATGTGTCTGCTGCTAGAACTCTGTGTGGCATTGACCTGCTCTCTGATCTGAGCTGCTGTTAACCTGCGATTTCTGAGGTTAGTGACTCGGATGAACTTATCCTCCGCAGCAGAGGTGACTCTTGGTCTTCCTTTCCTGGGGCGGTCCGCATGTGAGCCAGTTTCTTTGTAGCGCTTGGGGGGACACTTTCCAAGTTTTCCCAATTTTTCGGACTGACTGACCTTCATTTCTTAAAGTAATGATGGCCACTCGTTTTTCTTTACTTAGCTGCTTTTTTCTTGCCATAATACAAATTCAAACTCTTTAAATGAGAAGGTGTGTCCAAATTTTTGGTCTGTACTGCATTTTGCACTAGGGCAAATAATCGATTAGTTGGGCGATTTTTTTTTTCTCACTTAATCGATTAATCGGATAAAAACTAAGTGCTTCTTTAATTTGATGTTTTGCTTATAAATATATAAAACCATAAATCTGGGTATTAGTTAACTAAACTTTAAAAAATGCAAAAGCCACATATAGAGTTTAATGATCTTTAATTTTGACATTTTAGATCATTGAAGTTTGTTTTTGAACAGTAAAACTCTAAATATCCAAAATATAAATAAATAAATAAAAAAGCAAAACAATTGTTGTACTCTAATTATATTGAATGGCATCTGTTATAGTGGCTGCTTGTTGTGGAGTGCATGGGGGATTTCTTTTTTGAATGAACTCACTTATGCTGACTTGTCTCTTTCTAAAAATAAATAAATAATAGCATTTGAGTATGCAAAATACAGCATTTTAACAATAATTGCAGATATTGCCAGCTGATAGAGAAGGAACAGCCAATCAGAAGTAGTGTGTGGAAGTCTGTGATTGGCTGGTTTTGTGGCAGTTTTGTAAAACTGGACAAAGTTGAGCCAGTATACAGGCAGAGTCGAGCACGCACAGAAAATACTGTAAATTTTGCTTGTTAGTGCGCACAGAATTGTGAAGTCGCGTGTGCGCGGAGAACATGTTGAGCGAGCAGGGGAGATGTTGCACGCGATGAATCGAGCTGTTGAGCGTGCAGTGGAGACACTGCAGATTTGTGGCAGAATTGTGGCAGGAATATAACGCCATAGGCGCACGCTTTTTCCTGCAGACGCTTCTGTAACCTCCATTGCGCGAGCGGCTGTGCATCTGTGTGTATCTTTGTGTATTTGTGCATCTTGTGGTCGCGCTCCTCAGTAACGTGAGCAGTCCAACTAATCGATAACGGCATTCGTTGACAACGAATTTCATTATCGATATTTATCGATTTTATCGATTAGTTGTTGCATCCCTATTTTGCACCAAAAACTATTTTACGTGTCTTAATCCATAAATGAGCGAATATTTTCAGAGAGCTGAAAAAGATACACTTTTAAGATGAGCCAATACATCTTCAAAAAAATTTATTTCTTGTTGACTGCAGATAAAAAAAAGAAGCATGTAGTGAAGGAAAAGGTTACTTAGTGTTATAGGTTGACTGTTATGACTACATGACGTCCCTTTGGAGGGCAGGAAGTGAAAAACAGAATGGACGAGATGGGGAAAGTCCCTATCGCTCTAGTTAAGATGATATTCCCACGCAACTGTACTGTATATGCAGAAGATATTAGATGTGGTCCTGATATTATAAAGGGAAGTTTTTTTTGTCCTTTTTTTTTTTTTTAAACAGAAGAACCGAAAGGCGTGCTTAAATATGTCACTACCCTGTCTTCACGTGTACAGAGCATAGAACTGTGCAGGACGTTTTGTCTGTTCCTACATTCTCCTCATACTGTGCTGTGATTGGCCGGTTAAGCTGTCAGTCAGGCTGATGGTTTGTTTGCATTTGCCTGCGATTTGTGCAACTGTTAACCCTGATTTGAGTTTTGCTGCATATAGGTGTTGTTTTAGATCTATGCTACACAAATGAAGAAGTATGCAAAATACAGTTTTACTTTGTGGTTAGTTACTGTTGCTATGTATTGTTAGTAGAGATCGGATCGTGATTCTTTTTGACTCCAAAATAGATTAAAAAAAAAAATTAAATACAAATGATATAAATTATGGAATATAAGTTCATTATGGCTGCATTTTTTTGTAAAAGACCATTCCCTACAAAGATACACTAAAATTAATGAATAAATAACATTACAGAAGAATATTTGCATGCCTGTCAAGAAAGCGACATATCATCTGACAGACCAGTTTTCAGATGGGAAAAAAAATCAATAATGTAGACTCCTGGGTTTTGCATTAAAGTAGAAAGGAGCGAGTGTGACGAAGTTACCAAAAGAACTCATATTCTCTAGCAGGTTCAGTAAAACCGCTGTTTTATTTACAGTACTGTGCAAAAGTCTTGGGAACATCCAAACAAAAGCCATATGCAATGATGCTTTTGAAAACATTTCTACATTAAAAGAAACTTCTATAAAAAGCACTAAGTATTAAACAATAAACGGTCAATACTTGGTGTGGAAACACTTTGCTTGAACATAAGCGGTAGTGTTCGATACAGATGTGTGCAGTATTCTAAGTAAAACAGCTGTATCTTTGTAGGGAATGGTCTTGTACATAATCATACAGACATAATAATTGTAATAATTGTTGTATAACAAAATTTGTACTACAGGTAATATGGCGCATACTTTTGCACAGTACTGTATATGTATAATATTTTTTCTTTCCACATTTATAACAGAGACGAACCGGTTGATCAGCCTCAGATATGAACGATTCTGTACCGTACGCAGAAGCTTAAAAATGACGCAACAGAAAAATAAATCTTTATCATAAAAGATTGTATGTGTTAAAAGTCTCTGATCGGCCCTTTTTCTCCAAACTCTGTGAACAAATTAGTTTCAAACCCACTCATTACACACGCCTATGCCAGCTGCTAAACAACACGAGTGCAAATTAGTGTTTTAGAAGCCCTTCGAGCCCGCATTAGAAGCTACGCGTGCTCGTTAGCCACTCTGCCTGCGCGCCACAGTGGTCCAAGCCACTGATCTCCTTTATTTTTATTTTTTATTTTTTTTATCTCTTTAGGCAAATTAGACTTAAACCCACTCATCATTACACATGCATACCCCGATCACCAGCGCTAATTAGTCGGAAGACCACGTGAGGATTTTAACACACCCGCTTTTTGTCTAATTAGCGCTTGGGGTGAAACAGCCAGAGACTTTGGAGGCATTTAAGGAAGAAAAACCTTTCGAAAAAAAACGGTTTCGATATGATCCTACAGGTGGCGAAATCTGTACTCCCGTGTGGTAGGGGTGAATTACTTGCTAAGTTTGTTTAGAAATAATAAACACTTATGGTGGATGACAGAGATGCGTGCTGCTCAGTTAAATGTTGAACTCTTGTATTTGAAGTTTATGTTGTTCCATTGGTGTTTAAATGCTGCGCTTGGTTTTTGGAATAGAATATCAATTTTAATCAAATCAGCACAGGTATTGTTGTATTGTATTTCAATTCAATTAAATAAAATTTAATTTGTGCAGCGCTTTTAACAATTGACATTGTCGCAAAGCAGCTTTACACAATCAATATTTACACAAGATTTCCATCCCTAATTGCTAGTCAGGGGTACATGTTAGGAAGTTGTCTCTGCACACACACACATGCATTATTCGACTCTTGCTTCTCGGTTTGAGCAACCCGAGCAAACACACAAACTGTAGCCAATTTCAGATGTCGTAACACTGCTTCCTGTGTCGAAAATGACTTTGTGACCTTCAGTAGCAGTTCATATTTTATACAACGCAGCGGACATGATGTCATCTCCAAACAACCTATTACAGTGGAATGTTGGATTGCGAGCATGATATGGTCCTGGAAATGTCCTTGTAATCCAAAGCACTTGTATATCAAAGCAAATTTCCCCATAAGAAATAATGAAAACTCGGATGATTTAATTTCCACAATAAATGTTCACATAAAAATAATTAATACAGAAAAATAATTAAAGTAAAAATAAAACGAATTGACCTGCACATTACCTTTGAAAATAATCAGAGCTGGTGTGAGAGAAACAAGAGGAAGAAGCATTGGCTCGGTTGTAATCATGTGACACTTGGCAGACAAAGCCCATGCATCAAGGATGCATCCTTACTCAAGGATTCGTTCACTCGGCACAGAATGGAGTATGTTCTAGGCTACGTATAGAATCCGCCATCTGTTGGATTATAGAGGAGTGGCAACATTTTACCAAACATTTCAACAAAATAATAAATACGTTAATAAATACGTTAATAAAAATTTATTTTGGAATCAGTGTGTAGTGATTTATGAAGAGCCACACAAAAGAAAGTAGCTCACGTGTATTGTACAAAAAGTAAACATTGCAAGTGTCAATTTTTACAATATCAATTTTTACAAGATACCAATTTTTACAATTATATACAATATTTTTAGTGTGCAAGTTAATGTATGAAATGTCTAAAGTTGGATATATTGTATGTGTGCGTGTGGGGGGAGAAATGAGTCGGCCGCAACAGTTTCAATGAATCAGTCCGGGAGCCCGACGATGTAAAATATCTGTCCTGTAAAGCTGTCCTGATGGTGATAATACAGCCTAATACAGTGGAAAACCGCTTTGAGACAAAATGGCGTCCCGGATTCCTTTGCGATTTAAAGGTGCAGAGACAACACTGTTGCATTTCCTGATATATTCCCTTGGGTACGGGGAAAGGGTACAGAGATTTAGTTAAGTGGATTGGTATGCTCTACATTGTGTATTTGTATCAAAGGCATATAAAACTCAGTTTGTCGGACTTGAGACTTACGAACGTGCTCCCAGAACGGGGAGTACCCGTGTCTGAAAATTTTATATCTGAGCTTTATTCAAGAGCTTTGCGACTGAATTGAACAGGAGTATATTGTCTGTTCCTTATAACATTCGTTTTCTCACTTAAAACTTGAAGTGCAGCATTTAAGCAATACAAACTAACTTCAAATACAAGAGTTTAACATTTAACTTTTAAATAAATTAAACAAAAAGAGAAGCATGCATCCCTGTCATTTGCCATCATTATTATTTCTAAACAAACTTTTGTTTAGAATGTTTTACTCCACATGGGAAGAAAATGTGTAAATAATTCAGAGTGCGCCACCTGTAGGATTCTAAAGAAACGGCGATGGTTTACCGGCTCAAATGAATCCTAAATCTTGCTGAGTCATTACAAGTGTGCAGGCGGGTGCATGCAGCTCCTAGCGTGCATGTTCTGAGACTAATTAGCGCTCGTGCTGTTTTGAGACCAATATAAGAGTGTGTAATGAGTGGGTCTGAGTAAAGTACATGGTAAGTGCAGGTCGTAAATATTCAGCGAACAGCAGAATTTACATAATTTTGAAGGTGAATGGAGTTCCCATGTGACAGATCATTTAAAGAAAAATTCAGAATGCTTCCATAGTTTCTTAGACGACATACCTGAACAAACAACATCATATTGACTAAGGAGGTATGAAAACTAGTTATGTGACTTCTGGAAGCAACTTGTTGTTCTAATCGTACTCATGCAAGACACTGTATATGAGCAAAGATGTTTCTGCTTCTGATTCTAGACACTGTATGTGAAGGTGATCTATGAGACTTCGTCCAGATAATGGCTACAGCTTCTCCAGTCTCCACCGAGGGAGCCAACTCCACGAGTAAGTGCCAACAACGGACAAAAAAAAAAAAAAAAAAAAAAAATATATATATATATATATATATATATATATATATATATATATATACTGTATATAATCCTTAAGTAACTTTAAATGGGTGAGGATTTTTTCCCCCCTCTCAATGCTTCAGAGGGATTTCTAACTAGTAGCTAGTAACTAGTAGCTCTGGATCCCCAGCCGTCGCTACGCTGCTATTTACAGTACATACACCATTTTCATTCTGTTTCTGTTTGGTAGTGCACAAAACAATAATGGTAATATGATGCATTTATCTCTTCCACCATCTTCTTGTGGTTTTCTCATTTTGACTTGTCTGGTTAGTCGTACTTTATTTTCCCCAAACACATTTTATCAACTTGGCTGTACCAATACCCAGAAACTATACACCAGTCATCACATATAATGCTTAAATTGTGTATTTGTGCAAATCCTGTGCATACTGTATGGGTTTCTGTGGCAGTTGTCTGTACTAATAATCTGTGAGATTTGTACAGCTTCTAATATTGCACAAGTTAAATATTTTTTTTTAATTATGCAAAGAAGAGTGGCCCATAATTTCTCCACAGCGCATGTGAAAGACTTTATATACTAGGGTTGGGTACCGGCACCGGTACCTATATAACCAGTATGTACCGGACCGGAACAGAACACGAATTTCGGTGCATCATTTCGGTGCCACTTAAACTCTTGAGGACTTTGGAAAGCTTTGATAATACAAATCCAAAACATTGTTGCCGTAATGCTACCGTCCATTTTATTTTTGTTGATTAAAAGTTTATTACATTAGATAAAAAAATTTAAAGCACAAATCATCGGGAAATGACACCATCCGACATGCATCTTGCGTTACACTCGTTCTGACGGCAGCACGTGATATACCGCTATCTTAACTTGCTAAATTAACTTTCGTTAAAATGCCTAAACCTAAACGGTCGAAAGTGTTGCTATATTTCACAAGAAAGGACTCCGACACTGCGACGTGCAGCAAATGTTTTACAACAGTTGCATGTTCAATTTTAAGCATTTAATTTTTTGTTCAATAAAAATGTATTCTTGAGTCATCCATCACCATTTTGTGGCTTTTGCAAAGTATCGGTTCAGGCACCGTTTTGGCACCGGTATCGAAAAAAACCCAAACGATACCCAACCCTACTCATTACCAGTTATTACTTTTTCACATAGGGCCAGGTAGGTTTTTTTTCCCCTTAACAAATTAAATTACATTTTAAAAACTTCATTCTGTATTTCCTGAGGTTATCTTTTGTGCAATATTGCAATTTATTTGATGAACTCAATCATTTTAAGTGTTAGAAATATCCCAAATAAAAATCAGGAAGAGGCAAATACTTCTTGTAGCACAGTAGTTGGTGTTTAGAATTGTATCGCAATTCTGCCAGTATCACAATTTTACAAATATTTCAATCTATTATTGTTTTTTTTCTGATTTTGTTATAATTCTAAACAAATTCAGCAAATAATTTGTTCCTACCACACAGGATGAATGGTTTAGAGCACACCACCTACAGGATTTTAAAAGAACAGCAACAGCTAAATCTATCACTTAATGGTTTATATATAGGGCTGTAGCTATCGAATATTTTAGTAATCGAGTATTCTACCAAATATTTAATCGAGTAATCAGATAAAATGTACTTAATTAAACAGCAATGTAAAATATAAGAGAGACAAAGATTAATTGGTTTTCTTTTTAGAAAAATCAACTTTTATTTTTTTTATGCATACAAAATATTTTTTATAAAACATTTTATCAAAAATAAACATTGTCATTATTCACAATACAAGAAATAGCTTAAAGTTGACTGAGATAAATTAAGTGCATTACAGTGCCATACATTCTTATTTTAAAGCAATTTCTCAGATGCAAAAACAAAAAAAAAGTATTTGAAATGACTTTAAGTATCCAAAAACTAAGGCACACATTAATATAAATTACGGTAATATATTTTTATCGCTCCCTTTCATTTTGCAGCCTGCAACAAAACGTTCCCTCAAATCAATACACAGCTAACTGTTTATGTCTCCTTCCGTTTTGTGGGTGACAGAAGTGGGCGCTTCTTCTTCATCTGTGTTTACTGGCGGCTTGAATCCGGATAAAGAATAAAGAAACAGTCTTTCTTACACATACTAACACTCACATGTCACACACACTTAACAAGTATTTAGCGCCCAAACTGATGTCAGCCCTATATAGTGTGTGAAGTGTGCAAGTTGTGCAGTGCACCCGGCCGTGATTACTTTAGGTCTTAACATGCTCAGAAAACGCACAGATTGGGAGGTGTACTCGGGTGTCGATGGCGCGGGGTGCTTGGGCCCGCTCATCATTACTTGTAACTATATATTTTAGGTTGTTTGCAAAATGCACCAAATTGAATTTGATGTACTATTCCTAGGGGATTTATACGATCCTCACCAAATTGGGCCAGTATGATCTCAAGACATTGAAGATGCAAAATTGCGAAGGGAATTTTGATATCTCAAATGGTTTAGCTGTGGTAATGTCTTAAACTTTTTTCAGGAACGTGAAAAAAACAGCTCTCAGTGACATCACAATTAGTGACACAAAAAAGTGCTTTCTTTTCCCAGGATTTGGGGCTTTTTGGAGGTCTTAAAATGCTCAAGGAGAACACAGGTTTTGTGGTACACCCGGGTGGCGATGATGCAGGTGCTTTGACCTGATCATGGTTGCTTAGTTTTTTTTTTGTTTTTTTTTTAAATAAATTGTGGTCAGTCACTGAGAGTGTACACATCAAAACCCAAATTGTACACACCACTCAGGTCCTTGGAGAATAATTGTACACATTTTTGAAGTACATTGCACACATTGATAAGACTTGAAGTAAGCAGATGTGTTTCTACTATTAACATTGCGTTTGACTAATGCTCGAAACTGGACTTGTAAAAAAAAAAAAAAATTAAAATCCCCTGGCAACTGGAACTCAGCATTTGAGTTCAGCATGGCTTGCCAGCAGTAAATACACTCACTCCATCAAAAACTTCAACTTTAAAGTTTATGGTAGTGTATATTTTAGATCAATTTACATAGACATGTCAGTTTGTCAGTAAACACTCTATATACTGTTTGTTTTTTTTGTTTTTTTGAAAAGTTACTACTATATAAATCGACAATTAGTAATGTAAAAAAAACTTGTTCCCCCCCCCCCCCCCATTATTTTGGACAGAACAAACTAGGCTTGAAAATTTTTAAATATTTAGATACCTGGCTTGAAGTTACAATGAATGCAGCATTACTTTTACTTCTCTTTATGCGTTGTTTCTATAGCAGATGTTACCCCCAAATCTTTAACTAAGAAATATCTTCAGTCTCATCAGCTTCTAAGATGGCTTTTGAACACGGAGTTTTTATACAGACATTCACACAAGGTTTCTACAGACACGCCCTCTCTCGTGGAGCACACTCATTACTCTACATTAAAGCAATTGTCTCACCACAAGAAATGCCATTCTGACTGGATTGATGTTTGTCCTTTAGATGTGGTTACTCTGTTCTGGAGGAGATTGTTTCCTTGGAGAGGTACAAGTGCATGGGTGTGTATCAGAATGTCTGTGTTAAAGTTTAAGAGCATGCAAGGTCCCGTAGTGCATTTGCTACCGCTGATATTTTTAGTCTGAGCAGATGTGTTTTGTGGTTCTCCAAATGGTTTAAAAAGAAAAAACAGAGGAAGACGGCAGGGCAGGTGTTTGTGCATGGTGTGCATTAGATATCAGTGTATCAGTTTTTACCCAACAGGAACTGTTGGGTGTTTGTTGTGTTTGCATACCTCTTAATGATTGCCTGCTGCTTGTAAAACAAACATTTTATAGATCTTTATCAGTAGGACAGAGTTAATGTCAGGGCTGTGCAAGAAATGAAAGAAGAAAAGATGTATTTTATTAATCCTGAAACAAAGTGTAATGTTACAGCAGCCAGTTCACAGATTATACAACAGGATAAAAACAAACAAGGAGTCTTGTCGAATCTATTTAAATATAAGATTATAACAAACCGAATACAAGATTAGTAAGCCTATTTCTAGACAAGTCTTATTTTAAACGCAAATTTTAGGGATGGTAATCACCAGTCAGTCACCTCCCTATGAGATATTATCATGACACCTAGGTGTCGATTCGATTAAAGTTGTGGTTCTACAAGTAGAATGATTTTACAAATATCTCGATACCCCGATTTGATATTACATTTTTCCCTGATTTTGTTACAATTTTAAACCTTTTAAAAAGGTTAATGATCAATTAAATGTTGCCCGTTCCTTATAACATTAGTTTTCTAACTTAAAAACCAAGAGCAGCATTTAAACAAGACAAACTACTAGAGTTTATCTTTTAACTTCAATTTTAATTAAAACAAAACAAAAAAGCTACAGTGTTATTAAGCAGCACGTATTTCTGTCATCCACCATTATTATTATTTCTAAACAAACTTGGCAAATAATTCACTCCTACCACATGGGATGAAAATGTGTTTTACATTTTACTGCCGCAAATTGGTACCAAAGTCTCAAAACACAATTTGACAGTGAGCGCACGGGTTGAGTGGCTGTGCGCATGACTGATTTGCGTTTGCGGTGTTTCAAGACTTGTGTAAGCGTATATAACGCTACATGATTATTTTTGATAATGTAACGGCATAAATAAACTGTTCTGTTGGCAGATGCCTTTTTAAGCAAAAAGTTTTAAGCATTTATTTTTTGAAAGAAGCTAAATTATCTGCCAGTGGAACAAGAAATTTCTGTTTGGGAAAAGAAAAAAGAACAAAGAGCATCGTGCAGTGATTTGTTTTTTTGTGGTCTGAAAAGTGTGCATGAATGGATATAAATTTCAAGGTTGACATTAACACTTCATAAACATAGCGTTAAAGTATTTTTGGGAACTTTTCCCCTTTGTTGAATCAAAGGCCAGGAGACGTTGGGATATCTTTCAAGCAGAAGTTACTCTTTATTGAGAACCTGCTGTGCGTCGCTGTAGTCATCCAAATCTAATATTATAACTCAGCTCTGGAGACTTTATACTTTACAAGGGGGAGGGATACAAAGAGGTGGAGACAATCTAAACAAATCATAGTGTAGTACAGGAATCAGCCTGGTACCGGAGGTTCCCCAGCCCTGATCTCATCAGCATAACACTGCCTTTCAAATGCATAGGTGCTAATCTAATCAGCCTGACAGTATCGCCCAGACCTTCACATTATCATAGAGACAAAGGCACAGCCTGGCCTTGAGATTAGCATTCACATTTACCTTGGGACCCTACCCAGGAAGTACATGGTCAGGAAGTACATGAAGACAAAAGGTTAATGTCTCAGACACATGATGTCCTTAGAATGTCATAATTTTTACCTCAAAATGTAAAACCTAATGTACATAACTTTTCAGTTTATATACTATTTTGTTGGAACCTAGATTTAACATCTTATAAATTTGTAATCTTACAGTATCCTCCCTATAGTCCTTATTTTGCTCCAACAGACTTTCACCTGTTTGATCCTCTGAACAGCAGTGCATCTGTGGCAAAAAATTTCAGCCAAAAATGATTTTTTTGGGGGGGACATATAAAAGCTAGTTGACAGATGGGCAAAGTGTACTGAAAAGCAAAGTGGTTTTGTTTTAAAAAATGATATATTTGTCTTTGTTAAAAGTTTTACAGCCAGAGTGCAGATACTTTTTGCCAGTTTATATTTCAGCTGGAACGTTAACAGTCACATTTTGGAGTCTTCTGAGAGTAAAGTGCTTTTCTTTAGAGAGAATTGGTGGCTCAGGCAGGCTCAGGCTCTAGGTTGTTGGATCTGAGGATTCATGTATGTGCCCTGCCGTCTGTTGGTTGCAACACCCTGTACTACCCAGCAACTACATGCAGTGCCGTTCCCAAGCCCAGTGAGATAAATTGGAGGGGTGTGTGAGGTTTTACATACATGCCAAGTTGTGTGCAGTTTGGATGGCGACCCCCTGACAGGAGTAGACAAAAGAAACGCAAACTTGTTAAGAGGGATCACGTTATGGAACCTTTACAACCAATGCTGCTGTAGCACATCCACCCTAAGGTTTGATGTTTTGTGTGTTTTGCTGTTCTTTTCTGCCCATCATGGTTGAGGTGCAGTCCAACTATAGCATGGTTGGTGTCAGTGAGATCACATTTTTCTATATTCTGACGTGATATGATCATTACCTGGAGCCCTGTGTCTGCATGAATTTCAGTTGCATTGTGTCGTTGCCACATTTGCCTGTCCACATGTCTCTATATGTACGTGTTAGTGAAAATATTCTCTTTGTCCATACAGGACCGGCTGGACCTCTTAGGATGGCATCTATTGAAGTAAGAATTCTTTTGAGTTTCAGCTTCATGGTGCTTTCACAACACCATTAAAATTTTGTATTTTTGAAACAGTCAAAGATAGTTTGTTCTTATAACGACAATTTTCAGGGCCAGGCGTCTTTGAATGCATCGCAGGCCAATAAGAGAACCATTGGTCATCGCGGGATTGACCCCACAGGAGAGACTACATACAAAAAGGCAAGTATACTTGGGTATACCCACACACAATTCAGTTTTATTTCTATAGCACTTTTAAGAGTAATCACTGTCACAATGCAGAGTATGAAAATAAATTAAAATGTACGGAAAAAAAGTGTAGACCAGGTGTCTTCAACTGCAGTCCTGGAGGGCCAGTGTCCAACACAGTTTGGTGATTCTTCTTCTCAAACACAGCTGATTCAACTAATCTGTTAATTACTAGGTTCTAGTATTGGGTGTGTTTGAGTGTTGGTGAATTACATACTGTGCTGGACACTGGCACTCCAGGACTGGAGTTGAAGATCCCTGGTGTAGATTATAATCCATTATGAGCAAGCTGAGGCAGCGGTGGTTCCCCTGAGGTGAGACTAGGAAGAAACCTTGAGAGGAACCAGACTCAACAGGGAACGCATATATCGATATCAGTCTCAGTCAAAAGTGTGTTCACACCTTCTAATTCAATATTTTTTGATAAGTGATATATTGTCTACATTTTAGAACAATACTGGAGATTTCATTTCAACTATAAAGTAACATATTTTCCTTTAGTCATTAAGTAATAACCAGAACAGTTTTCAGTTGCTATTTTAAGAAAAAAAAAAAAAACCTCAAGCACCTCTGCTGCAGAGGAGAAGTTCATTTAAAGTTACCAGTTAGCTTAGAAATCACCAATTAACGATCCAATTAGAGATAGTATGAAGGCTTTACAGAGCACAAGTAACAGACGCATCTCAATATCAGCTGTTCAAAGGGGATTATTGCACATTTTGGAAGCCTACAGCATTGTTTTGAAGCAATGTAGAAAGAAATACAAATAAGGAAAAAATCATGGAGTTAGAAGGTGTGTCCAAAGTTTTGACCGGTAGTTTATATCTGTGTGCTCTGAGCTTGAAAGTTCAATCTAACAGAGAAGTTCACTTTCATTGTTGGAGACTCGGGTACAAAACTGCTCATGGAAATTTCAGTCCATAACTACTGAGTGATTGCAGTTAAAAAGCCTTTGCAGAAAAACTGCCTGCATCAGCTGAGTCCAAGACCTTCTGCATGGTCAAAAGCTCCATGGACACAGTCAACAAATCAATTCATTTATTCATTCATTTATTTATTTTTACTAGTTAACAGTGTAGTGTAGCAGGTTATATGTATCAGTTCAGAAACTGGGGAACTACACTGTATGTTTTCTCAACACTGCCTGACTTTTACCAAATACAGTATGTAACTGTAACACCCAAAATTCAATTGATGGCTTTATTACTATGTTCAGTAGTGAAAGCAGAATTTAGATGTTGGCATGACTGTGCGAGATTGTTGTCTAACAGCATGCAAGAGCAATTATTATGTGCTTTATTATAACCTTGCATCAAGCCAGTTGTTTCTGTTACTGCAGGCCATAAAGTGTGTACTACAAATTGTATGGGATAACAGTGCTAGTATGTATTTTGTCCATCATATGTTGTTAGACAACTTCATCTGCCCTGAAAGGTGCGATCCAGCTGGGCATCGCGCACACAGTAGGCAGCTTGAGCCAGAAACCGGAGAGAGATGTTCTCATGCAGGACTTCGAAGTAGTGGAGAGCATTTTCTTTCCCAGGTGTGTTCTTGGATGTCAAGTGTTTATGAAGTGTTAGTGATGATCATAAATGTGCTGTATATGATTGCACACTTAATCCATGAATTTGCTCGACAAGTTACTTTACTCTCTCTGTCTGTATTTTCTTTCACAATAAGTGAGGGCAGTAATTTCACCCCTGGTCACCACTATGGCAACTTCTGGTTTAAAGCCTATGCTCCAATCGCCTTCCGCTACTTCAGAGAGATGTTTGGGATTCGGCCTGATGACTACCTTGTAATGTTCCTCTTTTACTTTGCATTGCTTCTATTATGGCAATTTTTTTCTCCTTCCTTCCTGTTTGTTGTTAATTTATGTAGTGTCATGCTTATATAAACAAAGTTAAATGCTATTTATGGAATTGTTTAATTTTAAATCGTACTTAAAATGTGTTTGTGCTTTACATGGCAATCTGTATGCAAGTGCGCAACCTGCTTGTATAGTGTCAGCGATGAACAAATTCAGTTGCTCAACGTCGATCTGTTTGTCTAATTCAGACCTAGTATATGACATGCAAGCTTGTTGACTATTGTGTAGCCTTAGCTATAATCAGCTTCAGAATTATCAGCACCCTTTAGCCCAGATGGGTTTAAATCTTCTTGTGCTAAATACTTTATACAATGTTTTGAAAAGCATTTTTCAACTAAATGGATTGGATTTCACTACTAATTAATTTCAGCATTAAATTAATAATTTAATGAAAAATCTCTAAATCTTTTTAATAACATTCTTACATTTATCAATCGAGCGAATAATTCTACAGCCAGTGTCTTAAATTACAGTATAGTTTTAACAAAAATGAACCGAACTTATAGATTCACACAATAAAATTAGTTGATGACAAAAAAAGCAATGTTTATTTAAGTGTTATAATTAAAAGTTTAGTAACGAATATGGAACTGTTCCATATTTTTATGGAGATTTACAGAGTAACTAATGTACTTGTGTCTCCTGCAGTATTCTCTGTGTAATGATCCCCTGATAGAGCTGTCGAACCCAGGTGCGAGTGGATCTCTGTTTTATGTCTCCAGCGATGATGAGTTCATCATTAAAACTGTCCAGCACAAGGAGGCGGAGTTCCTGCAAAAATTACTGCCCGGGTACTTTATGGTGAGAATAAACTCTTGCTTTTCTGTTAGTCTGCAATGCTTTTATACTATTTTACTCTTTTGCCATGGTCAGTACAAATAATTAATGAAATATGGTAGAGATATTTTCACTTTATCCACTTTTCTTGCTCTGCGTCAATAGATTAAAATTATTACAATTCCGTGTACATAACTTTTAAACCATCACTGGATTGATATTATGTTGAAAACATCCATATTTCCCCAGTTTTTTTTTAACTTGTCTGTAATTCTTGCAGGAAGCTAAATACACTAAGTCCTGAATTAAGAACATTCAAGTTATGGATTTGTGCAGATATGAACAGATCACGGTCCTACAAATATTCATAGATGTGAACAAATCGTGGAAGTAGCTCATGTGTATTGTGCAAAAAAGAATAGTTACTGCAGTGCACCAGATTTCACTATTTACAATTATATACAATATTTTCAGTGTGTAAGTAAATGTATAAAATGTCCGTTACATTGTATGTGTGTGGATCAGACGTCAGTCCGGGAGCACAATAATAAAAAATGTCTGTCCTGTAAAGCTGTCCTGAGAGTGAATAATCCTGAATAATTTCAGAAAATCCTCAACAAACTCCAACACAGTGGAAACCATCTCTGAGATAAAATGGCGTCTGTTCAAGCTCGCAGTAAACACCATGTAGCATTGTCCTCCGTCCCTACGTCAGCGGAGCCCGCTGCATCACCGGGATTTCCTTTGCGATTTGTATTTGTATTTGTATTTTTATTATTTTTTTTATTTGTTTTATTCGTTTGTAAGTTGGGGACTTGCTGTAGTTAGATTGTCTTTTTTTTTTTTTTTTTTTCATTGACGCTCCTGAAAAATCAAACTTGTTCTAAGAAAACTTTAAAAAAATAAATAAAAATAAATAAAATAAAACTTGAGTTCTTCCAAATGGACGAGGCTTTACTGGCGATTTAGATTTTCTAAATAGATTTATTTATTTATTATTTTACAGTAAACAAACTTCGAAAAGACCACACAAACGATGCTGTGCTGCTTGCTAGTGTGAATAGTTTAGAGTGCACCACCTGTAGTATTATAGAGAAAAAAAGCTGTGTCAGTGTGGCGATACATGAATACACGCACAAAAGGGTAAGTGAATTCGTATGTATAATGGGTTCGCAATGATATTCAGTCATAGTGAGGATATTTTTAATTTAGCGATATTGCACCTATTTAAACTATGGATCAACATATTATTCATTAATTGTATGTGTTATGAGATTTGTGTACATTATTATTGATATAATAATAATTCACAAATTCACACAAAAAAAAAAAAAAAAAAAAAAATTCCTTCCAGAACCTGAATCAAAACAAGCGCACGCTGCTGCCAAAGTTCTACGGGCTCTACTGCATTCAGGCTGGAGGGAAGAACATCCGAATTGTAGTAATGAACAACCTGCTGCCACGCGCTGTTCCCATGCACCTCAAATACGACCTGAAAGGCTCCACGTACAAGCGTCGGGCCTCGCCTAAGGAGAGAATGAAGAGCGTTCCCACGTATAAAGACTTAGATTTCATGCAGGACCTGCCTGAAGGCCTACAACTGGAGACCGATCACTACAGTGCGCTGTGCAAGACCATCCATCGAGACTGCCTGGTGAGAGAAAAGAGACATTTGTTTTTAAGCCCTTGTTTTTAAGTTATTATTCTGCGGCAGGCCATCGGTTGCTGTATACACCGTCCATTTAAAGTCTTAAAAATCAGGTAGTGTGTCCCCAGCCTTACAGAATTTGTGTCCAAATACTTATGGACCACAAATGAACATCATTAATTAGTTAATGAATAATTACTCGTAAAATCTAAATAAACTAGAAACTACTTGATGCCTCACACATCTGGTCAGCTGCTAGAGGATCTTTATTTTCACACGCTATGTTTACATTGTAGTTGCTACAGAGCTTCAAGATCATGGACTATAGTCTGCTGTTGGGGATTCACAATATGGACCTGGCCGGAGATGAGATGTCCATGCCATCGCCTGATCAGAAGAAGAATCAAGGCCAGAAACCTCTCTACTGCACAACCATGGAGGTGATCCAGGGCGAGGTCAAGGGCAAGGCAGCACCGCAGTGCAGCGAGAGGTTGGAAACAACTTTAATAGAAAACGCTTGTGGACGTAATTACATTTAACATAGTTGTAGATGGTAGATCAAGGCTTAGTCCTGGAGTTTGTCACGTCCTGCATTAAGGCATCGACTTGCCTCTACTCAACCTTTTTATTGTTATCCATAATTGTATTCTGTGTGTTTGTCACTGAAGCACGGGAGGAATGCCTGCACATAGCCTAAAGGGGGAAAGGTTACTGCTCTTTATTGGTATTATTGATGTCCTCCAGTCCTACAGGTACCAGGTTTCAGTCAGTTTGACATCTTCAATGATATTATTTAATCATACAACATGTTGATGTTGTTCTTTAATTGTTTTTTTTTTTGTTTATTTTAAATATGTTTTTAGGTTTGTTAAAAAATTGGAGCATTCGTGGAAATCCTTTGTTCATGATGGGGTATGTAGTTTGTTTACATTTATACAGTACAGTAACACTTTTTATATATATATACACACGTGGACAAAATTCTTGGTACCCTTCGGTCAATGAAAGAAAAACTCACAATGGTCACAGAAATAACTTTAATCTGACAAAAGTAATAATAAATAAGAATTCTGTGAATGTTAACCAATGAAAGTCAGACATTACTTTTCAACCATGCTTCAACGGAATTATAAAAAAAAATGAATTCATGGAACAGGCCTGGACAAAAATGATGGTACCCCTAACTTAATAGTTTGTTGCACAACCTTTTGAGGCAATCACTGCAATCAAACGATTCCTGTAACTGTCAATGAGACTTCTGCACCTTTCTGCCGGTATTTTGGCCCACTCCTCATGAGCAAGCTGCTCCAGTTGTTTCCGGTTTGAAGGGTGCCTTTTCCAGACAGCATGTTTCAGCTCCTTCCAAAGCTGCTCAATAGGATTGAGGTCAGGGCTCATAGAAGGCCACTTTAGAATAGTCCAATGTTTTCCTCTTAGCCATTCTTGGGTGTTTTTAGCTGTGTGTTTTGGGTCATTGTCCTGTTGCAAGACCCATGACCTGCGACTGAGACCCAGCTTTCTGACACTGGCCAGCACATTTCTCTCTAGAATCCCTTGATAGTCTTGAGATTTCATTGTACCCTGCACAGATTCAAGACACCCTGTGCCAGATGCAGCAAAGCAGCCCCAGAACATAACAGAGCCTCCTCCATGTTTCACAGTAGGGACAGTGTTCTTTTCTTGATGTGCTTCATTTTTCCGTCTGTGAACATAGAGCTGATGTGCCTTGGCAAAAAGTTAAATTTTTGTCTCATCTGTCCATAGGACATTCTCCTAGAAGCTTTGTGGCTTGTCAACATGTAGTTTGGCATATTTTTATGATTTGTTTTCAACAATGGTGTCCTCCTTGGTCGTCTCCCATGTAGTCCACTTTGGCTCAAACAACAACGGATGGTGCGCTCTGACACTGATGTTCCTTGAGCATGAAGTTCACCTTGGATGTCTTTAGAAGTCTTTCTGGGCTCTTTTGTTACCATTCGGCTTATCCGTCTCTTTGATTTGTCATCAATTTTCCTCCTGCGGCCACGTCCAGCGAGGTTGGCTACAGTCTCATGGATCTTAAATTTCTGAATAAGATGTGCAACTGTAGTCACAGGAACATCTAGCTGCTTGGAAATGGTCTTATAGCCTTTACCTTTAACATGCTTGTCTATAGTTTTCTTTCGAATCTCCTGAGACAACTCTTTCTTTTGCTTCCTCTGGTCCATGTTGAGTGTAGTACATACCATGTCACCAAACAACACAGTGACTACCTGGAGCCCTATATATAGGCCCACTGACTGATTACAAGATTGTAGACACCTGTGATGCTAATTAGTGGACACACCTTGAATTAACATGTCCCTTTGGTCACATTATTTTCAGTATTTTCTAGGGGTACCATAATTTTTGTCCAGGCCTGTTCCATGAGTTTATTTTTTTAAATAATTCTGTTGAAGCATGGTTTAAAAGCAATATCTGACTTTCATTGGTTAACATTCATAGAATTTTTTAAAATTATTACTTTTGTCAGATTAAAGTTATTTATGTGACCATTGTGAGTTTTTCTTTCATTGACCGAAGGGTACCAACAATTTTGTCCACGTGTGTATATAAAATGTTAGTTTTCTCACTTAAAAACCAAATACAGCATTTAAACAATACAAATTAACTTCAAATACAAGAGTTTAACATTTACCTTCAAATTTTAAATAACATAATTTTTACTGAGCAGCATGTATCTATTTCATTCGACCATAATTATTATTTCTAAACAAACTTATTTATAATTCATTCCTAAAACACGGGATGAAAACGTGTAAACAGTTCAGAGTGCGCCACCTGTAGGATGATGAATGAACTGTGACGTTTTACCGCCTCAAACAACTTCAAAGTCACGCAACTCTGCACGACTGATCAACCAGTTGAGATCTATGTTTATAAATGTAAAAATAGGTTTTCGATTCTGGTGTCAGTTTGGCGATATGTGAATCGCTACACAAAAGAATCGGGATTCATAACCGAATCCATTTTTTTAAATTTACTATTTCTAGTGTTACTGTACCTTATTGTGTGACTGTCCAAGATATCTAAATAAGGTCTGATTGAAATAAATACAAAAATAAAATAATGTATGGTTGCTTTCATTTCGACAGAAAGGATCGACTCGTGACATCATCATAATCTTTGGCACGACACTGAAGGATTGAACATTTTAGAATATTTTAACATGCTTCTTAAAAGAGTAGATTTGTTGGACTTATTATATTGAAAGTATTATTGAATTATTTTCTCACAGTGTTTGAATTTAGAAGGTGATTTTATACAACAGTAAAGCTGGCTACAGGTCTTACCAGACAAACACGATAGACTGTGCTAATATATAAAACCATGCAGTTATTTTGCTTTTAACACAGAAAATCAGCACCATTTATTTCTTAATGCACATCATGTCACACTTTTTACTGGTTAATAAGTAGATTTAATGTTGTTAAATGACTTCAAGGCAAGTAAGTTACCACTTGATTTGCGTTGTAGTCATAAGAAACACGCCATTTCCTGACCAGCTTCTCATTTTCTCCTGCTCGTTCTCTCGTCATTTCACTTGTCAAAAATAATTAAAAAAAATTCCGGCAAGCATATGGAAAACTTAGAAAACCTTATAAAGGCTCCTTCCTCCTTTTTTTTTTTTTTTAAGTTATATATTTTCCTTTGTTACACAAGCTCTTCAAGGGTGTTCTTAAACTCTGGTAGTTCGGGTCAAAGCATAAAATGATGCATTAGTTTGAGTTTAGCTAGTATAAAGTCCTGGTTTGCTTAGTGTTCACACTGGCATTTCAACATCGGACCAAAAGACACAACAAGATGTGGATTATCCTGTACATGGAGGTGTCTTTACCAGCTGAAAACTGAAACTAAATGAATTTTTGAAATGTAGCTTTATACATTGAACATAACACAAGCACTGCCCCTGATTCCGAATAAAATGGTTAACAGTGTGTAATAAAATAATTATGCAAGTGGAAAACGTACACAGAATTATTTCATGAGAAATGCTTCCACATTTGGAGAACCTGTGTATATGATGTTGTCTTCTTCTGTTAACTTCATCATCATTATCATCATTATTATTATTATTATTATGTTCCACTTCTCAGGATACAGTGTCAGTACACAGGCCTGGCTTCTACGCAGACCGCTTCGAGAAGTTCATGTGCAATATGGTTTTCAGGAAATCGTCATGTAAGTCATGTCTTCAGATGTCCAGTGTGGTTTTCAGTCATCCAGTTTATTTATTGTTGTTTAGTAGCGAGTTGTTATTTTATTGTGAAATGCTTTGCTGAAATCTGAATTTGAAATAAGTTACAAGTTAGCATTTTTGTGCACATCTGCGCAACCATTCCTGAGCTACAGCTGTTTCAGTAAATTGGAAAGCCATGTTGCAAGGAAATGTAAAACTGTCCTGAGGTTTGGATCTTGCTGAATAGATTGAAACTAAATGTGTGAAAATCTATCAGAAGTCATATACTCAAAAAATGGATACTTGGGTAGGTCTAGTTTGTTATGTAATGTATACGTGTGTGTGTATATAAAACTAAGAAAATAAATGAATGTCAAAATAAGTGGAGATTAATTTGTCTAAAGCCCCAGAATAAGTGGGGAAGGAACCGTAGCCTGCACAGAGTTCCAACCATGCAGCAATCAGCATCAGCTGTATACTAATCACCGGCCTGATCATCTGTCATCATCTGCACCTGTTTCTCACTGGTTCATGCCTCAAGTTAGACATTCCTGTCAAAGTGCTCAGGTACAGCGACTGGATTGAAAATCAGAGTCAAAAAATGTTCTTCAGGAACCTTGGAGAACCGTTCAAGTCTACATTAGAAATACAAGAAAGTCTGGCTGTCAGGAAGCAAAATATGAAGAAATGAGGGGGCTCAAGATTTTATGCACATAGACCCCGAGGCGAGGCGAATCGAATACAATCAAATCCAAAAGCGAAAGACTTCTGAGTTATACAGTACTGTGCAAAAGTTTGCATGTTCTACTCATGCTTGGTGGGTTTCCTTCAGGTACTCCGGTTTCCTCCCACAGTTCAAATACATGTATATTAGGTTAATTGGCATTCACAAATTGTCCCGTAATGTGTGAATTAGTGTGTTTTGAGCACATTCATGTGCTGTAGTTGTATAAGTAAATGAGTCTCTGCTTGGTTAGAAGTGATTGATGTGTGTCAGCCATGTAGTGTGCACAGTTTTCAAGATTTGAGTCAAAATACAAAATTTTGCTCAATAGCACTACCTCTAGGCCGATCTCATTTTAAGCTTGAGTAGCAGAAAAAAGCTATTAACAATCAACCAAGTAATCTTGACTTTATGACCCATAGTTTGGTCTACCTGATTTGTTTCAGGGAAGGGGTAGCTCAGTGGTTAAGGCATTGGACTACAGTTCAGAAGATCCCAGGTTCAAACCTCACAACCACCAAGTTGCCACTGTTGGGCCCCTGAGCAAGGCCCTTAACCCTCAATTGCTCAGATGTAATGAGATAAAAAATGTGAGTCGCTCTGGATAAGGGCGTCTGCCAAATGCCTAGATGTAGATGTAGAATTCAACTCAAGTTATTTCTTTCTTCTCCTTAGTAAAAACTTCCATGTCTAAGAAGACACGAGGAGTCATCTCAGGGCAACGCAAGGCAAACTCCACAGTGACCGGACAACAAACCCAGCAGGGTCAGCCGTCTGTTCTGGCAGCGCAGACGAACGTGGAACAAACTTCACCAAACAAAGAGCTGACGAAGAGTGACAGTATCGAATCCCCCACTTCAGAGACACCAGGAAGTCGAGGTGAGGGGTTTGAGGAGCTTCAGTGCAGCTGGGAGATTACAGTACAACATTTACACATTATAGGAATGCGCTACTCTGGTTCACGCTTCAGCCTTGTTCATGAAAACTGAACTGTTTTGTTTTGTTTATAGAAAACGATGCTTTCCCTGACCTGATTGCGAGCCCTCTTGCAGGTGGCTCAGCTGACACGACACTCTCGAGGTATGTACGTTTTTTGCCATGCATTTTATTTTCCATAAAACAGTTGTTCTCTCTGTGTAAAAGGTAAGATTCACTTGCAAGGTTTACGAGTTCCTTAAACTCTGTGTACGTGTGACGTTCACATCGATAAGCCTGCAAAAATCGGTTTACTTTCTATTAATAATCAAACGGATCCTTTACAGTTTCAGTTAAAGGGAGTCTGCACCTTCTCCTTCATTTCTCCGATCGCTTTAGATCGACAAAGCATGTTATGCCTTGTCCTCACTCAGAGATACTTAAGCACTTTGAGTCTTTGGTTGATTTTAAACCTTGGCATGTCCACTTCAATGCACAATCCTGCAGTGTGTGTACGAGGAGACGAATGGTGCCGGGATCGCCTTGAAAAGCAAATATTAAATTTTTTTATCAAAATGTCTGAGTGTAGCGGCTAGAAAGGCTGTAACAAGGAAATGGTGTAAACCAGATACTCCAACTACAGGAGGCTACAGGAGGATACATTTGAAGAAGTTGATTTTTTTTTTATTTCCCTTCCTCTTGTACAATTAAAATTTTATAACAATTAATGTAACATAATTAATTTTTTTGTGGAATATAGTTGCTTGTCTAAAACAAAATAATAATTATATACCTGAAGAATGAACTGTAAAGGAAAAAAGGGGTTTTCACTTCATTAAAATGTATGTATAATTGTGGAAATAATATGTTATCCCCAATAAACTTTGAATTTAAAAAAAGAAGAAAAGAAAAGAGAAAAGCAACTATTTAAAAAATGAGGTAATAGAGAGACCGGATGCCTCTGGGAATTGATCACTTCAGATTCATTCAGATTTAAACATTTTATATCATACAAATTCTAAATAATAGCGAACATTTACATTTCTTTGCATTTATTTTCAAAATAAAATGAAAAAGGCATTATTGTATGTGTGTGTAGCAATAGCACCACCAACAGTCACACTTTGGTCATTTTATTTTTGTAATGAGATTTGGATGAAATACCATGCTGCATATTTTACTGTTAAAAACTAAAAGAATAAATTCTAACCTGTAAAATAGGGTTCCAGCATGGCAGGGTTTGGACCACGAAACAGATGGTACAGGGTTTTCACAGCTTTCACTCTTTGCTTTGTGTGTTTTATGGAAATCTATTTATAAAATGCAGTGACTGAAATTATAAAGATCTGCATTTCATGTGTTTTTCTCCTTCTCAGGAACAGTGATGCACTGCTTTAAGGAAGACTGCCAAAAGTTTTTTTTTTTTTTTGGATGGACATCAACAGACCAACAAAGTTAAAGGAATGTGGCTTCTTCAGAGAGTACTTTACACTGCAGCAAAGCACCCTCGAGCTTTACAAGCTGTTTTCTTTGTTTTGACTTCTGTATCCAGGGTTGCTGCTTAAAAGACATTAACTAAGTTAAATGTTAGCAATCTCAGACACACTTGCCAAATATGGATTTTTTTTTTATTTTATTTTTTTTATAGTTCTTAAAATGTACAGATCTTTTATGTGTTTATACACTGCATGCAGAATTATAAATATATTTTTGGTTGTTTGTTTATTATGGTGTATGTGGTGTAACACTGAGCCATAAAGTTCCCGTTGCTAGGAAATCAAAGAGGGGAAACGGCCTGCTGTGATTTAACAGTTCCACTATTTGAAACAATGAGAGAGACTTTTTATAAGGTTTGTTTTTAGGTGGTTATTATACGATTTAGATTTACAGAAACTGGCAACACAACTTTTTTAACTATGAAAAAGGCAACAAATCTGAGCAAATCTGCCACTGTTGCCTCGCACCTCCGGGATCGAGGGTTCGATTCCCGCTTCAGGTGTGTGTGCATGAGTCCCCTGAGTTAGGCTCCTGCAACCCTTTAAAGGATAAGTGGGAATGAGCGAGTGAGCATTAAGACATAATTTATATCCTTAGCAATATTATATGATCATGTTCTCCAGACCTACGGCAGATTAACCGGAATTTATTAATCTTCTTAACCAGAAGACTCTTGAATTAGTTCTGCTAGTTCTGACTCTTGAATTAGTTCTGGTTGCAGTATAGAAACTTTGTGACGTACAAAATACTTTAACCTCTCAGTATATTATTGCAAAGCCTGCCAGATAAAACGTTCATGTTAACTTAACTAATCTCATTAATTATTATTCTCATTAACAGAGCTCATGCCTTCGCAACTATCGCTCGTATTACTTTTTTTAACATTCTGCTTCAGCATTTTCTAGATTTAATTAGGAAGAGCAAAAGCTCTCTTAATGCTAATTAAGATAAAAACAGGGTGTTTGACTCGGCATGTGTATATGGTTGGTCTAAAATCTGGTACAGTGGGCCTCATTTATCAATCTGAATATGAACAGATTTATTCCTTAGTTGTTAATTTGAGCATTTCACAAAAATTGGGGAATTTGTGAAATACCGCTTTGCCTCGCCGCCATTTCCTCACGCAGTTCAGACTTATTTCCATTAATTCTGGATTCTGTGAAGCTGCTTTGCTGCAATGACCATCGTTAAAATTGCTATACATATAAATTTGACCTGAATTGAATGGGAAATCCTACTCGTGTGGGGCAAACCTTGACTTAACCAGCCTAATCATTTAATTTGCATGGATTCCTACGCCTTTATATTTGTTGAATTTAAGTTATTTATTTATGTTAACGCTTTTATCAGACACCCAGACTCTCCAGAGGAACTTATAGAAGAGCTTTGGAGTAACGTCTTAATACAAGATCACAAGGTCAAGCCATATTAAGAGTACCATCAAGAACATTTTGCGAGATCCGAATGTTTTATATTACTGCCAATAACAAATGCCACAGCTGGTGGAAGACTTTAGTGCCTACAGTATTTACTGTTAAAATAAGCCACACTTATCTTTTCATCCTTACCCTAAGCATTCATTTCATGCTCCTAGCTCTCTGTGCACTTAACCTTTTATGGAGTTTGTGGGCGTCACCTTATGTAAAAGTTTTCAGGGAACACGCTTTGCACTTTAAACGAGCAAACTTTTATTTGGTATTCCAGACAAATCTAGTTGGTTTCAGCTTCTGCAAATATGTAAACACGTCTTTTGATAAACATGTAGGATTGATAAATGAGGTCAGCTGATCTGATAAATATGCAATATCGACCTATTTGTTTCGGCTTTGTTTAGTGGTTCACTTGGTGAATCTTGTGAAATGTTTATTAAAATGGTGCTGCCTGATTTTATATCAATTGTACCTCTTTTGCGATTTTCTTTAAAATACGATGTCAACGTTTTATTTTTGTTGTAGGTCTTACTTGTATTTTGACAAAATTGTATTTTCAGTAGCTTTTCTTAGCCATCGTTCTTGTTTTTTTGCACAAACCAGCAAAAAAAAAAATGCTCTGAACAGTTTACATATTTTAACAGTGCCTTAAATATTGGTAATTGAGTGTTCATGAGGTTGTTATTCTCTAAATTAGGATTTAGGAAAATTGAGAGAGAAAATGTTTTTAAAAAATATAACATTACAACACAAAGTGAGCCAGGTTAGGAATCAAGCCTGAAAAATCACTGTTTATCTATCTTTAGTGTATAATAAGTGCTGCATGTGGGTTCATGCAGTACAGTTAAATATGCTGATGTAGTTTAGAACTTTGTACAAAAACAATGCAACTTACCTACTTTTTTGTTTGTTTTAAGGTGAATCCTCATTTAATGCACTCAGCCAAGCTGAAAGTGATGAAAAATAATGGGTTTATAGGCAAATATAATAATTCTGGGTCTTTCAGCGTGACTTGTATGGTCCTGTGCATATCTTTACATTGTGTTTGTATGTATTATATGGAACATTTTTTAAGGTGGCTGAAAAACTATGCTAAGACACTTTATACGTGCAGGGTCCCCCCCCCCCCCCCCCCCCCCCCCCCTTTAATCTGTCACGTTTCTGTAGCTCTGTGAAATGAGGGCAATTAAAGCAATCTGACAAAACAGCCTATAAATATCCATGTCATACTTAGTGTGTCTGCTCATCTTTTGTTGTGAATTTGAGGAGTTAAGGTGTTTACATTCACAGACTTCATCCTGATGATCATTCCGGCTATTTTATAGATGAAATAAGATGTTTTGTTTCTTTTGACTTTTTACGTTAGCCTGAAGTCTCTCCCTCTCCCTCTCTCACACACACACACACACACACACACACACCGTCTATACCACTTTATTCTGTATACAGGTTCAAGGGAGCCTGGAGCATATCCCAGGAGACTTGGGGCAGGGTGTGGGGTACACTCTGGAGGGCCGCCAATCCATCGCAGGGCACATACACACACTCATTCGCGCACTATGGACAATTTGGGAACACCAATTGGCCTAATTGCATGTCTTCGGACTGTGGGAGTAAACCGAGAAGAAACCCACCAATCAAAGGGAGAAAATGCAAACTCCATGCACACAGACCAGAGGTGGGAATCGAACCTAGACCCTAGAGGTGCAAGACCACTGTGCTAAGCACTATGCCTTTAATTTAATTCGCTATATTTTATAATAGTCAAGAAAAGATTTTGACTATTGCATCCTTTATTAAATCTTTATTTAAGGTACTACATAGTAACAATGACACCTTTATACAGTGCCTTCCAAAAGTATTTATACCCCTTGAACTTTTCCACAGTTTGTCACGTTACACAAACGTAAATGTATTTTATTGAGATTTTATATAATTGACAAATGCAGTGTGACACGTAACTGTGAGGTGAAGGGGAAAATGACAGTTTTCACATTTAAAAAAAAGTCTGGCGTGCATTTGTATTCAGTCCCCTATAATCTGACACCCCGAACTAAAACCCAGTGGAACCGACTGCCTTCAGAAGTCACCTAATTAGTAGACAGAGTCCACCTGTGTGTAATTTGACCTCAGTATAAATACAGCTGTTCCGTGAGGCCCTCAGAGGTTTGTTAGAGAACATTAGTGAACAAACAGTATTAAGTTTTTCAGATTTTTATTTGTCAACATTTTTGAAAATCATTGTGGTAGGATTCTCGCCTGCCATGCGAAAGTCCCGGGTTCGATTCACAGCTAGTGCACAAAACCCCAGCCACTGGATGCAAATGGAAGGGCTGCATCAGGAAGGGCATCCGACGTAAAACCTGTGCCAAGATGTCGTGCGGATTGGATGGCCCGCTGTGGCGACCCCTAGACTGGAACAGCTGAAAGACCAAAAACGTTCATCATTTTCCTTCCACTTCACAATTATGTGCCACGTTGTGTTGGGCTATCACATAACATCCCAATAAAATACATGTACGTAACAAAATGTAGGAAAGTTCATGGGGTACGAATACTTTTGCCAGGCACTGTAAGAACCCACTGTAAAAATGTGTCATTGTTAGCAAGTCGCTATACATATGCTGCTGTAATACAGTGTGTCACCGATTGGGGCGATAGCAAATAAACCGCTGAAACTGTCAGCCAATAGGATGCGTTGTTATGAAAAGCGTGGTTTGGACCAATCAGAATCCGCGTTGTTCGTGAGTAGAAAGTTTCCAAGATGGTGCTCGAAAGCACTATGGTCTGGTAAGAAATAAAAAAATATGCTTATACTTATTAAATATTTAGGGTTTATATGAGCTGTTGAGATTTTCTTGGGGTTTTTGAGTTTAGAGATGTGGGTGGGATTTCGCTTTGGGGTGAAAGAGTCGGGAAATGTAATGGAATCGGGTAATAGCGGTGTTCTCCTGAGTCATTATGTCTCCCAGCTACCGGCTAAGCTAGCGTGTTAGCATGATGTTAGCCTTCGGGGGTTAAAGCGGCGCTTTGTCAACAAACTGTACTCGGAAAAAAAAACGATTTTACTAAAATGAATGAGTATTTTTATTGAAAAATTATTATTAATATTAATGTGAAAGTGTTACACAGCAGTGACACAGTAATGCTAGCCTATAGCTGATAGTAGGCTAAGCAACCGTACAGTGCAAGTCCTATGCTTTTCTTTCTAGTTTTAATTATATTATTATTATTATTGTGTTTATTCATTATCAGTTAAATTCCTGTCATAATTCCTGACATAAAGTCATAATTGTAATAATAATTGTATTATTACTGACACTTCACCAAGCTAACTATTGTTTCCTGTTGTTGTTGAAAATGATGCTGACTTCCATCTGTACCTTCCTGTAATTTATTTCAACCATAAAATCCTAAAAAAAAAAAAAAGCCACTTTTCATTAACTACAAATCCTAACTAGGCTATTAATCTGATTTAAAGGTACAAGAGATATCATTCTTTCCTTCTTGTAAAATAAGAAAAAAAAAGTGATTTAAAACATGTTTAAAATAAAGTAAAGGATTGAGCACAAAGACCTGTGTGAGGGGGGTGGGGGGGACTTCCGGTTTGGGGTTTGTGTTTGGATGTGTCTCGTGTCTGTCATTGTACAGGACCATGTGGGAGAGGCTTTGTAACAATGGGTGGAGTCAAGGAGTGAAAAGTAAGGTTTCTTGCCTGTCATGCAGAAGGCCCGAGTTCAATTCCCAGGCAATTCCCCAGCCACTGGATGCAGTGCTGGTTCCAAGCCCCGAAAAAAAGGGAGGGTTGCATCAGAATGGGAAGGTCATCCAGCATAAAACCTGCGCCAAGTTGTTGTGTGGGTCATATGGTCCACTGTGGCTACTCCTCGACAGGAGCAGATGAAAGACTAACAACAACTTGGGCTGTGTTCACAATAAAAGTCATACTGTTCAATTCTTATTTATTTTTATTTATTTCATGTCATGACTGTTCACATTCATAATTACATCTCACTTTTATCTATCTGACTAATGTAGATGTGCCTTAATGTACAAATCAAATATTTTTTTAGATTGCATCTGAGTCACTTTCATGTGTTGTCCTAGATTAGATACATATCTGATACGTGATCGAGGTGTCTGGCTTTCTTCCTTCCTCTGGATCTCAACAAATGCAAAGTTTTTTTTTTTTTTTTTTTTTTTTTTGCTAAAATTGCATCCATTGTTTGGACACAGATATGCTGGTTTTAACCCAGATAGCGTGTGCATAGAATTATCAATGTGCTCATATGTGTTGTTTATGCAGACATGCACATCCACCTTCAGTCAGATAAAAGTTAATTGTAATTATGAGTGTGAACCGATCTGGCTAAAAAAATTCTAAGTTGAGAAATGTGGCTACTAATGTGATTGTAGCCAAAGTGACTAAGGTTTGATCTAAAAAACATCATGTTGTGCATTCAGACAGCCATAAAAAGTCTGTCACATTAGGGTGAAAAAAAAAAATCGGATTTGAGTCCCTTCAGGCTTGAAATGTGAACGTAGCCTTAGTGATTTACATAAAATCTGATTGGTTAAAAGTTTTTAATGAATTTTCTTGTATTTGTGCCATGTTTATTCATTTTATATACACAGTACTTTGCCCATTGCAGTGTTCAATGTATTAACAAATAAGACATCGTGCTTTTGTAAAAAAAAATTTTTTTAATGCAGTCTTCTCAAAACATATTGAAATAGCAAGGTCTCTCTCTCTCTATTTATCTATCTATATATGCTCTACTTTGAGAAGAATTGGGTTTGTTGGTGTCAAATAAATATTAATATGAAATAATTGATCTTTACATAGAGATTAGGTAAACAACCACAATTTTAAAGATGATCAAAAGTATCGAACCTACAGACTTGAAGTCAATAACAACATTTGGTTCCGTTTTCTTAGCATTCATTAACTTTGAACTTTTCGTGAGGTGAAATGCCGCACAGTTGTTAAGCTAGGGTGATCGACCAGGCCGTCCCCTGAAGCAGCCATGCAAGCCCAAGCCACAACACTACATCCACTGAGCTTCACACGTCAGCTCGTATGTTTTGCATCATGAACGGATTCTTTCTTTCTCCACACTTCGATAGAAGTTTAACTTGGTACCAGACATTTTGTGGCCCATTTATGTCTGTAAATTTCTGTCCGAATTTTCATTGTGATTCCTACTGGTGATCAGAGGTTTGCATTTTATGATATGTTTCTGCTCTCTGAGCCATGTTTGAATGCTAGTTGAAACCCCTTTACTCCTGCCCTGTGGACGTGGTTTATGATATCACAATTTTGATTGTCATCAACTGCTGATGTTTTCCTTAACTAACCTGTCCACTGTCTGATTGTTCCTACACCAGTGGGTTCTTAATTTTTCATGACCATTCATATTGCTGTATTGACTGTGATTAATGCTTGTGTAGTGCTTCTGATTGATTTTTCTCATCTTGGAGGAGAGCACATGGGCAGCTCCCTGGTCTTCATTCTGGTCTAAAAATATCCGTAAATAAAATCTGAAAGTCTAATCTATCATCTCGTATTTATATTTTCAGCTCAAATCCAAAGGTCTTCATAGTATAGCAAAAAAGTGAACTGGCCTTGCTGTTCCAGTACTCAAGGAGGGGTCTGTTTTGTTACAGGAGGGGTCTGCAGCCCTGTTTTGTGCTCTCATTTTACAGTGAAATCAGAAACCGTTTGTTCCTCACAAAAACCTCCATCTCATGTAGGTTCCCGAGGACCTTTCATTGTTCAGTGAATGTTGTATTAAAAACCTGTTATTTTCATTTCTCAATCTGCCATGGAAACTGGTATTGTGATTTAAGAGTTCTTTCATCAACAGTTTTAATTGTGTTTCTATTGTTGATCTGGTCACATGGTTATGAAGATTGTGAAAAGAAATTAGATTGGTCTTCTCTCTTGAATCTGGTGTCTATTAAACAAATGGGCAATTGTTTTAATTGTTTCATGACAGTGGCATCATAATCTTTCTTATTCTATTAGGACATGCATTTTTATGGGTGTTTTAATGAAAATCGGCACAGGCTAGTATAGTAGGGATGTAGGGGGGGCAAACACTTCATTTATAACTCAATTCTTTTGTGTGGTGATTCATGAAAATAGATTTATTATTTTTTAAACCTATTAATGTTTTTTTTACATGTCCAATAGAAACACACCGGTCTGTGACCGGAATTAGTTATAACAATCAACCTCAAACATAACAGATTCTGTGCCGACTGCACACACTCAAGTCATGCAACAGAAATCCTACTTTTATGGTGCTGCATGATCAAAATCCACATTGCATTAAAAAGGCTCAGATCGGGCTGTTTCTCCAAACCCTGCAAGCAAATTAGTTGAGTTTTAAAACACACTCATTTCACATACTTAACACAGTCTCAAAACACTGCATGAGTAAATTAGTCTTGATACTCGGATGCATAAGAAGCGTTCATTGTTGATCTGAGTTTTGAGACTTTGGAGGCAGTAAAACATTGCCACTCCATTGTTATCCTACAGAGGGTACACTCTAAACTATTCATGCGTTTTCCATCCCACGTGGTAGGAGTGAATTATTTCGTTTAAAAAAGTTTAGATAGTTTAGAAATATTAATTATGGCGTGTGACAGAAATGTGTGCTGCTAGGTAAAAATGTAGCTTTTTGTTTAATTGAAATTCAAGTTAACTTTTAAACTCTTGTATTTGAAATTAGTTTGTATTGTTTAAATGCTGTGCTTGGAGAAAACTAATGTTATAAGGAACGGGCTATGTTTAATTACTCGCATTCAATTCGGTTGTGAAGCAGATGATTAAAGCTAAAGTATAAAACTGGAGTTATAATAGAAAAATGTATATGGAAGCAGGATATTTATAAAAATCATGGTGTTTATAGAATCACAATATAAATCAAATCTGCATTTAGGTATGATAATATTGTATCAGTTGATGACTTCATCCCTATTGAATAGCATAGCAACCACCTAACAACCATGAGGGATTATGAAGCACCCCCTAAGAAACTAACAGGACTATCTTAACAACACCCTAGCAACTGCCTGGAGTAGCATAGCAACCAACTGGGATAGTGTAGCAACAACCTACATTAGTACAGCATATTAGAAATCATTTTGAATCTCATAGCAACCACCCAACACTCTAGCAACAAAAGGGTTAGAAGAGAAGGACCCTAGCAACAAACTAGGTTTGCATATTAATCTTTTAACTTAAACTTAAAAAAAAAAAAATTATGACTTAATCAACTATTATGTTTAACTATTTAAAGGCAACGACAAATGTAATGAACTGTAACCTGCTGAAGATTGACCTCAGACCCTAAAGTTTATTAATTAATTAATTAAAATTAAATTTACCTCTATGGCCTAAGCAATGCCCATAATCTTTATACTCATACTTATTTTTTTTTCTTTACAGTGTAGACAACAGTGAGTACATGAGGAATGGAGACTTCCTGCCCACCCGACTACAGGCACAGCAGGACGCTGTCAATATCGTTTGTCACTCAAAGACACGCAGCAATCCCGAAAACAATGTTGGACTCATCACTATGGCCAAGTGAGTACACAGAGAGTCTGTTGTTGATTTTGTATTTTAAAATATATCCGCTACCAGTTTTTCACCACCAGCTGGTGACAAAGACAATTTAGGGTAGCGCTGCATCCTCCTAGAAATGATTCCTTACAAGCTCGTCTCTGATTAAAACAATGCAGAGAACATGGCCTAGAGATGTGATTGGACGGTGACTGCGGTTCAGTCTGATGCTACTGTAGCACAGTGATGGAAAAAAAAATTAAGTTACACAAAGCCATGTAAGGAAGTCAAGACTTTTGCACAATATTGTGTAATTCAGTATTATATCATAAGCACTAACGTGCTGGTCAGAATTATGGTGTTTCCGTAAGACGAAGTGGGAAAGTGGTCGTTCAGATTTAGTTAGTAACATGCTGGGCATCTAAACTCGGATGAACGACGTGTATTTTCTTAAAAACAGAGTGCTATATAGTTACTGTTTTAGATTTAACAAGTGCATTTGTAGGCATGTTGATTAATCTGAAGTTAATAATGTGCATATTCAGTATAACTCATTTAATGTATGTCTGTTACTTAAAAGAACAGTTTTTGCCAGTATGTGCTACAAGTATAAAACAAATTACCACCTGCATACCTATATTTAGGTTTTTATTTTATTTTGAAAGAAAGAAAGGTACGTGCATGTTGTTGTTTTTTTATGTTCAAGAAATTATGCCAAGTTTGCCTCTGTTTCTAAGTTTGTACTGTGAGATTGAGATGCACATGCGTGCCAAAATCATACAGTGCAAATGTAAACATGGCTGAATTAAGGTGCTCTAATGACTTCAAATGGGTTTCTCTGATTGAATTAGAATTTGCATGACAAGCTGTGTGTACACTTTATCAGTTGTGCAGTTAAAACTCCAGTAAGTCTAGCTGTAAGTGTGTCTGTAATGCTGTGAATCTAATTTGTGCAGTAACTGTGAGGTCCTAACTACTCTAACGCCAGACACCGGGCGCATCCTCTCCAAACTGCACGCCGTTCAACCACGCGGCAAGATCAGCTTTTGTACCGGCATAAGAGTAGCCCATGTGAGTCACCCTCTAATGTTCAGTGCACTAACTTCTACACATGTATGCTGTTTACACGAGCTGTGACGTGACGCTGGATTAATGTTTTTTTGCCTGTACAGTTGGCGTTGAAGCACAGACAGGGGAAGAACCACAAGATGAGGATCATCGCTTTTGTCGGCAGCCCGGTGGAGGACAACGAGAAAGATGTAAGATGCTGTCTCTTGTGACTTTGATTTGATGCCTCATTGAAACGGTCCTCTTTAAATCGAAATGCTTTCTCATTGACAGCTGGTGAAACTTGCAAAGCGTCTGAAGAAAGAGAAGGTCAATGTGGATGTGATTAACTTCGGAGAGGAGGTGCTTTGGATTTAATGATATACTAGTTATGTACAATACAAAGGCTGCTTGAAGGGATTAGCGTTCATGATCAGAGTGGCCAGTATAACAGAATTTATTACAGATGTGTTGAACATGTTCCCTGATCTATTGTGTTGTTCTTGTTCATCCTGTAGGAGGTGAACACTGAGAAGTTGACCGCGTTTGTAAACACTCTAAATGGAAAGGAAGGAACAGGCTCTCATCTTGTCACAGTGCCTCCTGGCCCCAGCCTGGCAGATGCGCTGCTTTCCTCTCCTATTCTGGCGGGCGAAGGTGGCACCATGATGGGCCTGGGAGCCAGCGACTTTGAGTTCGGAGTAGATCCCAGCGCTGACCCCGAGCTCGCCCTGGTAAGATGGCAGTAAAGGGTGGGGTTGGAGGTCCAATTTCATTCACGCGGTGTGACAAAAGTGTAGCTAGAAGACACCTTTTGATTTACTTTTGTGTGTGTGCTTCCTTGTTTTTTTTCCTACTTCATTTCCTCACATCTTAGCCCATCTTAGTTCAAGCACAGAAAAATCTGTTATTTATTTAACCGTTTTTCTCTCAAACTGATGCAAACTAATGTGTACATTCCTGTTAAAGGGTGCTTCTAGTGAAACTGCCATCTTTTACATCATCGTCATCTGATGAGCTCTTGTATTTTGAGTCAGACTTTTTTTTTTTTACCATGCACGCTGATGACACTAACTTTACTGTGCCGAACTAGGAAGTCTAATTTAGTATGCAGAATAGACACAGATGGAGTGGAATGATACAAACAACAAAAGTTAAATTTTGCCATGTCGTTGTTATAAATATGAGAAGTCTTAGAAACAACACTCAAGCAATCATAATTTGTAATTAAAATTATCGTGTGTAATGTTAATTGCATTTTGCCTAACAAGTGAAAAGCACAAAGTCTTCTGCAACATATGTCACAAACACTATCTACATCTACGGTATTTATTCACTCTGTTTGAAATCATTCTGATTAGAGATTCCAAACTTGAGTGTTTACACAGACGCTGATGCAATAGGATGAGTTTACGTGCTGAAAACATTTAATCAGAGTATATGCTCTTTAATAAGTGGTTCTGCCCGATCTGAAGCGTTTAATCTGCCTGAAATATATCATGTGGGTTTTTTTTTTCCACCAACTTTGAGGTTAGGTTATACTTCCTTATCTTTTCTAAAAAATCCTGCCTTCTGTATGACGATTGGTTACAAGATTTCAGTCTCATCTATGATTTGCTTAACTGCAATCAAGTCTATGTCCCTTTCTCAGCCAGAGACTCGCTGCATTAAAGTCTAGACATTTGCTCTTGAGTTTGCTGATTGGAAATGGAAGCAAAATTTCCTTCCTGGAAACCTGATGCATTGTGTAATGTTGCCCCCATGTGTGCAGAAAGAATATATTTATTCCAACTGAAAAAAAAGAAATGATCATATTAAGTGTGTACATGGCTAATATTTACATATGAAACAGATTACGAAAGGTTTCCACCCTCTCACTTTCTACTGAAAATCCGTTCATGTCAGGCCAGACTGTTCCAACCGAGGTCTTTACATGATGCATTTTTATACTGATTAGGCTGTAATCATGATTATTAGTGGAATATTAGGGTCCACTCTATTTTTACCATATCGGTGTTCATACTGACTTAAAAAAACAACGAGAGTATGTGGAGCATTTGCCAAACAGATCGCTGTGTAAGTTGTTTGTGTCTAAACAATGATAAGACTTGGATAATCCCTGCAGCAACAGATGAGAGATAAAGACTAAAACAAGAGAACTTAGCAGCAGAATTGAAAAGAGACACCTTAGCAAAAAACTGTCCTATCGGGAATGCTTGTCTGCACCTCTTGTCACTCATTTTGTAGACACCTCACAGGTCATTTAAGATCCTAGGGGACATTACAGTCAACATTACAGATCTAACTAACTTTGTCATACCCATAGTCCCTCAATGTCAATGTGAAGGTCGTAGTATGTTTTTATGCAGTTTATACTTCTGTGTCTCGCTAATGTGATCTCTCAAGAACGACGGATTTATGTACAGCTATCACTGCAACCAGCAGATAAACTGATTAGATTTTGGAATCGATCTAGACAGGATGAAGTTCATGGTAAATGCCTGTACAAATCGCATGTGTGTCTTCTGTCTGTCTCCGTTAGGCTTTGCGTGTCTCCATGGAGGAACAGAGGCAGCGGCAGGAGGAGGAGGCTCGGAGAGCAGCTGCCCAATCAGCTGCCGAAGCAGGAATTACTTCTCCTACTGCTGACGGTAAGAGTACATTGTGGAAGTCCTCACCTTGGACTTGTGTAGTGCCTGTGGTTTAGTGAGTCTTCTATTAATACCATTTGTTCTGTAATATTTAGTAAATTAGTATCTTGTTCTGTTTGACATTATTACAATATTGTACTAAAAAGCACAGTTTCCAAGTCTTACCAGGCTGCACTTTGTATAAGAATAAATGCTTTGCATCTGACCTGTTAGACTTTACATGGCCACGCCTGGGTTTTTTTTTTTTTTTTTTCAGAATCAGAGGAAGCTCTCCTGAAGATGTCCGTGTCTCAGCCTGAGACTGGTGTGACATCACTGCCAGACTTCAGCAGCATGACCGAGGATGAGCAGATTGCCTATGCCATGCAGATGTCCCTGGCAGGCGGAGGTTTGTTGGCTTAGTTTTATGGAAATAATCTGATGTTTCTACCAAGTCAGCTAATAAAATCCAGGCTTATCTGAATCACCAGCGCTTAAATGAGCCAGCCAGGTCACTCCAGTCTCATGATGTTTCACTTACAAAGTCCAGCAGTATCATGTTCCCAATGTTTAGCGAGGCTCACTCCAATTAATGTGCGAGTTTGTGTGTAATAAGCAGAGGTGGGAGGTAACTGAGTACATTTACTTAATATAATGTGCTTGAGTACATATTTCACATATCTATATTTTACATGTAGTTTTGTTAGAGGATACTTTTTTACTTTTACTCAGCTCAAAGATACAGCAAATATGTGTTAAGAGCTTTACCTAATGACACTGGCGTGTTGTATTTGAAATGGGAACTTTATTATGCGTAATAGTCTGACTGTCCTTTCATTCAAGAAATCAGAAAACAGCATGTTCACAATCGGGGGGGGGGAGAGAGAGAGAGAGATTGATATTTAGTATTTTATATTGATAGTCCGGAAAAGGTGACTGTGACCTAATAGTCCTGTACTTCTGCTACCTAAGTAATTTTGAATGCAATTATTTCTGTACTTTTACTCTGGTACTTAAGTAAAAGAAGGACTTTTACTTGAGAAATATTTGCCCTGGTGAATCTCCCTTTTTTCTTTGTGTACTTTGTCCATGTCTAGTAATAAGGAAAAAATGTAGAAAGAACAGAATGCAGAAAAAAGACTATTATATTAAAAAGGAAAACAATGCTTATTATATCGCTATGTTCTCTGGGTTGCATAAGAGAACCATATTTAAAACCTTTATAGATTTTAAGGACAAAACCTGAAACTACTTGTGTTGAAATTATGGATTATTCTGAAGTAACATTGGCAAAATACAATCATTTTTATCCAAGTATTTGGATAAATAAACACTTGGTATTTTTTGTCTCTATACACCACCACAATCGATTGTATTATCGAAGTCCGTCTGACATCTATAATACAGTCTAATAGACTGATTGAAATATAGACTCATCTTAAACTCACACCCCACCCTGCCACTCCCCCGAAAAAACAGTGTTAGGGATTAATTTATATGATGCATACTTATAAGCACTTAGTAAGTTGCTTTGGATACGAGTGTCTGCCAAATGCCTAAATGTCTGATTCTCCGTTCACACTTTACTGCACCACGCAGGGCTTGAAATCTAATTCACACACTTCCACAATAATGTACCGGCTCTGTCTGCAGCAAATAAAGGAAATGACTAATATAAAGGTGGTAATTGAATTAATGCCGTATTCTATATTGATTTCCTAGTGGAATGAGCGCTCATCATACATTTAAAGATGGACTAGATGCAGTTTGTAAATGTTAGACCTTTTCCTATTCTGAAAAAAAAAAAAATGTAACTTAATTTTTTTAAGTAAGCCATTAGGTTGGCAGCCATCTGCTATACTGTGCTGTGAAGGATCCTAAATTTGATGCACTACTGATCAAACAGGGAAGCTTTGTCCACAAAAAAGCATGAGTTTCCCTAGTAACCAAGTTGGATAAAAAAAAAACAACAACTTGTGGTTCAGCATGGTTCTAACTTCTATCTCTAATACAGCATGCTTAATTATATTTCTGTTTGTTTTACAGAATTTGGTGAATCGATGGACACAGGAGCTCCAATGGACACAGCCGAATCGGCAAAGGTAAAGCCAATCAAGTTCTACAGTACACGAGCTGGCTGTAGTCTTTTAAAAGGCTATGAGTGTACAGTATGTGGTGCAGTATATCAGCGTGTACGGTGATGCCTGATGTCTGCAGCAGAACAGAAAAGGGTTATTTCCTTTTCAAACATTTTTTATGTTCTTTTTTTCCTCAGATACAAAATGGTTTTAACACTAACGCTAGAAAATGTGGCAGAACCAGGAGAACTTGACTTTTTTTCTTTAGGGCCATCTAAAGTCAGTAGTCAATCAATCGGTCCAGAACATTTGTTGCACTAAAGGAAGAATTCAACTCATGTAATATCAGAGCTGATCCATTTCACACTCAAGGTGTTTTTTGTTTTGTTTTGTATTCAATGCCAAAGCGCCTCAAAGTCAAAGGCCGTCAATTTGAGTGTTTACTGTAACTTAAACTTCATAATTAATAATTTTATGCCTTTGGATATAGACTTTTGGTTTATCCTATTAAAACGTATCATGTAGTAGTTTTCTAAATTAATAGTTGTAAGTGTACTGTGCAACCATGACATTTGAAGGAAAGTTAAGGAAAGCTTGGCAGTTATATAATTTTACACTGCTACCCAGAGAGAGGTGTGTGAGAATTGTTTGCGGGTAATTCCAAAAAACAGTTTTGACATGAAAACGTTTTGTTGTTTGAGTCTTTTATATGGAAAGCTCTGGTGGAGAGGTAGTCAGATTTTGGGGAAAGGATTGCAGAAAGGTCTGTTGGAAAAATACAGTAATTTAAATATTATTAGTAGTAGTATTAGAATCATGTATGCCAAGCTTCACACAGTCTTGCGTAGGAGCTTTGCTGGAACAATACTTATTCTTATTAAAAATAAAAGGACGAATTTCTTCAATTGTTATATCAACTGATGCTGTCTGGAACCACCATCCCCTCTCAATGTCTTGCACTAGTAATATAATGTTTTGTTTTATGCTCATGAAAGATTCAGTGAAGTGGCTCTTTCACTTTGCGTCAAATATGGCAGCAAATGGTGTTTATTATTTAATCTTTTTAATTAAAAAAATAAATAGGCCTTTGGCAAAGTGTTAGATTTAACATTTAGGGATTAATACTACGATAATGGGACAGAAGAGAGATTTAAAATCTACTCGGCATTAATCAGCGCTCAGGCGTGTTCAAACTGTAGGGAAAATATCTGCAGGATAGCATATTAACATGGTGTTAAAAAATATGTGGACACCACACTTGTATGCATCCCGATTCCCAAGCTTTCGCCCATGAGTTTGAATCCCACAATTGTATAAAATGTCTTTTGTATAATGCTGTAGTGTTTCAACTTACCTTGGAACTAAACTAATGAAGACATGGCGTCTGAAGGGTGGAGTGGAAGGTATCTAGTTTCCTACACGGAGCTTTGACCTCAACCTCACCGAACACATTTGCCATCAGACTTCATTAATTGTGTTGTGGTTTAATTTAATTTTACTTGTACTTACGAAATAAGTTCCATTCTGGGATCACATTCATTGGATTCATTCGTACGCCTGACAAAGTGGGTCTTATTCACCTTTGACACGAATATACAGGTTTGTTGTTTTGGTTCCACATTATACTTTCATGAGGCCTGCACAGGCGGCACGGTGGTGTAGTGGTTAGCACTGTCGCCTTGCACCGCCAGGCTCGATTCCCGTCTCCGTGTGCATGGAGTGTTCTCCCCGTGGGTTTCCAAAGACATGTAGGTTAGGTTAATTGCCCAGGTTAGGTTAAGTTCCCAAATTGCCCGTAGTGTGTGAATGAATGAGTGAGTGTGTGAGTGTATGTGTGTGCCCTGTCCAGAGAAGTGCCCTAAGTCTCCTGGGATAGGCTCCAGGCACCCCTGAATACAGGATTAAGTGGTATAGACGATGAGGAAGAGTGAGTGAGTGAGACCTGCACCTCCAAATTGCAAGTGGAATCCCGGGGACGCAGCGGGGTCAGCTAACCTTGTTTAACGGGAGCCCGGGAAGACATTGGTGGAGGTGCAACTGCATGTTGTTCACTGCGCACTTGACTGGATGCCATTTTGTCTCAGACCTGTATTGGACTGTAAACTGTCTTGTTAAGGATTTTCCATTCCTATCAGTGGAAATTCGTAACTCGAATGTTTATAAGTCGGGTACAGTATAAGTTACTGTATAGCAGTTTAACACTGGTCAATGTCACAAATCAGGTCCGAATCAAAGGAAAATGACTATGAAATGTGAGATGTATATATCAAAATGATCAGTTTGTCCCTAATGAGCAAGCTAAATGAGATCTAAATCCTCACAGCTACACTCATAAATCCAGAAGAGCTGAACTGTTCAAAGGAAATAAAATTTAGTATTAGTGCCAATAGGAGTTGGATCTAGCAAGCACACATCTAGTTGTTAGTTTGTATCCACATACATTTGGCCACATAGCGTGTCAAGTTTAGGTTATCACACATCGAGACGGTTTGTGGAATTTTTTTCTGTCCGTTTGTGCACCCATCACGTAATAACTATGGAACGAATTTTAATGGTTTTCACAGGTGTATGAGCTTGAGGTAACATATAGGCTTTGCTTCATCGCAGTCGGCCCACGGGAAGAGAAGATATACTAATTAGAAATGTAAATGGAAAACGGCCTTATCATAAAATTTCGACCTTGGAAAAGTCATTAGTGTGCAGTCGTGGGCATATTGTCAAAAACTGGTGTAACTCCGATAAGGAGGCTGTTTACCTTCGCTGTAACTTTGGAGGCAGAATATTAAGAAAAGAGGAACCACTATTAGCAGCTAATGTGAGGCCATTTATTTTTATATTGTTGTTGGAATGTTGCCAATTAAATATAATTTAAAATCAAAATGTAACATCTCTATACAGAACATTGCTAGAAAGTCTGGATCCATTACTAAAACACATTTAAAAGATTGAATTAAAGAAAATGCTAAGTTTTTGACATCACAAGACTTTTAACCAAAAAAAGTTAAATGTGCACCAACTGTGAAAATGTCCTAACTCTGAGTTTGTCTTGTTGTCCTTATTCATGTTTTCTCATTACCAACAGGAGGAGGATGACTACGATGTAATGCAGGATCCTGAATTCCTCCAAAGTGTCCTAGAGAATTTGCCTGGCGTGGACCCCAACAATGAGGCCATCCGTAACGCCATGGGCTCCTTAGCTTCTCAAAGTGGAACCAAGCCAGATGGCAAAAAGGATGAGGAGAAGAAAAAATGATCGCTATAGAAGATCATAGACGGGTCCTTTTGATTAAAGAAAACAATAATAATAAAATAAAATAAAAAACGTGAAAAAAAACACACCCTCACAACCAAAACAGGCAGTGAGACAGACGCATTATACAGTATATACACAAGATTCTGTAGTCACATGTGTATGGATGAATGAATTATGGGTAATGAGACATTTTGAAGCATTGGATGAGTACTAATTTGCTAAGAAGTTAATTGGCAAAGCCAGTACCTCAGTTTTACACAGCTTGCATATTATGTTTCTCTCGTGGTTGCTTGCTCTCCATGTTCATAGCTATTACCTTTCTGTTTTCATTAAAAACGAGATTGTTTAAGAATACTGCTACGGTTTCCTATCGTTTTGTTTTTGCTCCTTATTGTGTTTTAAAAATTTAACTCAATGGGTCAAATACATAACTGGTAACATATATTAGGTGCACATTGCATTTTGCAATATTTCTTTGCTGTTAGTCTCACACACACACACATCCATGGTGCTTTTAGTTTAAGTAATAAAAAAAACTTTAATAAAACTAAAGACCTTTAAAAAAAAGAAAATGTTCATGAAATGCATTCATGTTAAATGAACTAATTAGCTGCAGTTTGTGGAGCCTTAAACAGACATGGTCACTTTTTTTTTTTTTTTTTTACTGATACAGTATTCAGTCATAGAACGCATTTAACAACAAAAGCTATCAAATAGAAGGATATAATTTTTTTTCTGAGAAGATTCCAGTGCAGGTAGAGATTTTACTGTAGAGTATAACAGTGCTGGTGTTACATAATGACCCCAGCTTGTAAACAATACACATGAATTGATGACTAAAATTCACATAAATCCAAACAATAAAAGTTTCTACTTTATAAAAAGGTAAAAAGTCAGGCTTTTGAAATGAACACTGTAAAAAGAATAACAATAAGGCACAGGAGTAGCATGAGGAAACATTCTTGTTTTTGTCTGAAGAGTAAAAAAAACTTTTTGCAATGATATTACATGCTGTGTGGAGCACCTGTGTAATATCCTGGTGATGTTCACATTACATTCTGTGTTTTTGCTTTTTTATAATACTGCAACTAGTAAAAACAAATCTGAACGCATCATTTATTTTTTTCAGTAAAGTAATCCTCAAAAAAAGTAATTAAACCTCTTGATGCACGAGTTTCTGAGGGCTTGAAAGAGTCACCGTCTTTCAAAGAGATCTGTAAAGATTTGTATTCCCTACTGCATGCAGAAAATAATGTTCGTATAATCCTATAAGACTTTGTAACTTTTCGGAGCAGTCTGCACATTCAAAGATCTCGTCCTGCCTTTCATTTTCAACAGGATTCACAGTAGTGGTGGTGGGTGTCGGTTCCTCCAAGATTACGCTCGTCTCAAAAAACTCAGCTGTTTGAGGCGGAACGTCATGAATAGCTTTCTTGCTTACTGGGTCAATGTGAAGCCCTGGAATCTCATCGGTATTCCGAGACTGAACGGATTCTTGGCTTTCCAAAGCCTGAGGTTGGTCTGACATCGAAGTTTCAGAATATTCTTGAGGAATGTTTTGTCCAGGAGGTCCAGTGACACAGTTTGAAGTAACACAGTCAGTGGTTGATTCCTGTTCGAGGTCCACTGGATCTAGGTGAATGATTCTGAGATTTTTTGATCTTGAAAGATGAGGTGGTATGTAGAGCTTATCTGGGTGGGGGTATTTAAAAAGTGTGTCTTTTGGAATGGCGTCAAGGTCAAGACTTGATAGCAGAGAAATGCTTGTGGATGACCGTGCGCCTTGAAGGCTAACTGAGGTAGATTTACTGCTTTGGTTAGGACAAACTTGCCTCTTTAAGTCTCCGGTATGACATAACTGATGAGCATAGAGTAGATCCCCGGTCGAGAAGCTGCTCTTACATCTATTGCATTTGTGTAGAAATGTTATGGGCTCAGATGGGATGGAAGGAAGGAGGCTGGCAGTGTTATCATGGACATTCAAATGGTCCTGTAGGCTTTCGTTATTTGCAAAGGAACGCTCACAGAGATGGCACCGATGAGACGTAGCACCACTGTGAAGGAGACCGTGCTTAACCAAGCTTGTCGAACTACTAAAGCTCCTGGCACAAACATCACACTGTAATTTTCTTGCCGGTTGATGAAGTGAAGTGCACTGGTGAACATGCAAGGCTTCTTCATGGGAAAAGGTTTGGGGGCAAAGAGGACAAGCGTAGGGTCTTTCTTTAGCATGGTTCAGCAGGTGCATTTTATAAGCACTAAAGATGTGAAATTGGACATTGCACTGTGGACAAGAATAGCGACGGCCTTTCCGGCGATGAATCCTCTGGTGCAACCAAAGGTTGTTCCACTTTTTGAAGGTGCGGCCACAATGACTACAAACATACCTAACAGCAGGGGCATGTGTCTGCATGTGAAGGCGCAAAGTTCTATATCGCTTGTACCTCTGACCACAATGTGGACACTTAAATCTCCGGAGACTTGGTGACGTTTCAACACACTCAAGAGACTCGTTCAAGGAGACACAACTCATGAGAGAAGGGGTAGGTGAGGCAGGTACGTGATCCTCATCAAACAGATGCACTGTCTCGGTTTCAGGCAAATCAGAAGTCTTTACCAGCTGAGAAGACTTTGGCACAGTGGGTTCTGTATGCAGATTACTTAAAGTTTGGGAATTCTTGTGTAACTCATCAGCACTCAAAGGAGAATTGCTTTTGGAAGCCTCTACAGAATACAAGCCAGTTGGTGAACTCTCTTGTAAGTTGGTGCTATGTCTGGGGTCACTTTGCAAGATTTCAGAAAGTGCAGACCCACAAGCCACCTCCTCCCCACTTTTCTGACAGCATACCATACAATGAACGCTGACTTCAGAGTCCTTTTCATAGCTCTGCCCGCAAGCAAAGCACAGATAGGATGAAGACTCTGTGTGGGTTTGAAGGTGAAGAGTGTAATGACACCACTTCTGATAGAGTTGTTTGCATATTTGGCACTTGAAGAACATTGGTATATTTACTTCTCCGTCAACTCCATGACTGACTAGGAAGCCCTCGAGATCACAACTCTGTTTGCGAATGCAAACCTTGGATAGCTGATGGACCCGCAATGCAGGAAGGTCAAAGAATGCGAGATGACAGTGAGAACAGGAGAAAGGCGTCTCCCCTGTGTGCTTTCGAGAGTGCTTTTTCAGAGCGTTGATCTGAGAAAAACTTTTGGCGCATATGGAGCAGGCATACGGTTTAACAGGCCAGTGGGTCTTCTCATGGACTGCGAGCTGTGAAGATGTTGAAAATTCTTTTCCACAGTTATTACAGGACACAAGCTTATCCTGGTCATGTTTCTGCATATATCCAGCAGGAAATGTGTTGCTAGAAATGTTGCAAGTTTTGCTCTTGCTATGTGGGGCATCAGATTTGTTTGGTTTGTCTTGTCGGTCTGATTCCTTCTTTCTCTTGGTGTCCTTTACGTGGGTTGCAAAATGAGCTATCAAATCCTTTTTGTCTGAGAATTTTTTTCCACAGCATGGACATGGCAGAGACACAGAATGGACATGGACACGTCTATGGGATTTGAGTTTGGACAGCTGAGAAAAGCTCTTGCCGCAGAGTTTGCACCTGTAAGGTTTGTCGCCTGTATGAATACGCTGGTGAACCATATAAGCAGAGATATGACGGAAGGATTGACTACAGTACTTACATTTTATATATTTATTTGCTAGTTTTGTGCTCTTAACAACATCAGGTACTTTACAAACGTCCATATTTTGTGTGGTCACACAGTCCTCATCACAATACTGTGTAAATCTGTCTACATTCTGAACTTCAGAAAGTGATCCAACAACATCCTTTTCCGATCGTTCCTCCAGATGTTTATCAGACGTCTTCACATTTACATCCTTTAAAAGATTTCTTGACTTTTTGTCCTCAACTTCGGTGTAAAATGCATTTGTAAGGCAAGGATGGAATCCTGTAGTTTTAACAGTGGACTGCAGAGACAACTCAAAACCAGCATCACAATTTAGCTCAGTGATTTCAGGTTTTTCTTTGTTACTTTTATTGCACAATGCTTGTTTTCTGCTTCCTGTCACATTCGTGCTGTTTTGTGAATCAGAAGCCATTTTCAGTAATGTATTACTGGCATTTGAACGAAAATACTTTGCATGTCCGTTTTGAGACATCACGTCATCAACGTTCTCAAGATGTGATTCAGTTTTTAATGGTTCTTCAAAGGATTTTAATAATCTTCTGGCTTTCCTTGACTCCTTCTGGAAAATATTTGGTTGGGGACCTGAAGATGTCTTGAACACCTGGCCTGTGTGATTGGTGGACATTATACTTGAATTCATGCATTGGTTCTGTCCACTGTCAGAAACTAAAGCTGGACGTTTGACTTTCCGCTTTTTCCTGAAACATCTATTCTGTTTTATTTTTGCGTGGCGGTTCTTTAAAAGTTTGAAGTTAAAAGCAGTATGGTGTAATTTTCTAATATTCGTGAGCCGCGATCGCATTTTTTCTGCCTTTGTTTTACGCTTCTTCTTCAACCCTCTATAATTTTTTCTAGATTTACAGTCTAAGTTTTTGAAAGGCTCCTGAATCGCAATTTTCAGTAAATTTTTCTTTCTAAAGGTGCGGCGAATTCTTTTTTTCATTTTAGCCAGAGGACTGGCGCTACTGTAGGAAGACCTACAATCAAGTCCGATTTTACATTCATACTGTGTTTGGCGAGTGGTATGGTCATTGCAGGGCTCTAACTGAGTTGTGTCTTTCTCAAAGAAATCAGTGGATGTTTGTAAACTCGGAAAATTTACCTCAGACTTTCTGTCTTCACTTGTGTTCTCCAACACGAGAACATCGGTCACCCCTGTCTCACGGCTTGAGTTGATAATCAAAGACTGTGACTGCACCTTTGAGTTATAATGAGCAGAAGTATTATCACTGACGGCTCCAACATTTATAACATTCGGAGTGATTATTCGGCCATCACGTGTGTCCCTGTCTATGTTACTCATCATCTGTAATGTATTGTTTGTATCTGATGATGAAAGCTCACACGAAAAGTGACTTTGACCACAGGAAGATATGTCCTCCAACACATTTTCTTTTTTTCTTACCACTGTGCAAGAATCGACCTCGAAAACGGTCAGTACATCCGGGTTTCCTGGTGTGCACTCAGTGTACGATCTGGATTCTTCTTTCTTAGGCACTAGATTAGACTCCTTACTCTCTGTCCAAGTCTTTGAAATTTCCATTGACGTTTGTACATACGCCATAAAGTTGTGCGTTGAAGTTGGAATGTTATGTACAAGGTCTTCTTGGTTACTGTCTGAGGTAGATGAACATACAGGACTTGGTTCAGCAGAGATGGTGTTACATTTCAAGTGATGACCAGGTTTACTTAAATATTTGTGAAGAGTTACGTTACTGTCTGTACAACTTTCAGTTTGGCTCTCCATACTGACATTTTCACATGATTGTGCATGTTCTTTAGGTGTTGTATGAGAACTATGTTGAGGAGCTTTTCTCAAAACTGATGTATCATTTTCATAACCATTACTGTCTAATGCAGATAAAGAAACAAAGGGCATTTGTTCATTTAAGTTTGTGCACTGCTCATGGATATCATCTGATAAACAGGGACTTCTGGTAAAACATGAAACGTCTGTCTCTGCCGTAGTTTTACTCTGCGATAGAGAGCAAACCTCAGTCCTGCAGCTTGTCTCATCGAGTACCTTGTCATTCAGTGATGATTCTTCAGTTAGGGGACCCCTGTACTGCGTAACGATCTGGAAGAAAATAACAGCAAATAGTTATAATTCTAACTGCAGTTTAAATTAATACTTTTAGCTATAGGTGTTTTTGTTTTACAGCTTATTTTTTGGTGCAAGTCATAACCCACCCTCTGTTGGAAATCTTGACGGGGCTCAAAGTGAGACCTCTTAGTGTCATCTGATAAAATGATAACAGTCGTCTCTTGCGTTTTAATCATTTCTCTTCCTTCTTGGACATCTGAGTCATTATCTGCAGGATCAAAACTGTTCTTTACAAATTCCGCTGCACCTGATGGATCATAGATTGGCGGGTTTCCGCACATGTTTGCTAAAAGATCCTGCTCCAATTCCATCCCATTAGTAATCTCTAAAGCCTCCTTGATCACAGATGTCCAGGTGAAAGGGCTGTCTCTTTTCAGGTCCTGAATTAAAAAAAAAAAAAAAACAGAAAGAAAAGAAAAAACAAAGGAGAAAAAAAAACATGAACATCTGTACTCCACACGAAGCAACAGAAATACTACAGTTAAATCTTTAAATATTTGTTCCGGAATATCAAAGAACTTGTATCAATCAATCAATCAACATTTATTTCTATAGCACTTTACAGCAACCTAAGTTGTACCAAAGTGCTTCACAGTTCTAAAAATGACAATACAATGGCATTAAAAACATTGTATATCAAAGTGAATTTCCCCCATAAGAAATAATGACTCTTGGCAGACAAAGCACATGTGTACTACTCGTATATCGAGACCTCACTCTTTAACAACTTAAAATGTATTGTCTTGCAAAACACTCGACCAAGACCAAGGTTCCTCTGTGGTATAAATCAACTGATGACTTGTTACGAATGTGAACATAAAGACATTGCAAAACACATGAAACTTCAGAGGATGAGGTGGACGGGTTACAACAGCAACAAACAACATTAGGTTTCACTGTTCCTGACTAGAACTGGATGATTTATGTTTTTCACACATTTCACTATAAACTCTAGAGACTGTATGTATAGAAAATCCCATTAGGTGAACAGCTTCGGGAGCACTTAAACCAACCCATCTGGGACAGAGAGCCAAATACCACATCACTGTTAAAGTTACTGAGATCTGTTTTGTTTGATTTAAACATTAACTGAAGCTCTTGACATGCATGTCCATGATTTTGATGGGTTACATTGTTGGCACATGAGGAGCTGATTGGATAACTGCATGAAAGAACAATCATAAAGGTCCTTCTAATAAAGTGGTTTAGGAGTAGGGGTGCTCCGATCAGGATTTTTGAGGCCAATCACTGATTTCTGATCACTAGAAGCTGTATCGGCCGATACCGATCACCGATTACAGGGTCTACTTGAAGCCTTATCATGTAGCATTATTTATTAAACTATATCTAACAACAATGTAAATTAATTATTGAAATTACAAGAAGAGGAATATCATGAATTGACAACTGTATTTATTGGCAAGCAACATGGGCAACACGTCATCTTAAACCATAGCAGCCTGCGCTTGGTTAGTAATTGGGAACAGCTTAGAGCCTGACAAATACAACTTTCTTGTAGAATGTATATAATTAAATAAAATAACAGACAGGTGGGACGCGAGTCGCTGGAAGTTGTGCAAGGTCCGCAAGCATCCACGAGGCCCATCAAAAAAATTTAACATTAACATGAATAGGACTGCAACAACTAATCGATAAAATCGATAATTATCGATAATGAAATTCGTTGTCAATGAATGCCGTTATCAATTAGTTTGACTGCTCACGTTACTGAGGAGCGCGACCACAAGATACACACAGATACACAAAGATACACAAAGATACACACAGCCGCTCGCGCGATGGGGGTTACAGAAGCGTCTAAAAAATAATAATAAGCGCGCGCCTATGGCGTTATATTCCTGCCACACTTCTGAGCGCGCTGTTTGACATTTTGAGAGCAGACAAAGCACTCTATGCGCGTGCAGTGTCTCCACTGCGCGCTCACCAGCTCGATTCTGCGCGTGCAATGTCTCCCCTGCCAGGGACGCAAAAATGGGGTATGCAGTATATGCAGTGCATGGGGGCGCCACACGGAGAGGGGCGCCATTGTGAATTTTTTTTTTTGTTTAATTGTCTTTAATAAAGATTTTAAAATATTAGAAAAATTATATTTGTTAAGGGACTATTTTTGTTTAGCATTTTAAACAAGTAAAAAAAAAAAAAAAGTGGCGCAGTGGTAAAAGCGCTCGCCCTATCACCCGGAGATCGCTAGTTCGAATCCCGGGTGGTGCTGTAATAATGTGCTCCCACATATACACATATATAGCAGTTCGAAAAGATGCGGTCGGCTGGCGTCACGTGGTTCGGAGGAAACACGTGATAGTCTTCGGCCCTCCCGGCTGAGTGGTAGTAGTAGCCTTAATGTGGGAGCCCCCTAGTGACGGGGAGGAATTGGACACGACTAAAATAGGGAGAAAATCGGGGAAAAATCCAAAATAAAAAATATATATCAATTGAGCCCTTTTTTGAAAAAAAGACGAAAAAGATGAAGAGTACAGAGAGAAAGCAAATAAGTCAAGAGCAGGTGAAGAGAACAGGTAGGAGCTACCACACATACATTTACCATTTTAATGTGTTTTCTGATGTACACTTACAGTAAGTTATATTTTTTTGTGCACCAGAATTACAGTATATACAGTTTATAGTGCAGTGAACTCTTATTTGTCAAAAAATCAAGTAAAATTTAATTGATCTTGTCATGACCACTTTAAACAATATCAAAAAACATAAATTTGGGATTGATGATTTAAGGTATACATTTTGTGAAATATCTGGTTCATTTACTTAGCCATGAAGATGAGGAAGCTAGAAGCAATGATAGAAAAGGAGTTGAGAGCAGGTGAAGAAAACAGGTACGTAAAGGCCATACAGGATTTTATGACTTACACAGTATTAAGAAACATGCAGAATAAGTTATTGTAGCCTTAAGAAACAAAGTTTGTGAAACATCTATTTTGTTTACTCAGTAGTGAAGATGAAGATACGCCAAAATCCATAGCAACGGTCACATGTTTAAAAATGGCCTTGATGTGGAAAAATGCTTTGCACCACGTCAGGGTCTAAGCATACAGTACGCACTTTTCCTTGTCAGAGTACTGCAGGCTATTTGAAAATCTAAGTTATTTTTGCAGCTTGCCATTCTAAGGATTTGAACATTGACTGATGCGCAACCCATGATTTTGCATACCCCTCAGCAAATGTGCAGTTGCGCTCCTGTCCCCTGCTTGCGCAACATGTTCTCCGCGCACGCGCGACTTCTCGATTCTGTGCGCAAGCAACATTTATTTTCTGTGCGCGCTCCACTCTGCCTGTATGCTCGCTCAACTTTGTCCAGTGTTACAAAACTGCCACAAAAGCAGCCAATCACAGACTTCCACACACGACTTCTGATTGGCTGTTCCTTCTCTATCACAGCTGGCAATATCTGCAATTATTGTTAAAATGCTGTATTTTGCATACTCAAATACTGTTATTTATTTATTTTAATTTTTTTTAGAAAGAGACAAGTCAGCATAAGTGAGTTCATTCAAAAAAGAAATCCCACATGCACTCCACAACAAGCAGGCACTATAACAGATGCCATCCAATATAATAAAAGTACAACAATTGTTTTGCTTTTTTATTTATTTATTTATATTTTGGATATTTAGAGGAATTTTACTGTTCAAAAACAAACTTTGTCATTAATTTAAGGTTTAAAATGTCAAAATTAAAGATCATTAAACTTTATATGTGGCTTTGCATTTTTTAAAGTTTAGTTTTATACATAACTAATACCCTGATTTATGGTTTTATATAGTTATAAGCAAAACATCAAATTAAAGAAACGTTGAGTTTTTATCCGATTAATCGAAAAAATAATCGCCCAACTAATCGATTATCAAAATAATCGTTAGTTGCAGCCCTAAACATGAATATTAACATCTCTAATCACAGCGCCAAAACTCGCGGTGAATCATGATGAACTGTACCTACGGCCACCGCGTGAAACCGTGTAGGTGAGATAGGGGTATTACCGACAGCTGAGTGAGTGGCAGCGCGCGAGTTGCTGAACTCTCCCACTCTCTTAGTGCGAGCCAACTTTGAAAACTGCTCGTGTTCTTTTACGTAACTAACCTTCAAATGTATGATGAGGTTCATGTTAAAATGTTTTGGGTGGCCTCCGAGTGGCGCAGTGGTAAAAGCGCTCGCCCTATCATCCGGAGATCGCTAGTTCGAATCCCGGGTAGTGCTGTAACCTCTCGCAGCCGGAGGTCTAGAGAGAGCTGATTGGCCGAGCTCTCTCAGAGGGGAGGGATGAGAGGTACTTAGTGCACATTAATCACGGCTCTACAGCCAGTCAGGGGCGTCTGTGAGCTCGCGCAACGGAGGGAGCAGATAGCGCTGTCGTCCGAGTGTGTTACGCCGCCCCCAACGGTGCGCGAGCGAGCAGTTCGAAAAGATGCGGTCGGCTGGCGTCACGTGGTTCGGAGGAAACACGTGATAGTCTTCGGCCCTCCTGGCTGAGTGGTAGTAGTAGCCTTAATGTGGGAGCCCCCTAGTGACGGGGAGGAATTGGACACGACTAAATTAGGGAGAAAATCGGGGAAAAATCCCAAAAAAAATAAAATAAAAATGTTTTGGGTGCAATACAGCACAACCGTTAATGTGATATTGCGTTTATACATCTGTTCCACAAACACGATTATTATTATTATTATTATCATCATCATCATCATCAACAGATTATGATTTGTTTTATTTTACTCCGCCAACATATATCCTTCTGCGACTGGTGGAACTAAATAACCACGACTGACAGTTTTAATTGTTGTAAACAGTTGTAATTATCGGGGGAGAAAGTGGTTTAAAATTCTTACCGGTGCTATTTAGCCAAAAGGTAAGAAGAATAAAAGATGCAGGTAGTCGACAGTCCTGTAAATATTGTTTCTTGGTGTATTTCCACTTATTTCACTTTAGAATATCAGCTCCCTTAACTCCCGCGTTCTGAGGTTAAATATAAAAAAGTATAAGAATATAAAAATATAAGAAAGCGAATGCGCTAGGATGTATAATCGACTGTCACACACTCCATTTAGTGCCCTTGATCAAGGGTTAGAGTGGGATTTGGGATCCATTAGAGTCAAAGTGTTATTGCTGAAAGTGCTTCTGTGACTGGTTTTGGCAGACAGATTCTCTCTCCTCAGTACTGCGGACCGTACAGACCTACTTTCACCCATACTGCGACCGACAGTTAATGTAATTCACGGTTATTAAAATACCTGGGACACAGTTTTATCGTCCATTATGGCCACTCGGTGAATACTTCTCGTCCAATCAGATTGCTCATTTGTAACTAACTGATGTATATTATAACATAATATATTATATAGTACATGTATAATACTCATTTACCTGTTTGGGTGCAGCAGCTAACTGTTCATTCACAGAGTTGTTCATGTTGCTCATGACTGAGTCTCCTCTTTCTATATAATCCTCTGGATCGTCTTTTCTGTTTTCCATATCATCATGCTGGAGGACTGAAAACTTTATTGGATCGAGTGTTGTTCCAGATGGAATGGTCTGGCAATCTGGAGAAAAAGCCATTGAGCCATTGTGTGTTGAAGTTGATGGTGGTGTAACTTCAGGAAGTATTCCTTGCATCCTTGCAACTGGTCCCTAAAAACAGTATTTGAGATTTATTCTTTTATAGGAAGGATATGACACCTAACTGTCATTCAGTATTCATTAAAGTACCTGTTCACAAGTACCTGTAGTGACGGTGGATAAGCATTCTGGAAGTCTCCATCCCATGTTTCCCCATAATTCCCCTCAGTTCTCCCTTTTCCATATTGAGAGGAAATATCATTAGTACTGTTTAATGCTTTGTAACCCCATGGTGTGTTATCTGCTACTCCTTGGCTATACTCGCCACTGGTAGTCCATGATTCTGCATCCATATTGTTTTAGCACCTGGGTAAGTATGGCTTAACTCTTTTTCTCCATCTGCATGGTTTTGGAAAATAAAAATAAAAAACAAACATTAGTTACTACAAGATATAAATGTGATTAAGTTACCCCTCAGCAATTTGAAAACACGACTGGCTTCGTTGATCAAAGTAGATCTCAATGACCATCAGTTTGTCAATTATTCTAACAACAGCATGCTTTTAAAATCCCTATCAGAGTTTATTTCAGTTAATGATATTTATTTCCAAACTTTTGGAATTAAATTGCAGCACTTCAAACAATAAATATGATGTACTCTTGCTATTGATCTTTTTGGTCTCTTAGAAGATCAGAAAAAATAATGACACAAATAACGTACAGTTGTACATTACTATTAACAAAGTTCGACATTTAGTATACAGCATGTTTTATTAGATACTATTTAATTTCAGGTAACTTAACCAACATAATTTACGACGATCAGCCATAACATGGTCCACTCCTGCATTGAGCATATCAATGGGCCTGCTTGGGCCAATGCTCATCCCAGCATTTCACTAGTGCTTGGATACAATCAAGCTAGAACGTGTTCTGAGTACTCTAGAACGATGATTGTACTGTCTGCTTTTTTAATGGCTAGTTTGATTATCAAAAGCACTCTATTTCAGAAGGATAATGCATAACTGTAGAAATTACAAGGACTTGGCTGGGTGGTACTACTGCAACGTCCCTCATACGGTCCCTGGATCATTAAGGGAGTTCCTGGGAGGCCAGTGTTTCAGACTTAAAGCAGGCTCCGGGGTACTGAGAAAGCTTTCTACCTAGATGGTATCCAAGCACTAGTGAAAAACTCGGATAAGTACAATAGTATAGCTGGAGGATTTTATAGAGAAATAAAGAGAGTTTTTGCTCTAATAACTGTGTTCGATCATTCTGCACAATCAAAAGTCCCGGTTTGAATTGAACACCTAGACAGTGAGCTGCAGAAGCTTATCTTAGGTTTTCCTCGACTCACAAACCATCACAATCGTCAAAACGTCTACAGTTAAATAAAAACTTTTTTTTTTTTATACAGAGGCAATGCATTTATTTAAATAATAAAAAACCTATAATTTTGTCGTTTGTGTGTGTGTGTTTACCAGGCATAACATCCTCCCAAACCAGACCCAAGACAGAGCAACCGCGTATCTAAAAACACGCCGCCGCCTCCGGTTAGGTTAGGGTGGATGATACGCTTCATTCAGCTTACCTCAGAAATACAATGTCGCAACGACTTCATTCTCGACCTCCGTCAAATGTAGAGCTGGAAAACAAGACGCGCTTACTTTGTTTACTGCTCGTGCTGTGAGCAGCCATGTTGGAATGACGTCACTGGCTTGAGCGCGGAGAAAGAGAGAGCGTTTTCTCCGTAAATTTCGACTTACGACAAGTTTGTGGGAATGTAACCGTCACGATCGCACTGTGCTTGTTGAACACCATGTTTCTAATGTTGCTAGGACAGTTTTGAGTAGATCCGCCCTTTACCCCTATAACTATAATGACCTGTGTGCTCTGACACCTTTCTTTAACCATCAACCATCATTAAACTTTTCCTCAATTTGATCTACACTAGCGCTTCTATTGGATCGTAATACACGGTGCCAGACTTTACTCCCCATGTGCATTCCCAAATTTCCCATAATGTATGAATGCTGACTGGAGGTCCTACCATGGTTGTAAAATGGGAATAAATACAATTGTTATCACCTTTGGCCTCCATGGTCCCTAATTGGACTACAGAGGTTCCTAGATTGATGGATGAATTTGTCTGTGCTTTTACCTACAGCACAGTAAAAGGATTTTTTTTTCACATATTCCAGTTAGGAAGCCAGGATACAGCACCCTTGTAGAAAATAGGGTTAAGGACCTTGCTCTAGTGCTCAACAGTGGTAGATTGGCATTGCGAACCCCTGAACTTCCTGCATTTTATCCATTTGAGCCACCATTATCCACGCTGTTGCTATCTTGCTATAAATGGTGGCTATTATTTTTTATTAATATTAATTAATTAGGTGGTGTAGTGCTTAACAATGTTGCCTTGCCCGTCCGGGTTCAATTCCCGGCCAGGTTCTTTCTCTGTTTGCATGCAGTTTGCATGTTTTCCCCGTGCTTGGTGGGTTTCCTCCAGGTACTCCGGTTTTCTCCCACAGTCCAACGACATGTAGGTTAGGTTAATTGGCATTCCCAAATTGGCCGTAGCGTGTGAATGTGCATGTGTGTGTGCCCTGCGATGGATTGGCACCCTGTCCAGGGTGTACCCCGCCTTGTGCCCTAAGTCTCCTGGGATAGGCTCCAGGCCCCCGTGACCCTGAGTACATATAGATGATGAGTGAGAAATAACTTAATTGTTTTAATTTATGTTTAAATACATATATATCTTGATTAACCCAAATATGATGGCATGATGGTGTAGTGGTTAGTGCACACCTTCAGGGTTGTTCAGGGCTTCAGGCCTTGTTGTAGAAAATTAATCCATACCATCTGATCAATCAGATTTGGGATTTCATAATTGCCGTATTATAAATAAATTTAAATACAATCACTGATGGTATTGTGAGGATACTTGGATCAAATAGCTAACACAATTAATACACAATTCATTTTACATTAATTCATCCATTCAACCTCTATACTAATTATCCTGTACAGAGTTACGGGTAGCCTCTAGGTGACGTGGGGCATAGGGTGGTTTAGTCCATTGTCCATTGCAGAGCACACACACATTAACAGAAACTATGGGCTATTTTGAAAAGGCAATAAGCCTACTTTGCATGCCTTTGGACAGTGGGAGGAAACCAGAGTACCTGGAGGAAACACACCAAATACAGTTAGAACATGCAAATCCCACGCAGGAATCAAACCCTCGACCCTGGAGGTGCAAGGCTACAGTGCTAACCACTATGACACTATGTGCAACTGGCGCTTAATTAATTAATTGATTTGTAATTAATGCTTATCCTGAACCTTAAAAAAAGAAAAAAAAAAGAAACACAACACGAATACCTGTATATTCATATTGGTCCTTTAAAAAGAAATGTTTAGATGAAATGATAATGATGATGATTTTGCCCTGACTCACACATGCTTAATGTCAGTTTATATATTGAGACACAATTTGGACAGTGGCACTGGAAATGTATCACAGAGGAAAAAATATAAAAAATATATATTATTGCACAGTATTATTTCTTTATTGAAAATTGTCATTTGAAACTATCTGCATACAGCATATAATTACGCATGTCACTAAACATGGGTAAGATTAACAACCTTGTCAAAGGCTTGTTTACAACATTTTATGGTTTCACCATCATTTGTTTTAGTAGCTTTATCTCTTCACACTACAGTATATTGTAGTTTAATTATGCTGTATTTTTTTAACACAACTTATAACAGAGATTCTTTGGAAAGCCATCAATATTCTTCTGTCGAACCAGTACTGAGGCCAAACATTTAAGAGGTATAAGCAAAACACACAGTCACGGCTGCTCTTAACATTCTTAATCTACATTTAGGAGAGAATATACTAATAAGCCTCAGTATTTTTATTTGGCAAAACCTGAGCATAATGTCAACTTCCTATTCATATTTCCAGTTTGGGTGCATAGTTTAAACTGCTTATTAATGGTGGCTATCTTCTTCTCAGTTTATAAGTATTGCTGAAACCAGTTTTTAACCTCCTCCATTTTCTTCTGGACTGGGGAGAGCAGACTCTCTTTGACCTCTTCAGCCTGCTTTTTGAAATTCTCCCATTTCTCCATTGCTCGTTCAGCTTGGTCATTCAGCAAATCCTTAAGGGCGTTGAACTTGTCCTCAGCATTTTGGCGAACTGTGTCAAAGTAAGACTTCAGGCGCTCGTTCATGTCATCTGCATGCTGAACAGCACGAGCTTGGACTTCATCAAAGTATGTCTCGATTTTCCTTAAGAGCAATTCATAAGGAATATTACTTTATAGCTCTGAGGTTGAATATTTGAATCATTATATTTTTTTGTAAACTTGAAGAAATTTGTAATGTTAGGACACAAAACTCTTTCCCACCTGAGATCTTAACTGTTAATGCCTCAAAAGTGGATGCACAGATTTAAAAATTACACAGCTTTAGATGAGGCCAATAGTGATACCAATAACTAATTTTAATATTTCAATATTTAAGTGGTCTATCATAGTAAATAACATAATTATCCATGTTCTAAAGAAAAACTCACTTTTTGATTTCCTGGGTGTCCTTGTTGAGGCGTTTCTTGAGTTTACGGATGTATGCATTGACTTTATTCTTCACCTCTTCTGTATTCTGCTCCACCATAGACTGGAGCTCCTGGTTGTATTCTGTCATGCGATCCTTTGCTTCCTCCATATGTACACGCAGCTTGTTTGACAGCAGCTGAAGATCTTCATTCACTTTTTGCGCCATCTCCTTTGCATAGGGTGCCAGCTTCGACTTCACGTCATCGGTGTACATCTGCAGCTCCGCCATGCTGTCACTGATCAGTGAGCTAGAGTGTGATATTAGAGAATTTCAATGTGGTCAGAGATTTACGTAAATACATTTATGAATTGTTTTTGTATGTGAGTGTGATTTGTTGACAGCATAACTAAACTCACTCGAGCTCTCTTCCAAGTTCTGTGGACTGTATGTTCTTCCTCATTTCTTCAACCTTGGAGCTCACATCATTCACATACTCCCAAAACTTATCCACCATCTCCTCCCATCTAGTTTTGGGTTCATCCTGAAACAGGAATCTTCCCTGGCAGCCTAGAAGTAAAAGCATAAAATTTACGCTGTCTTTTTATAAAGTGAATGAAATCCATATGAGATTGGTATGGTGTACAGTGCAATATTTAGGATGAATTAACAAAAATTGGCAAAGAACCTGGTCAGCAAATAAAAGCGCCTAATTAAATTAAATCACTCTATTGTATTCTTTAGTGAACTAATAAATTAACAATCGATGATGTGTAATTGTTATAAAGTATGACATAAAATCTTACCTGAGATGACTGAAAGGGCAAGGATTAGAGCAACCAATTTCATGATTATTCCTCAGAGAGCACACCTGCAAAAAACACAAGCGCCTTGAGAACAAGAACAAAGTGACTATAAAAAGAGCATTCAACCTAAATAGATTATCTAAGATCTTTACCACTAGTGACTTCTGTTCTTTGGCTGTGGATCAAATCAATGCAGCAAACCTTTGGAAGTGGCTGGAATTTATATAGCTTCGAATGAGTCACATGATCCACCTAAGCCATCTAAGACAAAAGTGAAGAAGCTGCCTCTGGCCAAAGTTCTTGTACCCACATGCTCTGCTAATCATTTTTAATTGCCATATTCCATTCCACGTTGCAACAGAGAGGTTCCAAAAGTCAAAAGTGCGAAAATGTAAATATACAGTATATCCTTTTACTGAAATCAATGTTTTCCTACCTCTAAAATGATTCGAAAAGTGTATGACCACCAGGAACAAACTCAACAATGTTGAAAACTGTAGCCTTTGATGGAAACCATTCAATAGGAAGTAATATTCCTTGCAAATTAAGTGTCAGCAACTTTCAATCACGTCAAATTAAAAGGTTGATGAGACCTTTGTACATTTCTATCCAATGCACGCACATTTTTAAACACAACTAGAGAGATAAACCCATTGTGACCTGTGGAACAAGGTTTATCAAAATAATCATAGATGACTGTTAATTATGAGCTTTGCCATTGATGGCATAAACCCATGATGAAAGAGAAATGATTATCTCATTTAAACAGATCCTTCCATTTCTGTAGTTAACAAGGGATTAAATAGATTGAATGAATCACCAACATTTCTCAAAATCACGTAGAAGTTGTTTTCCCTAGTAAGAGTGCTCCTATTTCATAGCCTTTTTGGCTCCCATCCAAACTATGACGTTGTAGCAGGGGTAATGTCTAGAGGGAAAATGGATATTCGTGTAGATACTTGTGCTTGGCAGGAATGTTACAGATGAAATGGTTTCTGTAGTAAGATCCTGGTAAAAGTCATCCCAAATGAATTAAACATCAAATTACACATCAAATTATGTGACAGTTATTATGGATAGAAATAGAATTTTATTCAATATGGTATATGAGAATTAATGGGAAATCTGATTTTACAGTACCAGTCAAAAATCTGGACACACCTTCACATTTAAATGTTTTTCTTATTTTTTTACTATGTTCTATTCTGTGGCAGTTACTTCAGGGGAAACGTTGCCAGTTCAATGCCTGATTGTCATTCACACAATACAGGCAATTTGGGAATACCAGTTAGCCTAACCTGCATGTCTCTGGACTGTGGGAAGAAACTGAATTCCCCAGAAGAAACCCATCAAACAAGGGGAGAACATGCAAACAGACCCTAGGTGAAAATTGAACACCGACCCTGGAGGTGCAAGGTGCTACCATGGTCGTAAAATGGGAATAAATATAATGGCCACCAATGGCCTCCACATCCCCTAGTTGGGCTACAGAGGGATAAATGGAATATGTATTTACACATAATGTATATTAAATGTTCTTAATATACGTAATATAATTCCTTAATGAGGAATTCACCAGGATTTTTTTTTCAACATTCTTGAAGCTTTTGCCTATACTGTATACAGTATTTCTGGCTTCCTGGCTGTCAGTATTGCACGAAGTGTTAGGGCTTTGTAACCCTCAGGACATTTTCGAATAGTGGATGGTCTTCAGGAGAAACAAGATTTACTTAAAAGTCAGAAAATAAAGCTACTATAATATAATTGATAACAGGGAATAAAGTGTCTCCATAATTATTCCATGATAAGGCATGTTTTTTGCAAGTAAAGATACAGAGTGACCTGAGAAACAGGTGCCGATGATAACAGATGATCAGGACGGTGATTAGTATGCTGGTGATGCTGAATGCTAAGTGATTGGAACAGATGAGAGGGGGAATGAGGTTGCTGCTGAGGTTGTTACATAAAAAACAATTTTTAAATGGTCTCTTTAAGCACTTTAGCCTGTCACAGTAAAACATTTGCTTAAATTTCTTTAATTTCATTTAAAATAACAAAATGAGGGGTGGATCAAGACCTTTGCACCGCACTGTTGCAACTCAGCATGATATATCTTATAACAGTACTGTACATTTACAGTCACAAAAAAGGCAATTCTGTTCTATATCAGCCTAATGTACTGTAGATGAGCCACTGACAAGAAAGAATTTAAGTAAACATACTGTAACTGTAGACTTCAGCAGTTGAATTTGCCCAGAAGGCAAACAATTAAAATAGTGACAGATATATTACTGCTTAAGTACAATTAACTTAGTCTGTCTCTGTTTGGATAAATTACAGTTCAACTGATTATTTAATTAACTATGGTGAAAGGGAAAGGAATTTCAAACTAGGGACATGGAGCAGTGAGGCAGTACTGTCTGTGTGCGTGTGTGTGTGTGTGTGTGTGTGTGTGTGTGTGTGTGTGTGTGTGTGTGTGTGTGTGTGTGTGTGTGTGTGTGCGCGCGTGTGTGTGTCTGGACTCGTGGATTTGAATCAAGGCACTGAAATCACCATAGTCAGGATAAAGAGGCTATTATAAATAATACAATTATAAAATTTAATTAAATATCTCATTAGTAATAAATTAATATGTGCTTAACATTATATTTTATTTTTGTGTATCAAGATCTTGTTGTGGTGAAATGTACTTTGTGTTAAACCCGCAGAGCTTTGTCACCAGGAGGTTATTGTCCAAGTGGAGACCCTATAATACAGTAGGTATATAAAAAAAATACAATAAAATGGAAAGAAAGAATATTTACAAGAAAGGATATTTTGTGCGAATTACCACCAGCCAGACATGGAGGTGGTGTCGGCAGGTAAGTATTACCATTACTGTGACTGGGCTACCCAGCTAAAAACATTGGAGCCACCAGTCTCACAAGGTGAGGCATAATGACATTTGTGCAGCAGGCATGTGATTGACAGTTCTATGTATCTTTGAATGGAAACTGAAACAGCAGAATGTCAAGTAGAAAGAGCCAGAGTTAGCATATGAGGTGGAAATATATGGAGTCGATATACTGTGGTCATCAGTATATCTGCGGCTATCTAACTCAAGTACAATTAACAATACAAAAAGTAATGTTCAAAAAAGCCCTCCTGATTATTATTCATGTGTAAATTATCAGGCATGTGAGGAATTTGGAGACTGAATAGAAAAACGTTTTTGGGTTGGCACAGTGACATTGTTTTGAACCACCGAATCGAGATTAAATCATGCGCAGGCTCTGCTTGGCAAAAGCAAGTAAATGATGACCTCTACTGGGGATATTGTTGAGTAGAGGCCCTGGGAGTTAGTGCCAGAAATCTTTTGTTGATCTCAGCCACATCAGCAAAGGGCCGGGATGAAGGGCAATGCCTTAAATTTGAAAGGTATTGTTCATTACTGAAAAAAAGAGGAGAATACCACCTACAGATCAGGGAAGAGGTCTCACAGTCTTATTGATGAGGGATGCTAGCCAATTATTTTTATATTTATTACATGACCTGACATAAGCTGGCCACAATTTTTTTATGGTTGGTTTCCAAAATGTGATTAATGACAATTTTTTAAAATGTATTTTAATTTTTCCCATGCATCCATCTAGGAACTTCTGTAGTCCAACTAGGGACCGTGGAGGCAACTGGTTATTACAATTGTATTTATTGTATTATGCAATGGTCGTGGGACCTCCAGTCAATATTCACACACTACAGGCAATTTGAGATGCCAGTTAGCCTAATCTGCCTGTCTTTGGACAGTGGGAGGAAACTGAAGTACCTGGAGGATACAGGGAGATCATGCAAACTCCATGCACACAGACGCTGAGGCGGGACTTGAGCCTGGACCCACATACCGATGGTGTATTATTATTATTATTATTATTATTATTAAAAAATATATGAGTCCTCTACTTACAGGCCAGGGAAAAAGTAAGACCAAATTCCTAATAGTTTCTGGAGCCTCATAGTAATTAAAGAAATTCACATACTGTACTGTATGTTGGTTGTGATGTACAGTATACTATTTTCTACTATATTAAGTTCCTGAATAAATACTTGTATAAAGTTGTTAATTCTGTTAAAAAAATTTAAACCTATATATTTGTAACCCAATATACTTACAGTTACTACTTATACATACTATAAGGTTTATAGTAGAAAAGCTATAGGCATTTAATCAAGCGACCAACTATTGTATCCTTTTTATCAATAGAAAATTTATATTTGTAAATATTTTATTAGTTACACTTTCAGGAGAAAAAGCACCTTACTTGTCAATAAGAATTTGAGTCTGTTATGCATTTCCAGAAACTGTGTAAGAAGCCAAGGCTTAATTTACTTTACTGTAGAATAGTATAATGAATACTCATATACAAAACAATATAGAACTATAGATCTAAATTGTAATTAATGTGCTTTGGTCATATAATGCAGTATCACCACTGTCCATATAGTAACACTTTTAGCGCCATATTGTCTGTTTAGTCGAATCATCATTTTGCATTTACATTTGCCAGTTTATAAATGATAAGTGCTTCAGATATAGTACTTCAAAATTAGCAAAAAAGTGTAATACTTTGCACATATTATTAAACATAAATAGTAGAAAGAACCATGATCGATATGTAGCTGTAGATATGTAATTATGCAGTTACTCTAAGACGCCTTCTTGATACTTATCATGATACATATCATGTGTTTATGGCTGTAATGCAGGTTGGTAAGTCATTTTTAGATAAGATAAAAAATATAAATAACAAATCTGATTACTGGATGTTTTTGGCAAATGACTCCCACATTGCGATGAGTTGGGTCTTCAAGTCTTGAGCATATGGATCCAGTGTCTGGGGCACCTTCTCGCTGTTCTGAATGAACACAGCTATGTTTTTCTGGAAGTCCTGAAGATGTTTCTCCAGCTCCTCTGTTTGGGGTCCCAGTTTGGCTTGAAGCTCACTCATGCTCTTCTCCAGACTCATTTTCAGCTCCTCGTTCTTCTGGAGCAGAGCGGTTCTTAGAGCCTCAGGTTGCTGAGCGTCTGTATATGGAGCCACGTCTTTCTTCCACTGTTCCACCTGCTGCTGGATATCTGAAGTCAGCTCCTCGATGTATGGCTGCAGCTGGGTCTGCACAGAGCTAATGTCCTGCTGCAGACGTGCCTTCAGGTGCTCAGCCTCCTGGGACATCTTAGCCAGCAGTTCCTGGGTCAGAGGAGTCACTTGACCACTAACAGCCACAGCATACTTAGAGATGGCATCTCCACTCTCAGAAATCCTAGTACTAACAAAGAAACATATATTTCTATTGTGCAGCACTAAAAACTTGCATCATATTACTGTTATTTGATTTGTGGTATGACACATACTTGACTTCCTGCCCCATTTCCGACTCCTTAATTTTCTGAAGAATGTCTTCAGTTGTTAGTGTTGCCTTGGACACATAATCCCAGAATGCGTTTTTTGCCATCTCTATACTGGGTTTGGCCTCATCTTGTCGTATAACACTGGCATGGGAGTCTTTTGGCAAAAAAAACCCCAAAAACAAAACATTAATTTGCTGTCTTGAATCTCTATAGCTGGGCAGTGAAGAAGGTTAAAATACTTACCACAAAAAACAGCAATAGCAATAACTGCAAGGATCTTCATGTCTGGATGGGTGCCCCAAGAATTCTGAAAAGTAAAGACAATCAAGTACTGTATAAGCATTACATTGGATATATTTCCATATATATTTCTATATGCATATGCCTAAACTCTTAATAACATACTTCTTAAGTGCTGACTGTCTTTGTTTGAGTGTGTCCTCTAGCCATCAGGTGACTATATATACACTGTAAAGGTTTGTGATGTAGAAGACAAAGTCCAAAACTCAGTGCCCTGCTGTCATCAGAAAGTGTGCCATCAGTTATGTCATCATATCACACATTCAAAAGCAACTGTTATGGTATCCATTTAAAGGTATGGTTCTATGTATATAATGAATTCCAGCAACAGGTTTTATTGCACTTACAAGTCAAGTTATGCAAACCAAGAAGGGAAGCAAAGTTACAGTCGCCACTCTGAAACTGATTAAATGCACACATTATTTTTTACCCTGGATAGACTGATGGATTAAATATTTTTGTGTAAAAGCTAACTCACTCAATCTCATTGATTATTGACAAGATAATTTCTCTTTATCCCAAATAATGTATACTTGGCTTTAAAGCGAATTAATACTCTGATCTGTTTTCCCAGCATTTCCTTGAAATGTTCATGCTATGCATGTTATACACTTATTTAACCTGCTGTGGCAAACTGTGGTGGTGTACGGGTAGCTCAGTGGTTAAGGTTATGCCTCAAAAGGTCATGATTAAAGAGCATGACTGACATGGACTGACTCACGTGGGAAAAGAAAAGTATCTTGCATATACTGTATATATGGATGGATGTATTTAAACAGACATACAGTATATGTATACATGTGTGTGTGGCTGTGGTCATCATTCGCATGTTAATCTCCGTGTGTGTCTAATAATATGTAACATTCTATCCCCGATTGTGTCTATATAAGTGGAGGTAATTTTCTCAAATCTGTCGCAGCCATGTCTTATCCGTTTATGAGAGAGCAACCGGCTACTGAAGGTGTGAGGATTATACGCAGAGTTTTTCAAATTCTTTGTATATTGCGTGATAGACAGGATCCTTTAGCACAGCATGACAATATACTTCTTCTTACTATACTTGTTCTTCTGCTTCACTTTTACTTGTTCCCATGTTTGCATGGGTCCACTGCTGGCTCTGACATTAAAGATGACAAAAAGAGCAATTAATACAAATAGGATTTTATAACGGACCCCTGGAGTATTATATATTTATTTATACCAAAGCTATTTGTGACACAAGTACCAGTCAAAAGTTTGGATACAATTTTGGATTTATTTTCTAAAACGTTAATGGAACTGTGAAATAACACATATAGAATTAGGTAATTAAGTAACAACAACAACAGTCAGTTATTATTTTAGGACATTAAGATTAGTTGAACATCATTATCAAGTGCATTCGCAAAACCCATCAAGCACTGGCGCTCATGAAGACAATCGCAGGAAAGCAAGACCAAAATGTAGCTCTGCTGCAGAGGAGATGTTCATTTAGAGTTGACAGCTTCAGAAACCACAAATTAACAGCACCTCAGATTACAGTAAGACAACAGTGAAACTGTATATTGAAATAGTACAGTATATTGAACTCACCAGTTGTTGCTGATTTTACTTCTAGCCCTTTTCTCTCTCTCTCTCCTTTCCATCATTCCACCATTGTTGTGCTTCTTTATGCTTTTTGATGCTTTCAGCATTGGACTATACTATTTAATTCAAAAGTAAACATGTAGTTAATATAAGCATATATATTATTTGTATCACATGTAGTTGCTGAGTATTTTAATGTATCAGTATAGTTTGGTAAGAACTCTATGAATTATGCCTGCTTGTTACCCCCCCCCCCCCCCCCCCCCCCCCCATGCTAAGGTTGACATTTGCATGCAATTGCCCTACAGACAAAAACTTGATTAAATTAAATAGCAAGGCACGTAACCTGGTTATCATCCATTCCACATTCCTGTAGCGTAAGCATTCTGTGCACTTTAGCAGGGTTGTTCCTGATAGGCCAATTATCATATATGACTAACCTTAGGTCTTTACCTATAGACTATCTTTAATAGTTATCTGACTGTGTAAATTATGTCTCAGTTCTGCTGTTGATAGTATTAGACTACTATCAATAGTAGTCTCGTACTATCAACAATAGCAACAATAGCAATGTATCCACTAACTTCTTTTTCAGTTATTCAATCAAACTTAATAATTATTCCAGGGCACTAACTCACATAAATGTTGCACTGCTATAAACCTACCTGTTGTGTTATTTGGCTGATCCAATTACAGCAATCTGTCAGCAATGACATCATCAGTCCAACAACATATTTCAAAGACCATGATAACAATGATAAGTGTGGCTATGATATGATATGTTGAGTTGTATTAGGTATTAAAAATCTCAGTTTCCTACAGTTTACACATTTTACATATGAAATAAATTAGCATTGTAATAAAATGATTATTCTGAAGTTATGATTTAAAAATGTTGTAAAATAGCAGATAAGTGATGTGGAAAATAAAATATGTGCTTCTGATATTGAAGATCAGTAAATACAGAACTGAATTTTAAAAAATGACATCACATTTATTAATGAAGCACATTCTATTTGAAACTAGCTGATGACTCGTGGACTTGAGCTATTTTCGATCCTTTGGGCTGGGGAGTGTGATGTGGCACGGATTACAGCTAAGTAAGAGAAGACAACATGTAGCTGAGCTTTGGACTTTGCCTTGTTCATCACAGCTCTCTTGCATATATAGACCACTGCTTAACTCAATGAGCGACACACAGAGCCATAAGACACCTAAGAGGTAAGAAGCTATTTACAATATTTTAAATAAGATCCTGTTTATACATTCAGGAGAAACTAAATATGTAAGCTACAAATAAATATAACATATATATTTTTTCCTTCTGTTGTGCAGAAACCCTGACATATAACCATGAAGAGGTTTATAGTTTTTGCTTTTGTAATAATTGGTAAGTATTTTTTACTTTTACTGTGATTGAAGAAAATCACATTTATTTATGTCTAATTACTAATTAACCTAATTAACACTATTTGTTTATTTCTTTTTTTAAAGGCAGTCAAGCCAATGTCATCTGGCAGGACCAGGCCAAAGTGGGTATGGAAATGGTGAAAGATGCATTCTGGGACTATGTAGCCAAGGCAACTGAAACAACTGAAGACATTCTGCAGAAAATCAAGGAGTCTGAAATGGGACAAGAACTCAAGTGAGCAATAAACCACTGAAAGGACTTTCATTATTTAATAATACATTATTTGAGAATTGCCACTGTATTCAATTATTTATCATAGCTATGGGTCTTTAATGACAGATATATAGTATTTATTAAACTACTTAATAATTTCAACTGTTCTTTGTCTCAGTGTTAAGATCTCAGAGAGTGCAGATGTCATCAACAAATATGCCGGAGCCATGCCATACCAGATCACTCCAATGACCCAGGAGCTGCTGGCTAAGGTGTCTCAGGAGGCCGAGCAGCTGAAAGCACGTCTGCAGCTGGACATTAGCTCAGTGAAGAGCCAACTGGAGCCGTATATCGAGGAGGTGACTTCAAATATCCAACAGCAAGTGGAACAGTGGACGAAGGAAGTGACTCCCTATACAGATGCTCTGCATTCTGAGGCTTTGAAAACTGCTCTACTCCAGAAGAATGAGGAGCTGAGGATTAGTCTGGAGAAAAGCATGAGTGAGCTTCAGGCCAAGATGGAACCCCAGGCAGAGGAGCTGAAGCAGAAAATGGAGCAGCACCTGCAGGACTTCCAGAAGAACATGAGCCCATTCTTCCAAAGAGTCCAAGGCCAGATTGTCCAGAGCAGTCAGGAAGTGCAGCAGAGGTTGGACCCATATGCTCAAGACCTGAAGGCCCAACTCACTGCTCTCTGGGAGTCTTTTGAAAAGATGAGCCAATAATCACTCATTGATCTAGTGTCTCTCACTTTTGCATCAAAAGTATTTACAGAGTGTCAGTGTTTACTTTTATTACTTTTATTATTTGTCAAATGTTTTATCTAAAGTGACTTCCTAATAAAATAAAAACACAGCCACAGGATACATATGGCACAGATTATCAGGACACTAACAAATTATTGTTCTGTTTAGTAAGGAAAAGTACTGTATGAACAAATAAATGCCAAACTGAAAATATTTCTGTCTCTGTACTTATATATACAAGACAAATAACGTTGCCTAGCACTAGCATTGATATAAAATTAATAAATAAAATAAAAATAAAAGCTTTTTTTCATTTAATCAAGTGGGACCTGTGCCCATATTTACTAAAGGAGTATGAAATCACTCCTAAGTGGTCAAAGATTCTTAGAATTAAGTCATTTTGGTCCTATTTTCAGGAATAGGAGTAAGAGATTCCTAAAATAGGAAATCACTCCAATCTCCACCAAAATGTATGAGAGCTCCAGAGGTGACCTAACTGGTTGGGAGTAGCGTGGAAGTAGCGTTCAAGCAGAGAAGCACGTGGAGGAGAGAAGTTTTTGTAACACTGAGTGACACGGAGCTCATAAATGATGTCCAATCATTTGGACAGATGTTTTTGTTTTTAATCGCATGTGGTATGTAACTGGTCCAATAATGAACATTCTGTATGCTGTATCGCTGGTGACTGATACCGTTAATAAAAGTGAAGATGCAGCTTTGAAATAGTGACACAGCCGAAATCAACAAAAAACTAATATAATCATATTTATATATACATTTACTTATATTGAATCATTTTAATGTAAACAGCAGTTTTTTTAAGATTCTGTTTTATAAGCAGCACTTCATCATTCCATTAACACAATGTATCCCAGCGTTTCACACTACTCAGGGGTATGTGTGGAAAACTGACAGGTGGTCACTTTTATCTTAGGCCCTCAGGTCACGTTCACCTCTACTCACTTTTTATCTTAAGAGGCTAGAGTAGGGCAGAATTTAGCTTTAATTATTTCTGTATTTTTTACTACCTCCTCTGCAAGCAAAATACTCTCATCCTCTCCCCAGTTTCACTTTCTTTTCAAAGTCATGTTGACAGCTACCTGTGCTGCTCCTCGCAATTTTTTGCACAATAGTTATTTGACTGCTATTTGCACACACAATATTCTTGTCAAAATGTAACCTGTTTACGGCTGCTCTTCCCACTACCTCAATTCATACTTCATCAAAAAAGTACTGTTATGTGTTACATTGTTGTGTCTGTCATGTACCTCTTTGTTTGCACATTTGCACGTGCACTTTGTCTATTGTGTATTTTTGTATAGATATTTGATAGTTCTTGTTTTAGAGTAACTTAAAAAATGTAAAATGTATGTTGTAAATTTATGTTGTTGCATGTATGTAGCACCCTGGTCCTGGAGGAACGTTGTTTCGATTCACTGTGTACTAACTGTATATGGTTGGAATGACAATAAAAGCCTACTTGACTTGATCAGATTATCAAAATGCTACACAGCTCTATCAACAAGGCTTGAAACAGTTGTGAGACAAGACTTACAGATGTGTGCCTCACCTGCATGACATCATCCTAATAAGACTGCCCCGTCTTATTAGGATGATGTCATGCAGGTGAGGCACACATCTATAAGTTTTGTCTTTGTGCATAAAGCTTTCACATAACTGGCGCTGATTTCACCTTTTCGCCTTTCTACTGTTTAAAACTAGAAAAACCTGTAAAAATGACAAAACACACTATAATGTGCAGCCTACTTTATGGCTGTCATTGTTGTAAAAAAGTGATGTCACATGCTTTCCCCGGCATGGTCCTGCTCCTTCCGATATGTATATGGAAGCTTCATCCGATATGTATATGTAGCATATAGGTGGTGTCAGAGCACGATGTCCATAAGCCAGCGGAAAATGGCTGGGTGCACAAGGCTGGGGAGTGATGGTGGCGGGCAGAGTGGGCCCATCTTGGTAGCAGCCAATGCAGAGGAAGCCCAAGATCCATTAAAGATGATTAGTCACCAGCTGTGCCTTATTCCAGTGGCCCCGCCCCTTCGCACACCTGTAGGGTGTAAGGGGAGGCTGCCTACTTAGTGAGCCAATGGAGTGAGCTTAAGATTAAGCCAATGGAGTGAGAGTGAGATTAAGATCACTGGCGCATACCATGACAGGGAAGAGAGAGAAACCAGAACTGGAATGCATAGAAGTGGTTCAATCAATTTTTCTGTTAATTAATATCACAAATCTCAGCAATTTTCTACTTACCTGGGTGTTGCAGTCTGTAGTTTATTGAATTTCCAAGTGTCCCAGAGTATGAATTTTCAGTTTGCTTTATTCATAGGGAAAATGCTTGTAAACCTGTCTGCCTAAACGAAGTGAAAAATAAGGGAAGGATAAAATCATACTATGCAATGAGAATTGTGTCTTCTGTTTTTGCTTTTTTTGTCCTGCTCCATTTTGACTTTGAATTTTTTATTCTGTGAAAAATAAAAAGATGCCCAGGTTGGGGTCTATATTGCAGCGGGTAAGGGCAGAAATTTCAACATTTCGCTGACCAAAATTATTGGTACTCTCAGTGAAGATGAGTACAAAACGGTTATGAAGTGTGTGTCTTTGTGGTTGGTTATCTACAGTAAAACGAGTACAATGAGACATTAATTTTTCATATACAAAGCCCCATCATAGTGATCATGCCCAGACATACCCAACACTTTTTGCAGTCACTAACAGCTTGTTTTGTATGTACCACAGCCAGCCACTTGAGGAAACACATTCATTGGTATAAGTTCCTAGTGGTCTAGTAGCTAGAATTTGGTACTCTCATTGCTGTGTTTTATTCTTTCTTTCCTCTGGGTTTTAGGACTGATGTCATAGTTCGTGTCATCATAGTGTGTGAGGGCCCTCTTCTTCTAAGGATTATTAGGGCCCAAGCAGATTAGCCCTATGTTATCATAGTGTGTGAAGTGTGTTTTTACTGCAAAAAAAAAAAAAAAAAAAGCTCTTCCAGCTCTTTTTCCAGGGATCAAAACAGGTTGGAATCAAAGGGTGCGAGTTTGGTTGTGGAATGGGAATCATTCACACACACGGACACACAAACGCACTCAGACTGTACAGCACACACAAACACGTGGTTTAAAGATTTAAATGACGGTTTATTGACATGACAAATATTTAGGGCCCAAGCTGACACGTATTTAGTGTCTGAAGCCATGCATCAATGGCTTTTTGGAGGTCTTACCATTCTCAAAAAACACAGGCTATGTAGTCCACCTGGGAGGCGATGGCGCAAGGTATAGTAAGAACTAATTGCAAGATCAGTTAAATGTTATGCAGCTGAATAGTAAAAAAGTCAGTCATGTTATTTAATTATCAAGGAGCGGGCGATGAAGAGGCGAAGAGATGAATCCAAATGCAGGGGAGCAGAGATGATTGAGATGCGTGGGCTGGGTAACCTGAAGCTGCGTGCCGTGGAGAGATGAGAAACGGAGCCGTAGTCGAAAAACAAAAGTGAAAGTTTGAAGCCGTTTGATCTGCCCGTGAGAGCGTTGCGCCGAAACGTGAAGCGAAGTCGAGGGACAAAAGCGAGAGTTCAAAGCCGTTAAATCCGTCAGCGAGAGCGTCGAGACAAAACGTGAGCCAGAGCCGAAGTCGAGGAGCGAAAGCGAGAGTCAATGCCGTTAAATCCGTGAGCGAGGCAACTAATCCAAAACGAGAGACGAGAATCGGGAAAATGAGAAAGCAAAGCGGAGTCGGTAACGTGAAAAACATTAAACAAAACGCGAGAATATTGGAGCAAAAACACACAATAATCCGGCAGCGAGATAGCGTGGCTGCGCTTCCTTATATCCCGGAAGAAATCAGCGCCAGATGAGAAACCGGTGTGTCGGCGAGGGGGGCGTGTAACGAGAGATGACAGCGTGGGGAAAAAACAAGGCCGCGTGATGAGAAGCATGACAGCGTGGGAAAGGGAATGTTGGGAGGCAGAGGCGGTCTTTGATCAGCGCGAAAGCGCTGAGAGCGTGACATTAATAGTCACAAATAAAATTTTGGATGATAACCATGTCATTAAGTATTATAATACCTAAGTATTAAATGCATGTTTGCATTTGAGAATGTTTTTTTTCTAAAGGTTTCAGACACTCCTCCCAGTTATTTTACTTTAATGGTAATCATAAGAAAAAAGTGAACAAAAACATAGTATTCACATTTAATAAAAGTTCACCCAGAGTGGGATTCAAACCCAGGTCTGGTAGATTTTTTGGTTAACACCTGGGGGTGGTTCAGCGTACTAAGTTCCACCTAACATGACTCTGGCCATGCACTGACAAATGTAAGAAAGGAGTTGAAGTTGGGTTGACAACATTTCCTTACAGCAACATACAACACATGCAGTTCTGATTGAATATATTAAGAAATATATTAAGAAAAAAAAGAGGATTCTCTGCGTGTGCGCACGCACATGTGTGAGAGTGTCATCTTGCTTCTGATTTAGTTGCTTTTAGTTGTTTCTGACCTGTTTTTAATAGACCGCACTTGTTCCTTATGTATAACAGTTGGGATATACTCTTCTACCACTCTTCTACCAGCAACTATTCTGGTTTGAACCCTGCACGCAGGGTGAAGAACGTCATAATAGTTATTATTTAAAGAAATCAGGGGTGTGATAAATATGCTTTGTTGCAATTGTGGTATGGTGGAAATCCTGTAAAACCTATAAAAGACAAGTAATACATTACATACACTGGGTAAGAGCAAAGTAACAAAGGTTTTATTATAACTTCTGCAGAACGAGTAGCCTCATGGAGCATACAGTTGGGGCATGGAGACATCATGCATAAACAAGCTTCAATTAGTTGCAGAATGCAGCAGCGAGAGTCCTCACTAGAACCAGAAGATATGAGCACATCACCCCTATCTTATCTTCACTTCATTGGCTTCCTGTGAAATTTCACATTGATTTTAAAATACTACTTTTGACATATAAAGCATTAAATGGTCTCACGCCGCATCTGAGTGAACTGTTAGTGTCTTACGATCCGCCACGCCTACTTCGATCAAAGGATGCAGGCTGCTTGTCAGTACCGCGTATTATAAAAACTACAGCAGGGGTCAGATCTTTTTCTTACAAAGCCCCAAAGTTATGGAACAGCCTTTGAAATAGTGTTCAGGACTCAGACACAGTCTCAGTGTTTAAGTCTAGGCTAAAAACCTTTTTATTTAGCCAAGCATTTTGTAATTAGATTTGCCTTAGGTAAAGGAGCAGATCTGGGGGACTGGTATGTTTAGATGCTGTCTTCCCCCTTCTCATTGATCACTCAGGTTTGTTGACGGTGAGGCGATTGGTTGCTTTACATCTCAGGGAGACCTCTTGTCTGTGTTTCCTCCTGGCTCTCCCTTTTAGTTATGCTGTTATAGTTAGTCCTCCCGGAGTGCCTGCTTGCACTCTAAACTAAATATACATTCACCTTAAACATTATGTGACTGTGACCATACCTAACTGTTATCTTTCCTCTTCTGATCTCCCTCTCTCTCTCTTTCCCTCTCTCTGTCGAGCTACACATGTCGTTCCTGAGCTGCCATTGATCCAGACTCCCTCTGCCCTCTGGACCTGCCTGACTCATCCTGGTGCCCCGTTTCTGGTTGGAGATCTCATCACATGGATGCCCTGTGTGTCTCTTTGGGAGGCATCCGGTGCCTGGGGACGGTTTCACTCTACTATGAAGATGGCTCTGGCCTTGACTGATGTTTAACAGCTGTTTCTCTGCAGACTTGGCTGCAGTCACTCAATAGTTCAGGACTGGAATTTCCTACAAGTCTACCTGAGCCTCCAATAGCTACCTGGACTCCATATAACATCAGTTAACATCTGTTAACAACTGTTATATTGAACTTCATGCCACCTAAAACACAGAATGAATGCAGATCAATTCCTGCTTTCTGTTTCACCCAAATGAGGATGGGTTCCCTATTGAGTCCGGTTCCTCTCAAGGTTTCTTCCTACTGCCATCTCAGGGAGTTTTTCCTTGCCATTGTCGCCCGCGGCTTGCTTATCAGGAACTATCTGACCATTTTGCTTCATACACATTCACATTCCATACAAACTTAAATAATTATATTGATTATGTAAAGTTGCTTTGCGACAATGACAATTGTTAAAAGCACTATAAAAATAAAACGGAATTGAATTTAATTGAAAGAAAACATAATTTATGCTCCTTCCATGTTGTTCCTACTTTCAAGGAGCTGATTCTCTTCCGACTCAAACCAGATGTCATCACTTTATCACTTAGCAGCAACAACAATTGGTTCGTTTCCATTCTATCCTTGGCCTATGTGGTAGAATTAATACACAGATCAGAATTACTACATTAAATTAAAATTTTAATGTGATTTTTCCATTACAGTGGTATTTTTACAAGGTATATCCGGGCACTTCAAGCAAAACAAGAAAGACAGCGTTCTAATGTTGGCCAATGTCAGAGCCAAAGCAGGAGAGGACAAGCTTGGCAATGAATAGATCACAAAGAATCACCAGCTCTTCACCAGATTTGGTCGTTACAACAATACTGTTTACTAGGGGAACGGGCACAGGTTTATTATTTAATGCCATCTCAAATGAAGAGAGATGCTGGTGTTATCTTAGATTGAAGAAATTCACCACGACCAAAACACTTGTTTCAGTGGGAGAGATTTTATGCAAACATCACAATATAGTGTTAATGTGGGGAAATGTTACATAATGTCCTTACAGTGCACATTTACAAAATATTTCATGGATGTATTTTTGTCTAATCTATTGGACAGTATGCTGATGTCCTCTGTTGTTTAGTCCATATTCTCATTTCAGGAGGATTAGGCTGAATGTTCCTCCATAAACAGCTGACACTAGATATTTGTGTGCAAAGCTTTGTTTTACTTTATATGTGCAAGTTATCAAATAGCTTAATCATCCTTCATTATCTACAGGAAAGCCATTAGAGGACAATTGAGGGTTAATTTGTTTTGTGAAGACCTGTTTAGGTCTGGCTGAAGTAGTTGTGTTGTAAGTTATGAATTGAGTCGAATCTCTGCGTAGTTCTTGATCACCTGTGAGAAGCGAATCACTTTCATGTTACTGGTTTTAGCTTTGAAGTCCAGCCACAGGTACTCAGGTCAGAGAACCTTGTCGGGTTTGTTGTACAGGAAGTACTTGTTCAGGTAAGACTCCTCCTGCCATACAGCTTCAATCTGATTGGCTCTGTTGAGGTCCAGATGTGTGTGTGGCACGTCTTGGTCAGCTTCAGTACCTGTTTGATGGGTCCACTGGGAGATGGGGATGAAAGCCAAAGATTCAGATTACCCAGGGTGCAAAGCAGCAATTATATCAGCCATAGTCTCGGCACCCCAGTGCCCATGGAATTTGGTGTCAACATCTGGGCTGAAGGTGTAGTTAGCTTTATTGACAAGCCTTTCCTATATGAGCTTTTTCGATCATCCCCATTCTGCGCAGCATGATTTCCTACCAGCGGTTTGAACTTGGGGTTTGAACGTCCCACCCTGAACTGTACAATTGGAACCTCATCAGGGCGATAATGCACGTGGTAACCCACCATGAAGTGCTGCTCTGCCTTCTCAAGGAAATCCTGTAACTCAAGAAACGCATGTAACTGTAGGACAGAGAAGTATGAAAATTAATTAATGAATAAATAAATGAATCAATCAATTATTAAAGAGACTGAAAGTTTGACTGCTGCAGCAAATCTACAGTACTGCTGAAACAAATACTAACGACTCAACATCAGTGGAAAACAACTGCTCAGTTCTTTTTTCTGGATGACGTTGTGTGAGGGTCCTAACAATTCAGGGTTTCACTGAGTTTGGGCAAATGAAAAAAAAAATAGCACCAGGCTCAGATTTCAATTCAATTCAATTTTATTTATATAGCGCTTTTAACAACTGACATTGTCGCAAAGCAGCTTTACACAATTGAAAGCAGTATGTTTGTATGAAATGTGAATGTGTATGAATCAAAATGATAACATTGTCCCTGATGAGCAAGCCGAGGGCGGCGGTGGCAAGGAAAAACTCCCTGAGATGGTAATAGAAAGAAACCTTGAGAGGAACCAGACTCAGCAGGGAACCCATCCTCATTTGGGTGATAACGGATAGAAGAGATTGATCAGCATAATAATGTGTAAGACTGGAAGTTCAGTATAACAGGAGATGTGTTAAAATTTAAATTTAAATTAAAAGGAGTCCAGTTTGTTCCTGGAGGCTCAGGTAGACTGTAGGAAATTCCAGTCCTGAGCTATCGAACAACTGAAGTCACAGGAGAACAGCTGTCAGCATCAATCGAGGACAGGACAGTCTTCGTGGAAACCATCCCCAGCCACACGGGGCATCCATGCGACGAGATCTCCAACCAGAAGCAGGACTCCAGGACGAGTTAGACAGGTCCAGAGGGCAGAGGGGTCTGGATCACTGGCAACTCAGCAGCGACATGTATAGCTCGACAGAGAGATAGGGAGAGGGAAAAGGAGAGAGGGAGAGAGAGAGAGAGAGAGAGAGAGAGAGAGAGCAGAAGAGGAGAGAGCAAAAGAGAAGGAGAGATGGCAGTTAGGTATGGTCACAGTCAAACATATATAAGGTGAATGTATATTTAGTGCAAAGTGCAAGCAGGGACTCCGGCAGGACTAACTATAACAGCATAACTAAAAGGGAGAGCCAGAAGGAAACACAGACATGAGGGCTCCCTGAGAGTTGGTAAAGCGACCAATTACCTCACCGTCAACAAACCTGAGTGATCAATGAGAGTGGGGAAGACAGCATCTAAACATACCAGTTCACCAGAATACTCTACGTCCATAAGTCCCCCAGATCTGCTCCTTTACCTAAGGCAAATCTATTTGCAAAAATGCTTGGCTAAATAAAAAGGTTTTTAGTCTAGACTTTGTGAGCATATTTTAATTAAATATACTTGTGAATGCAACAATATGATAGAAACTATGAGACTTAGTAAAAGAACATAGAGGTAAGGTAAGGAGACAGAGGTGAGCCAAGGACAGTGTGATGTCTCTGTAGCAAGAACGTGCAGCATGAACTCAAATGAACTCTAGACAGGTAGCCATCTTGGATGTGAGATGCTTAGTGGACAGTGTGTACCAAACAGACCCTAGAGATGATGTAATCTTTGTACCCTGAGCATCCAACAGTACCTGATGTCCCTAGACATGATGTAATGTCAGCTGATATCATGTAGCCCTAGCCATTATGTAATGCCAATAGCCCCAGACATGAGGTAATCTCCTCAGACATGGGGTGATCTTAACTGTGATGTAACAGGGGTTGGATACATGTGCAGGCATGTCAAATTTAAAGGGACACAGACAAATAACCAAAGGACACACACTTAGCTTAATGAATAATAAGTTTAATAAGGGTAGGCACAAAATAAAATAGCATGTGCACCTACATAGTGAATAAAATAAAAATACAAAGTATAAGGCCCAACATATAAAAGTACAGTAAAATAGAGGGCCTGGGTAAGCAGCAAATAACAAAAGGCATAAGAAATTAAATATCAAGCCTTCTCTGACCCAGAACCACATTGATGGGAAGATCAGTGTGAGGAATAAAAACAGAAATACCACGATTCAAAAGTGGTGTAGGTGCTTCAGGAAAATCAGTTTGGGAACAGACACTTTAAAATCAGTCTGAGTACTGACACTTCTTAGACCAACAGGCCTTAAGAGAGACTGGGCTGGAGTACTAGACTCTGGTCGCACAGGCCTGAAAGAAAGTAAAGGAAAGCTATGTGCCTCCGGATGCGGTCTCTTAGAAGGACCAGGCCCGGAGTCATCCTTCCTGACATAAGTAAGACCGTTCTTATGAAGAAATTGTGTCAATGATCCATCAGACTCATTTTGGCAAAAACTCACTGAGGCTCGGTCCGCAGCAGGTTCAGTAGGAGTGTAATCCTCAAAGGAGTTATGCTCTGGACTGTCCTGGCTGTCCGAGTCGTCCAAAGGGATGTATTCAGTGCTTGGGCAGTTGCGCTTAGCTATAACAATAAAATAAAATACGTAAATACAACAAATTAGGAAAATAAGACAAATAATTAAAATGAGTGCGATAGAGATGCTTACCCATGGCCTGTCTGTTGAGAACTGTAGAGTAACCCGGAAGAACTAAGAATATATAGTAAAATAAGCGCCGCTCCTATATTTTTTAATAATAAACAAACTTAGTGCAAAGATAATGGAAAATAATTTGTAAGAAAAATAGATTATAATGGGGAAAAGATATGGAGTCAGATGACGAGGTATATGATGTAAGCAAACAAGATGAGAGAAAAAAAAAAAAAAAAAAACAGGGAGGCAATGCAGTGTAGATAAGATCGGGGTGATGTGCTCGTATCTTCTGTTTTTAGTGAGGACTCTTGCTGCTGCATTCTGTACTAACTGAAGCTTGTTTATACACCTAGTTGAACAACCAGACAGTAAGGCGTCACAATAGTCCAACCTAGAGGTGATAAAAGCATGAACTAATTTTTCTGCATCATTTAGTGACAGTATATTTCTTATCTTGGCAATATTTCTAAGGTGAAAGAAAGCTATCCTTGTAATATTATCTACATGTGCTTCAAATGAAAGGCTGGAATCTTTAATCACACCAAGGTCTTTTACTGTTGCACTTGATGGAACAGAAAGGCCATCTAAAGTTACAGTGTGATCAGAAAGCTTACTTCTAGCTGCTTGTGGTCCTATGACTAAAACTTCTGTCTTATCAGGATTAAGCAGAAGAAAATTAATTAACACCCAATCTCTTATGTCCTGCACACATTGTGTAAGCATATTTTAGTAGAATATATTTGTAATGTAACAATATGACAATATTAATCAACATAATATTAACCTTAATAATATTATATTGAATAACAAAGGATAAAAAGTAAGCAGAGAAGGACCCATGCACAAGATACCAGGAAAAACGAAAGAGATAAGGAGAGCAGGCACAGGGGGCCACAGTAAGGAGATAGAGATACTCAGTGTACCAGGCGAATCTAAAGACACAGATAAAAGGTGCACGTAGGAACGCATTTAATTAAAAAACATATATTATAATTGTCAACAAACGTATGGGGAAAGTACCTGGCAAGGAATACGTGCTCATTAGACTATAAATCACATAGCTAAAAGATGTGCAGATACCGGTGTGCATTGGAGTCAGGAACGACACAGAGATAAGAAAGAGGCACACAGACGCTGTTATGTACATCATGTTTAATAAAGAAAGAACACAAGAAATAAAAGTACATTAAAGTTTATAAAAGCATATAGTAGAATACAAAATATATGGCCCAAAATAAAAAGTAGAAAATAACATGAGGGGCCTGTAACATTAACAGTAAAAGAGAAGAATTACACATCAAACCTTCTATGAGCCAGCACAACTCCAATAGGGAGATCAGTCAGAGGAATAAAAGTAGAATGACCACGATTCAAAAGTGGCATAGACACAGGAGGAAAATCCGTTTGGGTGCCAACAGACACCTTAAAATCGGTCTGAGTGCCAATGGATACATAACAGTCAGGCCTTTGGATGGATGGCGCTGGAGTGCTGGACTCCGGCCTTACGGGTCTAAAAAATTGAGGAGGACTATCGGCCTCCAAACTCAGTCTTTTAGAAGGACCAGGCTTGTAGTCACCCTTCTTAAAATAAGTGAGGCCTTTCTCCCGTAGATATTGCATCAAGGATCCAGAGGACTCAGGTTCTTCTTGAACAGAACTCACCGAGGCCCGGTCCATAGCAGGCTCAGTAGGGTTGTAATCCTCAGAAGGAGCATAATCCGGACTGCCCTGACTGTCGGAGTCATCCAGAGGGATGTAGCCAGTGTTAGAACAGTTGCGACTAGCTGTAAATATAAAGGTAAGAATGTGTCAGACACCAAAAGAGGGAAAATGAGGAAAAAAGTAAAGAAACAATACGAGGGAGATGCTTACCCATGGTTGGTCTCTTGAGAAATGAAGAACAAACCGGAAAACCAAGAGAAGTATAGTAAAAATAGGTAACGCCCCACTATTTTTAAAAACTGAAGAAAGGAAAATGTAAAGATAATGGAAAACAATTAATAAGGGAATTAAAACATAATGGGAACTAATATGAGCATAAGGCGGAGTCAGATGACGAGGTATATGACGTAATAAAATGAGTCAGATGACGAGGTATATGACTTATTAAAATAAGATATAAAAACTATAATTATAATAGGAGAATTTATAAGAAAAAGTTGGATTATAATGGGAACATCTTCCAGGAATTAGGTATAAAAAGGCATGATTATTTCTGTAGAATTCAGTCTGTTTTTGGTAGTGCTTAGACTTCCAATCTATGCATTGCTAAGTTGGCTCACTTGGGTTTTATTGCTGCAATAAATCCTGTCTACTTCATCCAGATCTGCACTGAGTGAGAAGTCTTTCTTTGATTCTTTTTACTAAATTTAAGTCTATGTTTAATAACTTGTATTGAGGCAACATCAATAGGTGGAAGACAAAAAATCTCCCACAATTGCTCAATTTTAGCAAACTGGTTTCTCTCATCTCGTTTTGTGGAGACGTATAATTGTGTGTCATCAGCATAACAATGAAAACTAATACCATGTTTACGAATTATGTTGCCCAGAGGAAGCATGTAAAGGGAAAAAAGCAGTGGGCCTAAAACTGAACCATGTGGAACACCAAACACCACTTGAGAACATGAGGAATGGTCACCATCTAAACCTACAAACTGATAACGATCAGTCAAATAGGACCTGAGCCACAAGAGGGCAGTTCCCTTAATTCCTACTACATTTTCTAATCTGTGAAGGAGAATACTATGATCAATGGTGTCAAAAGCTGCACTGAGGTCCAGTAACACAAGTATAGTGACGCAACCCTGATCAGAGGCCAGTAGGAGGTCATTTACTACTTTAACAAGTGCTGTCTCTGTGCTGTGATGAGGATTAAATCCTGACTGATACAGTTCATTTATGCTATTTCTGTGTAGATGTGAACATAGCTGCTGTGATACTACCTTTTCCAGAATCTTGGAGATAAAGGGAATGTTTGATATCGGCCTGTAATTAGAAAGCTGACAGGGGTTTTTGCCTAATATTTATGATTTTGTTATTGAAAAAGTTCATGAAATCCTCACTACTGCATGATGTTGTTGTGGAGATTTCGGCAGTGGTCCTGTTTTTAGTTAATTTAGCTACGGTATTAAATAAAAATCTCGGGTTGTTTTTGTTATTTTCTATAAGAGTGGAGAGATATGTTGATCTAGCATCACTGAGGGCTTTTTTATAGTTCAGGATGCTCTCCTTCCATGCTATTTGGAATACTAACAATTTAGTTTGGCGCTATTTACGTTCTAATTGTCGAGCGGATTGTTTTAAAGTGCGTGTGTGATCATTATACCAAGGAGCAAGTTTCTTATCTCTAATCATTTTCCTTTTAACTGGAGCTACATTATCTAAGCTATAACGAAGTGTTGACTCTAGATATTCAGTCGCCTGATCGATTTCTGTGAAGCCAGATGGCGATCCAATCAAAGTTGATAACTCTGGGAGATTATTGATAAAGCTCTGTGCGGTATTTGACGTGAATGTACGTTTAAGGCGGTAGCGCCATGCTGTGCGTACATTATTACTATGACACGCTTTAATCAAGACAAGATAGTGATCTGAGATAACTTCAGAATGTGGAATTGTGGTTATATTTCCTATACTTAATCCGAAGGATAATATTAAATCCAAAGTGTGACCTGCTTTATGAGCGGGTCCTATTACACACTGATTTACTCCTACGGAGTCCAGTATGGACATAAATGCTGTTCTCAGAGGGTCTTCTGGATTCTCAAAATGAATGTTAAAGTCTCCAGCAATTAACGCTTTGTCTACAGAAACAACAAGGTTTGAGAGGAAATCAGCAAATTCACAGAGAAACTCAGAGTACGGCCCTGGGGGTCTGTAAATGATGATTAGCGGGATCGACTGAGCTGACTTTATGTTACTATAGAGAGCTTCAAATGCATTAAATTTAAATCTGTGTTTTTGTACGATAGCCAGATTGTCATTGTAAATAACTGCGATGCCTCCTCCTCTACCAGTTAGTCGAGGCTGGTGTATGTAGCTGTATCCAGGAGGACTAACTCCATTTAAAACTACATACTCGTCCTGTTTAATCCAGGTTTCTGTTAAACATAATATATCAAACTCCTGATCTGTGATAGTTTCATTAACAATAACTGCTTTAGATGCCAGGGATCTAATATTTAACAGTCCTAGCTTCAGATCAGAGGTGCTGGCTGTGCATTCAGTGTGATCTGATTTTATGGTATCTATGTTAATTAAATTACTAAAACAGACTTTCTGAGTCTTTCTAAATTTATGTTTATGTTTAGCTCAGGGAGCAGACACAGTCTCAATATGATGAACCCTGTGACGACTCTGTGCAGCTAGCAGATGGTTGGTTTAGCCTGTCTGTCTGCTCCCTGGCCTGGGCTCTGGATTGTCACCGATTAACTAGGCCTCTTCTGAGAATATGTGCTTTACTACAAGAAATGAGAGCAGCACCTTCCCGAGTGGAATGGACACCATCCCGCCCTAACAGGCCAGCTTTGCCCTCAAAGGTCTTCCAATTATCTATGAAGCCCACGTTATTTTGCGAGCACCACCTGGACATCCAGCGGTTCAGCGACCATAACCTGCTGTAAGCTATGTTGCCACGTCTCATTGGGATGGGACCAGAGCAAACTACTTCATCGGACATTGCCTTCGCTTGTTTAAACACCTCTGTAAAGTTACCCTTGCTAACCTCTGACTGACGAAGGCATATATCGTTAGCTCCAGCATGTACCACTATCTTAGAGAACCTATGCTGTCCTAGAGCCCTAAGATTACCTACTATGTCCAGTGCTCTGGCTCCCGGGATACACATGACCACTGCCACTGGCACCCCTAAAGGCCTAGCTAATTTCACGTGCCTCAGTATAGAGTCTCCTATAAGGAGAGCTCTTTCAGGTTTCTCAGGGGGTGCATCACTGAGGAGAGCAAACCTGTTGAACACGTGAAGCGCAGAAGAGGTGTGCTCCGGTGGGCTAGCCTTAGCATTAGCTTTGGTTGAACGAGTATGCCGCCGAGTCGTCACCCACTCGCCCCGCTGTGAGGGCTCTACTGCCGGAGTCAGGGGCTGGTTATCTCCGCCGGCACCCAGACGTTCCGCTACAGGAATAATGCTGCTTTCGTGCTCTCTAACCCTCTCTAAAGTCTGGATGCGCTCCTCTAATGCTGATATCTTCTCTGTCAGGGTGCTAACTAACACAAACCTATTACAAATAAAATGATCACTAACGACGGAGGAAGAATGTCTAAACATCCTGCACTCTACACACTGAACGAGCTGAATGCCAGAGTTTTGTTTATTTGGTGATGGATTCACTTGTTGTTTGTCAGATGATACGCGTGTTCTCCCAAAAAGCGCAAAAAAAGCCCCAGAAAAAGTCCAGTAGTATTAAAGCGTAAAACTAGTTAATATTGTTATTTAGTATAAAAAATATATATATATATTATTATATGTAAAATATAATTTCAACGCTGTTACAAACAAATGAGGAACTTTCGCGGGAACAATACGAAAAACGTCTCGGGTTACTTAGCTGTAACCCTGTTCCCTGATAAAGTGGGAACGAGATGCGTGAAAACGCTATGGGAACATCTCTTTGTTTTCCAGTTGTGAAGCCTGTGTGTATCAAAACGCCAAATACTTCGGCTTATAACCTCAGTCAGGTGACGTCACCTGATAAGGTGCACCTGCAGGTTATAAATAGGAGTGAACCGGAAACATCCTCAGGTCAATTTTGTCTGAAGGACGTCCAGGCACACTAGCAGTGCGGCATTGAAGTGCAGCATCTCATTCCCTCTTTATCAGGGGACAGGGTTACAGCTACGTCACCCGAGATGTTCCCTTTCAAAAGCTACACTCAATGCTGCGTGAAAACGCTATGGGAACGAGAATACCAACGCCGTCACACTGCAAGTGTCTCGACCCCCAGGTTGTGTAGCGTATAGGTTGTGTAGCGCACAATAGCCAAGGAGGTCTCAGACCTAGCTCTGGGATGCTGACTCGAGGATCCATGAGCTCGGAGTAGCATTGATATCCAGACTATCAAATCTAACAAATGTGTGTGGAGAGGACCAGCCTGCCGCATCACACACCTGCTGCAAGGGGACGCCTCTTGCCAGAGCAATTGATGAGGCAATCCCCCTGGTCAAATGAGCCCTGATTCCCAGAGGCGAACTGTGACCCCACGCCTCATAGACTAGGGCAATAGCATCTCTCCCAGTGTGACAACGTCTGTCTAGTGGCGGCCGCCCCCCCCCCCCCCGGTTGCTGCCCCCACGGCAAATGAATAGCTGCTCTGACTTACGCCACTGGCTAGTGCGGTGGACGTAAATCTGAAGAGCACGTACTGGACACAGTAAGTGAAGTCTTTCCTGCTCCGGAGCTGGCCTCGAGAACAACTGGGTGCATGGTCGAGAATGGAACCTTGGGAAGATGTCCTTGGGACCTTGGGAAGGTGAGGATGCCGAATAGCTTTAGAAGTAATAGCCATAAGAAAAACCATCTTAAGAGACGGAAGCCTGACAGGCGCTGACTCTAGTGGTTCGAAAGGGGTGCCGGCCAGGCCTTCGAGTACGATAGTTAAGTCCCATGAAGGGACCGTCGCTCTAGTGGGCGGCTTCAACCGTTTAGCTCCACGAATAAAACGGGCAACTAAATGGTGCTTGCCCACAGAAACCCCATCATTCAGAGCGTGACAAGCCGAAATAGCGGCTATGTGCGTTCTGAGCGTACTAGGGCATAAGCCCGAGGACAACTTTTCTTGCAGAAACTCCAGCACTGAAACAATCTGGCAGTGAACTGGGTCTACATGTCTTGCCATGCACCAATTTTCAAATACACTCCATTTGAGGGCATAAGTTCTTCCAGTGGAGGGAGCCCTGGCACTTAAAATGGTTTCAATTACGCTGGCTGAAAGCCCAGCATGTCTTAGTTGGTCCCGTTCAGGGGCCAAACGTGAAGGTTCTAGAGCTCGGGCCGGGGATGAAGTATTGTCCCCTGCGCCTGAGACAGACGATCCCTCCTCACTGGAATCACCCAGGGCGAGCCGTCGAGGAGAGATATTAGATCCGAGAACCACACTCTGGTCGGCCAATGGGGCGCTATCAATAAGAGGTGCAAGCCCTGTTGACGGACCCTCGCCAGGACTCCTGGGAGCAGAACTATAGGTGGAAACGCATAAAGGCGTAATCTGGGCCACATGTGGGTCATTGCGTCCAGACCCAGGGGAGCTGGATTGACTTCCTACTTCGGGGTGGAGTTTCCATTCCCCATGTTTTACAGCTTGTCTGGATAGCAAGTGTGCTCCTACATTCATATGCCCTGGAATGTAAATCGCCCTGAGGGACAGGAACTTGTCCTGTGCCCAAAGCAGAACCTGGTGCGCTAGCTTGTTCAAGCGGCGCGAGCACAGTCCACCCTGGCGATTTATGTACGAGACTACCGCAGTGCTGTCCACACGCACTAGGACATGGTAGCCTCTCAACTGCTGGAGGAAGTGTTTCAGGGCCAGAAACAGAGCCATCATTTCGAGGCAATTGATGTGCCACGCGAGAAGATGACCTCTCCAGCTCCCTTTTGCTGGACGGCTGGAGATTCTTTTTTGGGGGGGCAACGATGTTTGGAGTTTGGGGAGCCGGCGTGGAAGGTAGCCGGAGAACCAAACGGCGTAGCGGCAATAGAGCGGAGTGTGAGCGGGACGTGCAGCAGGGAGCAACCTCCCAGCTTGATTGGAGCAGCTTTCGGCGGTGCGCTAAAATAAATGAAGAGCGCATTCGTGACCTGCGGGAGCAGGTGGCCAAGCTCCAAGGGCAGGTAGCACTGCTGCACCGCGCCGCCGAGGACAGCGAGCTGCCGCCGCTGCACAGCGGCGAAGAGGAGGGCGAGCGACCGTCGCTGCACTGTGCCTTCGAGGACGGCGAGCTTCCGTCGCTGCACTGTGCCTTCGAGGACGGCGAGCTTCCGTCGCTGCACAGTGCTGCCGAGGACGGCGAGCTTCCGTCGCTGCACAGTGCTGCCGAGGACGGCGAGCTTCCGTCGCTGCACAGTGCTGCCGAGGACGGCGAGCTTCCGTCGCTGCACAGGGCAGCCGAGGACGACGAGCCGCCTCTTCCTCCGCCGCCGCCTTCATGCGCCGTTGAGGACAGCGAGCTTCCTCTTCCTCCGCCGCCGCCTTCATGCGCCGCCGAGGAACACGAGCTCCATCCTCTTCCTCCGCCGCCGCCTTCATGCGCCGCCGAGGAGCACGAGCTCCATCCTCTTGCTCCGCCGCCGCCTTCATGCGCCGTTGAGGACAGCGAGCTTCCTCTTCCTCCGCCGCCGCCTTCATGCGCCGCCGAGGAGCACGAGCTCCTTCCTCTTCCTCCGCCGCCGCCTTCATGCGCCGCCGAGGAGCACGAGCTCCATCCTCTTCCTCTGCCGCCGCCTTCATGCGCCGCCGAGGAGCGCGAGCTCCATCCTCTTCCTCCGCCGCCGCCTTCATGCGCCGCCGAGGAGCGCGAGCTCCATCCTCTTCCTCCGCCGCCGCCTTCATGCGCCGCCGAGGAGCGCGAGCTCCATCCTCTTCCTCCGCCGCCGCCTTCATGCGCCGCCGAGGAGCGCGAGCTCCATCCTCTTCCTCTGCCGCCGCCTTCATGCGCCGCCGAGGAGCACGAGCTCCATCCTCTTCCTCCGCCGCCGCCTTCATGCGCCGCCGAGGAGCGCGAGCTCCATCCTCTTCCTCCGCCGCCGCCTTCATGCGCCGCCGAGGAGCGCGAGCTCCATCCTCTTCCTCCGCCGCCGCCTTCATGCGCCGCCGAGGAGCGCGAGCTCCATCCTCTTCCTCCGCCGCCGCCTTCATGCGCCGCCGAGGAGCACGAGCTCCATCCTCTTCCTCCGCTGCCGCCTTCATGCGCCGCCGAGGAGCACGAGCTCCATCCTCTTCCTCCGCCGCCGCCTTCATGCGCCGCCGAGGAGCACGAGCGCCATCCTCTTCCTCCGCCGCCGCCTTCGTGCGCCGTTGAGGACAGCGAGCTTCCTCTTCCTCCGCCGCCGCCTTCATGCGCCGCCGAGGAGCACGAGCGCCATCCTCTTCCTCCGCCGCCGCCTTCATGCTCCGCCGAGGACTTCGAGCTTCCTCTTCCTCCGCCGCCGCCTTCGTGCGCCGTTGAGGACAGCGAGCTTCCTCTTCCTCCGCCGCCGCCTTCATGCGCCGCCGAGGAGCACGAGCGCCATCCTCTTCCTCCGCCGCCGCCTTCATGCGCCGCCGACGACTTCGAGCTTCCTCTTCCTCCGCCGCCGCCTTCGTGCGCCGTTGAGGACAGCGAGCTTCCTCTTCCTCCGCCGCCGCCTTCGTGCGCCGTTGAGGACAGCGAGCTTCCTCTTCCTCCGCCGCTGCCGTCATGCGCCGCCGAGGACAGCGAGCCTCCTCATCCTCTGCCGCCCTGCGTCACCGAGGACGGCGAGCACCCACTGCCTTCGCCGCCCAGCGTCAAAGAGGACGGCGAGCCTCCTCCGTCTCCACCGCCCTGCTTCAACGGGGGCATGAAGCCACCTGGCCCACAGGACATAGGTGCCAGCCTCTGGGTGAGAGGGGCGGACATTGGACCCTGGGGGGGGTGCCCTGGACCTCCTGTGGCGCCCCGGAGTTGCGCCCTTTGAGGGGGGGTTATGTCAGGGATAACCCCTAGAGGGCGCCAAAGCGCCCTGTGATTTTGTTTGTAGTTCCTTTGTTTAGACTTCAGTTCCCATGTGGCAACTCGGTCAGGTGACCAGGGGGCGCTCACCTGAACCGAGTTGGTTATTAGTTTTATTATAAATAGGTTAGTTTCAGTTAGTTTCTTGTCTTGCGTCTGTTAATTTACCTTAGTCATGATCTGCCTGTTTCCTAGTGTCTTTTGTTTCGTCTAGTCGTGTTTTTGTTTCAGTTTCATTGAAAGTATCTTTGTTTTGTTGAGTTTCCCTGCCTGTTTTGCCTTTAAATAAACATCGTTTCCTTTAAAAACCTGGATCCTCCTGCGTTTATGCCGCACAACACACATAGAAACGTGACAATGTCAATCTGCACAGCTTGGAGGGGAGAGTAGGCTTTTTCAGGGAGGATGATGTCCCAGGAGAGAGATAGCCTGCAAGCGTCTCTTCTATCTGGGGCATCATCATATAACCGCGTGCTTTCGCATCAATGATATCCGAATAAGTCGAAAGCACAAAAACACGTGATGAATACGGCTTGCTCCATGAAAGAGTTAATTCATCATGGAGGTCACCAAAGAAGGGGAGAGAGAGAGAGACGTTGAGGCTCCTCCCCCCGGCCACCCGACAGAAACCTGTCGTTCAATCTCGAACGCTTGGGGGAATCTCGCTGCTGCGGCCAGTCGATATGCAATCGCTCTACCGCACGCGTTATAACCTCTAATAAGTCCTCAAAAGCTCTGTCAGCACTGGAGGAGCGTTGTGAGGAGGCTACTTCCATGGAAGCGAGAGAGGAGGATTCATCCGCTCCTGCACAAGAGGCGCCGGAGCGCGCTTGGGAAGCGGAAGCTAAAACTTCCTGATCCAGAGAGAGCGCGAGAGAAAGGGGAAATTCTGTCTCGTGCGCATCTGACAGATCAGCACGCAAGCCCCAGGAATGCGCCGCGGCTCGCGGTTTCTCTTTAAAGGAAGTGAGCCGCGCGCGAAGCACCTTAATAGGGAGAAGATCACAGTACTCACATTCTCCCTGAAGCCCGAGGCGAGCGTGTTCTTCCCCCAAGCACTTGAGACAAAATTCATGAAGATCGCCCTCGAAAGAGATCTATCGCACGGAGGCACGCATCTCTTAAGCAACTCCGCCATATCGGTGAGTTAATGCTGTTATTTTCCTTTTATTTTCACTTTCGTTACGGCTTGCACATGCACACGCAAACACAAAGCGGTGCTGAAGACAAAAAGATCTGAGGATGTTTCCGGTTCACTCCTATTTATAACCTGCAGGTGCACCTTATTCGGTGACGTCATGCCTGGCAGAGGTTATAAGCTGAAGGTATTCGGCGGTTTTGGCATGCACAGGCTTCACAACCGGGCAACAAAGAGATGTTCCCATAGCGTTTTCACGCAGCATCGAGTGTAGCTTTTGAAAGGGAACAATTTCACCCACTACTGACAGAAGAAAGAAAAACCCATAATAACCTTCAAGATAAATACAGGCTGTTCTGGAAAAAGTGGTGGTGCTGTTTCAAGGAGCAAAAAAAGTTCTAATAATAACTTTATGTTTGGAGAGGAGTCAACAAGGCCTACAGTGAACACTACACTATCTCCTTGATGACAAGATGAATGCAGCATGTTATCAGAAAATACTGGGGCACAATTTGCATTCTGCTGCACATGGGATGCTCTTGGATGTTTCAACTTGACAATCATCCAGAGGCCACAAGGCCAATTCAGACCATGGCTACAGCAGAAAAGGGTGAAGGTTCTAGATCGGCCATCACAGTCTCCTGCCCTCAATATCATTGAGTCACTTTGGGGAGATCTCAAACATGCATTTCATGCAAGACAACCAAAAAATTTACATGAACTGGCATTTTGCCAAGATGAATGGACAGCTATACCACCTGAGAGAATTAAGGACCTCATGCACAATTATTACAAAATACATCAATGCCATCATTGATACTAAAAGGGGCAATATATGACATAAAGAACTAAAGGTATGCAGACTTTTGAAAATTGAATATTTCTTTATTATAATTTTTTTGTTTTGTGCTCAAAAAAGAGAGTTGGTACTGGTTTTGCCGGTTTACAAAAACCTGGCCCTGCAGCAGACACGCTCAGTTTAAGAACATCTGGTGGTAAATCAAGTCAGGGTGCAAGGTGCACAGGTAAAAGTCCAGGTGACTTCAAGTAAAAAAGTCAAGGGGACGTCAACTGGACAATCAACTCAGCAGTGAGCCCCTGAAGGATGATGAGGAACTGCTCAAAACATGATGGAAGAATCGCACAGACGAGCAAGGAGCAGGGGAAGGGGACTGAACTGAGGTGATGCCTGATGGGGTTTTGAAGTTTGAAAACTTTTTCCCACTAACACTTCTTGCTCTGATCTCAATGAAGAAAAGCTTGCTATCTTTTTAAATGATTCTGGTGTGATTGATAAAGCAATTTCTCATCTTAGAAACATCCACTGTAACTACAAGCTAGCGTGCAGGAGCGCTGCCTCAGCATGCTCCGTTCTGCCTGCATTCTCCACCAGTGTAACGGGTTCGACCCTATGTGCACGGGTGGCACCATGAAGCACAGACACGAGGCGAGGTCTTAAAGAGAAAAAGGATCATTTATTTATGGAAATAAATAATAAATTTATGGGGAAGGAAAGGTTTAACCCTAAGGACGGAGGATGAAAAGAAAGGGAAGGAATGAATTGAAAAGGTGCACATGCAGGTCCTCGGGCAGTGCCCAGCTAGAATGCGGGCACGCAGTTGGCGAAAGGTGGCGATGAACGGAATGGCAGAATAGAGCACGCGGAGGCAGCCCTCCTGCATGCTCCCTAAACGGTTCTTTTCCCGCTGTCGATGCCCACCCTGGCCCTTCCCAGGTCTCTCTGGAGTTTAGTCTGGTGTCCAGGAAGAGCGCAAACAAGCGTGCGGTGGAGTACGAGAGAGTGGCAAGCAAGCGGGGCGATATGACGTGCCCCAGGCACTTTAAAGAGGAGACTGGAATTCCGCCCTTTGATCGACATGCTGAGGACAGTGTGGGAAAGAAACTGCACGAGCTCCTGCGGCACCTTCACTCCCTCACCGAGCCCGCCTTTGTGTCCCTGCTGTTCTGGGAGAGCATTCCTCCACTTCTCTAGATTTTCCTCCACCTGTTCCCTGCTCTCGCTACGAAGCACAATGTCATCTTCAAACATCCTTGTCCATGGAGACTCCTGTCTAACCTCATCTGTCATTCTGTCCATCACCATAACAAACAAGAAGGGGCTCAGAGCCGATCCTTGATGCAGACCCACTTCCACCTTGAACTCTTCTGTCACACCTACAGCATATCTCACCACTGTCTTACAGCTCTCATACATGTCCTGCACCACTCTAACATATTTCTCTGCCACTCTCTCTTCCTTATACAATACCGCAGCTCCTCTCTTGGCACTCTTTCATACACTTTCTTTAAATCTACAATGACACAATGCAACTCCCTATTACCTTCTCTGTATGTCTCCATCAGCATTCTCAAAGCAAATACTGCATCTGTTGTACTCGTTCTAGGCATGAAACAATATTGCTGCTCACAAATGCTCACCTCTGCCCTTAACCTAGCTTCCATTACTCTGGAGTCTGGTTCCTCTCAAGGTTTCTTCCTATTACCATCTCAGGGAGTTTTTCCTTGCCACTGTCGCCATCATCCTCAGCTTGCTAATCAGGGACAGTTGATTCATACATGTTCACATCTCATACAAACTTATATAATTCTTTTGATTGTGTAAAGCTGCTTTGCGACAATGTCAATTGTTAAAAGCACTATACTGTTACGTGGTGTGATATGGAGCGCCGCACCACGCGATGTTTTATTGATAAGAGCCCTTATGCCGGGCTATAGAGAGGGTGAACGAAATAGGAGGCTGTGAGAGTGCTTATGATATGCACAGAAAGTTTGGAGATGTGTGGTAGTGTGGTATTTTCTTTCTTTGTCTTCTCTTTACTCTAACGGTGCTACCTAAATGATCGCACGAAGTGCGCCGGTATCAGGACCCTTAAATAGACATGTCTTCAGGTGCGGCTCGTTCAGGTTGATTGCCTGACGGCGGCGTTGCCTGGCAACGCGTGTATAAATGGTCGTGTCTTTGCCTGTTCAGAACTCTGAGTGGTAGCTACCTGCAGATCTGCCCGTTCTGAACAGTTTATACGCGGCTCTGCCCCTCGCGCAACCCGCATCGTTACATATACAAATAAAATTTAATTACCTCAAAACATTGTTACTGGACTGACTAATCAACACAAGCGCAAACACACTGATCTACATTACCAAACTATTGTATACACCAACCTGTAAATGCTCTTTGCACAATATTCATTACTGGATTATTTTTTGCACTAACTTTTTCATTCTTGCTGTTACTTTAAGGATCATTTACTGTTTCTGCACTACCTCAACTTATCACCTCAACATCACAGAGTATTGTTATATTATGTCATGTTTGTCACACTGTCACTTTGTCTCTCTTGTTTGCACATTTGCACGTGCACTTTATGTTGTCTGTATAAAAAAACATAGATAGTTCCTCTCTAAGTTAGCTATTTTTTTGTTAATTTATGTTGTTAAATTTATGTTGTCAGGTCAATCTGTCATGTCTCCGCTAGACTGCTAACTAGGCCTCTTAGTTAGCTAGTTAGTGTTTCTGTTAACTTATGTGTGAAATTTATGTTGCATGTAGCACCTTGGTCCTGGAGGAACGTTGTTTCGTTTCACTGTGTACTAACTGTATATGGTTGAAGTGACAATAAAGTCTTCTTGAACTTGAACACACACACACACACACACACACACACACACACACACACCAGCTTTTTGGTATAAGTAGCATCTCATGAAATAGGCTACTCGCTGCAAAGTCCACCTGCTTTCACTTTCTCTGCACACTGTGGAGTGTATGCATTACTGTTACCTAAAACTTTTTTTACCCACACAGCGACGAATAAACAGCTCACCTATTTTAGGTTTTAAAATGTTTATCAAACTGCTTATATTACAACATGTAAATGTCACTTCTCTGCATACTGTATATCTCTTCTGTTTTCAACAATAAATTGAACTGAAAACTCAACTTCTGCCATTGTGCCTGTCACAGATTTAATCACAATAAATACCTTCACGGTCAGAAAAAAATCATATATAAATATCTTCTTGTTAAAATAACGCAAGAGATATATTACTGTGTCCTCAAATAATGAAAATAGGGAATCTGTAACATTTACAACTTTTAATTATCAATTTGTCCACAAATGAACAAGCCGAGGGCAATAGTGGCAAGGAAAACCTCCTTTGGGAGGAACCAGACTCAACCAGGGAACCCATTCTCATTTAGGTGTTATCCGATAGATATAGCAGGGATTGAGTTTCAGTCATACTGTGTGGTATGAGGCTGAATGATCTGTAAAACGGGAAAGGTGTTTAAGTTAATATGAAGTCCTCTTTAATTGTTGTTTAGGTTGTGACTGGCTACTTCATACCAATAATGAAATACAAAATTGATCATGTGTGATGGCAATTGCTAATCATCAGTGTTGGGGGACGTTAATTTTTAAAGTAACTAATTACATTACAAAACTACCTTCTTCAAAAATTAATCAGTTATATTACTGCTTTACTTTCTGATAAAAGTAACTAGTTCAAGTACTTTTCCATTGCAGAAATGCATGCATGTTGTTTTAGCCAAGACCTTTATAATTATTCTACCATCATCACTCAGCGAAGTTTGGCCCATAATCTGTTAACTACTGTTGTAAATAAAACTAAAATCTTCTGGAAATGACCACAGCATTAGATGACCAGGGAATCAGGAGACTCAGAGCCAGGGTTCAGCTGGAGAAGATGTAAACATCGACCCAAGGCCAAGAAATGGAACTACAATGGTAGAAAAATATAATCAAGGTTAAAAACATCATGTGAAAACTAAGTAAACAAGAGCACTTACTAAGTAAACAAGGACACTTATAAAGATCACGCTGACATAAATCCATTCTTAATGATTGTGCCATGTTCATATAAAATATTAAGGAAAATTTGAAATAAATCCTTCAATTCCCCCTGTGAATGCCCTAAAAGCATTCATAACAGCAAGCTTAATCTTTTGAAACATGTCTTACAATCTGTAATCACTGGCCAGGCGATTACCCATTTACATATTCTACAACGGAATAGGACTTACACTTCTAACCCACGTACCGAGCATAAAATAAGGAAAAGGTCCAATCAAATGTAGGCATTAGGCCTGAAAGTCAACATTATTGTAGTTCCTGCTATTCAGGTGTGTCTTATACTTTTAGAAACACACAAACAACAGCAACGAATAACCACATAAGCTAACAGAAGAATGAAAAGGAAAACTAATAGAATTTCACAGCCATATATTGACCAGGAACCTAGCCAGGCCCCTAGACCATCACTGTTAACTTGATCAATATGTATGACAGGATCACGTAACTCCTCTGCATTTTTAATGTACTGAGTTAGATTTAAGGTAGGATCAAGAATGTCCGTACAACAAGGGCTACAACTGCACAGGTACCCCCCCCCCCCCCCCCCTATTGTGCCAAGATGTAATCTAAGGCAACTCGATTTTGCAAAATCATCAAGCGATGTGATTGTAGTGTGGTAGATATCACACCTAGGGCTTGGGCCATGTTATTAGCCAATTGCTTAACTTCATGAGATAAGATACGGATCTGATCCAAACTAACCATAATACCATAATTAGGAATAAGAGCACCGAGTGATCTACTTCAGAAAGTCTGACTACAAGTGAAATATTTAACACATAGACGAGGGTCATTAGCTACGAATGATATAACCTTAAAAGGACTATTCTTCTTATAAGAGCGTGTGTGTTTGAACGGACCTGCTGGCGCTGGGGTGTGGGCTGCAGGAGTTGGTACTCCAGCTGCACTGTTGTTAGCCTGACACAGAACACAGCGCTTCACAACATCAGATGCATGTGCGCGGAACGTAGAAGAAAATCTGTGAACCATTGTCTGAACACCCACATGTCCTAAACTGTGAATTTGTTGGGCCAAGTATGGCAGTAAGGATTCAGAGGCAACATATTTACCTCCCTTTGTCCAAGCACCAGCAGAATCTAGGCTTGCCCCCTTATCAACCCAGGTCCACACTTCTAGTGCAGGAGCATTAGCATACATGTCCATCAGGGAAGATCGAAGTTGTTCAATCTTCACATTAGCAGAGGTCGAGGTTTTGATGGCTGAAATTGTGATAGCAGGCAGCCTGCATGCAGCTTTGGCCGCAGCATCAGCCAGGGCATTTCCTCTGCCTTCATCAGTGTTTTATGGACAGTGTGCTTTGACCTTGACTACTACTAAACTTTTTGCAAGCTCACAGGCAGACAAGAGATCAGAAACATACGAAGCGTTTTTGATTGGTGTTCCTGAAGCTGTTAGGAAGGCACGTTGCCGCCAAATACTCGCATAGTCATGAATTGTGCCGTGGCAATAACGGCTGTTGGTGTAGATTGTGGCTAAACATCCTGTGGCCAGAACACATGCATTAGTCAGGGCAACAAGCTCCGCAACTTGTACAGAGAGATGATCAGGAAGACGACTCTGAGCTATAACAGCATGTAATGAGCACACAACCCATCCAGCCCGTCTGCATCCGTTCAGCACCTGGGCTGAACCATCAGTGAACAAAATCATGTCTGGGTTTTCCAGAGGAATTTCAGAGACCTTTGAAGGTGGTGAGTGTGAAAGCACAACACAATCATGATCACCCAACGCGCCCTCATCTAAGGGATCAGACATTGCAGCCATCATTAACGATGAGGGGTTGGTGATCTTTGCCCTTTTCAAGGTGATGTTAGGAGTTGTGAGAGCATTGAGCCAGTTGCTTCATCTTTGAGGATTTACTGTGATCACGCGAGCTGAGGACAACAAAGAGAGAACAGCGTAAGGACACTATCGGAGCACAGGCAGTAACAGCTAAAAATGTAGCTTGAACAGCGCGAAGAAGACATGGACCAACCACACAACAACATCACAACACACAGTCTGTCATCCTGCTCATAAGTAATTGGATGCAAATAGGCTCTCACAGCTTTCATAATAATAATAATAATAATAATAATAATAATAATTTTTATTTATATAGCGCCTTTCCAGAGCTCAAGAACACTTTACAATGAATAGGAAAAGGAGGAAAAACAGACATTGAAGTAAAAAATAAATAAATAAATAATAATAAAAAAACACTAGGAGACAGACATACGAATCGAGCTGTAACATTCAGAAAACAAATAAGTTTTGAGTAGATATTTAAATGCTGAGATGTTATTAACAGAACGGAGAGAGTGAGGTAGAGAATTCCAGAGCTTGGGTGCAATAACACTAAATGATCTGCCCTCCATTGAAGATAGGCGGTACCGAGGGACAACAAGAGGGCCAGAGTTGGAAGAACGTAGTGAGCGAGACGGGATGTAGGGGACAAGCAAATTGAGGAGATAAGAGGGAGCCAAGCCATTTAAAGATTTAAAAACAAGGAGAAGAATTTTAAATTTGATGCGCTAGTTAACTGGGAGCCAGTGGAGATCAAACAAGATTGGGGTAATATGAGCAGAGCGTTTTGTATGAGTCAGTATTCTAGCCACAGAGTTTTTAATATATTGTAACCTAGAGATGGAGCTGGCAGGTAAACCAGTTAAAAGGGCATTACAGAAATCAATGCGTGATGAGACAAATGCATGGATGACAGTTTCAGCATCTTTGGTACTGATGAATGGATGAAATTGGGTAATGCGACTGTGACAGGGCAACCGGAGGCGAATCAGAAGACTAGCAGTTTGCCCGTGTAGCGTGGAGGATAAACCCAAACGCGGAAACAGCGCGAGCAGGCAGGATAACCACGCAATTTATTCTTAGAACTCTCTCACACAGAGAGCAAGAATTTACACAATTAAACCCGCGTTCTAACAACACACACTCAATCAGGAAAATGGCACAAAATGGTGAGTACTCACGAAATTGGAGAGATAGCGTCGGAGACGGCATTGGAAAACTCAATGACTGAGCGATGTGCGGCACCATTTTGTTTCCTTTTATACTTCCTGAATCGCAACCGTACTACTTCCGGGTCCTAGTGCCGGTCGCGGTGAGTGCGCATGACAGTACCCCCCCGTCCAGGACCGGCTCCTGATGGTCCTGGGGTGGAGGATACCCGACGACGGTAGTCCCGTATAAGCTCGGGGTCAAGAATGAACCGGGCCGGGATCCAAAACCATTCCTCCGGGCCATAGCCCTCCCAGTCGACCAGGTACTGCATACCTCTGCCCCGAGGCCGTGAGTCGTGGATCCGCCGTACAGTATAGGCGGGACCGCCCTCGATGATCTGGGTAGGAGGAATTGGGTGGGTGGGTGGAACCATAGGTGAAGTGATAAAGGGTTTGAGCTGAGAGGTGTGGAATACCGGGTGGGTTCGGAGCGCCGCAGGCAGCTGGAGCTGGTAGGTGACAGGGTTGATCCGGAGGGTGACACGGTAAGGGCCGATGAACCTGGGTGAAAGTTTATGGGATTCTGTGTGATAGCCAGACCTTGTCACCTACATTGTACAACCGTCCCGGAGGGTGTCGATGGCGATGGTTGGCATGATGGATGGCTGCTCTTACTTGGTCCCACAGCCGCCGACACCTACGGACCAACTGTTGGGCTGACGGCACATCAACCTCCGGTTCTTGGTGGTTGAACATCGAAGGTTGGAAACCGTGGCATACCTCAAATGGACTCAACTCGGTGGAGGACGAAACGTGGAGATTGCGGGAGAGTTCAGCCCAGATGAGGTAGCGGGCCCAGGAGCGCTGACGATCGGCGGCGAAGCATCTCAGATAGTGCTCCAGTTGTTGCTTGGCCCGTTCCGTCTGACCATTACTCTGAGGGTGGTATCCGGATGAGAGACTACAGGTGGAGTTGATCAGATGACAGAAGGCCTTCCAGAATCGAGCAGTGAACTGGGGCCCTCTGTCCGAGACCATGTCCTTTGGGAACCCATGCAAGCGGACTACATGCTCTAATATCAGCTCGGCTGTGGTTTTAGCTGACGGGAGTCCGGCGAGGGCCACTAAGTGCACGGCTTTGGAGAATCAGTTGACGGTGGTCATGATGGTTTCCTTCCCTTCAGAGACCGGCAGGCCCGTGATGAAGTCAACGGCAATGTGTGTCCAGGGCCGACGGGGAACCGGGAGTGGATGAAGTTCCCCCGGTGTTGGCTGGTTGGTGTCTTTAGCCCTGGCACACACTGGGCATGCCTGGATGAATTCCTCGATGTCCTTTGTCATGGACGGCCACCAGAAGGCACGCCGGACGAATCGGAGGGTGCGTTTGGTGCCGGGGTGTCCGGAGAGGGGGGATGAGTGGCCCCATTGAAGGATCTCTGTTCTGATGTCACGAGGCACATAGAGTCGTCCAGGCGGCACTCCTGCCGGTTCCATCTCCGCAGCCTGTGCCTGGCGAACCCTTGTCTCCAAATCCCAGCGGAGAGGTGCAATTATCTTGGATGGTGGGAGGACAGGCGCGGGGTCGGCCCGGAGAACGTCCTCTTCGTTTTGTCGAGAGAGGGCGTCGGTTTTGGTCTTGGACCCCGGGCGGTACGACAGATGGAAATTGTAGTGCTCGAAGAAAAGAGCCCACCGCGCCTGTCTTGGGTTGAGCTGTCTTAGATTCCGGATGGTGATTAGGTTTTGATGGTCGGTCCAGATGATGAACGGCTCTCTGGTGCCCTGGAGCCAGTGTCGCCATTCCTCCAGGGCCCACTTTATGGCCAGCAGCTCGCGGCCCCCTACCCCGTATCGCTGCTGAGTGGGGTTAAATTTCCTGGAGAAAAAACTACAAGGATGTAGCTTCTGGTCTGGACCTCGTTGGGAGAGAACGGCTCTGGCTCCCACATCCGAAGCGTCCACCTCCACAACGAATGGCTTACTTGCATCTGGATGGAGGAGGATTGGTGCGTTGGTGAAGCGATGACACAGTTCCTGAAAGGCGGAGATGGCGGTAGAGTTGAGGATGAAGGGGTGAGATGATGGTCGTGTCAGGGCGGTTAAAGGTGCTGCAACTGTACTGTAGCCCCGGATAAAGCGACGGTAGAAGTTCGCAAACCCGAGAAACCGTTGAAGTTGCTTGAGGGTTTTGGGTAGGGGCCAATGACGCACAACTTCCAGTTTCTGCGGGTCCATGGCCACACCCTGGGGGCGAGATGACGAAACCCAGGAACGTGGTGGAGCGCTTGTGAAAGGCGCACTTCTCCAACTTACAATACAGTTGATGGGCGAGCAGTCTCTTGAGGACTGCCCTGACGTGTTGGACATGTTCATCAACGGTACGGGAGTATATGAGAATGTCGTCTAAGTAGACAAAAACCCACCGGCCTAACATATCTCGGAGGACGTCGTTAATAAACTGCTGAAAGGCGGCGGGGGCGTTACAGAGTCCGAAAGGTATCACCAGGCTTTCATAGTGTCCTGTTGGGGTGATGAAAGCTGTCTTCCACTCATCGCCCTCTCTGATGATGAAGTTGTAGGCGCTCCGTAGGTCCAACTTTGTGAAAATGGTGGCGCCAGAGAGGGTGTCCAGGGCAGAGTTGGTAAGAGGCAATGGGTAACAATTTTTGATTGTGATATTGTTGAGCCCCCGATAGTCGACACACGGGCGTAGGTCGTTACCTTTTTTCTTGACAAAGAAGAACCCCGCAGCGCAGGTAAGGAGGAGGGCCGGATGGTGCCATTGCGGAGGGCGTCGGTGACATACTTCTCCATGGTCTGCGTCTCGGTGGCAGAGAGTGAGTAGAGGTGTCCGCGGGGAGGAACAGAACCCGGCTGAAGGTCAATCGCCAGGTCGTAGGGGCGATGAGGAGGAAGGTGAGTGGCCCGTCTCTTGCAGAATATTTCAGCCAGGTCTCGGTAGGCGACGGGGATGGCGTTGATGTCGACTTCGGGGGCCTCGGACTCTCTAGAGCATGTCCCAGCCGAGGCCCGTAGGCAAAGTTCGGGGCAGGTCGGGCCCTATTGAAGGATCCGGTTTTGTGTCCATGAGATGAGCGGGTCATGTTGCAGTAGCCAAGGGTGCCCGAGGATGAGGGGGAGAGATGAAGTGGGGGTGAGGTGAAACCGGATCTGCTCTTGGTGCTGGTCGATGATTAACGTGATTGGTTGGGTCTGGGTGATGATAGGGCTGGATGAAAGGGGCCGACCGTCGACAGATGTAATCCGAACGGGCTGGGATAACGCCTCGAGTTCCACTCCCAGTTCTTTGGCATAGGAAGAGTCAATGAAGTTGCCAGCGGCACCGGAGTTGATGAACGCCGTACTTCTGACCTGTTTGTGGCCAAACTCAAGGTGTACTTGCACCGTGAGACGGGAAATGTTGGTAGTGGTGGCAGAGAGGTGGATGGAACCCGGCGAGTCGCCCTCCTTACTCACCGGGCCTGAGTGTCTTCCCGGGCAAAGAGGGCAGATAGCTCTGTGATGCAACGCTGACTCACAATATGCACAGAGCCCTCCTCTGAAACGTCGCTCTCTCTCTGCAGCGGGCAAGGAGGCGCGTTCTAATTGCATGGGTTCCCCGGCTCCGGTGTCAACCATGGCGGGAGGTGGAGATCCGACAGGTCCGGTGGTGATGGCAGTGGAAAAGGGGTGTGCTTCAGGGACTGGATTGTAGGCGAGGAACGTGGAGGGTCGTGGCGTGGTCGGAGATGGTGATGAAGTGGCAGGCGGCAGGGTCCGGGGAGATGGCCTCAGACGAGAGAGCAGTCGTTGGTCTATTCGGAGGGCGAGTTGGATCAGCCCCTCCAAAGTAGTGGGAAGCTCTCATCTGGCGAGTGCGTCCTTTATACGGGAAGCCAGTCCCTCGTAGTAGGCCGTCCGGAGGGCGGTGTCTCCCCAGGTGGTTTGGATCCTGAAATCTGCCGTGTAGCGGCTCACGGACAAATCTCCCTGCCGCAGATGGTATAACTTTGAGTCGGTCTCCACCTCGGCAGCAGGATGTTCAAAAGTGAGTTTTAGTTCACGGGTGAACTCATTATATGAATGTGCTGTGTCCGAATCGGAGCGAAGAACCGCCGTGGCCCACTCAGCTGCCTGCCCTGACAGCAACGAGACAAAAAGGGCAATGCGCAACCGGTCTGTGGAGTATCTGGTGGAATTAAACTCAAACACAAGATCCAGTGTGGTTAAAAAAACATTACACTTCCCATCTGTGCCGTCCCATTTGTCCGGTAAAGCTAAATACACATCGGAGGGGGGGGGGGGGGGGGGGGGGGGGAGTGGCGGCGCAGCTGAATGATCTGCCCTGCCACGTCAGGAGAAAGAGCTCCACCCCTCAAGTCAGGCTGAGAAACTCCAGAGTCAGGAGCACATTTCTGCTTTTTCATGTCTGCCTTTCGCTTCCGGCAAGCCTTGTACCAATGTCCAGGCTTATGACAATAGCGGCAGACAACATGTGGAACAGATTGAGCATTTTCCACATCAACAGCCGCTTGCATCAAAGCAGACACGTGTTTTCACATTAGAATCTCTTTCATATGCTGAAAGACTGTCAGATAGATCATTAAGTGTGGACTTCTGTCATTCAGGTTTCAGAAGCGGCAACACCTTGCCGCTTCTGACACGTGTTTTCACATTAGAATTACAAAGCAGACCATACAACATGAACACATTACACATTACAAAGCAGACACGTGTTTTCACATTAGAATCTCTTTCATATGCTGAAAGACTGTCAGATAGATCATTAAGTGTGGACTTCTGCCATTCAGGTTTCAGAAGCGGCAACACCTTGCGTAACTCAGCACGTAAGCCATCAGCCCATTGCGCAACGGGACTTCGGCTGGCCATCACCTCGTCTGTGGAGCTCAAACCATTCCCACCATACAACATGAACACCTGGGCATAGCGCTGAGTGTATTCAAGGAGAGACTCATTTTTTGCCTGCTGACAATCCACAACTTTACACCAGCATTCATTACAGTCCACAAAATCACGAATAATCATAAGAAGGTAATCAGAACACTTTTGCACAGAATTTGCCAAAGTAAGCTTCTGCTTGTCCTCACAAGACTGATAATAAGCTCTTAACCTATCTACTTCTGAGGGCAGAAAAATCTGGGAACATATGTCAATCACATCCAGAGGGTGGAAATTATACAACTGAATTTTACGCTGCATCTGCGTTAAGAAAGGGCCCATGCCCATCTCTTTCGGATGATTATCGTAGCCACGCCGATGAGTGTTGGATCTTAGCCAGGGTCTGAATCCTCAAACTCTGAATGCGCTCTTAATTGCATATCATAGCCAAGATTAGGAAGAGATTTAGACAGAGATAGCTTCCCTGCTTGTTTTTCCAAAACCTCGATTTAGTTTTGGAGAGAATTAATGGAGCGCTGAGACTGCTCACATGTTTTTTGAGCAGCGAGAGCGGCACGCTTATGATTAGCGCATTCCTGCACAAGTTTACTGATCTTTTCGTGACTCTCAAGCTTCTCACAATCCCCCTCTGCAGCGAGCGATTGTAATTAGAAGGGCATGCCACTGCCTAAATACTTGAACTGCAGCTTCAAGGTCTTTATGCTACACACACCTTTCTAAAGCAGAAAAACATTGCTCTCTAGTCCATTTATTCACATCTTTAACCCCAAGAAACTTTATCTTGGTACACAATTTATCCAACATCTGCCCCAATTCCTTCTCAAAACAGGAATCATTGGCATAGGGCAGGGACTCACAAACTAGCGAGGACCGCCGTCCGTCACGCTTAGGATCCCGAAAACACGTTGCCATATTGTTGAACAATATTAAGGCTAACTCATTCAGTACTGAGAAAACTACACGTTAGACTTTTACTTTTACTGATTCCTCCACAATCATCTAGCAGCAAGGATTTTTTACAGGATGGAACTCACCCGTGCTGTCAGGCCCTCCAGGGACTAGAGTCAGAACTCAGGCAGATGATGATGTTGTCGCCTGGATCAGTCGTCACGTCACACTCGTCAGACGGAGACCATAGCTGTCCCACCGGAGTCACCAGGATTGGTGTAAATAAAACTAAAATCTTCTGGAAATGACCACAGCATTAGATGACCAGGGAATCAGAGAGCCACAGTTCAGCTGGAGAAGATAGTTTATTTTGCTTGCAAGCATTAATCAGTCAGCCTGGGCAATGAAATCCAAACATAAATGGCAAAACACCCATTTTATACTAAGATATAGACATCGACCCAAGGCCAAGAAATGGAAAAACAGTGGTAGAAAAATACAATCAAGGTTAAAAACATCATGTGAAAACTAAGTAAACAAGAGCACTTACTAAGTAAACAAGGACACTTATAAAGATCACGCTGACATAAATCCATTCTTAATGATTGTGCCATATTCATATAAAATATTAAGGAAAATTAGAAATAAATCCCTCACTACTAATACCTCTATATCACCTATGCGGATTCACACGGTGGCCGTAAGTACAGTTCATCATGATTCCCCGCGAGTTTTGGCACTGTGATTAGGTTTCCATCTTTCTGCGCGTCGGTCCTCGCATAGTCAAACCACATAGGTGAGATAGGGGTATAACAGCTGGAATAACAGAGGGGGGAGGATTATAGTTATAGGTAGGACGACTTCCTCTCACACACACTAATGGACTGGGAATGACTGCGGTCTGGTTCACGGATTACATAAATTGTCTGAATAACGGATTACATTTTTGAAAAAGTAACTAAGTAACTGAGTACTTGAATGGCGGACCTAATGCGTTAGATTACTCATTACATCAAAAAGTAATCCGAGTACTCTAATGCGTTACTTTCTAATGTGTTACACCCAACACTGCTAATCATGTAAATTAGTTGTTAACCAGTGCTGATTTGATTGTTCACAGTTTATGAAACTCAAACTCATGACCTTAAATATTTTTTAAACCATTAGCCCACATTATGTGAAATGCCTCAAGCAAAGTTATATAAACTGAAAATCTGGGAAGTTTTGTCAAAGCTTATTCCCCTATTATTTATTTACTTAAAAATCTCTCCATTCT